>CP139504.1:229658645-230861978 GCA_021014915.2 Artemisia tridentata subsp. tridentata | reverse complement strand
GACCTCTACTTCCTCAACCTCCACTGAAAATCTGCATACCGGACACGTTTTCTTGCATAAATCAAACCATTTATTGACACATGTCTTGTGAAACTCATGCCCACAAGCAAGAACACGCCTTTCGTCTACTCTAGCTTTATCGAGCCTCAGCAGGCACACACAACACAACTTGTCCTCAAAATGAGACACTTCTTGACTTGTGGCTCGTAGACCAAAATAGAAACATACCGAGGAGATGAGTTTATTGATCATTTGAATTTGTTAGATTTTATCAAAGAGAGGGTTAGGCTAATATAAGATTCGTGTAAGCTAGTAATGAGTCAATTACTCAATTTGGTGGTCATTTGTTTTGCGTGATGTTGAAGGTTGTTTTGATGGGGAGTTTTCAACACATGACAACGTTGCACCAAAAGAAAGGAAGAGTTACTTGTGACCACATGTTGTGCAATTTTAATACTTATTTAATATACTAGAAGGGTACCCGCGCGTTGCGGCGGCGGGTACCCTGAAACTAAAATTCCTGGTGTGCAATGTTTCATGATTATATATATTTCGTGACAATAACTTTATAGATGATGATAGTTTTAAGTAGGAATAACTTTAAGCAATAACAAACTATTTCATATAAAAATAGTAGGGTACGAGAGTGATGCAAATACAAATCTGCAATATAAAGACAATAGTCGGTAATATTATAAAGGCGTGTGGTCAAAGTTGTTCAGTTTGCTTTATAGTAAATAATAGGTGCATCTGATAATTTTTTGAATGGTTACATTGTATCACTTTTATTTGTTTTTGTATATGTGCACCATTTTCTATATCAAGTTTACGTTTTTATATCGTAAGAGTTTGGATTGATCATTTATGTCACCAACACAATTCTTACAATTTATGCATTAAAATTTACCAACATTTCACACATTAAACCAAATATTTTTTCTAAGCTTTTAATCGATAAGCCTTGTCCAGTCAACAATTCTTTGGTCTCATTTAAAAAAAATAAGCTAATAATTTTATTTTTTTTTCATTTTGGCTCAGTAGACGCCATGGTTTTAGAATTTTAAACTAAAGAACATTGCAATTAGTAACTTTCCATCTCGCGTTTTCTCCACCGAAATGTGAATCATTTTTTTTATTAGAAGCATCATAGCCAAATAATATATTATTTTATTTATTCACCAAAGAGTGGTGGTTTTTAAAGTAAAATGGCCACAAATCTAAAATCAAATGTTTCCGGCAAATAGATATCCAAAACACAAACTATTCTGGCCACATATTACAACCTTTAGACACAGTCTCAAGCAGATCTCGAAAGATCCACACAACTAACACCACTTTCATGGCAGTGGTTCACCGCTGTTCACGGCGGAGTTCATAGCGACAGTTTATAAAACAACACAAAGCCACTACAACAAAACTGTTAGATCATGCAAAACTAACCAAGACTATTATGAAGCCGCAACAAACTAAATATGGTGGTAACCCTTTTCGTAATGGTTTTTCCCAATCTTTTCAATAGCATATAACCACGTGAAATAATAATACCCATTGTCATTTCAATAGCCAAAATACTATACCAAAATTTTGAATTATCAAATTAGTGCCTAAAAGCCACTAATTATCGGTTATAACATTTGCAGCCAAAAATATCAATTCCATCACTATTGGGCTGGTGTCATCAAAAAACATAAATTCGGCCCAACCAGCCCGTTTGTGAACCCGGTCCAAACAAATCACCACAAAAAATCCGGTATAAGAGATATACCCGAATCCCACGCGTTTCATTTTACTTAACCCTAAAACAAACATCAAACCATCTGCCCCCATTGTCTTCTCTCTCATTTCAGTACATACAAACGCTACACCAAATCCATCTCCCTCTGCCCTTCAATTAATTATCACAACCACAAACAACCACAGCCTTTTAATCTCTGTCATTAACCGGACGAAACAAAAAATAACCAAACCCTTATACCCCATGCGGTTCGAATATTAAAGACAACACACAAGAGACCTCAAATCATTAATGCTTCACTTTTATGCTCGACTCGTGAGACGGTTTGGCTACAAGATCCAAAACGGGTCTCGGGTAAGGTTATGATTTGATTGTGTTTTGTTTGTCTCTTAATCGAAACAAAGAGAGAATTTAACAAAGTTGTTATAATTCTTTCTTTATATTCGGATATTGAAAGGAGGTTTATCTTCAACAAGATCTATGAAGAGATGGTTATTTCGTTTATGTGAAATTCTTTAAGGTTCTTTAAATCTCATATGAGATGCGAAATAAACCAGTCTGAGATCTTTTGCAACATTTCATTTTGGTTCGATTCTTGTTAAGATCTATGATGATTGTTTTCATTCGTGTTGTTGATCTTTAAGAGATCTTGATTTATTTGTATTACACGAAAAAAGAACTGAGATTTATTTCATTTCATTTAGTTTCGATCAGTTGTAGATGTATATGGTGATGTCGATTGTTATTGTTGACGTGATGAGGTGGTGACGGGTTTTAGGTTAGATGGATTTGTTGTTGGTGAGTGGTTATTGTTTTTCGTTGTTGACTGTTCGTGAGTTGGGGAATTGACGTGAGTAGTGTAGATTGTTTTGTTTGTGGGTAGGGGGATTTTATATCCCTTGTGCTGTTACAAGTTACTGACAGGTTACAAATTAATTAATGGGCTATTGTAAGATATTTACTTTTTTTAAATGGGTAGTTACAAGATATTTAATTTTTATGAATGAGCAGTTACAAGACGTATTGACCATTTTGTATCTTTGTATTAATCATATCATAAAGTCTATTAGTAACATTTACTAAACGCATTTGACCATTTTGTATTAATCATATCATAAAGTCACTTAACATCTACTAAATGTAGACCATTTTGTATTGAACACCATTTACTAAATAAAGAAATGTTTTTGGTCTTAAAAATTTTAAGACTTCTAAATATAGATGTCCTAAATACATTATAAGGTAGTATAGATTATGTCATTCTTGATTGTATATATTTAATCGATTATTCCATATATATATATATATATATACCCAAAACACTATAAGTAGAACCTTTATAAATTAATACTCGATAAATTAATAATCTCGATAAAATTAATAAATTGTCTGGTCCCAACTTGGGACAAGTACAAATTTAGACCCCAATCGATAAAATAATAAGATAATAATATTTTTGAAACCCTAGTATATATATATTGGTCCAAACGAAACTATAAATTAATAATTACTAAAAAATTACATACATATATAAAGCCATACGTGATTAGAACTTGTACAAATTCAATTAATTTAATTAAGGCCATATATAATTGGAACTTGTCCCAACGAAACTAACTGTTTACTTATTGAAAACAATGAATTTAACAAATTCAACTAATTTCTGAATGTGAATTTCATAAAATGTTAATTGAAACTTTTTTTTTAATTTATTTTTCATCTCTAATAAGTATACATTATAACTAATATACTAGATTTGAAAATTTTAAAGGTAATATGTAAAACCTCTTTAAATTAATAAATTATTAATTTATCGATATAATAATATCTCGCTAAATTAATAAAATATTTTGGTCCAAACATCATTAATTTATAGAGGTTTTACTGTATTTAAAAGCAACGTAAATTTGTTAACATAAAAAAAAAAAAAAAAAAAAAAAAAAAAAAAAAAAAAAAATAAAAAAAAAAAAAAAAAAAAAAAAAAAAAAGTTTTACTTAAGCGTGTGGATGACGTTGCTTTTGGTGGAATAGATTCTAAAACGACCTCGTTTTGTTGTATGGTATGTCGTTTTGTTGTTTTGCGTGTGTCGTTTTCAGATTGAAAAGTAAGACCATTCTTTTAATTCTGAGGGATATTACTAGTTACTTATTAAGTTGAAAAGGGTAAATAAGTAATTGCATCATTTAAAATTAAATTACTATATATACTAATAGGCAGGAATTGCATGCTTCAAAAACCTGTACCCAACAGTGGTTGGAACAGTGTTTCAAACAGTGACAAATGCTCCAACCAATTGTACAGAACAGTAGCTAATTACAAATTTATTCCATTTTATGGATTGTCTTTCATTTGCTTCTTACGTGCCACGTGCCACGATTTCGTTGGCTGGAAGAAGAAATAGTGGTGTGAGTGAGGGTGGGGTAAAAGGCCACGCGCCTGTTTGAATTAATTAATGGAAGAGTGCATCACGTGCATGCTATGAATGCTATATATATATATATATATATATATATATATATATATATATATATATATATATATATATATATATATATATATATATATATATATATATATATTCATGGGCCAATCAAGAGGAAATAGCATCTACTCCTTCCGTCTTATATTTATTGTCCATATTTCCTTTTATGGATGTCTTAAATTAATTGTCCACTTGACATTTTAGTAAGAAAAAAAGAATTTAGTGAAAGAATATTATATTTGAGTGGTTAAGAATTATAATTGTCAAACTTTTATTAAACTTTGTGATTCTTGTACTATACTAAAACGCAGGATTTGTGTCCTTCAAAAAGTTGTCCGTAACAGTAGTTCAAACAGTGGTTCAAATAGTAATGTGCTCCTAAGAATTGTACACTCCTATATATTATTAATACTCTAAACACACACACACACACACACACACTAACCATAAAAAACGAAACCACAAACAGAGATTGAAGAGGACGAATCACTCAGACAAAAACGTATTCGATCTGCGCCTTTTTATCGACGGCGTTGTGTCTTTGGGTTTTCCGGCTAACCGCGCAGTTGCAAACCATCCGGCGACCTTCTCGAAACGCAAGGTCACGTATTCTTAACTCATAGTCTGTTTCTTTCTAATTTTTAATTAATTTCAAAAAGACCAACTAATTTTCACTTTCAATTTTTTTAAATTTGAACTATTGAATTGGCCTTTTTATTTTAACTAAACATGTCGGTTTCGGTGTTAGGATGCTATTTGCCAGTGGTTTAATTGAATGGGATGGAGATGGACAAGAAGAATAACATACCAGAATTTAGATGGTGGTGCAAGGAGTATGGTGATGCTGGAACCTGCACAGAATGCAGGGGACAATGGGTTGCAGCAATGCTGGAACCTGTAAGTAGTCATTAGTAGACATACATGTACACAAAATAACATTTTCGTACTCCTATTAAGAATGCACAAATACACAACAACGCGCGCAAAAAAAAAAAAAAAAAAAAAAAAAAAATTGTACCACAAACACTCCCGCTGCAACGCGCGGGTTTCCCAGCTCGTTAATGACTAAATATTGAAACCGTTTTTGTTTCTTGTGATTCAACTTTACACCCTACTACAATTAAAGGGAGTTGAGATCGTTATAGCCCTAATATTTTCTATAAAATTAATGAACCAATTATTGTCATCCATTTTTTCATTAGAATAAAAAAAGATACGACAAAAAATACACAATTACGACGAGAATTTTTTTATCTTTTAATAGACGGGTACTTTGACATAATTTCGATGAACTTTTTTTTTCGAGTTTTGTTTTAATATTAAAATTTGCGTTTTAAAAAATCACGTGTGATATGTATGTTATGAATCAAGTTTTATTTTATAAATCACATGTGATTTTAAAATAACAAATCACATGTGATTTTTTCAGACGTAAATTACAACACTTATAAAAGAGAGTCGAAAAAAAGGTTTGTCAAAAGTATATAGAAGTGCCCTCTATAGAAAGAAAATTTAATTCTCTTCGTGATAGTATGATTCTTTTCGCGTAACAATTAACGGTTTGTGACATATTTAATTTTATAAAAAATGATAAAAGTGGATTATGTTTGTGAGATATTTAATTTTATAAAAAATGATAAAAGTGGATTATTTTTGTTTTGATAAAAAAAATAAAAAAAAAAAAATAAAAAAATAAAAAAATTGATGTTATGATTGGTTAATAGGGTATAGAAAGAAAATGATGTCTAAACTTTTCTTCTAAAGATAGATATAGTGAAAGCGATCCTATCACTAGTGAAGAAAAAAATATATAGATTTAAAAACGTTTTATACTTCAAAGGACCTTTTTTTTTTCTTTGTATGAATTTGGTTTTCCGCTAGATTGCATTTACGTTTCGCCAAATTCAAAATTAAACCATAAATAAATACTTAGTATTTCAATTTGATTTTAAATGACACTAGTTATAATAGCATCAACTCTGATAAACTTTTTACAAAGGTTTATACATTAATACATGAATAAATTTTAGACCTTTTGATTTTATAAACCTACATTCACTATAGTATAAACCTTTGCAAGTTTATAAAATGTCTTTTCTAACAAATGCATTAAATGTATTGAATTAATAAAGAGATTCAAGAATTAGGACTTCTTCATGCTACATATACATGAAATGAGTGTCCACTATAATTGAAATAAATATAAACCTTTTTCATCTTTTTTAGACCTTTTGATAAACTCATCATAGTAGATGCCCTAAGTCTTGTGCACGCACGAGATTTACACATGAATCAAATATATTTTAAAATTTTAGTTTAATATAAGGACATACAAAAATTTGCCCGCATTTAATACTTTGTAATTGTGATATAAGAAGAGCTAATCATTATGCTATGAGTTTTTACATAAACTTTTTCTTTATTTATTAATATCGTTTAATATTTTGTATAAATTTTTGTTGGATAAAAGTTTTAACTTTGTTAACTAGCATAGTGTTAAGGATTTTTTTTTTCTTTTTTTTCTTTTTTTTTTTAACTATTGATATCATGTTATACATAATATGCGGGTTTAATAACACATAATAACCGTTGACGAAGTTAAAATATAGAGTTTTTCAAAAATATTTTTCCGGATATCCTTATATACACTTCAAGTATGAATTACATTAGTCATCGTTATAAATACAATCACGTATATTTATTTTCATATCATACTAACCCTTGCTTACCTTTGATGTTTATATTCCCGCTAATAATAATTTACGTATTTAATTTTCAAACCGGTGTGCGCATGGGTTAAACTTATAAAAGGGAATAACATGATTCGTTATTGAACGCAAATTGTGAAAAAATATTTTTTCGGATATCCTTAATTAAACTTATAAAGAGAAATAACATAAGTAATAAGTTGCTCGTATACGTACAACCTCGTGTATTTATTTACATCCGCAATAATTTGTGCTTTCATTTTGATATTTTTAATCCCGTGCATATACATGTTATATTTTTAAAACAACATATATGTTGTGTTTTTGAAATATAAAGTCTAGGGGTATAAAGTATGAGGGGGTATTTCTTTATTTATTTTATTGTTTTTGAGACATTAGTTTACACTTAACTTCATATAATTTATTTAAAAGCCCGCCCACTGATGGGCGGGCATGTCTTATAATTATCGTTGACATATTTTTCTATCACGAAAGAAGGTTAGTCAAGAATGGCTGAAAAAGTGGACATGTTGAAAGAAAGCGTTATATTTGAGAAACAAATTTTCAAAGTGGTATGCATATTTTTAACCATCACGTGACCAAAATGTCTCCATAAGAAGAATTTTTTATAACCAATTAAAGAATACATTCCATCATTGAAAAGAGAGAATCAGTACAAAAGTTTCTACTATATCGAGTACTCATATGGTATTTTAAGATACGTATTTTGAGTGATTTCCACACCTGAAATGCATTTCTTAAATCTAACATTTGAATAATTCCTAATCACAACCCAACTCTATGCAATAACGGTCTAAAGGTCCCTAGTTGTTAAACCAGCCACTTTACGTATTTTCCTTCTATACATTGCTCCACTGCATCTTCCTTGTATAGGCAGGAACTTTACCTTAATAAGGTAGAGGATACACTCCCGGGTATGAAGTACCTAATAGTGAAAACATCCATATTTAGTAAAGGAGTGGGGCCTGGGGAGGTTTACAAAATAAAGGCAGTAAAATGGGTCGGTTTAGTAATGACTCGAGTTGGGTCACCTGGATAAACTTTTTTTTTTTTTTTTTTAACTCCAGTCGCCCGGGGTATTCTGGAGTTAAAATAAAAATTGGGGCAATTTTTGATGTGTTGGGGATGCCTCCGGGCATTTTTAGAATTTTCCCAATAATTAATGTCCTAAATATGATTGTAAAAGTATATTAGTACAAAAAAAAAGGATTGAAAAGGATTAACGCATTTTTAAACATTTCGGACAATTTTCAACCCGTTTGGCCCCTCAAGTCTCTACCAATTTGACCCATTTTATATATATAGTTAAATCTCTTAGCTTAGCCTGAATAGACCCATTTATATATAAATGGGTTGAATTTGCCACCTATATAAGATTTTTTTTTTTAGTTCAAATAAGATGAGGAATTAGGATGAGGAGTTACTAGAAGGATAATAAGAGCCATATGGTTGTGGTGGATAGACTGATTCAGGAGGATAGTGGGAGCCATATTGCTGTTCCAAACAATAATGTTTAACTCGCGTAATCCTTCAATCAAACTAAATACAAATTATTGGGCATAAACACAAAGAGTAACAAATAGTGAATCTATCAGCATAAGTAGAAATCTCTAGTAAAAAAAAAACCTAATTGAAACACCCCCTAAGTAACACGTTATAGGCTTCTGGTGCTAAGTTTATAGCATGATACATACCGGTTTTGATCTTGGGTGTTTGGAATAGCTAATTCACCTTGAGCACAACATCATCATTCTATAACAAAATATGCGAAAGAAAAGAGGGAGCAGTTGCTGGTTGTCGTGACTGAGACACAACATTAGCAGTAGCCTAAAAGAGGTCATAAATTATGATTTGCTAAACTTTCCGATGTTATTACGGTTATCTTAAAATGGTCAAATGGGTAAAATGAAAAAAAAGCGAATGGAACGGTAACAGGCTGTTACATTCTATATGACCATCATTCTCATAACATAAAAACTGATTGAAATTGCAATGACCACATACCAGGTAGCTTAAACATAGCCACGTTCTCAGAAGAGAGAACAATCACTGGGATCTCTTTTATGCTAAATGAAATTCCTGTTACGAAAATTTTGAAGCCACAAAATAAGAGAACTATCTGACATTGGTGTTCTAAAATGTGATTCTTTCTATGGAACAAAATACACTACATTTATAAGCTGATCAGCTCATAAAATAAGCTTAATCCAAACGCCACTTACAAAATGAATGTAGATGGAAGCAACATCATGAAGTTACAAAAGCCAATAAGCTCACTGTTTCATGAAGTTACTGAAAGGAATCAACAGACTATGCTTTAATACTAAAATCATGAAGTTACAAAAGTCCAAGAGAAGGCAAAACGTGTTCAAGCTTTCAAGGATTGGGAGGTTAACGAACAGGTACCTTTTTTCCATTTTATCTCTTGTATTGTATGTTTGTGTTCTTTTACATACAGAGTATTTTTTTATGGAAAATGTGCCAGATTTAAAAGTTAAAACATAATACACAAATTAACCTATATGTATCAAAGTAAATGTGTACCATTTTGTGTCGCAAAAAGTAAAAGTGAAATGGCTTTCTTTGAGACCAAAATTGAGATCCTCCATTTACCAAAAGAAGGAAAATTCTTATTACTTGTAGTTAAAAAAACCGACGTAATTATTATTAAACAAATTCATTATATACTTACATAAAATCCATGGATTTAAGAAGCGTACGACATGTATCCATACTGCAACAAACATAAAATAATATGACACCAATTTAGATGGAAACCTATAGCAACCGTATTTCAAAAACAATAGCTGATGAAGATTCTATATGTGATAACCTTAACTTGATAACCACATAAGTTCAAAAAAAAAGAGCTTATGAGCTTTTCCAAAATTTAAAAAAAAAAAAAAAAAAAAAAAAAAAAAAAAAAAAAAAAAAAACCAAATTGAAACACCCCCTAAGTAACATGTTATAGGCTTCTAGTGCTAAGTTTATAGCATGATACATACCGGTTTTGATCTTGGGTGTTTGGAATAGCTAATTCACCTTGAGCACAACATCATCATTCTATAACAAAATAAGAGAAAGAAAAGAGGGAGCGGTTGCTGGTTGTCGTGACTGAGACACAACATTAGCAGCAGCCTAAAAGAGTCGTAAATTATGATTTGCTAATCTTTCCAATGTTATTACGGTTATCTTAAAATGGTCAAACGGGTAAAATGAAAAAAAAATGTCAATGGAATGGTAAGAGGCTCTTACAATCGATATGACCATCATTCTCATAACATAAAAACTGATTGAAATTGCAATGACCACATACCATGTAGCTTAAACATAGCCACGTTCTCAGAAGAGAGAACAATCACTGGGATCTCTTTTATGCTAAATGATTCCTGTTACGAAAATTTTGATGCCACAAAATAAGAGAACTACCTGACGTTGGTGTTCTAAAATGTGATTCTTTATATGGAACAAAATACACTACATTTATAAGCTGATCAGCTCATCAAATGAGCTTAATCCAAACGCCACTTACAGAATGAATGTAGATGGAAGCAACATCATGAAGTTACAAAAGCCAATAAGCTCACTGTTTCATGAAGTTCCTGAAAGGAATCAACAGACTATGCTTTAATACTAAAATCATGAAGTTACAAAAGTCCAAGAGAAGCCGAAACTTGTTCAGGCTTTCAAGGATTGGGAGGTTAACGAACAGGTACCCTTTTTCCATTTTATCTCTTGTATTGTATCTTTGTGGTCTTTTACATACAGGGTATTTTTTATTGAAAATGTGCCAGATTTAAAAGGTAAAGGCTGAGATTGCTGAATATACGAACAATCCTGGAGCCTTGTTGTTAGAGGCAGTTCATTCAGCGTGATAATTCAACTCCAGAGGCACACGTTTACTCAATATAATGACATGATGTATTTAGAGATAAAGCAAAACTGGAAATAAAAATAAGAAAGTAAACCTGTATATCATTTCCAAAAGCCGAATAAGTAAGCTCCTGCATCAAGAATGTAAAGTAATATTTTTAGTTAATCATTCTTTCAAGTGCACATAGGATTATACTTTTAAAACAATGAATAAACTATCTCGTTGTTAATACAAATATCGTCTCAAAAATGTTATTTATATTCTTCGATCTTTTCTTGGTTTTGTTAATGACAAATAAAAGGAATATCTTTTAGCAAATAATAAATACTAGCTTAAGTCTCTTTAGTACACATTTTACACTTCACATAATAACCAAGAATTACAAGTTTGCTTATTTAGTAACTTGTTTCCTTAAAAAGGAAACTTTAATTCTAAAATCATTCCATGACATCATTGCATACATCACATATAATATCTTTGATATATCTTGTTTAGATTTACAAGTTACATAGTTGACATTTGAGGATCTTGGATGATTTGGTAAGATATGGAAGATTTGGTAAGATACAACAAATCCTTAGCTGTCATCTCCCACGGTTAACTGGACATAAACGGATAAAGGCATCAAATTTACGTAGGAACCTTGGTTAGCTACCGCATCCAGATACTTGAGTTTTCCAATGCTGCATGGTATTTCGAAGACCCCGTAGAATTCCTGCTTTTCCACTAACTTTTGTCTTATGAGGCTCTCATACAATTGCCCTCCGGGTAATGTGTCAGATTCATCATCCGGTTCCATCCTCTTGGACTCCTTGTTGGGTAGATGAGTACGTCGATAGTTTCTCACCCAATCGTTTATGGTTTCCTTGTTTATTTTGTGCTTCAAGTAATGCCTCACTTGTTGTGACTTTGGCGGTTCTACCAATTGGCGCTCCTCAGAGGGCGCCTCCTATCCCATGTCGGAATCGCATTTGTAGGCATTGGCGTTTCCGTCATTAAGTGGGACGAGGTCAATTTTGTTAACTTCCATAGTTATCAACTTCCCTCTTTCATCATTTTCGCCCTCTTGGACGACGGAGATGGCATTAACACATTTAGTGTTGGGAACTTCAACGTCTTTTCGCACTAACACATTTTTAGGAGCTTTTGTTTTTGTGTATTCTTTTAACAGGCCCATCATCTCAGCCATCTTCTCTTCCATCTCCTCCTTTTGTTTGTAGATAGCTTCCTCAAATTTTGCCAACCGTTCGGAGTGTTTTGACATGTATTCTCTCATTCGAGCTTCGAATGTTGGACTAAGTTCCTGAGGTGGTGAGTTGGGTTGAGCGTGCTTATGGAAGGGTTTAGTATTTTCCCTCCGGGGTGATTCGGACAATGGTATTTGCTTAATGCTTGAGACCGAGTTAACTGTTGCTTTTTGTGGACTTAAGGGTCTCTTTTGCTTTTCCATAAGATATGCAACCCTCTTCTCAAGTTCACTAACGCTTTCCTCGGTGATTTGATTGGCTTTATCGGGCGATGAATATGTCTTGACCGCCGAGCGTACGTCGTGGGAAACTTGCCACAATTCATCATCGTCGGATGCAAGCTCATCAATGATTTCCCATGATTCCTCGGCGCTTCTGTCACGCAATCTGCCTCCGGCGGCTCGATAGATGGCATGCTTGGTGTGGTAATCAACATGGTCATAGAAGATTTGGATTTGAAGCCAGAGATCTATGCCATGATGAGGGACTTTTTGGAGTAAGTCCTTGAATCGAATCCATGCCCCATACAAGGTTTCGTCTCGACGTTGTTCGAACATCAAGATATCCTTCCTTAACTTGGTAGTTCTTCCTGGTGGGAAAAACTGAGCAAGGAAACGAGTGGTGAGATCATCCCAAGAGGTGATGGATCCTGCGGGTAAACGCTCTAGCCATTGACTAGCTTGATCCCGCAGAGAGAATTGAAAGAGACGCAGTCGGGTCGTCTCTCGAGTGGCAACATCAAGGTCTATGGAATCAACGATTTTGAGAAAGTCCTTGAGATGTTGATTAGGATCTTCGGAACGAAGTCCATGGAATGCGCATCCGCTTTGCACCAACCGGATGGTGTCGGATCGCAAAGGAGTGACATTGGCTCCTTGAGTGAGCTCAATGGTGTTTCGATAGCCATGGTGGCTAGGACGGGAGTAGTCTCCTAAGGTACGGGCTCTAGGAGGTGGGTGTTGTTGTGGTGGTGGGTTGTTGGGATCGAGGATATTACCACCTTCCGTTATGTCGGATGGTAATGGTTACGAACAAAGAAACGAAGAAAAAAAGATAGACTAAAGAAAACCTAGAAAAATAAAAATCTCACTAGAAAGGAATCTAGTGAGTAGACCTAATAAAATAAAAATTCAACCTAAACAATAACTATTCCCCGGCAACGGCGCCAAAAACTTGATGCGTGGTTTTGCGACCTTACAACAGGTTTTACCTCTCGAGGGATCTCAAGAGGCTTGCAATCCCCACCAGGCAGTGTACCTGACCGATGTAGTATAGTGTAGTGGCAAGTACCGGGGGATTGATCGTTCTCTAGGGGAATAGTGTCGTTAGGATTGAAAAACTACTCTAATAGGTCTAAGGGTGAGGGAAGATTCTTTTTGTATTTTTTATATTTTTATGAAAGCAAGTAAAATCTCGGGTTTGAAGGAGTAGGCGGAATTAGTTGCTAGTCAACTAACCCAAATAACTACAAATGCAAATAAAATAAAATAACTGAAAATGAAAAGGTTGTAGAACTTATATGGGGAGAAATGTGTTTACTTAGATTTCCTTACTCCCTAACTATCTTTTACCGGTTGATTAGTGTGTATTAATTGCGTGGATGACGGGTGTATTCCTTAATACCAATCATGGGGTGGCATACGTACTTCCCCAACTCTACAAGCTCCTACTTCACTCCTATGTCGAGCCGGCTAAGAAGCTCCTAACATGGGATCACTAGAATTCGCTCATGCATTAAATACAACCATAAAAACCTTAGTACGCATTGGTTCATGTTTCTTAAGACGTTCAAGCAAGTTACCGTATAGGAGGTTAGCCAGTTTTCTTAAGCCTAACATCGATAAACAATCATCCAATACAATTAATAACACACTAATAACCAATAATTAATAGTTAGGTTTCGTTAGATCTAAGCAAACACAAGATAAATCTAGCCTAGCATGTTAATTAAAAGACAAGAACAAGATATAATCAAACAACACATAGACATATTGATTGATTAAATGATTACTTATCTTCAATTAAACATGGGAGATCCAAGGGTATAAAACCCTTAAAAATGGCAGAAAATTCGTCTTAGGGTTTCTCCTCACAAAGTTGCACACTATGAATAAAAATTGCAAAACTATATATAGAGTTTAGGGGCTGACGGCGTCACGTTGTAGGGCTTGATGCCGTCACCTCGGCGTGGCTAGGGTTCCCGGATGGTCTTCCTGACGCCGTCCCTCTTTAATCCTCCAAAATTCGCTCTGGCCTATCAAGGGTTGACGCCGTCAGGATTGTGCTTGACGCCGTCTCTCTTTAACTTAAACCGTGATGGCCTTGATCACCTTAAAGGGTGACGTCATCAGACTTTCCATTGTAAAACTCTCTGGCGCGTCACGTGTATTTTGTCATATCCACCTCTTTTGCCAAGCCATGACGCCGTCATGAGCAATCCTTGACGCCATCATGTGTACTTTTCCAGCAGCCTTGGAGACTTTGTCATTTTCTTCACTTTTATGCTCCAAAAACGTCCAAAATGCCTCCTTTTCCAGATTTCTTCTCCAAAGTACCTAAAATGACAAAAGGAACGATTTAGGGCAATATTTGATCAAATAAATACGATTTAGGGCTTAAATGACCCCCTAAAAGCGGTACACTTTTCGCTTCATCACACACATCAAGGGAACTCACAAGTAAAAGATAACAAAATTGATCTTCTTGTTCAACAATACGAACAATTTGTTATCTCTGAAGATGAGACCATTGATAGTGCGTTTGCTAAGTTCAATACTATTATTACATCACTTAAAGCACTTGACGAATCTTTTTCTAGTAAGAATTTTGTCAGGAAATTTCTAAGAGCACTCCATCCGAAATGGAGAGCAAAGGTGACAGCTATTGAAGAATCTAAGGATCTCTCAAGCATGACACTGGATGAGCTCATAGGAAACCTAAAAGTTCATGAAATGATTATGGAAAAAGACTCGGAAATTGTCAAAGGAAAAAAGGAGAAGATTAAGTCTATTGCCTTGAAAGCCAAAGCCGAGTCAAGTGACGATGATGAATCTTGTTCAAACAGTGATGATGAAGAGTATGCAATGGCCGTGAGGGATTTCAAGAAATTCTTCAGGAGACGAGGAAAGTTTGTAAAACCACCTCGTGATGAAAAGAAATCCTCTCGAAAAGATCGTGACGATAAGAAAGGTAAGGTTGATAGGAAATGCTATAGGTGTGGTGACTCCAGTCACTTAATAGGAGAATGTCTAAAGCCTCCAAAGACCAAGTCTCAAAGAGCCTTCGTTAGTGGAGCTTGGAGCGATAGTGAAGGAGATGATGATGATGAGCCTATGAACAACGAAATTGCTCTTATGGCTAATGACACAGAAGAGGTACATTCTGATTCATACTCCTCTATAGATGATGAAACCTTAGAAGTAGAATATAACAAACTGTGTGACGTCACTTTAAAAATCATAAACAAAAACAAATTTTTGAAAACAAAGACAACACTTTTAGAAAATGAAGTATTTTGGCTTAAAGAAAAAGCAATACGAATTGAAAAAGGTAAAGATAGTAAAGAAACGTGTGTGTCTTGTCAAGAACTAAAACTTGAACTAGAAACCTTAAGAACCACACAGGAAGATTTAATCAAACAAAATTCAAAGTTTAAAAGGTTTGATAAAAACATAAGTTGTGCAGATGAAATAATGAAAATGCAAAAACTACCTCATGATAAAACAGGACTAGGCTTTATGAAACTAGGAACATTAAGTGATCATAAGGAACAGACTGTGAATAAAACTGATTCAACCAAGTTGGACCGTTCCGAGTTTGTTAAAGTTACTAAGAAACCTAACAGTAATATAACCAATAATAAACACAAACCAGCAGTATCTTTAGGAAGAGGTCAAGCTAGAAATGAATATAGAGTTAAAACGGATCAACAGAGACCTCAAATGAGTTTTCCCAAACACCCCTTTCCAAAGAGTATAGTTAATCCACAACACACTTTCATGGTCCTAATTATATGCCGTGGAACAATTGTCCACCATTTCAGTACATAAACCATGATAATGTCATGTTTAACCCAAACGGACCCATGAGATATTGGGGACCAAATGCTTGAGTCTTTTATGAACTTAGGTATGCTTGAAAGTTGATCTTGAACCTGATGAGTGGATCAAAGATAGTGGGTGCTCAAGACACATGACGGGAAACAAAAATCTTTTCTCAACCTACCAAGTGTATGACGGAGGTAATGTCACATTCGGTAGCAAGCTTAAAAGTAAAATCATCGGAAAAGGTACAATCTCTCATGACTCTCTATCTATTGATGATGTTGCTCATGTAGATAATTTAGGATTTAATTTACTTAGTATAAGTCAATTATGCCGCAAAAAGTATAACGTCCTTTTCAGTGAAAATGGAAGTAAAATACTTAAAGATGGCATAACCGTAGGAAAAGGTGTTTTAAAGAATAATTTCTATGTTATGAAATTAGATAAAACACCTAAAGATAAGTTATGTCTTACCTCCTTGGATGAAAACTCAACTCTATGGCATCGACGCTTAGGTCATGCTAATATGAGGCTTATTCAATCTTTGTCATCCAAAGAACTCGTTAGGAACCTACCCAAGTTGAAATATGACCAACACTTTTGTGATGCTTGCAAAATTGGGAAACAAGTACATAATAGCCATAAGGCTAAAAACATGGTATCTACATCTAGATGCCTAGAATTATTACATATGGATTTGTTTGGCCCGTCGGCTATACAAAGTTATGGAGGAAATTTTTACACTTTAGTCATAGTAGATGATTACTCTAGATATACATGGACTAAATTTTTGAAAACTAAAAATGAGGCATTCGATAAATTTGAAATTCTAAGCAAGAAAATTCAAAATCAAATAGGAAGTAACATAGTATCTATTAGAACTGACCATGGTCGAGAATTTGACAATGAAATCCAATTTGGAAATTTTTGTGAACATAATGGAATAACTCATAATTTCTCGGCTCCTCGTACACCTCAATCTAATGGTGTAGTAGAACGTAAAAATAGAACTATTCAAGAAATGAGTAGAACTATGTTAAATGAACAAAACATACCTCAAAAGTTTTGGTGTCACGCTGTAGATACTTCCACATATATCCTTAATAGAGTTTTAATTAGACAATTTTTAAATAAAACTCCCTATGAAATTTATCGAGGTAAAAAGCCTACATTAGGATATTTTAGAGTTTTTGGAAGCAAGTGCTTCATTTTGAACACAAAGGATTATCTAACCAAGTTCGACCCAAAGTCGTATGAAGGTGTATTTCTTGGGTACTCACAAAACAGTAAAGCATACATAGTATTAAACAAGGAAACATCAAGATTCGAGGAATCGTTGAACGTAACATTCAACGAAAGTCCACCTCCCTCTAAGACATCACCTTTGGTAGATGATGACTTAGTTGAAAGTCAAATGGCTAATGATATAGAAAACATTGAAAATGACAATGAACCCGTAAAAGGAGAAATAGTCAATATTAAAGAAACTAAAAGTCATCCATTAGAAAACGTCATAGGAAAACTTAATGAAAGAACATTAAGATCCAAAGCTCAAAATGAAAGTAATTATTTTTGTTTTATTTCAACGGTTGAGCCTAAAAATATAAACGAGGCAATAAAAGATGAATCTTGGGTAATTGCTATGCAAGAAGAACTAAATCAATTTATTAGAAATGATGTTTGGACATTGGTCCCTCCACCTAAAAACCAAACCATAATCGGCACCAAATGGGTCTTTAGAAATAAAATGGATGAAAATGGTATTGTATCTAGAAATAAAGCTAGGCTAGTAGCTCAAGGCTACAATCAACAAGAAGGTATAGATTACGATGAAACTTTTGCTTCCGTAGCTAGACTTGAGTCTATTAGGATATTACTTGCATATGCATGTGCACATGATTTTAAGTTATTTCAAATGGATGTCAAAAGTGCTTTCTTAAATGGTTTTATAAATGAAGAAGTATATGTTGCACAACCTCCCGCTTTGCCGACTTTGAAAAACCAAATTATGTTTTCAAACTTAAGAAAGCTTTATACGGACTTAAGCAAGCACCAAAGGCTTGGTATGATCGAATTAAGACCTTCCTAGTTGACCATAAGTATACCATGGGCCTAGTAGATAATACTCTCTTCACCAAGAAAAAGGGATCACATATTATCATAGTCCAGATATATGTGGATGACATTATATTCGGTTCAACTTGTCAAGAGTTATGCGACGATTTCTCAAAAATCATGCATGACGAGTTTGAAATGAGTATGATGGGGGAACTAAACTTTTTCTTAGGTCTCCAAATTAAACAATTAGAAGATGGGATATTCTTCAACCAATCAAAGTATATCAAAGATATGCTTAAGAAGTTTGGTCTTGAAGACTCAAAACCCATGAGAACACCCATGTCCTCCGAAACCAAACTCACAAAGGATGAAGAAAATGAATCCGTAGATTGCACTAAATATAGAGGAATGATTGGTAGTTTACTCTATCTTACGGCTAGTAGGCCTGACATTATGTTTAGTATTTGTCTATGTGCACGTTTTCAAGAAGATCCAAAAACATCCCATCTTGAAGCCGTTAAACGGATATTTAGGTACATCAAAGGTACTACACACTTAGGATTATGGTATCCCAAAGGAACGGGTGTAGAAACCATAGTGTATACCGACTCAGATCATGCCGGTGACTATGTTGATAGGAAAAGTACTAGCGGTATTTGTACTTTTGTAGGATATTGTCTCACATCATGGTTCGCTAAGAAACAAACTGCCCTCGCAATCTCAACAACAGAAGCAGAGTATGTGTCTGCAGGAAAGGCGTGTCAACAAGCACTATGGATGAAACAAGCTCTTGTCGACTATGGAATTGAACACAACAACATTCCCATTCTTTGCGACAACAAATGTACTATCGATCTAAGCAAAAATCCAGTCCAACATGCTAGAACCAAACATATTGAAATACGCCATCACTTCCTTCGCGACAATGTACAGAAGGGAATCATCTCAATTGAGAAAGTTTCCTCAGAGGACAACATTGCCGATATTCTCACAAAACCACTTAAACGAGAACCTTTCAACTATCTTAGACTTGGATTAGGATTAATGGAACCTAGTGATTAGGAAAAACATTAGTGTAAATATTAGTTTAACCACACTCGACACTAAACCAAAAATTGTGTTCTGTTCCGCGGATCCAAACGATAACAAGGACGGATCCTTTGTTTTGGATCCGCCGGATCCGTCGCATGCACAGTCAAGTTTATTATTTAATAAACAAGAACAAGTACTATTCATTCCTCACTCCAAAACATATCACCCTACTGTATTCGACACACACTCAATCTCCATCACAATTTAGACCATTTTCTTCCACAAATTTGTGCTTCTAACACCACTGTAAGTATTCTTATCATATTTATACTCCTGATCTGCGTCTAGGATTTCTATTTCATGCACAAAACTGAAACTTGGGGTATATGCATAATTCTTGAAAAATCATGAAGCATACCTACTGCATTATACTTAAAAACATATTTTTCTTAGTTAGAAATTACATGTCATAGCACATTGTCTTAATTTAACAAAAACCCCATGAAAATTTTCTTACTAAAATCTTCTAACGACTAGGTAAAATGATCTTTTTGAACATTGTTCATACAAATGCAAAAACATTATCTTTTAGACTTCACTTGCATAATGTCTCTTGAATGCTAAAGGGAATACATAATTAATATGTATTTTCGGGTACATTCAACCGTAGCTACATTGAAATAGGAGCGTTTGGGTTATCTCTTATTTTTAACACAAAACTTGCATAAACTAAATTTTCTTGCATCAAAAAGGGTCGAGATAACCGCACCTCCACATTGTCCCCATGTAGGCACACACTAGGAATTTTACACTTAATTTGATCATTTCAACTAAAACTATGTAACTTTTGTATTTAGGAAAATCATGCCTCCCGCAACCAACTACGATCACAAAAGAACCGTTAACTACTTACCCGAAGTCCACAAAACCAAAGGTCTAACCAATGCTCAAATCGAAATTTTCAAAGCTTTAGGGAAAAAGTATGTCCATGAGGGTAGAGTCGTAGATTCCTCGTTCTATGAAGGAACACAACTTAGGGAACAATTAGCCGCCATACGATTTGATACTCTTTTGGATATAGATGAACCAATCGTCCCTAGGTTCATTCTTGAGTTCTATGCTAGTGTAGGTCTTAGTTCATGTGCTCAAGGTTTCTTAAGTCTTCAGTTTACTTTAAATTGAAATTTTGTCAACATCCCTCTTGATCAATTTGGTGAGGTCTTGGGCATTCCAAGTCAAGGGACATGTATTTACTCGGACAAATGGTCCTTAACAATCTTAGAATCCAATCTCGATAGGACGGCACCATATGTCACTCCTCTCGCATCAAAAGAAGAGATTAGGGAACATCTCTTCATTCCTAAGAACAAACCCACAAGGATGTATCGTGGCCGTGAAGTTACTAGAGATCCATTTGCAATGGAGCTAAATGAACTCAAACCCGAATTCAAGAAAATGGAAGACGTCTTAAGGGCTAATGTGATGTGCACCATAGGAAACCGTGATCACATCAATGCTTGTTTGTGTCATATGATGTACAACATCTCTACTCATCAACCCTTCAATCTTGCTTATTATGTTGCCAAAAGAATGAGTGACATTCCGGTTCAAGGCAAGATTGCAATGCCTTATGGAATGCTCTTAACCCGACTCTATAGAGCCTTTGCACCCGCCCGTCCAAACCCGTTAGGTTTTGTTCCTGAATACAATGAAATTGAACATACCTTCGTTCCTTTGAGTGACTTTAGGGTTAGTGTTGATAAAGGTAAACGTCCTTGTGTACCAACATCATCCTCATCATCTTCAATGAGTGAAGATGATGGTTTGCCAAATTCTAGAATTCCTCCACCCGAATACTTGAGCCATCTTCCTCCAATTCCAAATGAATCCGCTGAGTATCGTAACATTAAAGGAATGGTAAAAAATCTTGGTCGTTGGATGATGAAATTGCACAAAGGAATGAAGAAGTTGAAAAAGAAGCTTAGTTGAAGGAGTGTTTGGATTTGAACAATGTTAGACTATGTGATGTTAAACTTCTATGTGTCTCGACTTTATCTGATAATACTTGTTATGTATGTGTAATAACTAACATTTGCAGGTAGATAACCGTCATGGTTATCAATTTTACGGGTTATAGCCTATGTTTGGCATAACACCTAAAATGGTAAGTTTCTAAGTACGGATTAAACGGTGTTCAATCGTGTGTTAATATTATCATATTTGGTTGTTTTGCTATACATATTAGATGTTAAGTAAGGTCTAGGTGAATTTTTGGGTTTTCGTCGAAAAATGCAAAATATGACAAGTCTTCTGTTTAGTTTTAGCAAATAGGACACGGATCAGGTGAATCCAAAAACTTGGCTCCGCCGAGGCTTATCGTTGGTTCCGCCATCCGCCTACCTGCGGATTTGGCGGATCCCTCAATTAGGTTCCGCATTTGATACAACTTGGATCCGCAGCTTTCTCAGTAAGTTTCTAAAACTCTTTCGACTCATCCCGATTCTTAGATTTTCACTTCTAGTACCATATAGGACTCACTCACTGATCATAAATCATCTTAGAAGGATTTAGAAACTCTTAGAAAACTAACAACAAAATTTCCCACCAAAATTTAAATTTTTGAATTTTAGGTGTGAGTTACCAAACTGATACAAAGAAGGAACCCTTTTTAGGGATCCGTCAAATCTGTGGAAATATCAAATCATAAGATTTTCCACTATCTCCTTGTATTTACTGCATATCCACAACAAATTACTCAACCCAAGCTCAATGGATTGACTTCCTTGATATGTCCTCCACAAATTTTTGTTCCAAATCATTAGAAACCAACATTCTCTATTGGATTCACATCAAATCCAAACACACAGACTCACAAACCTTCTGTCTATAAATTAGTACTTTAGGATCTTCAATTTACATCCCAACCATCTCTTCTCCTGTACATTTTAGCTATCATACTTCACCAAAAAGTCTCAATGACAAAGTCAAACAACTCCTCCACTTCTAAGCCACTAAAAAGAACAACCCGTATTAGTGTGAAACCTTGTTGTTTCATCAACATCCACAATTCATCCTCTGAAGAATCATCACCACTAAACATATCCTCACCCATTGCTAGTGAAAACTTCCTTACTTTAACTACTCCAACTCCCTCACATGTAGTCATAAAAACACCACCTCCTACCATAACTCCTGTAGCAACCACACCACCACCCGCTCCCGCTCCATCACAGACTGAGAAGTCTGCCTCATCACCATCCTCACCAAAACTCCAACCCATGGAACTCTTTAGGACACCACCAACATCTCCACAACCATATCTTGAAGAGTTAGAAGATCTTCCACCTACATCAACCAATCCTCCACCAATAAGTCTTGAAAACTTAGAACCTATGCTATTTCATCCTCTCCATCCGGAGATTCATGGTCCTCTATACCGTGAAGCACCACAACCTCATCCCCAAATACCACCACTATCACCAACTTCAACACTCATCGCCATAGATGAGGCGATGTGGAGCAACATTCCTCAAACACAATAGGAAATAAGTGCGGAGTTAACATAACTCTATACTCTCTCGGGTATGGTTGACCATCGCCTTCATGAAGCAATGGACATTCAAAACATCCTTATGAACTCCCTCCAAACACCACAACAACCATCAAACAACAACAACAACCAACCACCATCACCACCACCACCACCACAAAACTTGGAACCTAGTCTTCCTCCCGGGTTCTCAAGTCATGATTGCGCACATTGTGAGAGAACGGCTCACTTGGCCCAAAGGACCAACATCTTGGTCCATGAGCTTCAAAATGAGATGAGGTTCATCTTGAACCATGTTCTTCAAGTTTTAAACGCCATCTCTCATCCTCCTCAATAGGAGCTTTCTAGACTAGTTGTTAGGACCTTTTGGATTGTTGCTTTAGGACTTTTTATTTCTTTCTAGGATGTCTTTATATTGTACTTGTAACATCATTTCATCATTGTGACTTTTGTCACAAAATTTTCAATATCTATGAATGTGATGTTTTATGCTTATGAGTGATCAACATATTGCATATTATCATTATCATTGTGAACTAACATCCTTATATAGCCTATATTATACCTTGATTATGATTGCTTTAGGTACAAATAATGATCAGACACTTACTTTGACTTTTAAAAGTCAAAACATATTGAAAGGCTTGTTTGGAAGAATACTTCACAAGCATTCTACATCTTCATTGAAGTCATTCATTACTAACACTTCATTTGCAACATATCATACCCTTCAAAGTATACGTTGGTACTCGAGAAGTGAGGAGTATACATCGAGGGGGAGCATTTCATAATCATTTCATATACTAACCGTTTGTTTTGTAGATTCATGCATCATTTCCTTGATTACTCCATCTAGAGGGAGTATAAAACAAGGGGGAGCTTTAAAGTTCTCAAAATCGCATTCCGCTATGCTACTCTTTTTGTTTCGACAAAAAGGGGGAGAAAGGACTAAGTTTGCATTAACTGTGATTCATCACAGTACATACATTTTTACAAAACTTTTCTTTAATAAACAAACTTAATATATATTTTTAAGAACTCATGCTATATTTATTCTCTTGCTCAAAAATATACCTTATGTTTTGTCATCAACAAAAAGTGGGAGATTGTTAATACAAATATCGTCTCAAAAACGTTATTTATATTCTTCGATCTTTTCTTGGTTTTGTTAATGACAAATAAAAGGAATATCTTTTAGCAAATAATAAATACTAGCTTAAGTCTCTTTAGTACACATTTTACACTTCACATAATAACCAAGAATTACAAGTGTGCTTATTTAGTAACTTGTTTCCTTAAAAGGAAACTTTAATTCTAAAATCATTCCATGACATCATTGCATACATCACATATAATATCTTTGATATATCTTGTTTAGATTTACAAGTTACATAGTTGACATTTGAGGATCTTGGATGATTTGGTAAGATATGGAAGATTTGGTAAGATACAATAAATCCTTATCTGTCATCTCCCACGGATCCAAGTCCAGTGAAGGACGGATCCCTATTATGGGATCCGTGGGATCCGTCAGCTGAAGATCAGCTTGCCTATAAATAGCAAGCTGATCATTTGGCTTTCTCATCACTCATATAGCTTAACACACATATTCATTCAGTACATATCTTACTAACATCATTCATAGTTGCATTTCACTTTGATCTTTCATTTTGTAGAAGAGAGATCAAGCTTTCAAGGATCTACAGAACCGTAATCCTTTAGTTGCATTACTGTGTGATATTGTAGTTTGTTTCACACATCATATCTATCATTTGTAATCAGTGAGTGTGGTTAGTGCTTTAGTCCTTAAAGCACAAAGAGTGTAGGGAGTGGTTGTACCCTTGTAAAGAACTCGACATCTAGCTTAGTGTCGGTAAAGTAAATAGGCTACGTCAGGTTGGTTCTACCTTGTGAAAGAACCCGGTGTTTAGCTTAGTACCGGAAAAGGAAGTAAGCGACGTGTAAAGGTTTTCTCCGCCTAGTAAAGGAGTTTGTTTCTTAGTGAAAGATAAACTCTCGAGTTGGAAGCTCGGGGAGTGGAGTAGGGCAAGGAAGAGAGTCCTTGTAGCCGAACCACTATAAACAACAGTGTTGTGTGGTTTGATCTTTCCTCTCTTTATCTTTTGTTTATATTTTGTGATTATTTATTTGTGATTGTTTCCTTTGAATTAACATATGGTAACAAATCAAATAAAACTTGAAAAACGGTAAAAACTATTCAACCCCCCTTCTAGTTTTCCACACTCGTCATCAGCTTTGTTATCGGTAGGGATATCTTCTACATCAGTGTGAAACGTAACCTGATGACCTAGAATTTCCCGCTCGTCCAATGGAGCATCTTCCAATACCGCATTTACTTCAGTATCATAAGCTCCTAGAGGAAAAAGGACAGAAGGTTGTACCACCATCAGAATTAAATGGCCATATAGGCTTTGCGAGAGCCTTATTCATTTGGAACATGTCTATAGTATCCACATCAAAGAGTATGGAGTGGGTACATCCATAGTTTCTTGTCGAATGGTCTCCGAGACAAAGTCCAGTGTCACCGGCCCACATTGCGGCACTATACACATCATTATAAAAAGGATGTGTAAGTTGCCAGATAATTATGGCCGGCCGAAACCATTGGAGGGTGTTCGCCCAAAACGTTTTCAACCATGACATCAGGCTGTCACGGATCATGGTTAGTCCCTACATTTCACATAAACCACACGTAAACACCAACATTCAACAAAAGTTTAAGTAAAAAGAAATGCGACTAAATAGGTTAAAGCTTACCAGAACATCCTCCTGGCACATGTTGGCACTGCTTTAACCTTTTTTCAGCTTGTAGCGCAGGTAAATCATCACAGCCACACGCTTTTCTTTTTGAGCAATCGTTAAAGAAAGAAAACTACCTCCTATATTAACTCAAGAATTACCTATAATGGGAAAACCGTCATTAAGAAAACATCGTCATCGAAGGTCTAGGAAAGCTCATACCAAACCTGAAAAACATAAAACACTTAAATAGGTCAAACAAAGCAAGGTTATAAACTCTAGAATAATCAAAATCATGACCAAAAGAAACAGTACCACCATCATAACTTTCATCAATACAACCACTTTCAATACTCTCCACCTTTGATACCCAGCAGCTTGTTTAATTCAAATGAATCCAGACTTTTACGTTCCTTAAAAAGTAGCATAGTTCATCAAATAAAATAAAAAAAGATTATAAGAATTGAATTAGAAATTATCATGACCAAAAAGATATAAATAAAAGACAACATAGTTAAAGGCAACATTGGATGAAAAAGATATAAATAAAATTTGAACGTTAAAAACATGGTCAAAATTTCTTGAAACTTGCCTGATGAGTCTACAAAGTAACACCTCCTAGCCTTACAACGCACACTTTATTATCATGGATGTTTTTAGGTTTACACTTATCCTCTCTTTGGGTTTGTTAATGCCATGGTTAATAACTGATGGGTGTATTAGGCCAAAGTGCAGTTTGAATACATGTTTTCTGTGGGAGTCAAAACGCAATGCCATAAACCCCAAGGAAATAAACAAAAGCAAACATATGGTGTCCATACTAACCAATTAGGGGTTGAATCATCTTTGGAATTGATAATCATCTAATTAAATTCGAGCACACTTTATTTCACCGCACGCAATGATGCCTCTTTGATAATTATCAAATACATATAGGATTGCAAAACATGTACAAAGTTTAAAAGATGCATCATCAAAACCTTTTTGTCACTTGTAGCTAAGAGACTTTATGACCAATTTATTTATGCATTATTTGTAGTATTCGAGTGAAAGAAATAAACGAAAAGAAAAGAAAAAAAAAGGTTGATAAAAAGTGTTACCTGTAGTCGGATGCACCATGGCAGCAGCGACACCAAACTCAAGGTTCTTTTGCTCTCTATTAGATGATGATCCACGTTCTGGAACATACGACCCTTCATGCCACATCCAAAAAACCAAATAAAAAATAGCTGATATAGTCCACACCTGCAACAGCTTATATTTGAATCTGTTAAACGCCTATATAGTTCGCACCAAGTGCCGTAAAAATCTATGTAGTCTTAAATTATGAACCAACTTACCTATATAGTTTTAAAATTTTGCGAATCAACTAACCTCATATCTCAATATACTTCCAGGTAACTTTTGACCAGCTCGACCGTATCATTTCGCATTCCATGTAATATAACAACCTACAACTTAAAATACCACAATAAAAGTACACTTTTGGGTTTTATGCTGTTAGAATACAATAATGCAATCCGTGCTTCAATTCAACCCAAACCAACCCATTTGCGTAACAATTGGATACTTTTGGCAAAATAATTGTCATGAAAGTGAAGATATAATTTATGCATCATATGACATATCATCGATATCAAGCCGCATATCCCTATGCCTATCATGAATTTATATAAAAAAGCAAATACTAATATAAGCTTACACAAACATCCCTTGCTAACACTAAAATATAAGGAATATGATTTTCTTTTAGCAGTGGACAAAGAAAGATCACCTTTTTTCCTAAACAGATGAGAGCATGTGCTGGTGTATAAGTTCCTTAAAGGCAAGCTTGATATCATCGTCTTTAATGTCTGGAAAGTGTGTCAAACTATCACTGTAACAACGTGTGCTTCTAATTCCCATAGCAAAAGGAGAACAACTATCTATATGTGGAGAATACCAGAATCAGTAAGTCGTTATACAAAAATATCATTAAATACCTCGCAAAAACTAACATTATTTAGAATGCTTAAGATACTAATAAAGTTTGCAATATACATAACATTCATGATTTGCAATAAAGAAAGTCCATACAGTATAAACAAAGCAACATAACACTGTCCTACTATGCAGCAAAATACTAACCATTGAGACCGTAAATAGCACATATGACTATCGTTTCTTGTTATCCACGCTACACAGGTTAAGGCTACCATCCTAAAATACTTTATGGGGTTACTTAATCCAGAAATTATGCACTAACTCAAGTGGAACAAATTCTTGATCGCTATTTTTATGCACGTTAAAAGAGAAAACCATAAAGAAATTGAAACATAAAAAAGAAAAAAAACATGATAATTATAAAATATGAAGGCATACCCCTCTGTCCTTCATGATGTTGATCACGATGATTTCAACTAAACTCTTGGTGTTCATCAAAAGCCTAATAGCAATAGCCTCCATGAATCTGTATATACCAATAACATAATAATTATTAATGATTACGTTAAAAAAGTAGGGTTTTGGAAAAGAACGCGTAGAAAGCGTTTTTAGGTTATCAGAATGAATGAGAGAAATAAGGGGAAAACAAATTAATATTGTGGATCTATGAAAAGATATGTGTGATAATACAGGTTAATGCAATATCAATTATGACTTGCAAATTGTTTCACAACCATTGGAATGATCCAATGGTTGAGGTGTTGTTTAATTGTGCCTACCATCCCAAGTTCGAACCCATGCAGTCTTATTTTTTAGAAAATTTAATCCGAATTTACATAGTTGATTGCCAACATGGACAAAACCGATGAGATGGAATAAAATGTGCTTATGTGGTATTATGAGGTGGCATTAAATTCGATGATGTGGCTTTAAAATGGTCAAACGCCTTCTGTTATATATAATGTAGAGACTCAACTTACTGCTGAGCAAATACTTCAACGTGAAGCAAATGAACTTGCAATGTCATATATTCTTCAAGGAATACCTAATCCGATTTTCCGAAGCATTGATGCTCAGAAAACTGCTAAGGATATGTGGGAACACGTTCATCTCTTAATGGAAGGCATTGAACTGAACAAAGAAGACATGGAATCCAAACTATACCTCGAATATACAATGTTCATGATTGAATTAGGGGAGTCACTAGAGTCTTATTACCATCGGTTCACAAACATCATCAATGACTTGGACAGACACAACATTGTTTTACCAAGGATTGCAATCAACACTAAGTTTCTCAGCTGTCTTGGTCCTAATTGGCAAAAATATGTCACGTTTGTTCGTCAAGCCAAAAATCTACACAATGCATCTTATGGTTTGTTGTATGATTATCTGAAGCACCATCAATCTGAAGTTGAAAAAGATCAAGCTCTTCGTGGAACTTATTCCCCTCCAAATTCATTGGCACTGATAGCTCAATCTCACTATGCTCCACCTCCACAGTCAAATCATGCTTATGTCCAACAACAACATCAATTTACTTACCCTCAACAAACCCCATCAACCCAACTTATTCCATATAAGTCAACACAGCAAATGACTGACAATCAACTTGTCCTCTATGACAACACTGACACCATGTTCTACACAAATACAAACAATGACGAAGACGATGCATTCAACTCTTTGAATGAAGGATTTGCACTCATTGCTCGTGCTTTCAGCAAATTCTCTAACAAATCCAACAATCGTCTCCGCACTTCATCTAACGCAAGGAATCAAGCTGTTGTACAAGATGGATGGGTTGAAATACAAAATCGTACTTATGGAAGAACTGGATCAGGAGGTTATATGGGAAATTCAGGAAATGGACAATGGTTTAATGCAACTAGTGGAAGTAGGAACAATGCAAGTACTCCTCAGAAAAGGGTTGAACTTGTTGAAACTGGGAATACAGAGACTAGGAATACTATGGTAAAGTGCTATAACTGCAATGGTAAAGGTCATCTGGCTAAAGCATGTCCCAAACCTAGAGTCACAGGCAGTGAGTTTCATAAGCATGCACTACTTCTAGCTCTAAAGGATGAATCTGGGGGCACTCTCACTGACAAAGAAAATAGCTTTATTTCAAATGCATATTCAGATGATGACATGGAGGATTTGGAAGCAAATGCAGCTGTGATGCTAATGGAAAACATGCAGGAACTTCACATGAGTGACACAGGCCCAGTGTATGACACTGGTGGTCTGTCTCATGTACCTAATCCAACCACATGTCTGATACATGAAATTGCATCATCATCTGCATCTGCATCAGACAAGGAGAAAGTTGTTCAAAATGATTCATTATTATCTCCTCAAGAAGATGAACAAATGAACACAGTTGTTGCATTTGATGATGATCAAATTAACCCAGTTGTTACATTTGATGATCCAATTGATGACGATAACAATGATCAAATTGAACAAAATGAACCTTCGCTCGGTTTAGATTTAGAACTCATGACCTTACTATTGACCACCCAATCCCAATTGGACTCACAAAAATCTCAGATTGAAAAATGCAATGAAATCAACAAAACATTAAAAGCAAAAGTTGCATCATTAACTGCGAAACTTGAGTGCTGTAAAATACAACTCACAAATTTTGAAACAAAAGAAAAATGAGAACAAGGTTTTGAAGTTGCATTTCAAAAAGCTTATGTCAAAGAACAAGATTTACAACATCAAATACGAGAATTAATTGTTTCTAACAGTAAATTGGTTTCCAAATTGGAACAAGAAAAAAGTGAGCTCAAACAATAAGTTAAATATCTCAATTCAAAACTTTTGAAAACAAAAACCGAGATGTCCACTTGTCAAGCTAGTTTTTTTGAACACTAACAAAAGTCAAGGAAACAAATTGATTATTACCTTGATGAAATGGTCGAACTGGAATGCAAATTAAAAGAGTTTCAAAACGTTGTTTACAAAACTGGTGAGTCTATCACAACAATACAAAAGTTCACTTTGAAACCAAGTCCCAAAGGTCATGGTTTTGCTCTAGATGATAATAAACCATGTTTTCTACACACAGCACTCAAAGAAAATCCAAAGTTGTATAGTGCACACCAATTATTTGATGAATCAATTGTGCGTGTTGTTGTACATGATTGTGAGGAAGAACAGGAACAAGAAGAAGAGAGTCGATCAAAAATGAGCTTTAAACCATATGGTATACCTTTTGATTATTCAAACGTGCCTCATATTTCTGACACATCCGTTCCTCAAAAAGATAAAATAGAACAACCAAATTGGCCCATGCAAGATTTGTGGAATTAGTTCACCAAATTGGCATGCGGTGTTTGACTCCAGATGATTTGAAAAACTTTCTTAAACACAATTAAGAATGTAAAACACCAAAACACTTTGTACATATTTTGATTATATATATATAATATATATATATATATATATATATATATATATATATATATATATATATATATTATCTATATATATATATATAAATAATCTCTTTTCAGTGTGCAAAATTCAAAGCAAATCAAAATATGCCCTTGATATACACATTTAATCAGTTATTGATCACGAACATATTTTGAGGGGGAGAATTTTTATTTATCAAGACTTTTGCACACTCTTCTCAAAATCTTCATCATAAATAAAATTCTTCATCGTGCAACATTTCCGTGATCTCTTGAACTAAAATTTTGGAAAAAGTTTAAAAAGTATTTGTTAGTTTAAGGGGGAGAAATATAAATTACAAAAGTTAACAAACATTTGGACTAAGGATGTAACAACAACAAACCTCAAGGACTGTTGTTGTCAATTGTCAAAAGGTTGTAACATAAGGACTGCGCTTGATGGGAAATATGGGTTAAGGGACTAAACTTGACAAAACTCCAAAGTGTTCCCTATATAAGTAACTTAATTCATTGTTTTTATCACACAAACTCAAAAAACAAACCTATTTGCCGCCATTTTCTTTTTCGACCAAGCTTTTTGATCTTCTTTCATTTCAGGATTGTAAGTGTTTAACACATTCATGTATGCTTAGTAATCACTCGCCCAATTTATGGAAACATTTCTGTGGCTAAATCTCTCAATCGATGAATTAGGGTTTAAAGCATCAATTTGGGCATTTCTTGTGTGTTAGGTTTTATTCTAATTAAATTAGTACTTTAGCTCAACATCATGATTAGGATTGTTCTATTTCCTGTTAATTGTGATTTCAAACATCATTGAATGCAAACTGAGTGCTTTAGGGTTTAATAGGTCAAAAAGATTGCTGCTACTAATAGGTGTATTTTAGTTGTGTTTTGAGCAGTTGGTTTTGCTTATATATGTTCCCCAATCATGCGTCTTAAGTATTGAATGCTAAAACAAACATATGATCTAAGTTGAAGAATTTCGTGTTGCATAATGATCTTTTGTGACCAATGTGTTTGTTTGCTTAGATTTCTGGGTAATAGGATTTGTTTAGAATGAGTTTAGAAAGGTATTTGATGCTTTCATGGTCCTTGTATCTGTCTGTTATTGATTTTGATTATGTATGAAATCCTTCGAGTAAGCATGAAGGTCTTCAGGTTAGGATGACTTTTCTTCTACTTAGTAATATTTGGGATGAATTTCTTCGAGTTAGAAGAAAATTTTCATTACTTAGAAAATTTTATGATATTCTTCAAGTAAGAGATTAACTTCTCCTACTTAGAGAACTTTTTATAAAATCCTTCGAGTAAGGAAAACATTCTTCGACTTAGAAATTCTTTCTTAAAATCTTCGAGTAAGGAAAAGTTTCTTCGACTTAGAAATTCTTTCTTAAAATCTTCTAGTAAGGAAAAGTTTCTTGGACTTAGAAGTTTTATTCTTCAAATCTTCGAGTAAGGGAAAAATTCTTCGACTTAGAAGATTTTTATTAAACTCTTCGAGCAAGCATGCAGTTTTTTTGAGTAAGGATTTTACCACAGTTTCTCCGAGTTAGGAGGGTTTCAAAAATTTCCGAGTAAGGAAAATGGCAATCTCCGATTAAGGAATGTTCTTTTCAAATTTTTTATTAAATCTTTCGAGTAAGGAAGTTTTTCTTTCTTCGAGTAAGACCATTTTTCTTCGAGTAAGCTTATTTTTTCAGACTTGTAAAAAAAAATTCAAAATACAGAAATGTGTCAAGTTGAAAAAAAATTACGTTTGCTCTTATATGATTGTTTGTTTACTGTGCACTAATTATTTATGATCCTCATACATGTTCCTCTATATGGTGTATCATATCACTTAAGTATAGGTCATGTATTGAATGACTTATACTAACATAAATATGCAATTTCTATTGTGTTTCTTTGTTGGTGTTTGTACTTCTCAAGTTCACAATGTCTCAAGCATCAAAAGCAAGAAATGAGTTGATACCCAAAGAAGATGAAAGGAAAATAGGAGAATCCAATTACCGGGTAGATTTGGAAACCTTACCATTCCACCCTACTTTTCAAATCACGGTGGAGATACTCAAGAAACACTTCTGCAGACATGTTCTAACCAGATCCGCTACGGTTCCAGAAATTTATCTTAATCAGTTCTGGCATTCTTTAATCATCAGTTGCGACACAAAAACTATGACAATCACCTTTGACAGCAAAGTCAGCAAGTTCGATGTTCATCTTCTTCGCAATGTTCTTGGACTTCCTCCAACAGTATTTGGAAAATACACACAGTTTTTAGATGATCCGTCCTTTGAACGAATAGTCAAATCCCTAAAGCACCTCGGCTATGACGACTCATTTGAAGAAATCACATCTCATTCCAAAGTTGACAGAAGATATATTCCTCAACCATGGTTGACCATTTACACCATCCTCAGTCACTGTATCATGGGAAAAGAAACAGGTCATGAGCACCCCAGACTTGAACATCTGCAATTCTTTTGGGGAATCATCAACTTGGCACATCTTGACTATGCTAAGTATATATGGACTGACATGGTATACCAAGCTCGTCAATTTGGGTAAAAGAAAGGCAACAAGATTCCATTCCCTCGATTCACTAAGCTTCTCGTTGCTCACTTCATGGCCCTAGAACAAGATATTGACAAACGTCCTAATGAAAAATCTCATTCAGAACAAATAGATCATGTTCTTTCATGAGTCATAATTCATGCAACAAACACCACTAAACAAGGTCTCAGAATTCCAGATGTCCTAATTACAGAGACGGTGAGGGCAATAGAGGCTTATGAAAGATATGATGAGGCACAAAAAGCAGGATTGGTAGGGATAACTATGAAAGAAACACTGGCACTGGAAGAGGTAGAGGAAGAGGAATGAAAGCTGTTACAACAAGAACAAAGAAAGTTACTCGAGCAACTAAAAGGAAACCATGCTCCGAGATGAATCTTCTGCAGATGAAGAAGATGAAATGAACTTAAGGGAAGAAAGAAAAAGCATCATGAATATCAAGAAAGAAAAACACGGTGAAGATCTGGTTAAAGGAAAATCACCAATGAACCAAGGCACACCCGATGATACCTTACAACCTCCAAAGATAAAGAAATAAGAAATATCACAACTCAGGAAAGCCTTACAGGAAAACAAAGCAAAATATTTGGCTGATCTTGAGAAATTTAAGATGAAGAAGAAGGGTGAAGGGTCTGGGTCAAAGGTTGGTGATGATAAAGTCTTGACTGAGACTGATGATGATGATGAAACGGAAGCCACTTTGTCTGATCCTGAAAGTGTATCAGTGGGTGAATCTGAGGGTGAATCAGAAGAATCAGACCAACACATTCACACGCCCTCAAGATCTGATGAGGATGAAACTGATGAAGAAAAGAAAGACAATGAAGAAGATGATGAGAAAGATGATGAATCTAACAAAGACAATGACGATGATGATGATCAAGATGATGACAACTCTGAAGGAGATAATCATATTAATACTCCTCCCAAACCAACATCTCCTGTGCCATCATCTCATGATCAATACTCCAAGACTAAGCCTCCCTCACCTAAACCAACACCTGAACAAACTGAACCCAGTCTATTACAATCTCTTCAGGAACAACTCAACAAATTGCAAGTTTAATTCAAAGCACAACAACAAGATATTGATGAATTCAAGACATACGATGTTTCTCAAGCAATGAAAGATATCTTCACCAACAACTTACCAAGAGAGGTTGGCAAACACCTCCAAGAAACACTTCCATCTATTATGAAGCAGTACGTCAAGAATAAACTTGATGGAATAGTTTCTCATCACATTCAGACAACACCTATTACCATTCAGACTAAACCATCAAAGCCATCTGCTGCAGATCTCAAAGGTCAATTGCTTGAAGCCATTATAAATGATCTAGAGGAAAGTGAACTTCGCAAGGCTTTGATCAAGTCAATGAAGAAAACATAAAAGAAAGATGATCCATGCAAAAAGGTCAAGTCAAGCAAGCGTTGTCATGATGACTCTGATAAAGATGACAATGCTAAGCCAAGAGACAAACGTACAAGAACGACCGGACCTAATAAAAGATTGCAATCATCACACATCCAACAAAATGTCGAAGATGAATTTCAACCATAAGATACTAGAACATATGATGATGCTGAACCCCATGATGACATCTCACATCACAATATAGCTGAAGCAATTCCTGAACCACCTGCGGATGCACCAATGCAACATGTTCCTGAATGGATTGATCCCTCTGCTGAAAAGTTTGATTGGTTTGAAGAAATGGTTGATGCATATCCTGACATTCCAAAAGACGAAGTTCCTGCTGAAGGCTCAGTTGTGGATTTCACGAAGAAAATTAAGCAGGTGTTGAAGATCAAAAAACTACAACTGTCTGATATTGTGAAAATCCAAAAAGCATGTTTCTCACCATTCAAGACATCTATCACTTCTCAACTGGAATTTTAATACAATCTTGAACAAGTTGCTAGAGCATTATCAGAGAATGTTAGTTGGGATGTTGCAAGACCTTCACATGAACCTGACACATTCAAGTTTCGTGACTATTCTCAACCTTTACCCCTCATTGGTCAAGCTCACAATCCCAATATTCCAAAGGCATATTTCTTAACCTTTACTTAATGTATGGGAACACTGATCCAGAGAAACGATATGCTACGTCTCTTACCAAATTTAAAGCTACTACTTATGTACAAGAAGGTCTCAAAGAACAGATTGGAGATTTGTTCAGCACTTCAATTGCTGATGAAGCTATTCTAGGAGTTTTTCACTGGCCAGAGATGTGCAAATGGTTCTACAAATGGAAATTGACGTTTACTTCGAAACACAAGGTAAAATACAAACAAAAGATCCTTTCCATCAAGAGTGCTGAAACAGAATCAAAATATGGGTACAACTTTCTGACAAAGATCACGGTTTGATGACACGATGACAAGGAGTACTCGTTCAATGAAGCAGACTATCCTCACTTGAATCTCAACGATATTGAAGATATTTACTTCCTTAAGATACAAGGAAAACTCGAGCATCTCCCTGGCAGCCTTCAATACGACATCATCAACTCCATACTTCTTTACATCCGTAGAATTGTAATAAAGACAAGAGTCGAAGATGCACACCTAGGTGTTGAAAGTTACCAGAAGAAACTCAATCTCATCAAACCTGATCTTAGACCTCCGGGAATTGCAGAAATAAAGCCATGTTCATTCATCAAAAGACCATTTGGAGTAGTATACATTAGATTAGGGAGACCAATGTTCATGGGATATGAAGACATTCACAAATTCTATGATGAAACATTGATACACGTCAGATCTGAGCTTGATCACATTCTTGAAAACAATATAAAAGGGCGTAAACAAGTTTGGTTACGACACATGACATGGAGACGAAACGATGTGAAGCAGGCAGTCAAGTTCTTAGCACATATTGACTACAGGCTCAAGCACTGTGTTCAAATGCGGAGATTAAAAGGATATGTTGGGGGAAGAGCTAAGGATCCAAACATTCTCACATTTCATCCTCTTGAGAAATCATCGGTAGAATTGTCATTAGATTTTATCATTGAATATTTCTTAGGTATGACAATGGCTTGTGTACATATAACTGTGCACAACCCGTTCTCTATAAAGAAAGGACCCTAAGGTACGCCTCAGTGCCTCAATCCCAATATAAGGAGCGAAGGTTTCTTACTTTTGAGTAGAATTAATCAAAAAAATTGATAAGTTTTTTCAAAATTCTACTCAAAATAACAAGTATTCCCTCTCATGTTTAAAACCTCAAAAAGTGATTTCACTTGTTGAGGGGGAGTACCTGAAATCATCTTTGTTCAAAACATAAAGATCTTGTTGGATTCTTCCCACAAATATCAAAAAGCATAATTTAATCAAAATGTTTTCCAAAAACAACATCAATATGCTATTTTTGAAGGCTTCTTACTTTTGAGTAGAATTAATAAAAAAATTTGATAAGTTTTTTCAAAATTCTGCTCAAAATAACAAGTATTCCCTCTCGTGTTTAAAACCTCAAAAAGTGATTTCACTTGTTGAGGGGGAGTACCTGAAATCATCTTTGTTCAAAACATAAAGTTCTTGTTGGATTCTTCCCACAAACCTCGAAAAGCATATTTAATCAAAATGTTTTCCAAAAACAACATCAATATGTTATTTTTGAAAGGGAGAAAAATAAAATTGTGATTAAAATATGTTAACATACGTGTGGAATCTCGCATGAGCTCGACTCAAATAAAACCAATGAATTGATGAAACTTAACTGTCATTAATCAAAAGGACTTGTCCTGGATGGGTAATAATTTCAAGCTGGTCTAACCAGTGATGTAAGCGTGTCTCGAATAGGACTTGTCTGAGTAGAGTGTACCGTTTTGAGTGATTTTCTTTGGATGTGACTAGGACGGTTAATAATTTCAAGCTGGTCTAACTAGTGATGTAAGCGTGTCTTGAATCGGTCATGGTTACTGAAAATCAATCAATTCAAAAGTGTAAACTCCACCCGACATGTGCAAATTTATCTTAAAAACTTATGAGCACATGTGAAGGGGGATTATTTCAGAAAAAGAAAAACTCTTAAGGTGTTAACAAAAATATGTTTTATAATCATAAACACTTTGAGAGATTTTCAAATGATCGGTTTATGGCAACATAGGATAGTCATGGAGTTATAAGGTGACTAAGGTTAGGAAATACGTCCTATGATCCGCCAGAACTAGAGGGATCTACCCATGGACAATACCAATAGTTTAATACTAGAAGTCCTTAGGTATGATTGAAAAAAGGAGTAAAGAAAAGAAAGGAGAAAGAAAGGGTTGAAGAATTAAAAAGAAAAGTAAATGAAAGGGTGAAAAGAAATAGCCCTCCAAATGTTCAACCTTAGGGCAGAAACCGGGTTCAATTCATATGCTACTGGATGTTACTACGGTGACACCGATATTGAATACAAGCCGTCATGGACCCAGTGACACATTACACTAAACCTTCTAGCCACTCAAGTATCTCTCAAAAGATACTTATTTCATTTCTCATGGAGAACCTGCTTAATCTATCGACCTTTCACTCAAAATGTGTTGATATTGAAAAGGAGGTAATCTGCTCCATGCCTTCAACGACTTAAATCAAATCACACTTAATCAAGTCTAGAGCCATGAGATTCAACAAAAGATCAATTAGGAACACCTAATATTTCTACACTGGTTGTTCAACATTAAGAACACCAGTTGTAAATTATAGAGTCCTATGCAAATCCTTGCAATCTGCCAGAACATTTATGAGAGAATTCACAATTGTGATTCTCAATGATTGAATGGAAATTCCTGCCAGGGTCAACATCAAACAGGATGACAGCAGGTCACTTCGGTAATCCATTGAGGGTTACGCTTAGTGTTCATGGTGGTTTCAAACGATCTACAGTCGTGGAGTGATACTTCGGTATACTTCAGTGGCTCACCTGAATCATTGATATACTTTGGTATATCTGTGTAATGCCCTCTTGGGGGCATCCGATTCAGTAACAGCCTTGGCAAGGATTAGAGAAAGTTTTCACACTATGCTGTTAATGATCTCAAAGTCCAAACCTGTAAGTGATGGATATTTTATTGCTAACTGTTTTCATGCAGGTACTTATGGAGACCGGGAGTTCCACTACCACCATTACCATCATCTACATTACATTAGTTTCCACATGCACATACAAACATCACAAAGATAGTTCTCACTATGATCAAAGCAAAGCATAGTTCAGAGAAAGATTCTACGTCACAAAGAAGAATCTACAAAGTTAAAAGACAAAGATCAAAGCTATGAAATGAGAACTCTACAAGTATGAAGATGCAAAGTCAAATGAAGTATGAGCATGTTGGAGAAAGACGTAAAGACAACAGAGATAAAGACATTGATGAAAGCAAGGCGAAACCAACATATGATCACAACAACAAGAACAAAGAACAAAGAAGCAAAGTACTAAAGACGTCTCAAGCAAAGAAAGTAAAAGATCAAGAAAAAAGAGAAAGACGTCAGACGACCTAAGTATTGAAATGACCAACCCTTAGGGGGAGATTGTTGGAATTACGTGTAATCATTATAAAGTGTCGTTCATTTAGTATAGGTAATAGGTCGTAAACTATAAGTGATAGGATTGATTATACACTTAGGATGTTACTCCTGTTAACGTGTATGTGATACTCTGAGTTGATATAACCAAGTATGCGGAATCTACTTTGTTATACTTAGAAGAATATTTAAGTGATTGATATAAACAGCGTATGAACAAGAGACAATTGTGTAACTTCGAATGATTCAATATTATTAATTCAATAGTACGAGTGATCTTCTATCACTAGGGTTTACAACCTTGAATCATTAATAATTCGTACGACTTCTATATAACTTCTATATATTAAACTTTAACCTAGGCAATCCTTTTATAGACCAAGGATTCCTGTACAAGATAACTATAATCTATACCAATAAGATATACACAAAATCCTTTCTGTAATTATCTACTACACGTTTACAAAAATCATAAGTAGTACTAACTTTCTAATGCGACCACTAACTGACTTTGTACTTTCAGTGTTGTCTTCAATCTCTTCAGCAGTACCAACTTATATACTAACAGTTCCAACTGTTAAACTTAATTCCCAACAATCCTCCCCTAAACTTATGATTTCTGTGCAAATCACTAAGTTTCTTCGAATTAAGCTTCATCTCCTATGATGGGGGGATTCTTCCAAACATCTATCATGTCAGTCGCTTGTTTCTGGCTTTTCTTTGCTCTGCAAGATTGAATATCTTAGTTAATAACTCATCTGCCATCTCAGAATCTCCTTCAACCTTGAGTGTTACTGATAGCATAGCCATTAAAACAACTGGTCTGAGTGGATATTCTTTTTCCACCAACATATAAATTTCTATTCCATCCTTGGTAGAAACTCTATGCACTCCACATGTATCAAATAATTTCCAAGTGACATCCTTGACTTTTGCTTGAAACCCCCACATTGATTCTCCACCATCAGGTTCATAAATCCTCTTCAATTGAACTCATAGTTCTTTGTCTTTGTCTTCAAGTGGATCTTCAATTCTGAAATTTTCTTGTACCAATTTCCACAACTGATTAAGATCTTCCCTGTCAAATCCTCTGAGTAAATCTTCAAACAGCTTGTATCTTTCAGTAATTCCACCAACTCTCATAATCTTCCACCTTTTCATCCTACCTTCTTTGAATACTTCCCAGCCAATGATGGGATGTTTTGCTTGCAAAGGCTTGATGTTTGTGGATTCAGGGACTATCACCATCATGCTCTTGAGTTGTTCATCAGTCAATCCTTCAGCTCCTTTCTTTTGTTTCTTTGTTGCATCAGATTCTAACAACTCTGCATCTCTTTTCCTTCTTTTTGTGGTATCCCTTGCAATTGGTGTGTTCAGTCTTGCATAAGCTTCATAATAAGCTTTTTCAATTTCAGCATCTGATCTTCCTGTAAAGTAACTCATCTTCCAGTTTGCTTGATTCTTTAAGTAACTCTTCATAAAGCTGATCTGTTCTTTCTTTGTAGGCATCTTTGTCTTGTAACCTTCCTTTTGCCTATCTCTAATCTTCTGCATAAGATCATTCCAAGCTACTTCTCTGTTCTTAGATAGAATAAAACTTTTGAGCTTTTCTGACTTCTCTTCTTTACTTAAGTCCTTATCTTTAAGAATAAGCACTGCTTTAGCTCTCACAGTTAAGTCTGCATCTAACAAATATTGTAGCTGTTCATTGAATTGTTCTTGATCAACCTCAGCATTGGAAGCTACCTTTTCTAATCTTGTTTTCTCCATAAACTCAATTACATCATCAAAATCATCCTGAGCCATCTTCTTAGCTAACTCTGCATCAAGATCTATCTGAGCTTGTTCATCAGCTTCATCATCTTGTTGAAGTTTCTTTGCTACTTCAGCATCATAATCTATTTGTGCTTGAGTTTTGGGTTTTATTTTCCTGTGTTTTTCAGCTTCTTGTTCAGCTTCTTCAGGAGTCATTGGTTTCTTTCCCTTTGCTGCTCTCTTTCTTTCAAACTCTGTCTCAGCAGTACCTGGAAGTGAACTAGCAGTTTGTACGGTTTCTTGTTCTGTCTCAGCTGTTTGAACTGCTTCAGCTGTTTGAACTTTTTCTTCATTCTCAGCAGTTTCTTGTGCCTGATCTTCAACATCCATATCAGCAGCCTCACTAGTACCCATACCAAACATTTCACTAGTACCTTCATCATGCCTCCTCTGAGTTTCTGATCTCTCCCCCTTATCTTCCTTGTCTTCATTTGATTTCCTCCCCTGTTTGGGAGAATCACCACCATCATCATCATCTGAACCATCTGAATAATCATCATCTGAGGAATCTTCATCCAATATAGCTCTAGCCCTTTTCCTCTTGAGATGGTTTTCCAGCTTCTTCACCCTAAGAGTCAACCTTGTGTAGACTTTGGCAAAATTTTATTTGTGACTTTTAAGTTCCTCCTCCAAAGATTCTACCTTAGTAGTTAACTTGGTACATAAAGCCATCAATTCATTTTGTCCAGAACTACCCTCATCACTTCTAGCTGTGTTACCTGCTAGGAGAGGTGAATCATTGGGCAAGGATCCAGTTGCCACTCTAGTTAGACTAGGTGTGGTCCTTCTCCTATAAGTGGTGATAATTGGGGGTGTTTGGGTTATTTCAGGATTTTGATTGGGTATGTGATGGGGATCAGTTGGGTTGACTGAGCCTTCACCCTGATCAATATGAAGCATTTCTGGAAAGAGAGGTACTACAACCCCAGTAAACAATCTACTTGCCATAGCCATATTTTGAAAAACTTTTTGTTGCAGGCTAGGAGTAGGAAAAGTTTCTTTGTGTTTCTTAAGCAAATTCTTTTTCTTATTCAGAAAGGTTTGAATAAATCTTGGGTACATAAGAAACTTTGTTTTGCTGTTAACATTTGCAACCATACTCTCAAATATGAACTTTGAAAAATTAAAAACCTTATTTGTTGATAGACATATGAGAGCAATAGCAATATTGCTACTGAATTGCTCCCATGCTGTCTTTTTGGGGCTTAAACAATGTAAGAGAGTATGTATCAAAAATCTCCATTGTGGGGAGAAACATCCTTTTTGAAAAGTAAGTTTTTGAGAGGATGTATCATACCCCATTTTTAAAAGTTCTTCAAAAATTTCAGTGTTTAGCATAGTGTTAATACCATCCGAATCTTCCAACTTAAGATGTCTCCTAAGTGTAGATTCGGTAAGAACAAAAGATATGTCATCCACTTTAGAATGGATTTCTAAGTCTCCATCTTCACTAGTCAAGACAGTTGCATTCTGCCAGAACTGTGTGATGTGAGAGACATATAGAGTAGGAGAGACAGTTAAAGCATACCTTATGTCAGAGTGGTTGAGGAAATCCACTATCTCATAAAATTTCGGTCCATCTCCTTCCTCTGTTTTCTCTAGAAAAGCCACCTGGTGTGCGTCTTGATGAAATCCAAATTAGCCATAATTCTCAGTAATTTTTGATTTGACTGTGGTGAATAGTGATAATTTTGGTTAAAAAGTAGAAGATGAAAGTGAAATTGAGATTTTATTGAGAGAATTAGGGTTTCAATTAACCGACGTAAAGAATAAGTTAACTTTTATTTTTGGAAACGATTATAATAAAATAAAAGTTAAAATATCTAGATGAGGATCCCTTGAAACTCTTAAATCAATCAGTCAAAATCTCAAAAAACGTCCAACGGCTAGTTTTTACTCCAAAATTAATTACTGACACAACAGTCACAACGGCTAGTTCAGCAGTATAAACCTTACACTAGCAGTACAAAGTTTACACTAGCAGTACAAACCATTATCAAAATTTTCAAAGAACAGTATAAACTTATATGAATATTGTTACACACATATAGTTTTTAGCAAACTATCAGCTATCAACGGATTTGATATGTCTTTACCAATAGCCGTTTGCTTTGGACTAGCCAACTCTTCACAGTTAGATATGGTGAGTTGATAACCATGCAATTTTTGGTAAATTGTCAACCATTAACATATTTGATTAGTCTTTATCAGAAACCATTTGCTCTGGACTAGTTGGTTCTTATGTGGGTTAGACATGGTGAACCAATTACCATTTGTGGTGTGGAAAGATCACACACTGAGCTCCAAATCACCATTCAGTCCAAAACATAAAGCACTTGTAATTCCTTGGTGCTTATCATCCATTCCTGCAATTGTTAGTCCACAAACAAGGAAACAAAGTGCAAAGCACTTGTGTCACAGCATAACAAGCATATGACTAACAATGCACATAAAAAGAAAAATTAATTTCCTTATGGTACCCAAGCCATAACAGACTTAGGCTTTCCTCTTGCATCAATATAATTAAATCCTTTTAGAACAGTTGGAGTACCATTAGTTTGAAGTGGTCTCCAAACTCATGATGCAGATGCATTAATAACACTTCCCAAATTTCCCTTAGCAGTGTTTTTAAAACTGCCAGTATTAACTGCTTTCCTAACAGTATAAACTGCTGGGTTTGTAGTTGCAACCTTAGGTTTCCAAACTTGTTTGTTTACAACTGCCATGTTGTTAAAGGGCCTTTTAACAGTTATTGGTGCTAATTTAAAAAGAGTTTTTGCACCTTGAACTGTTGGTCTTGGGTAAAGAGTCTTATTAGGTCTGGCATTATGAATTTTTGGTCTAGCAGTATGAACTGCTCTTGGTCCAGACCTTAAAAGAACTGATCTATGTATCATTCTAGCATTTGTTGGGTAAGTAGAAGGTTTTACTGAGTTCACCCTAGGACTTGAATACCTAGTTACCCTATTGTTGCAATAAAATGCAAGATGGTCAAAGCTACCACATGTGAAACAAGCTTTCCTAACACAGACAAAGTCATCACCTAGTTGGTGAGACTTGAGGTTGTTCCAATTCCTTTGGTTACCTCTAGGCTTGTTTGTGGTTCTATACATTTCAGCATACCTAACTGTTGGTTTAAATGGTTTAGCATTTGATCTAAGCCTAACAGTCTCAGGTTTGACCACTTTGGGAACTTTTGGTTCCTCCACTTTAACACTAGCAGGCTTAACCTCAGCCTGATCACTTTCATTGTCATCAGAAGTCCAATCCTCTATAATTGGAGAATCTGAGTCCCTGGTTGAGGACACCTTATCCTCAGAAAGTGAATCATCACTTGCACTCTCATACACAGGCTTATCAACTACATTCTCTTTAGGTTGAGGACCATATTTCAGCTCAGGTAGTTGAAATTCAGGGAGTCCTGTGTGTTCTAGGTCTATGCCTGGGGGTGTTGGAATTCCCCTATAAGGAGGTGGAACAGACTTATACCCTAGGCCTGACTTAGCTTTGTTTAAGATTTGACATTCAATTATCTTTTGAACACCTTTTGATGTGTATTCTAGTGTGTCTACACTCATTTGAATGTTCTCCTTGGATTTCTTAACCTGTTCCAGTTCATGTTTCAACACACTAATTTCATTTTCTCAAAAAATTAAGTCTCTCATAAGTATAATAATATCATCAGAAAACTTAAACTCATTACCTTTATAATGAACAATTTGTTCTTCTAACACAGCTAAAGCCCTTTTATGATTTGCTAAATTAAAACTGGTTTGGGTTAGCTCTATTCTTTGTTCATCATATCTTTTCCTAAGAGTTTCTAGATCTTTTAAAGCTTCACATGATTTAGAACACTTAGAAACTTGTACCTCAGAGCCTGAAAATTCCATGAGAGCCATCTCTGAAGATGCTTCTGCTTCCTCCTCTGCAATATAGCTCTAGTAAAATCCTAAGCCATCAATGGCAACCATAGCCATTGAGCTTGAGTTTGTAACCTCCACAACTCTTGATTTGTTTCCAAATCCTTTGCTCTTGTCATCTTGTTGTCTTGGCAATCTGCACTCCCTTGAATAATGACCTTTCTTATGGCAATTATAACATTCAATCTTTGACTTGTCATACCCAGCAACATCATTGTTGTTAATGATTATCTTCCTGCCTGTCTTCTTCAAGAATCTCTTAGCCCTCATGCTAAGAAGAGAGAGCTGCCACTTGATATCCATCTCTTCAATATCATCTTCATCAATCTCTTGAAGGTCTGCATGAGTCAGCATACTTCCATTGTGCTGAGTAGTCAGAAATGCACAATAAGTATTCTCATCCAAGAGTCCATTAGTACTGCTTGAGGTACTAGCAGTACCAATATTTGAACTAGCAGTACCAACTGCTCCAGCAACTTGCATTTCTTCCACTTGGCTTGAGGTACTGGGAGTTGACACAAAAGCCAAATTTTCATAGCTTGAGCTTGTACCAGCAACCTTCTTAACATCTTGCTCCACTATCTTGAAATTGCTATACAAGTCCATCAGACTCATAGAATCTATGTCTGGCTTGTTCTTCCAGACAACTACATGCATAGCCCATTCAGATGGTAAACTTCTTATGAATTTTGAGTTGAGATCTTCCTGAGGTATCTCAATTCCTAGAACAGCAAGTTGACTCACTAGCTTTTGAGGCCTGTTAAACATATGATCTAGTGACTCATTGCTTGTAGCTGAAAAGTTCTCAAATTGTTGCTTGAGTAATGTCTTCTGAGTTTTCTTGGTGGCTTCATTCCCACCATATCTGGCAACAATGGCTTTAAACAGAGTCTTGGCACACTTGAATTTACTGAAGTTCAGTAATTGATCATTAGGAATAGTCAGTAGTAGCAAGCTTCTTGCTTTCATATCATTCTTGTATTGTGCCTTTTCTTCACTAGTAGTTGGCTTTGTCTGCACCGTTGCTTCAGTCTTACCTTCAACAACAGTCGTTGTGGTTGTGGGCTTAAAGGAATTACCTTCTTCTATGATCTCCCAAAGTGCATAATCCTGCACTTGAAAAAATTGCTCAATTCTTAATCGCCACATATCGAACTCATTGGGTTTAAGCATTGGTAGCTTAGCAGCAATGTTGGTAGAAGATGTTGTTTCCATGTCCATCTTTTCTTCTAAATCAAAAAGTATCAACCTGTCTCTGATACCACTTGATAGGATTGATTATACACTTAGGATGTTACTCCTGTTAACGTGTATGTGATACTCTGAGTTGATATAACCAAGTATGCGGAATCTACTTTGTTATACTTAGAAGAATATATAAGTGATTGATATAAACAGCGTATGAACAAGAGACAATTGTGTAACTTAGAATGATTCAATATTATTAATTCAATAATACGAGTGATCTTCTATCACTAGGGTTTACAACCTTGAATCTTTAATAATTCGTACGACTTCTATATAACTTCTATATATTAAACTTTAACCTAGGAAATCCTTTTATAGACTAAGGATTCCTGTACAAGATAACTATAATCTATACCAATAAGATATACACAAAATCCTTTCTGTAATTATCTACTACATGTTTACAAAAATCATAAGCAGTACTAACTTTCTAATGTGACCGTACTAACTGACTTTGTACTGTCAGTGTTGTCTTTAATCTCTTCAGCAGTACCAACTTATATACTAACAGTTCCAACTGTTAACCTTAATTCCCAACAATAAGGCTTGTATGTTAGTTACAAGGCCCGCTCATAAAGCAAGCCCATGAGCGGCCCATTAGTTGCTACTTTGGCAACGCCCCTTAACTCTTGTGTAACTATAAATACCCCTTCTCACTTGGAGAAGGGTGTTGGTTCTTGGTTATTTCATTTTCACTTCTCTTATACAAGTTCCATAGCACTCTCTCTCTCTCTCTCTACTTACTTTCTCTCTCTAGAATATATGTCTTGTGTGATTAATATATTGACCTAACAGATTTGTCTACAGTAAATCCGTGAATATGTTGGTTCGAGATACAGTGTCTGTTGTAATTTATCAGTCATGTTATTTTTAGTTTAGTTCAGTAGTTATTTGTGTTCACAGAAGATATCGTGTTTTGCTGTCTGATGTGTCTACATATTCGGGTATCACAGAAGCATATTAAAGAGGCGATATACGGCTTAAAAATATTTGGTTTTCTGTCCGCTGTTTGGTTCTGTTGTGTACTGTTGTTTGGTTTTGCTGTGTATTGCTGAATATGCTATGTACTGGTGTTTGGTGTTGTGTCTGCAAGTTGGCTCATTTTGTCTGCAAGTCCAAGTGGTGCAGAGTTCTTAATGCATATGTGATTGTTTCTTTGATAGCAAGAGGGCATTGGTGGACTTTACTTCATATAGGAATTTTATATTTCTCATGTGGGCATTGGGTAGCTTTTGTCAGTGTTTGGTTTGCACATTTATTTTGTCTATAATTCATGAGTACGTTCGGTTTGACAGTGGGTCAGGCTGCAGTCAAATGTGTCATCAGTGTTGTTAGCATTGAATTTATGCTACTTTGAAGTGATGGTCATTTTGGCTTTTGTATAAATGTGTCAAGTGTAATATGTATCAAATTAGTGGGCTTATGGCACTAGCAATGTATGTATCTAAATGTGCCTAAGTGTAGTGCAAGACATGAGTCCACTTAAGGTCCAACAAAAGCCCAATCAATCCTTTTGATTGTGGCTGGTTCGTATATACTCACACACACATCCTTAGTTTCAAAGTGCCTCATTATTAGATAAGAAAAAGAGTGTGTGTGTGTGAGAGAGAGTGTAACACCCAAGTCTTTGTATCTTACTTTTCTCTTTGAAGATTAATATACATTTGACTTGAAATTTATACATAAGACCCACATACTACTCTTGTTCTCTTATTGTGTTTGTGAGTGTCATCTAGTTTGCTTGTGTGTGATAAAGAGGAAGCTCTCGGTTCATCTTCTCCAAGTGAAGTCGAGTGTTACAAGTGGTATACATAGAGCAAGGTTTCAAGGTAGGATCATCTTTATTTTTGTATGATCATAAAGAGTAAAAAACATCCTTTGTTATTTTTCTTTCACTAGAAAAATTACAACTTATGTTTTTTTCTTCTTCTAAATCGATCTATACAAAATTTAAGGTAACTGTGTTTGTTTTGTGTTGATACGAAGTGGGACTTCAAAAGATTCTGTGGTTATTCCAACCTTTTTCACTTGTTTAAGCTTGTGGAATCTTGGTTCTGGTCTATTATTCACTTCTTTGTTCGTATGAATCATTAACAATTCTTGTATAAGAATTGTTTTGATTATTTTAAGGAAAAAGTGAATTATTGGAACATGCAAAGTTAGTAGAGTTGGTGTCTAGTTGGTAAGAAAGTCCACTGACAAAGTATGGGGAGTTGCATGGGATATTAGCTATAGTACAAAAAGTGGGTGAGATTTGGTCAAAAGTTGCGTTTTATCGCAATTGAAGAAAAGCAGCGAGGTTATCGCAATTCGTAGAATTATCTCATTTCTTGTATTAGAATTGCGATAGCTGTTGCTATTGGCTTATCGCTGTTGACAATTCTATCGCATTTGGCGACTTATCGCATTTGGCTACCTATCGCAGTTGACCATCGCATTTGACATATCGCAGTTTAGCTTATCGCATTTCAGGACTGAACAGACTTATCGCATTTCAGTCAATTCAAGTCTGTCCGAGATATTTTTGGCAACTGCGATATCGGACAACTCAGCAACTGCGATATCGGACAACAAAGATTTTTAAGCAGTTTTCAGATTTGTCAACTTCAGTCCCTGTACTTTCTAGCAGCCTTTGGGAACTTCCAGAATTGGCAGTTTTGGCCCTCGTACTTGTGTATAACCAAAATTTCCACCTTAACAAAGCTTCACAACAACAACAATCAAGTTTAACCGTCATCAACAACGTCTCCTACTTTGTTGCAAAGATCCTAAATCCACTTTATCATACACAATATTTTAAAGATGACTACACAACAAGACATTCATGCCGCAGGTTCAGAAAATCGACCTCCAATGTTGGAAAAAGGTGGTTACCTTCCATGGACGAGTCGTATGCTTCGATATATGAGATCCAAACCTAATGGACAAGGTATACTCTTGGTTAACTCCGTAAAAGAAGGTCCATTCAAGCCTGGTAAGATTGAAGAAACAGCTGGAAACCCTACTGCAGAACCTCCCGTCGAACCAACGTACAAAACCAAAGAGGAATCGGATTACACTGAAGCAGATTGGAAGCAAATTGAAGCTGATCACCTAGCAATGCATCTAATCCAACTCGGTTTACCACAAGAAATATTCTGTGCTGTAGATAGCTGTCAAACTGCTAAAGAAATGTGGGATCGAGTTAGACGTCTTTGTCATGGTACAGAAATTGGCATTCAAGAAATGGAAAACAAGCTTCTGACAGAATGGGAGAAGTTCACAGCAACACCAGCTGAACAGATTGAATCTTACTACACACGGTTTTGTACTCTAATGAATGAGTTGATCAGAAACAATTTGGCACCTAAACAAATTGTTCAAAACATCAAGTTCATCAACAACCTTCCAGAAGAATGGGGACGATATGTTACTATTGTCAACCAAACTAAGAACCTTCAGGATGTGAACTACGATCAACTCTATGACTTTCTCAAATAAAACCAAGCAGAGGCAAATGAAGTCAGAAAAGAGAAACAAGCAAAACAATAAGATCCTCTTGCACTCATAATCCAATCACCTACACCCGCAACAGTCAGTGCACAACCATCATCATCATCATCATCCACTCAGCAATTCATGCAACAACAGTATATTCCACAATCACCATTCTACCCACAACAACAACATGTTATCCCACAACATCAATACCCACAACACACAGATCTAGACGATCAGGATGAGTCAACTGCTGCTTTGACTAAAGCTTTTGCTTACCTATCAAAAGCATTCCAAGGACGTTACTCCACACCCACCAACAACAATCAACGAATCTCATCGAACACTCGCAACAAGCAGATTGCACAGCCGAGTTTCAACATGGGTCAGCAAGGACAGATGGTTGGGGGATATGGGAATCAGCAGGGATATGCTCCAAGATTTCAGATGGGTAATCAGAATGCAGGGCAGTATGTTGGTAATCAGATGGGTCAGTTTGCAGGAAATCAGATGGGTAATGCTGTTGGTAATCAAAGGGTACAGAATGCTGGGAATCAGTTTGGGAATGTTGCTCAGGGAGCTGGGAATAGAAATCAGGGAAATGTGATGAAGTGCTTCAACTGTCAGGGTATTGGTCACATGGCTAGGAACTGTCCAGACAAGCCGAATAAAAGGGATCCAGCTTACTTGCAGAAAGCATTAATGTTGGCAAACAAGGAAACGGCTGGACTTCAGTTAAGTGCAGAAGAGAATGACTTCATGGCCATTATGGATGCTTCAGAAGATCAAGAGGACATCGATGCAAACTGCATTTTTATGGCAAATCTCCAGGAGGCAAAGTACGACACAGACTCAGAAGCACCTCCTGCTTTTGACACTAATGCGGTTTCTGAGGTACAACCATATGCTACATGTCACAATAATGAAATGTTTGATGTTTCACCTCAAAATGAACAGTATCCTGAGACTCCTAATCTCATTTATGATACATACATGGACGAACCAAGTTGTAGTAATACTAATTTGGTAACTCCAGATATGGATCCTAATGATGAATTCGAGTCACAGCATACTGATAATGATGAGGAAACACGTGCTATGTTTGAATCATTATTGCAAAATTGTAGTGTTGAAATTGAAAAGGTCAAAAAGGTCAATCGCGATGTTAAGGCCGCGAATGAAAAATTGACCACTGAGCTTGAGAGGTATAAGGTGAATGCAAGAGCTTATGATTTTCATACAATAAACAGTCGGAACTTGAGGTTAGCTTAAAAGAGTCTGAGTTAAGAGAAAAACGTTTACAAATCAAATTTAACACTCTAGATGTTAATTTGAATAACCAAATTAAATCTCTAAACAAGGAAATTTCTGAACTAACCAACCAGCTTTCAAAACAAAAATCAACTTATTCCAATCTTGAAAAAGAAAAGAAGGAGTTGAATGAAAGGTTTTCAAAACGTGAAAAGGATCTTCTTAAAGAGATCAATGACAAAAAGGAAACCATTGCAAAGTTGGATGATTTGCTTGTAAAAACGGGTCATTCTGCACAAACAGTTAACTTGTTAATAAACGATCCAAACCCGATTTTACATACATTAAAAAAGGTGACTATCGGTTATGAAAACCCTTATATTCTCAAGAAAGCTCAGAAAGAACAGAATGTGCTTTTTAATGGTAATTTAATAAATGCTATCCATGACCCTCCTTCGGTTCATGATTCTAATGAAACGATTGAGCTTTCAGAAGAGAGTAGAAAGAAAATGAGACAAAAGAACCCAGAAATAAAACCCATTGACTATAATGAAGCAAACAAACTTGCTGGGGTTCATCTTGTTAAAAAGGAGTCACCTCTGTTTTTTCAAAAACCAGTGGTTTTCATAAGACAAAAAGCTGTTTCAAAACATCTGCCTAACATCGAACAAATGGCATCTAAAAACACTTATGATTCAAGTGCAGCTAGACTATATTTGGTCGATCTTAAACAGAGAATTGAGAAACTTCAACGTATTGTGGCTTCCAAAATTAACAATAACAAGTTTGAATGGTTTCCGGGTGTTCAGGATGAACTGAAAAAGATTTTTAAAGAGGAAATTAATCCACATGTTGCTGCAATCTATGCGGTTGTTCAAAATGTGGAAAATAATCTTTTAAAAGAGTCTGCAGAATTTGTTAAGGACCACAAATCCTTAGTGAAGGAAGCAAATGAATACTTGGAACACATAAAAGTTTTGGAACATCAAAATGACTCTCTCTCTTTCGAAGCTCTATCGACCGATATCATGTCTATTATTTTCCAAAAATATTCTGTTGAGGATGATGAAACACTTCGAGCTGAGACTTCTCAAATTGTTGAAAAATATGAAAAGGCGCTTTTGAAACTTGAAAAACAAAATTGCACATATTTTAAACAACTTGATACAAAAAAAAAGAATGCAAGTATGAAAAATTGTCGTATGAGCGTTCTTACAAAAATATGCAAGATCAAATCAATCTTTTGAAGTCTCAGCTTGCAAGTCAAAAAAGGCAGGGTGATGAGACTACGGGTATTGCACCATTAACCCCCTTGCCTAATGAAAAACAAAAAGAGAAAGCAGTTGTCAAGAACACTAATGTAATAGCACCTGGCCTTTATAGGATTAGTCCCACTACTGCGTCTACCTCTAAACCTAAAACATCTAGGGCATTAGACAAAAGTAAGAACGATAATCCAAATGAATATAGGAATGCTACAACATCTCAGGACAACCTCATAAATTCTAATGAGTGTGCCTTACCTTCTACAGGATTAGAAAGCACCACTAGGAGCAAGCGAAAGCATAGGAGCACTATCAAGAAATCTAGAGTATCGCCTGTCTCTGAAAGTGAATGCAAGGAAGTAGAAGAACACCCTAGGAGTTTAAAGCTTTCAAATAAGGAACAAATATCATCTGGATGTAATGAAAAGACCAGTGTTTTGAATGGATGTAATGAATCTGTTTGTTTAATGCAAGAAAAATCTTTGTCTGAAAATGCTTGTGATGATAATGTTTCTGATAATGTGAATGATAAGCCTGAACAGAAAGATGTTCCTACACGAACTAGTGCTAAGACTAGATACCTTAACAGTCTCATTGTTGTATCTAGGACCATATCTAGTTCTCTATTGCCTAGGGACTATCTTAAGCTTTGTGCATGGAAACCAACTGGTAGAAAGTTTACACGTAAGAATGGCAAACAAAAAGTTGTTCCCTTAGAACAAAATTAAACCATCTTTGTGTATGTGGTTCATGTGTTACCCCTAACCCATGGAACCAAATGAAATACGGTTTCCAAATGCAAGTGTTTTCTGTTCATGGCAGGTTATCGAAATATGTCTTTGGATCGTAGACTCGGGTTGCTCCAAGCACATGACTGGGAATCTGAAGCTGCTGATCAACTTTGTATGGCAGTTCATGGGGACTGTAAGGATTGGAAATGATCATGTTGCAGCTATTCTGGGGTATGGTGATCTTCAGTTTGGGAATTACTTGATCACACGGGTCTACTATGTCGAAGGGTTGGGACACAATCTGTTCTCTGTCGGACAGTTTTGTGATGCAGATTTAGAGGTTGCTTTTAGGAGAAACACTTGCTTTGTTAGGAATTTGGTGGGGAATGATCTCTTAATTGGGAATCGTGGCACCAATCTCTATGTAATTGACATAAACCAAATGGCCTCTTCATCTCCGATTTGTCTCATGACCAGGGTAGGTGAAACAAAATCCTGGTTATGGCACAGACGTTTGTCCCATCTGAACTTTGACACGATCAACAAGCTTGCCAAAGACAACATCGTCTCCGGTCTTCCTAAATTTAAATACACCAAAGAACACCTATGTCCATCATGTGAGCAGGGAAAGAGCAAAAGAGCAACATTTAAACCTAAACCCGTACCTAGTTCGGTTGACAGGTTGCATTTGTTGCATATGGACTTATGTGGCCCGATGAGAGTTCAAAGCATAAATGGGAAGAAGTATATTCTTGTAATTGTTGACGACTATTCAAGATATACATGGGTAAAGTTTTTGAGATCTAAAGATGAAGCACCAAGCACCATCATAACCTTTCTGAAGCGGATTCAAGTTCTACTTCAAGCTCCAGTTAGGATAGTAAGAACGGATAATGGCATGGAATTTGTCAATCAGGAGTTAAGAACATTCTTTGAAGAAACTGGTATTACTCACCAGACATCAGCTGTTAGAACTCCACAGCAAAATGGAGTAGTTGAAAGAAGGAATCGAACCCTTGTAGAAGCTGCTCGCACTATGCTGATCTATTCCAGTGCACCGTTATTCTTATGGGCTGATGCCATTTCTACTGCTTGTTTTACTCAAAATCGATCCCTAATCCATCCAAGATTCAATAAAACCCCATATGAACTTGTCAACAACCGAAAACCGGATATTTCTTATCTTCATGTATTTGGCGCTTTATGCTATCCTACAAATGACAGGGAAGATCTGGGAAAGTTGAAGGCTAAGGGTGATATTGGAATCTTTATTGGGTATTCTGAAAACTCGAGGGCATTCAGGGTGTATAACAGGAGAACGAAAAAGATCATGGAGACGATGAATGTGAAGTTTGATGAAATTTCACAAATGGCTTCTGAGAGACTCGCTCTAGAACCCTCGCTTAACCCGATGACTTCCGAACATATCAGTTCGGGACTCGCACCTCAAGGAGCTCAATCAATTCATGACGAACAACCCACAACTCAAGAACTGGATAATTTCTTCGAGTTCATGTACGATGAATACTATGGTGGCGCTTCGAAAAATGCATCTAACCAACATTCCGCTGCAACCACTCAACATCAACAACCACCACCAATTCCACCAAATCCAGATGCATCCACAACATTCGAAGCTGACGCACCAACTCCCTCGACATCAACATCATCTACATCTACTCCAGCAACTCCATTCATTGAAATTGTTCTACCAAGAATTGATGAGCAAGAACAAAATAATGCTGTGTTAGACGAAGAAGTCTTTGAAAACCCGTTTGGAACGGAAATCTGGTGAATCATCTTCCAGATTACATGAACCGACTAACACGCAGTTATTCAGTCCAAGGTACCCTTCAACATTACAGTGGACAAAAGACCATCCGATTGAACAGGTTATTGGTGAACCCTCAAGACCAATTCAGACGAGAAAACAGCTTCACACCGATTGCGACATGTGCATCTATGTCTGCTCAGTCAGTCTCATAGAACCTAAGAACATTCGGGAAGCAATGGCAGATAATGCCTGGATTGAAGCAATGCAGGAAGAACTTCTTCAATTTCAAATCCATGACACCTGGGATTTAGTTCCAAGACCAATTGACAAACTAGTCATTGATCTTAAGTGGTTATGGAAAAATAAAAAGGATGAAGAAATGACTGTGATTCGCAACAAGGCTTGTCTGGTGGCAAAGGGATTCAGACAAGAAGAAGGGATAGATTTTGAAGAGTCATTCGCACCGGTTGCAAGGCTTGAAGCAGTCAGGATTTTCTTAGCTTATGCCGCTCACAAGAACATCACGGTTTATCAGATGGACATCAAGACGGCGTTCTTGAATGGAACTCTGAAAGAAGAAGTGTATGTGAGTCAACCAGACGGTTTCGTTGACAAAGATCATCCGGAATACGTCTACAAGCTTAAGAAGGCAATCTATGGTTTGAAACAAGCCCCACGGGCGTGGTATGACGAGTTATCATCTTTCTTATTGTCAAATAATTTCACCAAAGGAACAATTGATCCGACCTTGTTTACAAGAAAATACAAAAATGATATTTTGATTGTTCAGATTTATGTGGACGACATAATTTTTGGGTCCACTAATCCGACACATTCAAAACATTTTGAAAATCTCATGAAAAGCAAATTTGAAATGTCCATGATGGGAGAATTAAAATTCTTTTTGGGTTTACAAATTCATCAATCCCCGCATGGAATTTTTCTTAATCAGGCTAAATATACAATTGAGATTTTGAAAAAACATGGTATGGATAATTGTGACTCTGTTGGAACCCCAATGGTCACTTCACCCAAGATTGGCGCTGACCTAAATGGGAAACCCATGGATCCGAAGAAATATCGGAGCATGATTGGTTCTCTCATGTACCTAACTGCAAGCCGACCAGATATACATTTTGCTGTGTGTTTATTAGCACGATTTCAGGCAAGGCCTACCGAACTTCACCTCCAAGAGGTTAAACGGATCTTTCGATACCTTCGAAGAACCATTAACATGGGACTTTGGTATCCGAAGGATTCTGAGTTTACACTAATTGCCTTTTCAGATGCCGATCATGCTGGATGCCAAGTAACAGCGAAAAGTACATCAGGCGGAGCGCAATTTCTGGGAGAAAAGCTAGTAGGCTGGTCGTCAAGAAAACAAGATTGCACTGCTTTATCAACAGCAGAGGCCGAGTATGTGTCTCTATCTGCGTGTTATGCTCAAGTCCTTTGGATGAGAACACAACTCACGGATTATGGTTTCTCTTTCAACCGCATACCTTTGTATTGCGATTCAAAAAGTGCCATAGCCATCTCGTGCAACCCAGTGCAACACTCAAAGACCAAGCATATTAGAGTCCCCTATCACTTCATAAAAGAGCACGTTGAAGAGGGTACTGTTGAATTGTTTTTCGTGAAGACAGAATACCAGCTCGCCGATCTATTTACTAAGGCCCTCCCAAAAGAGCGGTTTGAAAACTTAGTTCGTTGAATTGGAATGCGAAGCCTAACTCCCGTTGAGTTAGAAAGTCTTCTCGAATCTCATTGATTTACTTCATAAAGCTTCGCATGTAAATATTTCTGTAAATATTTTGGTAAACATATTTTGTAAATATTTATGTATATATTTTTGGTAAATATATACATACCTTTTAAAAAAATCAAAATATAAAAATAGAAAATTTGAAAAAGCCATAAAAAATATAAAACATCAAAAACCAAAAATATTCTTCTCACGACATGTCTCTCGTCTAATCAATATTCTGTACGTACTTAGAAATGTCATTCAACAATGATACGGGTATTTACAGATGCTTGAGCGAGAGTTATTTTTTATGTTTTTCTAAAACATGTCATTTCTCAAATTCTTCATTACGGCTTTCGTACATTTCAGTGCGAAACCCGCGCTACATTGTATGACTTCTGATTATTTCCGATCAGGACTCGCAATGTTAATGGCGAAAAGCAAAAACCTTGAGCACTTAATCAAAATGTTTTCAAGAAGATTCTTTTCAAAAGTCTTTAAATGAATTTTGTGCTCAAGATGACTCCCTCTAACACCCTTAACTGCTTTTAAACTCAATTGTTTAAATAAAATGCTTTGGTTAAGGGGGAGTATAAAAAGAAAAATGTTCCATTTTTCATGCTAAACTCAGTCCATCTCTCCACAAAAAGTTTTATTTTAATCGACTGTTTTCAAAAATATCACTTCATGCTATTTTTGAGGGGGAGATTAAGTGTTTAAATATATGGGGGAGAGGACGTGATTAAAATGTGATCTAAAAGAAGTTTTGTCGTTTGAATCTTAAAACGAGTTCTTCAAAAAGACTCAGCATGAACCCTCGAATTGACGAAACTAAATGTCCGTTCTCGAAAAGACATGTCCTGGATGGGTAATAATTTCAAGTTGGTTTACCAGTGATGCAAGCGTGTCTCGCAAAGGACTTGTCTGAGTAGAATGTACCAATTCGAGAGATGATCTTTGAATATGATCGGGACGGATAATAATTTCAAGCTAGTCTAACTAGTGATGTAAGCATGTCTCGCGAAGGTCATGTTCATTGAAATTCAATCATTTCAAATGTGCGAACTCTACCCAACATGTGCAATTTATTTCAAAAATGCATGAGCACGTGTGAAGGGGGAGTGTTTCAAAATGTAAAACTCTCGATGTGTTAACAAAATGTGTTTCCTCATAAACACGTTGAGAGATTTTCACAAGGTTTAATGGCATGTGACAAATAATCTAGGATAATCATGGAGTAATAAGGTGATTATGGTTAGGTTATGTCCAATGATCCGCCAGAACCGGAGGGATCTACCCAAGGACGACTCCAATAGCTTAGCATTAGAAGTCCTTAGGTAAGATTGAAAAAAGGAGTATAATGAGAAAGGAGAAAGAAGGGGTTGAAGAATGAAAAAGAAAAGTTTTTGTAAGGGTGAAAAGAAATAGCCCTCCATGAAAACTTAGGACAGAAACCGGGTCAATACATCTGCTATCGGTTATCACTAAGGTGATACTGATATTGAAGACAAGACGTCATGGACCCAGTGACGCAATGCACCACCCCTCCTATCCACTCAGATATCTCTCAAAAGATATTTGTTTCATTTCTCACGGAGAACACTACATAATCTATCGACCTCTCACTCCGAGATGTGTTGATATTGAAAAGGTGGCAATCTGCTCCATGCCTCCGACGACTAAAATCAAAACGCACATTATTGAGTCTAGAGACATGAGATTCATCAAAAGATCTCTTAGGAACACTTCCTATGCAATACACTTGTGTTCACCTCAAAGGATACAAGTTGTATGAGACTTAATGAAATCTAAAAGATCTTGCCTCATGACATGATGGCCGAAGGACGATTTATTGCTAACTGTTTTATGCAGGTACCGACGAAAGTCCATTCACCATCATCATCTACAACGGCGAAGCAGCTGAACTGAAGATGTAGATCAAGGCGAGGAAGACCACAAGACGACTCTATGAAGATCACAGCGCATGAAGGAACATTGAATGAAGAAGATTACACATTGACACACGAAGTTCAAGATGTCAAAAGCTAAAGACCAATCAAGGGAGCATCATTTGAAATGACCATCCCTTAGGGGGAGATTGTTAGCATTGAATTTATGCTACTTTGAAGTGATGGTCATTTTGGCTTTTGTATAAATGTGTCAAGTGTAATATGTATCAAATTAGTGGGCTTATGGCACTAGCAATGTATGTATCTAAATGTGCCTAAGTGTAGTGCAAGACATGAGTCCACTTAAGGTCCAACAAAAGCCCAATCAATCCTTTTGATTGTGGCTGGTTCGTATATACTCACACACACATCCTTAGTTTCAAAGTGCCTCATTATTAGATAAGAAAAAGAGTGTGTGTGTGAGAGAGTGTAACACCCAAGTCTTTGTATCTTACTTTTCTCTTTGAAGATTAATATACATTTGACTTGAAATTTATACATAAGATCCACATACTACTCTTGTTCTCTTATTGTGTTTGTGAGTGTCATCTAGTTTGCTTGTGTGTGATAAAGAGGAAGCTCTCGGTTCATCTTCTCCAAGTGAAGTCGAGTGTTACAAGTGTGAAGTGCAGATGGTATTCATGGGTGTTTGGCAAAAGTGCACACGGTTTTCGTGTGTTTTGGAAGAAATACTGATATTTATTAGGGTGTTTGGAAGAAGGTTCAAGTCTGCATTTAAGGCTTTGGTTGTGGTCTATTGTATATTTGCACTAGTGTATCTTTGGTCTTGGTCTGAATTAATCTCATCCTTGGTGAATTCAGTGTTTGAGCTTCTTTTAGTGGCCCAGGCCTAGTTTGAGATGGGAGCATACCTGATGTTATGTTTTGTGGTCTCAAGTTTTTTGTTTTTCCTCTCTTAAGTTTTGTAATGTAGCTTTGGTTTGTTTTGTTTTTTTCGGGTCCACTTTATTTAATCATCTTGTTGGATGCCGTTGTTTGTATTTTAGTTGCGGTTTTTCGCCTTTCAAATATATATATATATATATATATATATATATATATATATATATATATATATATATATATATATATATATATATATATATATATATTATATATATATATATATATATATATATATATATATATATATATATATATATATTATATATATTATATATATATATATATATATATATATATATATATTGGAAGGATCATAAACATAATCATAGAAAACGACTCAAAAGAGGCGTTTTGAAAGTCATTATCATTCATTTAATAATTCAGATACAAAAGGGAATTCAATGTTTAATATCTCACAAAAGATATAGTAGTTTGAAATGAATGATAGAATTTATTTGACACCAAAAACCGTCAGTTTATTTATCCACTCCGTGCCTTGAATGCTCCGTTAATTACCTGAGATAAACATGCTAAAAGTCAACAAAATTGTTGAGTGAATCCATATTGTTTGTAATTGTAATCAGTTTGAACACAAGTCTCAATTTATATAATTGCATAGAAACACAATCATAGTAGAAATAGCAATATTGCAGTTCGATATATTGCCCTAAGTCTCATGACACTCAAACCTTAACGATTACCGCCGAAACGGTATGAACATACCAAATTAATGGTGTGAGTTTATGGCCCTCGATAGGAGATTGTCATCTTCCTATTTCCTTCAAATAAATTGCATTTGACTAATCCAGCTAGCAACTAAGGCCATCTTCTGGATAGTTCAAATAGGCAGTCAGCCTCCAACAGATCTGTTCACTATATTCGCGTTAACTCGCAAGTGATTAATGGCTCATGATGGGAGGGACTTTTAGTGGCAATAGTAGTGGTAACTTAGGCAATATCAATCAGGTATAGCATACAGAAAATACTTGTGTTCTGTTTTGTAGCATATATCTCCCCACGAGTTGAAAATATATAAAATATGAAAAGTGGGACTATGAGCTCACCTCGGATGTAGTTGACAAAGATAATGTGAAGTCAAATGTAATATGGGAACAGCTCCAACACACGACCTGAATAATAGGGAAGTCTAAGATTTCGAAAGATTTAAGCTTGGCTTAATACGAATAATGATTGTGGAAAAAGTATCGGATAACGAATTGGTTCGTGATGAGAATAGATGATATTCTTAAAATGCTTAAACTTCAAAATAATATTATATATAATATTATCTTGTTTTTATGTTTATTTAATCCGTAGATATCGTCTCTTTGAAAGTTGGTGTATGATAAGTGATGTTATTCGTTAGAAATATATATATATATATATATATATATATATATATATATATATATATATATATATATATATATATATATATATACGTATCGTAATTTAAATATATCCCACGAAATGTACAAAAGGCTTTTTAGGACAAATATGTATAAAACATTTTATGTGAATATATATATAATATAGTTATTGAATGGTCCTCCAAGTTATATGAAATTTACACATTTTTAACCCTAACGGTGAAACTTTTACACCGTTAGTCCTAGGTTAGATTATATTTACATTTTTGGTCCAAAATATTCAAATATGACATTATATCACTCCTGGTTACTGGATATTCATTTTCTACCCTTAACTTATCAAAATGGAGTTTGATACTATTTTATGTGAAAGTTACAATTTTAACCCGAGTTGCATAATATTTTGCATTTTTAGTCCAAAAATCACAAATATATGAGTTTAATATTTTCGAGAGTTTCATAAGTCTCCAACAGCTTATTCAAGTTTATAAAACTGCTTATTTCATAAAAAGAGCTTATTTTTAGCTTATTGGGCCTTAAGAGTTTTTAAAACAGGCTCGTTAACATATTACGATCCAATGGGTTTTAAATTCATTTGGGCTTGATTATGGGCTTAAAATATAGTCCTTTTAACTTATCCAAACTGCTTATGGGACTGCTTATTCAGAATTGCTTATTTAGAGCTTAGTGGGCTTTAAGGCCCACTCTATAAATATATAGTTTAGGAAAACTGTTTCGAGTGCGATAAACTTATAGGTTCGTTAAGGTAGTATAAGAGCTTATCAAAGTACCTTATTGTTACTGCTTGTTAGATTAGCTTATGGAAAAATAAGTTGAGTGATTTGTTCGATAGGTTACTCGATTAAAAATGATTATATAGGTCATTTTCTACTCGACATGACCAAATGGTCCAAATGATTTTATGTGACATGTATACGTTCGATATTCAACATGGGTTCAAAATTAGTCTCGATAGCTATATAAACGATGAAATAAGATACGAATGATTATAGTATTTCATTTCTAGCCATCCATAGAATTAGGAGGTCAAATATATACGAAAAATAAATAACGAGAGGTTGTAAAAATAAATAGATAGCTAGAAATGATGTCGAATGAAATAATAACGATGCATGAACTTAGAAAAATATGTGTATTTATAGAAAATGGGTTCGAACAACTTACTACACCAACAAGGGTGGTGAGAAACGTTTGAAAGGAACTAAGGATCGAATGTTATGCACGTAACTCGTTAGAATGACCACAAAAGAATCGAGATCAATAGCCTTTGAGTTGGAAAATGGTACGAATGACTAGAACTTGGCCCTTGCTTCTTCGAATGGCTCGGTAGGGAGAAAAAGACTTAGGAGATTATTGTGAGATAAAAGTTTGAATGAATGAGTGTGTGTGAGTTAGTTTTTATACGTATATGTATACATGCATAGGACTTGTAAATAGTATTTTAAGAACCAAGTTGGTATGATTGGATGCCGAGAGGATTAGGGGAATAATCCTAGCATAGGTAAAAGAGGTGGGAGTGAGGGTGCTTCGGCTTATGGTCAAGTGGCATGATCATTATTGTATTCGACATGTATAAGGTCCAAACGATGTGTAGACGTGACCAAATGATCGAGGGAAGATGTAATAAGGCTTGTGGAATGTTTTCGACTAGGTAAAACACGATGACTTAGGTGAAAATAAGTTTAGTCGATTTTGGTTAACACACGGATTGGTTTGTACATATGTCGAATGGTGTTAGCTTTGAGGCTTGTTTTAATATCAAACGTTCGAACCAAGTAATATGAATTGTCATTCTTGAATCCTTAAAATGTGGAGATTCGAACCACGTAAAATGTGGTATAGCTTGTGTGTCGAAATATCGAAATATAGAGGCCAAGTAATCGAGGTTTGGCGCGGTTAAGAATAAAAGAAAAATTAGAATTGGGCTTGAATAGCAGTGGGCTTTCAATAGCCTGTTGGGCCGAGAGTTGTATAATAAGGATCCGTTTGGTTTTTATTCGTATATTGAATTGTCGTGGTGCGTGTGTGAGCTCGTTCTAAAGTATTGTGAATCACGTAACAACGTTTTTGATTCATGGTAATGTAATAAACAAAAATTTTAAATTTTGCTCGTAAAAATGGTTAAATGAACTGTAATGATAGATTAACACTTGATTAGCATTTACAAATTACTGACGAATTTTACAGGTTGCTACAGTACTTACCCAGAATTTAAGTCTAAGGTAGTTGTTAGGGTTGTCTATGGAAATAAATGTGGGTATTTGTCGCGAATTTGGTCCTTACGTTCCCATGTATATTCTGGTCCTCGTTTAGAGTTCCATCGAACTTTGACAATGGGGATACGGTTTTGATTTAGCTGTTTCACCTCTCTGTCCATTATTTCCACCGGTTCTTCTGTAAATACGAGTTTTTCATCAAGTTGGATTTCTTTCATTTGTATGACAAGAGTTTCGTCTGATAGACATTTCTTCAAGTTCGATACGTGAAATGTGCGGTGTACTCTGCTGAGTTCCTCTGGGAGCTCAAGTTTATAAGCCACTGGACCAATCCTTTCCAGGATTTTGAACAGTCCGATGTACCTTGGGTTTAACTTTCCACGCTTTCTGAAGCATACCATTCCTTTCCATGGAGAAACTTTTAACATAACTCAATCTCCAACCTGGAATTCCATCGGTTTTCGCCTCGCGTCGACGTAACTCTTTTGTCTGTCACGTGCGGCTTGTAGTCGTTGCTGATCTTAAATATCTTTTCCGTTGTCTCGTGGATCAGTTCAGGTCCTGTAAGCTGTACATCACCCACTTCAGCCCAGTAAACAGGTGATCTACACTTTCGACCATAAAGTGCTTTGAAGGGCGCCGCCTTTATACTGGCGTGGTAGCTGATCCATTAATTAAATTCCAAAGGAAACACAAAGTGAAATATGTATAACCCGGGTCGTTTTTCCCATCGAAGGATGAATGGAATTTTGTGATTTCGAGTTCGTGAATAGTTAATAAAGTGGGATTTTGATTTGTAAGCTACAAATAATGAAATACAAGATAAAAAAAAGTAAATAAGAAATCAAAACAAATACGCAAAGATCAAATATCCTAAAACGCAAGGGAAACCTAAAAATGCGCAAAACCCGGGCTAATCCCGAGCTTTAAAAGTCAAAATGATGAAATACTAATCCTAAAAATGCCAAACTAATTTTTCTAAGTCCTAATTAATAAAAGAAAATTTTAGAAAAAAAATTATATTTTTTTGACTTTTATTTAATTTTCTATGAATTAAAAACTAATTTAAACTAATTAAATGTTTAAAATTATTAAAACTTAAAGGAAAAATCTGAGATTTTTATAAAAACTCTTTACTGTTATAAGAAATGTAGGAAAAATGAAATGGAATAAAAAGCACTGTTCAATAAGCTAAAATAAGCCAAACATATTCTTTAAGCTAAAAGAGAACAAGTCTATAAATGAATTAATAAAGAGAATCAAATCAGAAAAGACCCAAGGGCATTACTGGTTTGTGTGTGTGTCGTTGTAGTGTGGGAAGGCTATGGACCAGGGTTCGAACCCTGGTCTTGGCTTTTTGAAAATTATTTATTTTTTTACTTTTTTTTTTTAAACTCAATAAGCACTAAAAAATAAGCAACTTTTGCAACTACAAAGATTTTTAAAAACTAGAAATAAGCTCAGATAAAGCTATAGGATCATATCAGAAGGTATTTAAAGAAACTAGAACTAAAGCTAAAGGCATATAAGCTGAGAAGCTAATTTAAGCTAGGGTAGAACTGGAAAAAGCTAGATTAAGATTAAAACTGTCTAAATGAACCTTGAAATTCAGATTAAGCTGACAAGAAAAACAATAAGCACTAAGGTACAAAAAGCAAAAAGGGGAACAGAATGTGCAGGGCAAACAGTGGGCTACTGAGGTACTTTAAGCTAAGAAAAAGCTACTAAAAGCTAATTTAAAAATTCAAAAAAATGTGCAACAACTACATGAGCTACTAAAGAACATCAGTGCTGATTTTTAGCTTAATTGAACTAAAGATGAACAAATTAAAAATCAAAAGCATAGGCTATTTGGGCAATATGAGTGCAGGCTGCAAATTTGGTATGTGCAGACAGTTGGGCACAATTGACCAAAACTACTTCAAATCCTATTGATATATTACCAACTCTTAAAGATACACTTAAGGCACTATTGGGGACCTAAAATACCACAAAATAGGGCTTAAAAGGATTGAGCTTATCAGAAGCTTATTTGAACAGTGTAGACCAAATTACTTTAATATACCAATCTAAATCTATCAAATCCTTCAATTAAGCTTAAGAACTTACTACCAACAGCTTATCTAACATTATTTAAGCTAGATTGAACTAACAAGAATGGCAAATTAACAGTGCTAACCCATTTTGACCCATTTATGGGGTTGTGCCAAACACCCCTAATGAAACTGACTTTAGTTAAAAAAAACTATAATGGACCTAATTAAGCTAAGAATTTGAAGCACAGTTGATTAACTTGCTAAACTAAGCCTTACTGAACATTTTTCAAATAGAGAAAAGCACTGAAATAAGCAATTAAGCAGTTTGACTTTAGTTGACTTTTTGACTTTTTGAATTAAAACAGTAAATAAGCAAGAATAAACTTACAAAAAGCTATGTATAAGCTTAAATGAGCTTATGAAACAGAAAAGAGAGCTTAAAAACAGATAAATGACAGTAATGGAAGATTTAAACTAAATTGAGGCAAAGGAAATTTTAAGATAAAACTAAATTCGTATTAATAAAAGGGAAATTACACTACTAGAATTTGATTACAACTAAAACCTAAAAGATTACACTATATAAAGCAGTAAATAACCTATAAACCTATGGACTCAATTCTAAAAATTGGACAACCCTGTGTTGAAGGAGGAGCTCAGTATTTATAGCCTGAGGTGAGGCGTCTTCTACGGTTTCTTCACTGCTTTGTGCTTCTTCTGCTTGTTTCTCAGCCATTGATCTTATCTTGGTGACCACTCCAATAAATCTCAGCCATAGGATCAGTTTTAATGCACACTTTATCACAGAGATTGCTGAAGTGGAGGGGAGACATGTGAAGTTTTGTTGTCTTGGAGCAGGGGAGGACCAAAGGTAAGTTGGATTTGTCTGGGAGCAGGGTAAATTATGGGAGACGGTTGAATAGTAACTGAGTAAAAATGGCGGGTTGGGGGTTTGACATTTGTGTTGACCTGTGTTATCAATAAAAACGGGTTATGGGTTATAAGGGATTGGGCTTGAGTGGGCTGGTGACGGGTTTTTGGGTTATATGATTTAGAACTAGTAAAAAGGTTTAGGATTTAGTTTAAGGATTTAGTGTGAAATGATTTAATCTTTTGAGGACTAATTCTGCCAAATGAAGAAAGTTATACAAGGACTGATTTTGTAAAATGGCATGATCAAAGGGCTGAATCTAAAATATTGATCTCAAATAAAATCCATATGAAGAATGTCTCTCCCGGCTTCGGCTTTAAATGCTCTTCCCATTTCCCGTGCTCGTTTTTGCCGGTTTTTACTTGATTTTTTCCTTTTTCACATATCCGTCGCCTGCACAATCACAAACATAAAAACACAATATATTTGGCATAATTGGTTAGTTTTTGGTCTATTTGGTCCGTTTTATTAGGTAAAAGGTATGTGTAATTTAACACATACCAGTAGATGTTGTTGTAGGAGAATTCTGCCAACGGCAAGTGTTTGTCCTAACCTTTTCCGAAGTCTATTACACATGCCCGAAGCATGTCTTCTAAGGTTTGGATTGTTCTTTCACTTTTCCCATCAGTCTAAGGGTGATAAGTAGTGCTCATATCTAAACGTGTACCAAGATCTTTCTGTAGAGTTTGCCAAAATCTAGAAGTAAATCAGCTATCTCTATCTGAGATAATGGAGATTGGAACTCCGTGTCAGGACACTATTTCCTTCAGATACAACTGTGCTAGAGTACTCATCTCGTCAGTTTCCTTGCTTGGTAGGAAATGAGCGGACTTGGTGAGACGATCGATGATGACCCAGATGATGTCCAATCCAGTTGACGTCCTTGGTAATTTGGTGATGAAGTCCATAGTAATTCGTTCCCATTTCCATATTGGAAGTTCAGGTTGTACAAGAAATTCTGACGGCTTTTGACATTCCCCCTTGACTCTTGAGCAGGTCAAACATTTCCCAACATACTCGGGGATGTCGGCCTTCATGTTTGGCCACCAATAGAGTTTCTTGAGATCCTGATACATCTTTTCAGAACCCGGGTGAATGGAGTACTTGGATTTGTGGGATTCATGCATGATGAGGTCACGTATACCTCTATAGAGTGGAACCCAACTTCTTTCTTTGAAACAAACCATTCCGTCTAATCTTTTCACAAAACCATTCTCATTCTCTGGCATACCGTGAATTCTTTCACTAGGTCTGTTCTCTTCTCTGAGAGCTTCAGATTGAGCTTTGAGGATCTATGATGGAAGGGGTGAACAAATGATCATTCCCAGAGATCGAACTCTAAGAGGTTTGATTCGTACTTTTCTGCTCAAGGCATCAGCCACAACGTTCGCTTTTCCTGGGTGATAGCGAATTTCATAATCATAATCGTTGAGCAACACTAACCATCGTCGTTGTCTCATGTTCCACTCCTTTTGATCCAGGATGTGTTGAAGACTTTTGTGATCGGTGAAAATCGTGCACTTGGTGCCGTACAGGTAATGTCTCCATATCTTAAGAGTAAAGACTACTGCTCCTAATTCTAGATCATGGGTTGTATAGTTCTCTTCGTTCTTTTTGATTTGTCGAGAAGCATAGGCTATTACTTAGCTCCTTTGCATCAGTATTGCGCCTAAACCATGATGTGACGCATCATAATACACTACGAAGTCTTCACTTCCTTCGAGTAGTGCTAAGATTGGTGCTTCACAGAGTTTTTGCTTCAAGAGTTGGAAAGCTGATTCTTGTTTTTCTTCCCAGTTATACTTCTTGTTCTTCTGGGTCAGATCTTTTAAAGGCTTGGCGATTTTTGAGAAATCTTCTATGAATCTTTTGTAGTAACCGGCAAGACCTAACAATTGGTGTATCTCTGTTGGGTTTGTAGGAGATGCCAATCTTTAACCGCCTCAATCTTGGCAGGGTCTACGTGGATACCTTGACTGTTGATAACATGACCAAGAAATTGTACCATTGGAATCCAAAAATCACATTTGGAGAACTTAGCGTACAACTTTTCCTCTTTGAGTAACTATAAAATGGTTCTCAAATGTTCAGCATGTTCTTCCTTGCTGCGGGAGTAGATTAGAATATCGTCTATGAACACGATCACGAATTTTCCAAGTATGGTTTGCATACTCAGTTCATCAAGTCCATGAACACTGCAGGTGCATTGGTTAGACCAAATGGCATCATTTGAAATTCGTAATGTCTGTACCGCATTCTGAAAGCTATTTTTCGGCACTTTCCGCATTGGGCAGGACAAGGCCCGGTGTAATGCAGTCTGCATTGGTTACACTGGGGTAGTGTTCCGGTATAACCCTTGTCAGTTGGTGCAGCAACATAAGCTCTGGCAGCTTCCTGTCTGCGATTCTGTTGGTGGTGGTAGTTGTTCCGATTTGACTGATAATTACGGCTACGGTTGTTGTTGTTGTTGTTGTTGTTGTTGTTGTTGTTGTTGTTGTTGTTGTACCTGTTGTTGTTTTGAGTAGTGGTTCCTCGATCATCCAACTTTCGTTTATGATCATTGTTTTTGGAGGTAGAACTCCGTTTAATTTCCCGGTCTAGTAATCGTTGTGCAATTGTGATGGCTTCTTCAAGAGTTGGTGGTTTTGATGAGGTGACATTTCCCTCAATTCTTCGAGGTAGTCCCTCGACGTACTTCTACAACATCTTTTCAAGATCTGGCACCATGGTTGGGCACAGTGCAGCCAGTTCTTGGAACCTTCTATTGTAAGTTTTTATATTGTTCCCCTTCACAACCAACTGGTGGAATTCCTCTTCCAGTTTCCTAATTTCAGTACGTGGGCAGTACTTCTTTAGCATTTTCTGTTTCAATTCGGCCCAGGTAATCTGATACGCTTCCTCAATACCCATGGTCTGGGCGGTAGCGTTCCACCACGATAGTGCATCTTCCTGAAGAGTCCATGTGGCATAGGTGACTTTGCAGTTATCAGGACAATTGCTTCTCATGAAAATCATCTCAGTACGCTCAAACCACTGAGCAAGTTCAGTCACTCCCTCTGAACCCTTAAAGTAAGTTGGCTTGTAACTCATGAAATCCTTATAGGTACACTTGCGAGATGCAGATGCCTCCCTTTCAGCTATTTCCCAGTTGTTGCTACTCGAGCGAGCTATTGTAGCCGCTTGAGTTTCAAGAGTTGTAGCAACGCTATCAGCTACCAGTTTTTGGATAGCTGCTGGAGTCATGGCTGGTGTTGGTGTCGTAGTTTCCTTTCTTGTGCGAGCCATACTTTTGTTAATACCACAAGAAAACACAGATTTAGAATCCACATAATGACCATGTTAGAATAATTCGAGTAACAAGGTAATTGCATACAAGTCCTAACAATACTGTTATAATGTGAAATCACAACCAACTGAGAATCATAAAATCACGACATGTCTGGGTACTATCGTAAATAAATGATCAACTCTTGGTATATGATTGCCAAGGAACAAACTGATTCATCATTTACAAAAGCTGAAGTTTAGCAACTTTCTCTACATTCATCAAGTTTCTAACAAAATTTTCCTTATTAAAATTCTGTGATTATAGTCCAGTTATAACATACAAAGAACCATAACAAATAACAATATCACGACATGTCTGAATACAATCACAATACACATGAACAACCACGACAACATAAATCAACACCAATATATAGTAAATCCATAACCAACAACATATATTAATAACTTGATCAGTTGTGTTACAAAACAAAATGATACAATGTCCTATATTAATGCCACATGCGGCAGGCTAAGATGCCTCAAAACTATAACTGATGTACAATATGTCTAACTACTGGAAGTCTCATCCATGTGTCCAGTGAGCTCTGCAATCTGATCCAGAAGTCTCTGTATATCTGTTTGCTGTTGGACCTGCAGGTCCTCGATGAGGCTCTCTAATGTAGCGGCCCTGCGGCGAGCTTGCAGAACTTCTTCGATCTGCCTTTGTCTCTCTCTGTGAAAAACTATCATATGAGAGCGCGTTTCAACCATCTCTATCTGAATCCTCGTCAAACCATCCTGTAGGTCCATCCTCTTTGTTACGAGGTCATGTATAGTGCCATCGACCGTCTTGGGGCGGTCGATAGATGCCCTGTCAATGATGCTCAGAAGCGTGTCAATCTACTCCTCATGACGCTTCAGTCGCGTCATGATGGTGGAGGGAGTAGGTGTGCGGTAGCTGCTGCCCTGGAGCTCTTTCCAGTCTCGAAGACTCAGGCTGGAGGGGTAAAACTTGGAGGGAATAGTAATGATGAGGAAGACGAATCACTGGGATCTGCTATGCGGGCCCGGTTCTGAGGGGGTAAATCCTCCTCAGGAGTCGGCTCCCGTTGGTAAGGTGCGAACGGGTATGATTGGGTAAGTAGGTTAAACAAGTAGTCGGGTCTGACCGACGGTGGAGGAGGTGATGATAGTAGTGGTGGTAAGGTGTACTCAGAAGATAATGGTGGTGTCAGCCTGATCATGTCCAATGGTGATGTTGGGGATAGAGGTAGTGATGGTGGTATAATTGGAACTACTGGTAATCGTACCCTCTTGCGAGGTGTGTGCATCCTGATGGGACCATTTGGATGACTCTTGAATGGTCTCATAAAAGGCTCAGGCTCATATGACTGTACGATTCTGACTCTTCTGCGCCGGAATACCGGTGCAGGTGATGGTGGTGTAGGTAAAGGAGTCTCTGCGTCAGATGCAGGTAACCACTGTTACGAGTGCATATACTGATCATATGATAGTGGAGTGTAAGTAGGAGAAGCTGGATGGTTCTCCGGGTGTGGTGGTGAAATATATGTCCGTCTAGCTTGTAGGTACGGGTCCTCAGATAGGGGTGAGTTTGGGTTGCCTGGTGCAACAGGTGTCATAGGTGGTGTAGGAATGACCTCACCCTCCTCGAAGGGCTCCATTTCATCCGATGCGACATTCGACACTATAGCAGTCAAGGTGCTAGGAAATACGGGTGAGGTGATAGACGATAGAGTATTCTCGGACTCCACGTCAGATGATAAAATGCTAAGGTGAGACACTGAAGACATGGTACTGTAATAACCCCAGAAGTAGTAAATGTAAGTCATCAATATAAAATCAAGTATATAAAAGTTGATATGAAATAATCTGTTAAGTAACACTCTATACATGGTGTTGTGAAATATGTAGGCACGGAGGGCGTAAGGTGGTATGGTGTAAAATGGTCCATTTTGAAAGCATAGTTACAGTCCAATGTTTAAAATACACTTGGTTCTCGATAACCATGTCTCTGATGCCAATCTGTAACACCCCCTAAATTTCAAGTTAATAGCGGAAGACTAATTGGGGTATTACTGGAAGGATCATAGTCATAATCATAGAAAACGACTCAAAAGAGGCGTTTTGAAAGTCATTATCATTCATTTAATAATTCAGATACAAAAGGGAATTTCAATTTTTAATATCTCACAAAAGATATAGTAGTTTGAAATGAATGATAGAATTTATTTGACACAAAAAACCGTCAGTTTATTTGCCCACTCTGTGCCTTGAATGCTCCATTAATTACCTGAGATAAACATGCTAAAAGTCAACAAAATTGTTGAGTGAATCCATAGTGTTTGAAATTGTAATCAGTTTGAACACAAGTCTCAATTTGTATAATTGCATAGAAACACAATCATAGTAGAAATAGTAATATTGCAGTTCGATATATTTCCCTAAGTCTCATGACACTTAAACCTTAACGATTACCGCCGAAACGGTATGAACACACCAAATTAATGGTGTGAGTTTATGGCCCTCGATAGGAGATTGCCATCTTCCTATTTCTTCAAATAAAATGCATTTGACTAATCCAGCTAGCAACTAAGGCCATCTTATGGCTAGTTCAAATAGGCAGTCAGCCTCCAACAGATCTGTTCACTATATTCGCGTTCACTCGCAAGTGATTAATGGCTCATGATGGGAGGGACTTTTAGTGGCAATAGTAGTGGTAACTTAGGCAATATCAATCAGGTATAGCATACAAAAAATACTTGTGTTTTGTTTTGTAGCATATAACTCCCCACGAGTTGAAAATATATAAAATATGAAAAGTGGGACTATGAGCTCACCTCGGATGTAGTTGACAAAGATAATATGAAGTCAAATGTAATATGGGAATGGCTCCAACACACGACCTGAATAATAGGGAAGTCTAAGATTTCGATAGATTTATGCTTGGCTTAATACAAATAATGATTGTGGAAAAGGTATCAGATAACGAATTGGTTCGTGATGAGAATGGATGATATGCTTAAAATGCTTAAAGTTCAAAAATAATATTATATATAATATTATGCTGTTTTTATGTTTATTTAATCCGTAGATATCGTCTCTTTGAAAGTTGGTGTATGATAAGTGATGTTATTCGTTAGAAATATGTTATATATATATATATATATATATATATATATATATATATATATATATATATATATATATATATTATATATATATATATATGTATATATATATATATATATGTATATATATATATAATGTATATATATATATATATGTATATATATATATATATTGTATTATATATATATATATATACATACATATATATGTGTATATATATATATATATATATATATATATATATATATATATATATATATATATATATATATACGTATCGTAATTTAAATATATCCCACGAAATGTACAAAAGGCTTTTTAGGACAAATATGTATAAAACATTTTATGTGAATATATATATAATATAGTTACTGAATGGTCCTCCAAGTTATATGAAATTTACACTTTTAACCCTAACGGTGAAACTTTTACACCGTTAGTGCTAGGTTAGATTATATTTACATTTTTGGTCCAAAATATTCAAATATGACATTTTATCACTCCTGGTTACTGGATATTCATTTTCTACCCTTAACTTTTCAAAATGGCAGTTTGATACTAATTTATGTGAAAGTTACAATTTTAACCCGAGTTGCATAATATTTTGCATTTTTAGTCCAAAAATCACAAATATATGAGTTTAATATTTCCGAGAGTTTCATAAGTCTCCAACAGCTTATTCAAGTTTATAAAACTGCTTATTTTGTAAAAAGAGCTTATTTTTAGCTTATTGGGCCTTAAGAGTTTTTAAAACAAGCCCGTTAACATATTACGATCCAATGGGTTTTAAATTCATTTGGGCTTGATTATGGGCTTAAAATATAGTCCTTTTAACTTATCTAAACTGCTTATGGGACTGCTTATTTGGAATTGCTTATTTAGAGCTTAGTGGGCTTTAAGGCCCACTCGATAAATATATAGTTTAGGAAAACTGTTTCGAGTGCGATAAACTTATAGGTTCGTTAAGGTAGTATAAGAGCTTATCAAAGTAGCTTATTATTACTGCTTGTTAGATTAGCTTATGGAAAAATGAGTTGAGTGATTTGTTCGATAGGTTACTCGATTAAAAATGATTATATTGGTCGTTTTCTACTTGACATGACCAAATGGTCCAAATGATTTTATGTGACATGTATACGTTCGATATTCAACATGGGTTCAAAATTAGTCTCGATAGCTATATAAACGATGAAATAAGATACGAATGATTATAGTATTTCATTTCTAGCCATCCATAGAATTAGGAGGTCAAATATATACGAAAAATAAATAATGAGAGGTTGTAAAAATAAATAGAAAGCTAGAAATGATGTCGAATGAAATAATAACGATGCAAATGATGTTTAATCGAGTTCCGGTTCGTTCACCACGGATAATCAAGGTTTCACCATTAAAAGGGAGATGGACAACCTTTTCGTCGCAAATGATTCTAGCATGGTGTTTAGATAACCAATCCATACCAATTATGACGTCAAAACTACCAAGCTTGATAGGCATAAGGTCGATGTTAAATGGATGGTTTAGGAAGTTAAAGGTGCAGCCGCGAATTATGGTGTCGGAGCCAACTAAGTTACCATTCGCTAAGTCAATGTTGTAGGCGGTGTCTAAGGTGGTCGGTGTGATGTTAAGTAAAGGAGCAAAATTTGTAGACACAAAACTTTTATCGGCACTCGAATCAAATAAAACTGAAGCATAATGACCATTTAGAAGAAACGTACTCGTGGCAACGTTCAGGTCCTCTGTAGCTTCTCTTTTTTTGAGATTGTAGACTCTTCCCTGAGCTCCATTATTCTGAGTTCCCATTCCCTGATTCTTCTCCTTTGGGCATTGATTCTTAAATGTCCTATTTCACCACATCCAAAACATGTTCCGGGAACCCTTTGATTTGTTGCAGAAGTAGGAGACCTGCAGTCTTTGATTAAGTGCCCAATTTTCTTACAATTGTCGCATGGAGTAGGGAAACGTCCAGGATTGTGGTGAAGTTGGCACTTGTCACACTTTGGAAGAGTTCCTTCATAACCTTTCCTTTCAGTCAATCCCGCTACATAAGCCTTAACGACTTCTTGTCTTTTGTTGGGTTATTGTGCAGCATTTCCTCCCTGAGTAGTATCCCATTTTCTCTTGTTGTTGTTACTGTTGTGGTAGTGGTTGTTGTTGTTATTGTTGCGGTTACCAGTATTGCCATCTCGAGCAGCCTTTGCTCGAACAATTTGATCCATTAAATTGTGAGACATTCGGATTGTCTCGTCCAGAGTACTCGGCTTAGAAGATGTGACATTTCCTTGAATACTAGATGGAAGTCCCTAGATGTACCTTTCAATCTTTTTTCGCGTACTAGAAACCATCTCAGGACAGAGAGTAGCCAATTCATGATATCGCTTAGTATAAGCTGCAATATCATACCCTTTCACTGCTAAGTTCCAAAATTCAACCTCCAATTTTTGAACCTCATTCCTCGGACAATACTCCGCTATTACCATTTTCTTGAATTCAGCCCATGGTAGTTCAAAAGCAGCATCAATTCCCACCGATTGAGTATAAGCATTCCACCATGATAAGGCACCATCCAACATGGTACCTGTAGCATATTTCACCTTACAGTTCTCCGCGCAGTTGCACATGCGGAAAACCGATTCCAACTTCTCGAACCATCGTACGAAGCCGACAGCTCCTTCCGCACCACTGAAAGTCTACGGCTGGCAACCCGAATATTCCTTGTAAGTACATCCACGAGCCGTGGTTTCAATTCTAGCTTCCGTTCCACTGGCTTCTCCGCCATTACCACTGTTGTGTTGGGTCTCGTATTCAACCATAACAGCAGCAACCTGTGCCGTGACCCGTTAGGCAATGAATCGATCGATATCAGTTGTACTCATGCTTTGATTCCTTGGTGGCAGTGTTTTTCTAATCACGAGAAACAACAATAATTAGGATCCATAAGTAACAAAGGTCATCACAAGTATATAAATACAACCATGACATGTGTGAATCACAACAAGGTCAACCACAATAATATAGGAATAAATCATGACAAAAATGAATCATGATAGAAATATGACGTGATAAGAATCATCCATAATAAATCACAATAACCATAATATATTTTCACCAGGAGTATATACAACCACAACAACATAAAAATACAACACGACAAGGATAAATCATGATAAGAATATGGCGTGATAAGAATCAACCACAATAAGAATAAATCTCGACCACCATAATATAATCACAACACTAGTAGATACAATCACGACATACATGAATATAAACGAAAAGTCTCGGTTCACATCGACCGATATCATATCATAGCGTAACCATACAATATATCCCAAAATAACTTGCTACATTGTTGTACAACTAACAAAAGATCACAAGCGTCATTACTAATGCCACACACCCCATGGCTAGGATATAAATACAAAAGCTATCTACAATACAAGTCTAGTCTAGGCACTGCCTGATGCACCATCGAGACGGCGCTGGAGCTCCCTGATCTGCTCGAGGAGACTAGCAATCAATGCATCTTGGTCACGTCGTCACGCCTGCTCATCCTCCACGAAACGCTCAAGTGTGGCAATCCGGGAGTGTGTAATGATCTAATGCTCTAGCTGAGTCTCTATAGTCTCAATGCGCTCTAGGGGAAGCTCATCGAGATGGCCGACTGCTCGGTCAATACGGTCCTCATGACGGACCATCCTAGCGATCAGAAGTGGAATAGTATGATGGATCGGCTCGCCGGTGACCGATAGGCCTCGTGTGACGGCCATGGCAAAACTCTCTCCTAACTCGAAGGTACTCGGAGTACCCTCATCGTATCTCCATGATCTGAGAGTAGGCGGAATGAATGACCACTTGCGGGCGCCAACCCTTCTGTGAATCCTGAGTCGATCAGAGGCCTCAGCAGCAGCCTCAGCGTAGGGATCAGAAGGTGAAGGTGCTATGGTAAAAGCCCTCTTACAAGGTGGTAGCAAAGTATCGGAAGCGTCTCTAGGTGATGGTGGTAATGGGACTGTGGTAGTCTGGTGGTAAGTAAACGATGGTGGTGGTGGTGGTGGAGATGATTGTGATGATGAGAGATGAGATGGAGTAGTAGGTGCTGGTACACGGCTGGGTCGAGATCGTTCCCGTTTCCTAGCGGTACGAAGCATGATAGGGCCAGTCTCGTGTAGCCGACAGCGGCGACCAATGGGTATCTGATCCGGCTGTACTACAGGAATACGCCTAACATGGCGTACCGGAGGTGAAACTGGTGGTGATGGTACAGGTGGTGTAGATATGGTCTGAGCGTCCTCAAATTGCTCAGTCTTCGTAGAGTCATAGCTAGAGGGTGCAGGAACTAGAATGGCTGGTAGGATCGGAACAGTGGATGATGATGAATCCTCCATGTCTGAATCCGAGTCAAGGATAATAGGATGGGTAGGTGAAGACATATCGCTGTAAACCAAGTCAATATAAATATATATAAGTATAAATAAGTCATATAAAATAAATAAAATCATGTATCGTAATCGTATGCACATCATGATGTTGTTAAGTGTTGTGACCTAGTGGTTATAGTCTAGGATCAATGATGCATCCTAGTTCTTTATAACCTTGGCTTTGGTACCAATCTGTCACACCCCCAAAATCTGGATTGCAGTGGAATGGAATTCCGGGGGCGTGATGTTCGTGGATAACAAAGTACAAGGAAATAAAGATTGCCCTCCAAGTGAGTCATTTTAAAACAAGTGTTTGATTTAAACATAAATGTTTTACAAAACATAAATATCAGAGTTCACCATCAAATGTAAGATTTTAATACATAATCAAACGTTAAATAATGCAAGAAAATCTTCATCATGATGTGCTTCCAAAATGTGACTCTAGAGTGCTCCATACATAAATGGTTATCATCACCTTATTACCTGAGAATACACGCTAAAATGGTCAACATAATTGTTGGTGAATTCATAGGTTTAAGTAAACAGTAAAGTGCGGACCACAAGATTTCAATAGCAAGACAATTACAACAAATATAACGTCATAGCCAAAAATAATATACAATGCTCTAAGCTCATGACCCCGAAGCTCGACGAAATGGTATGCAATCAAGCATAATAATAATAATAATGCCCCAAATAAGTGTTTTCCAGACACTCGGAAATAATCCGAATAATATGCGTCCGTTTGACAGGTTGGCGCGACCAACTCGGACGGGGGTGTCAACCCAAATAGATCTATTCATAACATCCGCGCTTACAAGTAATTAACGGTTCATGATTCAAGGGGACTTTAATGGCAATGCGGTAATTTAGGCAAAGTAACGGTTTTAATACTTGTGTCCAAAAAATAAGCAATGTATTCCCACCCCGAGGGTTTAGAAATCATGTATAAATAGTGTAAAAAAATCGGGGCTATGAAACTCACCTCAGTAAAGCAAATCTCGGTTGGTAAATTGGTAAACGGGGAATAAAGGTCCGATACTCAAACCGCAACCTAGATAATTCATATGTCTTAGGTTCAAAAACAAGGTCATGCACGCAAGTTCATACGCTATTTTATCACTTGTACATGTTTGTTGTAATATTTATCATCAAAAATGTAGTTGCGTCAATGTGTTCTTTTATTTATCGAAGTATCCCTTTTTAGAAATCGTACTAGTTAATCTTGTGATTAAACTATAGTCGTCTTGTTAATAAGTATTTTGAAAACCTCTAACGCGCCTAACAAGTATACATAATATTCTACCATTTTTGTTTACGTCATTTTAGTCAAAATCCACCCTAAAGTGTCCAAAATCCACTTTAAAAATTTCCACCAGCTTTTCTAATAGCCAAAAAAAATAAGCTGTCAGAAGTTATATGTCGTCGTAACTTCTTTAGGCCATAACTTTCTTGTCGTAGCTCCGTTTCTTAAGTTTTATATATCCCCGGGTTCGTGTTTAAGTATACTAACATGTTTTTAGTGTCTCGGCTAGTCAAGTTAACTTTTATCATCAGTTTTTACCACTCAAAAATCCCCAACAGCATCTAAAATTTTCTGAAAATTCATTTCCGTCGCATAACTTAAAACTAGTGTATCTTCTTCGTTATAAGCCCGTTTTAACTCATTCAAGCGGCTACGTTTTTGTCATAAAGTCTATTTTCTATATTTCTAGCCTAAACTTGTCACCAAGCTACTGAGTTTTCTGTGGATGGTCGAATGGGACAGCTTCCTTTCTAAAGGTGTCAAAACATTTTTCCTAGCCTTCTAGTTATCAAAACCACTTAACAACAACTCCAAAACTAATCCTAACTCTTCCACCAATTTTTCAACATGTCAATAGTGATCTAACACTAAACTTAGAAATATTAAAGAGGTCCATTTCTCATGAATGTAAATGATCATCAAGAATAGTTAAGAGCACAAGTTCACTAGTTTATATATATATGGTGTTTTTATCTTCACTTTCTTGTTGAAATTTATACCAACTAGTTTACTCATAATAAAGATTTTTTTAAAACATAGTCATTAGTTAAAAGATTTTGTGGTTATAAGGTTTTGTTAACATGTACAAAGTGATAAATATGTATATGTAACTTGAACTAACATCATGACATAGAGAGTATGAAATTTATCAAGATCAAGATTACTTACTTAGGGAGATTAGTGTGATGAGAAGACAATATACTTGATTAACCCAAGATTAGTGTTTCCAAAACCCTTTACTAGAGTATCCTAATGACACTTGATCTTAACAACACAAGTTCTTTTCTTCCCTTGCTCCTTTGGATGGATCGAATGGTAGAAGTGAGTGAATAGTGATATGTGTTTTTTTTCCTATCTCTTCCTAGCTAGTTACTTAATGTATGTATGTATATATATATATATTAGGAGGCTTTCAAAGGTGCAATAGTTGGTTCAAAAATATCCATGGGCTAGGTTATCATGGTTGTGGCCGAATGGGGTCTAGGGGGGGGGACAAAGTTGTAGTCAAGCCACCATTTCAATCTTGACTACAACTCCATGTTTTAGGGTTTGATTGTTGGTAATTAATGGTAGATATTGTTTGTCTAGTAATTATTTATAGAACAGGGGGGCGGCAACATGGATAAAATGGGAGTAGAAGAGTTAAGTTGGTACAAAAGTGTATATATTGTATATATTGGGTATTAGAAATAGGTATTGGTTATTGATTTGGTGATTAACGTAAGTTATACGTAATTAAACGTAAGAAATATAGAAATTACATTAGCGTAAGGAAATATTTTTGAAACTTTGGTAAAAATTTAGGAAGTATAAAAATGAGTTAGAAATAATTGTTAGGAGTATTGGGTATATCGGGTGTTAAATTTAAATTGCGAATAGCGTTTGTTCAATTAACAACCGTAAGTAAATAAAGAAAAGGAAATTATTTTAGGGTTTAAAATTTTGAACCGGAGTAGGAGCAAGGTACCGGAACGTTGTGGACTAAATATAGCCTAAGTCCTAGTGCTCTTGAAAGATATTCTAAATTTCACGTTGATTCAAGTAAAAGTTATATGTAATTTGTTCTCAAGTAAATGTCAAGAAAAGAAATTCGAGTTTATTGAAGAGTATTGACCTAAAAAATAGCGGGTTGTCATAGTCTACCACCCATAAAAATAAATCTCGTCCTCGAGATTCAGTCAGTGTTGGTCATTGGAGTGTTGTCGGTGAAGAGCGGATACTTTTGACGGATCTGGTCTTCTCGCTCCCAAGTGAACTCGGGACCTCGTTGAGAATTCCAGCGAAATTTGACGATAGGAATTCTACTATGTTTCAATTGCTTGACATCACGATCCATAATTTCTACCGGCTCTTCGACGAAATTAAGCTTGTCATCGAGTTGAATCTCCTCTAACGGAATGATGAGGGATTCGTCGGATAAACACTTCTTAATATTAGAAACATGAAAGGTATTGTGCATACTGCTAAGCTCTGGCAGAATCTCAAGTCTGTATGCCACTGGACCGATTCTAGCTAGAATCTTAAATGGCCCAATATACCTAGGGTTTAATTTCCCGCGTTTCCCGAATCGTATCACACCTTTCCAAGGTGATACCTTCAACATTACCATGTCCCCAACTTCGAATTCCAAGGGCTTACTCCTCACATCGGCATAACTCTTTTGACGGTCTCTGGCGGCTCTTAGTCTGTTCCGAATCTGAACAATCTTCTCGGTTGTCTTGTGAACAATTTCTAGACCTGTAAGTTGAGCATCTCCGACTTCGGCCCAACAGACTAGTGATCGGCATTTCCTTCCGTAGAGTGCTTCAAATGGTGCAGCCTTTATACTTGTGTGATAACTATTGTTGTAAGAAAACTCAATCAACGGCAAATGAGTATCCCATCTATTACCAAAATCAATCACACAGGCACGGAGCATGTCCTCTAGTGTTTGGATGGTCCTCTCACTTTGACCATCGGTCTGTGGATGATAGGCCGTGCTCATATCAAGACGGGTTCCAAATGCATCATTAAGTAATTCCCAAAATCTTGAAGTGAATCGACTATCTCTATCTGAAATGATTGAAACTAGTACACCATGTTTCAAGACTATCTCTTGGATGTAGATTCTGGTTAACTTATCCATCTTGTATGTTTCTTTAATGGGCAAGAAATGAGCTGATTTGGTGAGATGATCGACGATCACCCAAATCGCATCGTGACCGCTCGGTGTTTTAGGGAGTTTAGTGATGAAGTCCATAGTGATACGCTCCCATTTCCATTGAGGAATCTCTGGTTGCTGTAGTAAACCAGACGGCTTCTGGTATTCGGCCTTAAAATTGGAGCAAGTAAGACATTTGCTAACATAAGTAGCAATGTCGGCCTTCATATTTTGTAACCACTGCGAAAAATCCTACATTAAACTACACTATCTATTAGAATACTTATCCTTTTCTACGTGTAAATTTTTTTATTTATTTATTTGTTATCTGGATTACAACTACTATCTCATGTGACGTAACTCACATCCTTGATAAACGTGCTCGCATGCAACCCAACCTCAACCTATTTAATGATTTTTTACATAAACATTTTCCTATGTCAAGTATAACATTCTACAAACTACCATTTACCACTTTACATTAATTCGTTAACTTACGTTTATAACTGAACATATCTTATCTGATAGAAGTATTTATGAAACCCTAAATTCATCACAACACCAAATAAGAATAACTAAACCCTAGAATATAAAAGTACAACTCATTTGACCTAATGAACAAGTTACTAAAGCACCAGAAACCCTAATTCTATTTTTGTTCCCGATAAAACCCTAAATTTTATAAAATTATGATTTTATGTATTCATTTCACAAACCTTAAATTATTTATACAATATCTTTACAAATTATTAATTTTACAAGTCATATAAGCTAGAGTACAAGTTTTTTATGCATGAAATCACTTATACACAAAATCTTTGATAAAACCCTAATTATAATTATTTTAAAGCAGGATTTACAAACCATACATGCATAATTTTTATAAATTATATTTTCTAAACTCATTAAATATTTTTACAAGCCTTCTAACACAAAGTACAAGTGCCTAATGCACAAAAACTAAAAATTCCATTTATTTACTTTTAAACATAATAAAAGTTAACAAATAATTTTTATAAACTATTAAAACTATATTTTTCTTACTTTCTAAATTATTGTACAACCTTATTAAGCACATGTTACTACCCTCCTAAGCACAAAACCAATCTTCCCATTTATTTTCCAAAAATTTGATAGATATTTTAAATATAACAAACCTTAAATATTTTCTACTTAACTAGACACATATACTAAATTAACTACTCTCCTTAAACCCTAAATACAACACCCTATACTCAAGATACAACATCCCATATCCCTATTCGAATCCCATATTCCCCTCCTAGATCGATTCTTACTAAAACACAACCAAGTTAGTTACCTTTACATAAGACCTTCTCCAAACAGCCACTCCTTAGTTCCCTCCTCCTCCACCTCACCATGATATCACCAATAGGATACTTGTATGGATTATAAACAAGACACATCCCCCTCCTCTAGAAGGTGTATACTTGTAAGACTATAAACAAACCACATCATCCCCCTCCTCTCCAAAACTACACATCTATACTTGTCCCCTCCTACACCACAACTCTTGAAAACCCTAATCCTATCCCTATCTATAAATAGCAGCCTAAGACTTCATCCTTAACCCCATAACCATTCGACCAGGTTTCCACATCAAACAACCAAACACAAAACAACTTCCATTTCATTTCCCATTCTGATCACAGCCCTAAACACAAGCCAAATAAAACCAAAGAAGCTTAGGAGAGGAGAACTCTTGGTCTTTATCCACAAAACCCCAATTCACCTTACAAACCCTAGTCGACCATAAAACCTAAGTAAGTACTCTAACTTTATTTTAATTCAGTTTACTTATGTTATATGTTCTTAAAAATAATCATACATGAACCTAAAATAATAAACATAATCATAGATAACAAGTTTTCTGTTCTTTTTCTTGCTTCTGATCGAACAGTAACTACAACACACCTTAACTATTCGAACTTTCGTTAAAATAAATCAAAAACTCATGAAACATGATAAGATATATCTAATATTATCATATTATGCGTAAAAACTTAGTAGAAAAACTTTAAAAACATCAAAACCTATCGGGTTTGTTTTCTGAGTTATAGTCGAGCAGAAAAATGCTCCGACAGCCTAACTTTTGACCCTATATCGACCCCCAAACAACCACCATAAATTCTAATTTTTGGCATAACTAAAGTTCACCCAACTAACTGATTGTAGGAAAAAGAATTTCGAAAAATGATTAAGTTTTCAAAAAGTTATCGAGTCCTAAAGTTGGTCCTAAATCGCTAAGAAAAGAAACAATGATTACCAGTTATTTACTTTTCAGATTTGTCGCCCCAACTCCCTAAGTTTTGACCTATGAATCGACCCCCTAGAGACCTTTATAAATTCTGATTTTTGGTATGATTAGAGTTCACCCAGCTAACTTAATTTAGAAGAAAGAATCTCGTAAAAAGGTTAAGTGAGTCGAAAGATATCGATCACCAAAGATTGCTCTATATCGCTAAATGCTAGAACTTAAATTTTCAGTTAATACTTTTCAGTTATATTCGACCAACCCACCTACTTTAGACCTGGTTTTCGAACACTAGATGATCTCTAAAAATTCCAACTTTTTGGCACATCAAAGTTTACTTGGCTAACTAGATTTGGGAAGAATAATCATGAAATATAATTTAGTTTTCATCAAGAGATCGAGTCTTGAAAATTGCCCTTTATCGCTAAAATAAAACTAAGATTTTCAGTTTATATATTTTTTTCAGTTTTTCATTCCAACAGCCTGGTTTTAGACATATAATTCGACCACTATATAATCTCTAAAAATTCTGGATTTTGTCACATTAAAAGATCAACTAGCTGTCTAGTTGTAGGAACAAGAAATACGTAAAATGATCGAACGGATTAGAAGATTTTGAGTCTCAAAGTTTACTCAATCACTAGTTTTAAAATCAATTTCCAGATTCTTATTTAAAACTTGTTCGATCACTGACTTTTGAAATATTTCTCGACCGTCAAATGACTTTCATAAATTACGAAATTTAATATGTTATAAGACGGCCTAGCTAACTTTTCATAGACACAAAGAGCCCGTAAAATAATTTAGTTTTCGTTAAGTTATTCGCATCCAAAACTCTAGCTAAAGTCACTTATTTCATATGTTTTATTTTCAAGTAATAAAAGTTTATATGGGCTGATTTTGTAAACATTTATTATCAAGGGTCATTATTGACAATATCAAATAAAAAGGGGTAGAAAATGTTATTTTTGAAACTTAAGGGTAAAAACTGTCATTTTCCAAAAGTCTAGGGTGTAGACTGTCATTTGACCAAACCTTAGGGAAGTAAATACAACTTTTTATAACTAATATTTTATCATTTCTATTTTTATTTTCTGACCTAACATTAACGTAATACGTTTATTTCGATAACGAACGAACAAAAGCTATATTTAACGAACGCAAGCTATCTTTAACGAACAAACGAAGTAACTATCTAACGAACGAATAGAACCGAAACCTACATATAAGAAATAAGATAAAATCTTATTTTTGAAACTACATATTGGCTCAATTAAGCATTTAACCATCAACCAAAGTATTACGAAACGAACGTTGGAAAAACTTATGTAATCAGAAACAATTACTGAGAACTTGACATACCGACCAAGGTTGCGAGCCGGAGACGTTTATCAACTTTGTTAAACTTTGAATTTCATCCAGACTGCTCAGGTGAGTTCATAGTCCCACTTTTCACTACGTTTTCCCAAACTTGTGGGGAGATACATGCTACAAACCGAACACAAGTATTTTCTGAATGCTTTCCTGATTCATATTGCCTAAGTTTGCTATTGTCAAAAAGACCCCTATATCATGGACCTCTAATCACCTGCGGGTGAGCGCGAATAATATGGATAGATCTATTGGGTGTGACGACCCCTTTGTGTTACCGTAACATAACCAAATGCATTTTATTTGAGTTAAATAAAGAGACTGACAATCTCCTACTCGGGGGCAAGGTTACCTACATTTAATTATGGGGTAATTTATATCTCATAGCTTATAACTATGAAGATAACCTGTTAACGTTTTGCGTGCCATGAGACTTAGTGCAATATATATAACGAACTGCGATATTACTAATTTACTCTCTACTTAACTTGTGTTCAAAACTGATTACTACTGAAAACACTATGGATTCACTCAACCTTTGTGTTGACTTTTTAAGCATGTTTATCTCAGGTAACTAGAAGTATGATTCGGCACGGAGTGGCTGTGGACTTTCTTATTATAAAAAGAGTGTCCATTTTGTTATCATTCAACGAATAATGTAACGTTTATAACGTATTTTGAAACTTCCCTCTGGGACCTATCCTATGTACTCTGATATTTATAAATGAATGATAACAATTTTATTTAAAACGTCTCTTTTTGAGTCGTTTTCTATACTCATAACTGTGAACCATGAAGTAGCACCCCAAACTTATATTCCGTTGCGTATATCGAAAAACGGGGGTGTTACATATTTGGCCACCAATACAGCTTTTTGAGGTCTTGGTACATTTTATCGGAACCTGGGTGTATGGAATATTTGGACTTGTGTGATTCGTGCATGATCAACTCTCGTAGGCCACCAAAATATGGTATCCAACTCCTATCTTTGAAGCATAACATTTCATCGGATCTTTTTGCAAAACCATTCGTACTTTCTGGCATACCATGAAGATTCTCCTTAGGTCGGTTCTCTGTCTTAAGTGCTTCGGCCTGAGCCTCAAGAATTTTGGATGGAAGGGGTGAACTAATGGTCATACCCAATGATCTTACTCTTAAGGGTTTAAGTCGCTCTTTCCTGCTAAGGGCATCTGCTACTACGTTTGCTTTGCCAGGATGATATCGGATCTCGCAATCATAATCACTGAGTAGTTTTAGCCAAAGGCGTTGCCTCATATTAAGCTCTTTCTGTTCTAAGATATGTTGAAGACTTTTGTGATCCGTGTACACTGTACACTTAGTACCGTAGAGGTAATGTCTCCAAATCTTTAGCGCAAAGACAACTGCTCCTAACTCCAAGTCATGAGCGGTGTAATTCTTCTCATGAACTTTGAGTTTTTGAGAAGCGTAAGCTATAACCTTTTCCTTATGCATCAGCACAGCCCCAAGTCCTTTATGCGAAGCATCACAATAAACTACAAAATTTTCCATTCCTTCGGGTAATGCCAAAATTGGCGCACTGCAAAGTTTTTCCTTCAACAACTGAAAGGCGGATTCTTGTTTCTCTCCCCATTTGTACTTCTGATTCTTCTGCGTTAGCTTTGTTAAAGGCTACGCTATCTTAGAGAAACCCTCGATGAATCTTCTGTAGTACCCGGCAAGACCTAGAAATTGACGAATCTCGGTGGGAGTCTTAGGTGTTTCCCAATCTTTAATAGCCTCGATCTTAGCTGGGTCAACATGCAATCCCTGGCTATCAATTACGTGCCCAAGAAATTGTACTTTTCGGATCCAAAAATCACACTTAGAAAACTTAGCGTACAACTTCTCGTTCTTGAGTAATTCTAAGATTGTCTTGAGATGTTCTTCGTGCTCTTCTTTGCTTTTAGAGTATATTAGAATATCATCAATGAACACAATTACAAATTTGTCCAGGTACGGTTTGCACACCTGATTCATTAGATCCATAAATACCGCCGGTGCATTGGTTAACCCAAACGGCATCACTTGAAACTCGTAATAACCATAACGAGTTCTAAAGGCCGTTTTCGGGATATCTTCTTCCCGGACTCTTAGTTGATGATAACCCGATCTCAAATCAATCTTCGAGTAAAAACTGGAACCTTGCAACTGATCGAACAAATCATCGATTCTTGAGAGTGGGTAACGGTTCTTCACCGTTAACTTGTTCAATTTGCGATAATCTATGCACATTCGGAATGATCCATCCTTCTTCCTTACGAACAAGACTGGAGCTCCCCAAGGAGAGGAACTTGGTCTAATGAATCCCTTGTCTAGTAGTTCTTGTAACTGATTAGACATCTTGCAACTCTGATGGTGCTAGTCGGTAGGGTGCTCTTGCTATTGGTGCCGCTCTTGGCACTAAATCTATCTACAACTCTACTTGACGGGTAGGCGGTAGTCTAGGCAAGTCTTCGGGAAAGACTTTCGGAAAATCTCGAACAATCGGTACATCTTCCAATCGTTTCTCATCCGACTTCTTTTCGGTTATGTGTGCTAGAAAAGCATGACATCCCTTATTTATATACTTTTCGGTCTTGATACACGATATGATGTTTAATCGAGTTTCGCTTCGTTCACCACGGATAATCAAGGTTTCACCATTAAAAGGGAGATGGACAACCTTTTCATCGCAAATGATTCTGGCATGGTGTTTAGATAACCAATCCATACCAATTATGACGTCAAAACTACCGAGCTTGATAGGCATAAGGTCGATGTTAAATGGATGGTTTAGGAGGTTAAAGGTGCAGCCGCGGATTATGGTGTCGGAGCCAACTAAGTTACCATTCGCTAATTCAATGTTGTAGGAAGTGTCTAAGGTGGTCGGTGTGATGTTAAGTAAAGGAGCAAAAATAGTAGACACAAAAATTTTATCGACACCCGAATCAAATAAAACTGAAGCATAACGACCATTTAGAAGAAACGTACAGACAACATTCGGGTCCTCTGTAGCTTCTCTTTTTCTGAGATTGTAGACTCTTCCCCGAGCTCCATTATACTGAGTTCCCGTTCCCTGATTCTTCTCCTTTGGGCATTGATTCTTGAAATGTCCTGTTTCGCCACATCCAAAACATGTTCCGGGAACCCTTTGATTTGTTGCAGAAGTAGGAGACCTGCAGTCTTTGGTTAAGTGCCCAATTTTCTTACAATTGCCGCATGGAGTGGGGCAACGTCCAGGATTGTGGTGACGTTGGCACTTGTCACACTTCGGAAGAGTTCCTTCATAACCTTTCCTTTCAGTCGGGCCCGCTACATAAGCCTTAACGACTTCATGTCTTTTGTTGGGTTGTTGTGCAGCATTTCCTCCCTTAGTAGTATCCCATTTTCTCTTGTTGTTGTTACTGTTGTGGTAGCGGTTGTTGTTGTTATTGTTGTGGTTACCAGTATTGCCATCTCGAGCAGCCTTTGCTCGAACAATTTGATCCATTAAATTGTGAGACATTCGGATTGTCTCATCCAGAGTACTCGGCTTAGAAGATGTGACATTTCCTTGAATACTAGATACCTTTCAATCTTTTTCCGCGTAGTAGAAACCATCTCAGGACAGAGAGGAGCCAATTCATGGTATCGCTTAGTATAAGCTGCAATATCATACCCTTTCACTGCTAAGTTCCAAAATTCAACCTCCAATTTTTGAACCTCATTCCTCGGACAATACTCCGCTATTACCATTTCCTTGAATTCAGCCCATGGTAGCTCAAAAGCAGCATCAATTCCCACTGATTGAGCATAAGCATTCCACCATGATAAGGCACCATCCAACAAGGTACCTGTAGCATATTTCACCTTACAGTTCTCCGCGCAGTTGCACATGCGGAAAATCGATTCCAACTTCTCGAACCATCGTACCAAGCCGAGAGCTCCTTCCGCGCCACTGAAAGTCTGCGGCTGGCAACCCGAATATTCCTTGTGAATACATCCACGAGCCGTGGTTTCAACTCTAGCTGCCGTTCCACTGGTTTCTCCGCCGTTACCACTGTTGCGTTGGGTCTCGTATTCAGCCATAGCAGCAGCAACCTGTGCCGTGACCCGTTGGGCAATGAGTCGATCGATATCAGCTGTACTCATGCTTTGTTTCTTTGGTGGCATTGTTTTTCTAAACACGAGAAACAACAATAATTAGGATCCATAAGTAACAAAGGTCATCACAAGTATATAAATACAACCATGATATGTGTGAATCACAACAAGATCAACCACAACAATATAGGAATAAATCATGACAAAAATAAATCATGATAGAAATATGACGTGATAAGAATCATCCATAAAAAAAATAACAATAACCAAAATATATTTTCACCATGAGTAGATACAACCACAACAAGATAAAAATACATCACGACAAGGATAAATCATGATAAGAATATGGCGTGATAAGAACCAACCACAATAAGAATAAATCGCGACCACCATAATATAATCACAACACGAGTAGATACAATCACGACTTTCATGAATATAAATGAAAAGTCTCGGTTCACATCGACCGATATCATATCATTGCGTAACCATACAATACATCCCAAAATAACTTGCTACATTGTTGTACAACTAACAAAAGATCACAAGCGTCATTACTAATGCTACACACCCCGTGGCTAGGATATAAATACAAAACTATCTACGATACAAGTCTAGTCTAGGCACTGCCTGATGCACCATCGAGACGGCGCTGGAGCTCCCTGATCTGCTCGAGGAGACTAGCAATCAATGCATCCTGGTCACGTCGTCGCGCCTGCTTATCCTCCACGAAATGCTCAAGTGTGGCAATCCGGGAGTGTGCAATGATCTGATGCTCTAGCTGAGTCTCTATAGTCTCAATGCGCTCTAGGGGAAGCTCATCGAGATGGCCGACTGCTCGGCCAATATGGTCCTCATGACGGACCATCCTAGCGATCAGAAGTGGAATAGTATGATGGATCGGCTCGCCGGTGATCGGTAGGACTCGTGCGGCGGCCATGGCGGAACTCTCTCCTAACTCGAAGGCACTCGGAGTACCCTCATCTTATCTCCATGATCTGAGAGTAGGCGGAATGAATGACCACCTGCGGGCGTCAACCCGTCTGTGAATCTCGGGTCGAGCGGAAGCCTCAGCAGCAGCCTCAGCGTAGGGATCAAAAGGTGAAGGTGCTATGGTAAAAGTCCTCTTACGAGGTGGTAGCAAAGTATCGGAAGCGTCTCTGGGTAATAGTGGTAATGGGACTGTGGTAGTCTGGTGGTAAGTAAACGATGGTGGTGGTGGTGGTGGAGATGATGGTGATGATGGGAGATGAGATGGAGTAGTAGGTGCTGGTACACGGCTGGGTCGAGATCGTACCCATTTCCGAGCGGTACGAAGCATGATAGGGTCAGTCTCGTGTAGCCGATAGCGGCGACCAATGGGTATCTGATCTGGCTGTACTACAAGAATACGCCTAGCACGGCGTACCGGAGGTGAAACTGGTGTTGATGGTACAGGTGGTATAGATATGGTCTGAGCGTCCTCAAATGGCTCAGTCTCCGCAGAGTCATCGCCAGAGGGTGCAGGAACTGGAATGGCTGGTAGGATCGAAACAGTGGATGATGATGAATCCTCTAATGTCTGAATCCGAGTCAAGGATAATAGGATGGGTAGGTGAAGACATATCGCTGTAAACCAGGTCAATATAAATATAAATAAGTATAAATAACTCATATAAAATAAATAAAAGCATGTATCATAATCGTATGCACATCATGATGTTGTGAAGTGTCGTGACGGTTATAGTCTAGGGTCAATGATGCATCCTAGTTCTCTATAACCTTGGCTCTGGTACCAATCTGTCACACCCCCAAAATCTGGATTGCAGCGGAATGGAATTCCGGGGGCGTGATGTTCATGGATAACAAAGTACAAGGAAATAAAGAATTACCTCCAAGTGAGTCATTTTAAAACAAGCGTTTGATTTAAACATAAACGTTTTACAAAACATAAATATCAGAGTTCACCATCAAATGTAAGATTTTAATACATAATCAAAAGCTAAATAATGCAAGAAAATCTTCATCATGACGTGCTTCCAAAATGTGACTCTAGAGTGCTCCATACATAGATGGTTATCATTACCTAATTGCCTGAGAATACACGCTAAAAGGGTCAACATAATTGTTGGTGAGTTCATAGGTTTAAGTAAACAGTAAAGTGTGGACCACAAGATTTCAATAGCAAGACAATCACAACAAATATAACGTCATAGCCAAAAATAATATACAATGCCCTAAGCTCATGACCCCGAAGCTCGACGAAATGGTATGCAATCAAGCATAATAATAATAATGCCCCAAATAAGTGTTTGTCAGACACTCGAAAATAATCCGAATGATATGCGTCCGTTTGACAGGTTGGCGCGACCAACTCGGACGGGGGTGTCAACCCAAATAGATCTATTCATAACATCCGCGCTTACAAGTAATTAACGGTTCATGATTCAAGGGGACTTTAATGGCAATGTGGTAACTTAGGCAAAGTAACGGTTTTAATACTTGTGTCCGAAAAATAAGCAATGTATTCCCACCCCGAGGGTCTAGAAATCATGTATAAATAACGTAAAAAAAAATCGGGGCTATGAAACTCACCTCAGTAAAGCAAATCTCGATTGGTAAATTGGTAAACGGGGAATAAAAGTCCGATACTATAACCGCAACCTAGATAATTCATATGTCTTAGGTTCGAAAACAAGGTCATGCACGCAAGTTCATACGCTATTTTATCACTTGTACATTTTTGTTGTAATATTTATCATCAAAAATGTAGTTGCGTCAATGTGTTCTTTTATTTAGCAAAGTATCCCTTTTTAGAAATCGTACTAGTTCATCTCGTGATTAAACTATAGTCGTCTTGTTAATAAGTATTTTGAAAACCTCTAACGCGCCTAACAAGTATACATAATGTTCTACCATTTTTGTTTACATCATTTTAGCCAAAATACACCCTAAAGTGTCCAAAATCCACTTTAAACATTTCCATCAGATTTTCTAATAGCCAAAAAAAATAAGCCGTCAGAAGTTATATGTCGTCGTAACTTCTTTAGGCCATAACTTTCTTGCCGTAGCTCCGTTTCTTAAGTTTTATATATCTCCGGGTTCGTGTTTAAGTATACTAACATGTTTTTAATGTCTCGGCTTGTCAAGTTAAATTTTATCATCAGTTTTTACCACTCAAAAATTCCCAACAGCATCTAAAATTTTCAGAAAATTCATTTCCGTCACATAATTTAAAACTAATGTATCTTCTTCGTTATAAGCCCGTTTTAACTCATTCAAGCGGCTACGTTTTCGTTATAAAGTCTATTTTCTATATTTTTAGCCTAAACTTGTCACCAAGCTACTGAGTTTTCTGTGGAAGGTCGAATGGGACAACTTCCTTTCTAAAGGTGTCAAAACATTTTTCCTAGCCTTCTAGTTATCAAAACCACTTAACAACAACTCCAAAACTAATTCTAACTCTTCCACCAATTTCTCAACATGTCAATAGTGATCTAACACTAAACTTAGCAATATTAAAGAGGTCCATTTCTCATGAGTGTAAATGATCATCAAGAATAGTTAAGAGCACAAGTTCACTAGTTTATATATATGTGGTGTTTTTATCTTCACTTTCTTGTTGAAATTTATACCAACTAGTTTACTCATAATAAAGATTTGCTTAAAACATAGTCATTAGTTAAAAGATTTTTGTGGTTATAAGGTTTTGTTAACATGTACAAAATGATAAATAAGTATATGTAACTTGAACTAACATCATGACATAGAGAGTATGAAATTTATCAAGATCAAGATTACTTACTTAGGGAGATTAGTGTGATGAGAAGACAATATACTTGATTAACCCAAGATTAGTGTTTCCAAAACCCTTACTAGAGTATCCTAATGACACTTGATCTTAACAACACAAGTTCTTTTCTTCCCTTGCTCCTTTGGATGGATCGAATGGTAGAAGTGAGGGAGTAGAAGAGTTAAGTTGGTACAAAAGTGTATATATTGTATGTATTGGGTATTAGAAATAGGTATTGGTTATTGATTTGGTGATTAACGTAAGTTATACGTAATTAAACGTAAGAAATATAGAAATTACATTAGGCATAAGGAAATATTTTTGAAACTTTGGTAATAATTTAGGAAGTATAAAAATGCGTTAGAAATAATCGTTAGGAGTATTGGGTATATCGGGTGTTAAATTTAAATTGCGAATAGCGTTTGTTCAATTAACAACCGTAAGTAAATAAAAAAAATGAAATTGTTTTAGAGTTTAAAATTTTGAACCGAAGTAGGAGCAAGGTACCGGAACGTTGTGGACTAAATATAGCCTAAGTCCTAGTGCACTTGAAAGATATTCTAAATTTCACGTTGATTCAAGTAAAAGTTATATGTAAATTGTTCTCAAGTAAATGTCAAGAAAAGAAATTCGAGTTTATTGAATAGTATTGACCTGAAAAATAGCGGGTTGTCATATATATCCCCATTAATAATAATTTACATATTTAATTTTCAAACCCGTATACGCATGTGTTAAACTTATAAAAAGGAATAACATAATTTGTTATTGAACGCAGATGGTTATTTATTATTATTATTATTATTATTATTATTATTATTTTATTTTTTTTATTTTTTTTTATTAATAACATCACTTTATTATTATTATTATTATTATAAAGCATCACTTCATTAGAAAATCATAGAATTTACAAGAAAATCATAGAATTATTATTATTATTATTATTATTATTATTATTATTATTATTATTATTATTATTATTATCCTTAAATTTTAGGGGCAGTTACATATATACCCACTAAAACATGCATATTTGCATATATACCCAAAACATGCTTAACATGCATTGTACATCATGCTTTAAAAACTTGTATTTGGGTCAAATATGCAAATAAGTTTTATTGGGTATATATGCAATTCCCGCTAAACTTATAAAGAGAAATAACATAAGTAATAAGTTATTCCTATACGTACAATCTCGTGTATTTATTTACATACGCAATAACTTGTTCTTAATCACGTGCATATACATGTTATATTTTTAAAATAACATATATTTTGTGTTTTTGAAATATAAAGTGTAGGGGTATAAAGTACAAGGTTTTTTTTAAGTTATTAAAAAACATTAATAAGTTTACACTTAACTTCATATAATTTATTTAAAAATTAATCACTAAAATTTTATTAATTACCTTTTTGTTAAAGCTTTTGTTTTCATAAATTTGACACCTATATTTTTTTCTCCATCAAATTTTTCATCAAATTTATGAAAGTTTGACAAACTTTTTTCAATTTTAACTTTCAATTGATTTTGCTACGTGTCAAAACAGAACAACTTGATTGACCAAATTTTTTTCTTAATAAAATCATTTTAACATACTATTATAAAAACACAATGACGGTGGCCATTTTTATATTAATTTTTTTACTGTTTGCTACAGTAATTGGGGTAGCCCAACCTTCGGCCCAATATCAAGTTTGGCAACTTGGCAAAAAATACCCCTGAAGTTGACGCGACTTTGCAAAAATAGTCCTTTTCCCAAAAAAATGTTTTGAAAATTCACAAAAAATACCCCTGACATCGGCAACTCTTTGCAAAAATAGTCCTTCAAAAAAAAAAAAAAATTTTTTTTTTTTTTTTACCACGACTGTTTTTTTTAAACTTACGACCCTTTTTTTTTTAACCCTTGACATTGCCGACTCTTTGCAAAACTTTTCAAAAAAAAAAAAAAAAAATTTTTTTTTTTTTTTTTTTTTTACTACGACAGTTTTTTTTAAAACTTACGACCGTTTTTTTTTAAGCCCTGACATTGGCGACTCTTTGCAAAAAGAGTCCTTTTCCAAAAATTCTATTTCGAAAGTTTGAGAAAATGACACAAAATACTCCTGAAGTCGTGGCCTCTTTGCAGAACGAGTCCTTTTTCACATACAAATATCTTGCTGTTACTTATAGTACTTTGTATTGCTAAAATGTTTTGGCCAACATTGTTGCAAAAAAACTGATGTCAACCACCCCGCGCAACGCGCGGGCTGCCCGGCTCGTTTTTCTTAATAAAATCATTTTAACATAATACTCCACCAATACAATTCTTTATTCATAAAACTTAAAAGATTCGAAGTAGCCCACAACATCTGGGCCTAAAAGCTTCAATTTCACACCAACAAAAAGAGTACCTAGAGAAACGACACCGTTTCATTACTAATTAATCACTCCAGACCTTCACTTTCACTCGTCAATGGCAGCAAATAATAAATCCAAACATTTAATCTGGAAATGAATGGCAAAAACACTAATGCTAAACCTCATCCGCAACACCAAAACCCATAGCTTTCACACATCATCATCTTTACAAGACAAATTAATACACCATATAAAAACATGTCAAACTTTGACCCATTTTCACCAGATCCAAACCCTTTTCATAACTTCAGGAATCTTGAAAAACCCTTCAATGGCTAGTAGAATCTTGAACCTTTCATTAAATTTTTATAAAACTGATTATACATTGTTATTATTTAAATCTATTACTTACCCTGATACTTTTTGTGTTAATACTGTTATAAAGTCCTATGCTTTGTGTAATTTGCCTAGTTATGGTGTTGGGTTTTATTTTGAGATGTTGGGTGATGATGGGGTATGTTTTAGGCCTAATTGTTTTAGTTTTCCGGGGTTAATTAGCGCGTGTGGGAGGGCGAGAGAGTTGGGGTTAGGGAGGGTGTGTCATGGGCATGTTGTGAAATATGGGGTTGGGGGGAGTTTATTTGTGGAGAATAGTTTGGTTTATATGTATGGTGGTTGTGGGATGAGTGGTGACGCGTGGGGTGTTTTTGGTGGGATGTGTGTTCGGGATGTGGTGTCGTGGAATTCGATGGTCGATGGGTATGTGAAAGTTGGGGATTTAGGGAGGGCGCATAGGGTGTTTGATGAAATGGGTGAGAGGAATATGGTGTCGTGGAATGTGTTGATGACGGGGTATTTGGATGGGGGGAGTCCCGGGAATGTGCTTAAGTTGTTTAGGGAGATGGTTGGGGAAGGTGGTAGAGGGAATGATACGACAGTTGTGAGTGTGGTTACGGCGTGTGGGAGGTCGTGTAGGTTTAAAGAAGGGAGGTCGGTTCATGGTTATGTTGTTCGGATGTTGACGGGTGTTAGTTTGATTATTGGCACGGCTTTAATCAATATGTATAGTAGATGTGGGAGACCTGATGTTGCTCAGGTTATATTTGATGGGATGTTGATTAAGAATTTGGTGTGTTGGAATGCGATAATTACAGGGCAGTCTATTCATGGAAACCCAAAACATGGGCTTGAATTATTTGATAAAATGTTAAAGATAGGTGAACTAATTCCGGATGAAGTAACTTATGTAGGTGTATTATGTGCCTCTGCACGTTTAGGCTTGTTGACAGAAGGGAAAAACCATTTTCTTCACATGACCCAGGTTTTCAATGTAAAACCTAATTTTGCACATTATTGGTGCATGGCCAACCTCTTTGCTAACCAAGGTTTAGTCAACGAAGCTGTGGAATTATTGAAGAATATGCGAATTGACGTTAATATGTCACGACAGTCCTCATTGTGGGCTGGTTTACTAGGATCATGTCGTTTTAAAGGTGATGTGGTTTTAGGAGAACAAATTGCAAAAGCTCTGATTGAAGACGACCCTTTGAATCATTCATATTACGTTCTGCTTCTTATAATCTATGCAGTAGCAGGACGGTGGGATGATGCAAGTAGGATGAAGTGTATGATGAAAGAAAGAGGGATTAGTGTACCAGGTTTTAGTCTTCTAGAATTGACAGAAATAGTTGATAGTCTTGACGTTGGCGATAAATTAAAAGATAGCATATCTGGGCTCCACAAAAATGGATGATTTTGAACTGTGTTATGCTGAGAAACTGTAGCTGCTTATTGTACTGCACAATATGAATAACAATGAAATCTCATTGTTGACACTGTGACAGTGCTTTTCGTCGTATTTGTTAAGGTTTTACATCTACATAAAGTGTAGGCATTATTGTACAATAGATTCGTTAGATCATTATTCTTTTATCTGATACGGCAGTGTGGTAAAGTTGGCTTCTTTATGAACTCATATTGTTGTGCAGCCTTTGAGGTTGAGTGTAAGCAGCTGCAATAGATGTAAATTGCACATCTCTGCTCCCCTTTTCTTAAGTTGCTAAGGGCTTACTGTACATTTATTGAGCCACAGATGCATGTACCAGTTGATGGAAAAAGGTGTGAGCTATGTTGAATCATGCTAGCTTTGGAACAACTCGAACTACTAACTAGTGTTATGCATCAAGGAGAACATGACAAAGACTGCATTCACGTTTTTGCAGTTTCTTTTAAGCTTTACTTTATACATACATTAAAAGAAACAAAATGTTATTTTCCGATATGTAGTTGTTGATTTGAATCTCCTTTGGCTGTGTATTATGTGGGGAACCTGTAGCTATTTTTTGCATTTTTACTGCATAATATGAATAATAATGAAGTCCTATAGTTGGCACCTTGAAAGTGCATTTGATCATATTTATTGAAGTTTTACTTTTATAGAAGTGTAACCAGGATTGTAGAACATATTGGTTAGGTCATTATACTTTTATCTGTGTTGCCAGTATGATAAATTTGGTTTCTTTACGTAACTCATTTTGTTAGTGTTATAGTGTAACTGTGTACACAGTTTTAAATTGTGCAAGCTTGCTCCCTTTTGCAGTGTAATTCAATATTGATTTTTTTGTCATAAAATTGATACACATATGCACGTAATTAATAGTGCATTGCATTGTTATAGATAACTTAAAAACAGAAAATGTTAGAAAAGTACCAAGATAATAATCTAAAATAATGTTTAACGGTCCAAGGTTTGAATCTATAGAACAAATATCAATGACATATCATCTATAAACACCATAGTAGCTGAAAGAATCAAGAGACAATCTTTGCCGTAAAGATTTTGTTTATTTTTTTTTACCATGAATCGATGTACTCTATGATCACTCTAGGATTCCATGTACTGACAGGGAGGAGGGTTTGTTTTCGTCTTCTGTGGACCTGAAGGTGTTTGATATACAACTTATGTTGATTACATAATGATCAAATAGATAATAATTTGTATTAATGAACAAAGAAAACAAGTAGTATCAGATTACTAAAGACTACTTGGAAGGCCGAAAACCTCAACATTTGGTCTAATTGTCTAGCAAAATTTGAATGGTTGATGATACGTACCATAATTTTCTCGCATCTCAATTTCCCGCAACTCTTGAACAAGGGCACAACAACAACAGCAAAAATGAAACAGAAAATCGTCACACCACCCTCCCTGTGGAACATAACAAAGTGCGGCTTATTCTTTTTCAAATCCAATTTTTAGATGCAAATTAACAGTGTACAGAAATTTAATTTGCACATTGATGTAAGGCAAGAAAAAACAGAAAGCAAAATCTTTGGTGGTTGAGTTGTTAATCTAATGTTATTACCCTGATGTTTAAGGTATTCCGAAGCTTCCTCCTGATGCAACAAGTGTAACAACAGCATGATGCGATTAGCGAGTATGCCATTAGCTCGTTGCAGACATCTGCAGAAGCTTGGATTAACAAACAACAATTTTGGTGTAAGCATTATGCATTTTATAACATAATAAATATATTGGACTGTGAAATGCCCTTCATTAGCTGATTACTTCAAATTGTTAACACCAGGAATTTACCCTCATTGACACTGAAATTTTGGGAAGTTTAGAACTGGCTTAGGTTATAAACCTACTACGACAATGTATATCTTGATATGGTTTATAAGTTCCCATTCTCTGACTGAGCTAGCAACATGTTCAATCAAGCTACACGTCGAGGTGGAATTGAAAAATGAGCTAAAATGGAGACGGGTTGAAAAAGTCACCCGAAGTGTATTCTTAATGCATAAAACCTTATATTTTTATAGTTACATTATTAACCTAGTTTTATTTAATCATACACATAAATTATATATAGAACTCAAGTAAAGAAAATATTGCAGGTTGGCCTGACCCGAATTTTAGCCCCTACTGGAAAATCATCCATATTGACCCAAACGCATTTTGATGTGTTACTTAACCCACCCATTGTGCCACCATGTATTCTTAAGAATTTTTGAATCCAAACTTTCATTAGCGTTGACAACTTACCTTCACAATCTAATTGTCATTCATATAACTACTATTTCATATGGAAAACCTGTTTCAGGAGTCAATGACCCTTATATTTAATAGTGCACGTGGTGAAAATGAGTAGAACATAAGAACACCATACCCAAGATCACATTTGAAGGAATAAAAAGGATGATGTAAGGTGCCAATTTGAGTTGAATATTATAGAATCATACTCATCTGTGTGTTTGTCGCCACAGTAGCAATTTTCGAGAGCGTTCCACAAGGAAAGAAGACAGTTTTCAGGCCTGCACAAATACATGCCACATGCTTAGTTCATAACTAGAGCAAACGAAAAAGGTTGTACTGCGATACATACACATCATAGGCTCCGAACAACAGCCAAGTAGACCCGAGTGCCATTCTTCAGTTTGATGGGATCTTCTAGAAGAAAGCAAATCTTGTCTTGATAAAATTGAAGAAGTACTTCTGCAACAAAGTATATTTTTCTTATTATAATCTCGACAAGTCATGTCACCAACATCTCAACTTTTTACAGGAAATACAAAGTTTAGATAACTTTTATACATAAGACATCAACCTTGAAGCTGAACAGACATTCTTATGCAGGTCATTATTATCTTGTTCCTTATTGCAGCTGACATATGGATAATGTGGCACATAGGTATCATATCGATAATTTGATTCAAAAATTTCCGCGATTTCCATCAGATGTTGAATTAACTCACATTCGCCAACATCTTGATACGACTGTGAATACTGTAATTCCATGTGAAGCTTCTCATTTTCTTTCTTGATAACCTCATTGAAAGGTAAGTTTGGGTAGCTATAAGAAAGCGAATTTCTCAAAGCAGCAGCATTGGCATTGGATGGATCAGGGTTCATAAGAGCATGTTGCACCTTTCTGTCTTCATCATCTAATGTGTATTCGTGCTGGTCCATTTCAATATATTCCAATCTTTCCTGCAATAATCGTTAGATAAATCCCAAGTCGATTATAATATGTGAGTGTGTATGGGGCACGCTCATCCACTGTAGCGCCTAAAGTGTGTCTGGTCCATGGACTAGTAGTAAAAAGGTAAAAGATAGACAGATACCAAAGTTAATAAAGAATAGGTGCATAAAAAGGTAACAAGGGTAACTAATGATTTTTAGGACCAAAAAACTTACTGTTCTACAAAAATGGATTCAATGTTACCCAATTACAAAATTTATTTAAGGTAACCTAACCTCGTAACTTGTCAAAATAAGTAATGTTTGAGTAACTTCTAACCACATGTACGTTTTTCTAACATGGCGCTAAAAACTAGCTCTTGGAATTACCTTGAATCAAATTTGTAAAAACTTCTATGTTTTTCTACTATACTAAAAGTTGGAACCGTAAACCTAATTCACACTGAAGTTGGAAACAATTTATGCAATTAACCCGTAAAGGAAAAAGTAACTAGCACAAAAATGTATTTTTAGAAGAGAACCAAGATCATACCCTGACTCGTGAATTATCCACAAGACTGATGAGTGGGATAATCTTCAGGTACCGATCAATCTCATCTTGAGCCTTCTTGAATTGATAAACAATGGTCCAACCCATAGCTAGCAAGTACAAATAGCTTCGATCTTGACAACTATTAACCAAAATGTAAGACCTCCTCAACGCATCCTCAAGTTGCTCCAAAGGTTCCCGTGTCTCTGGATACTTCTTGAGCTCACTTATTTTTAACTGTTCTAATAGATTTCCTATTAATCTTAAATGCATCGCAAATTGCCTGCAGTTCTTCTTGTGCAACCGAGCCGTGCTAGCAGCATTTACAATCATTCCAATTAGCCTCACTGCATCAAAACCTGTTAGCTGAGCGACATTTGCAATCTCTCCCAGGTGATCCCAAGCGATAGACATTGCTAACAAATTCACAATTTCCGCCTTTCTTAACCTCTTATATTCGTCCTGTTGATAACATACATCAAGATAAAACCGTATTTTTGCTAGCTGTTATTCCACTACACTTTTGCATCATAAGTATAACTTTTTATAGAAGCTTCAGAGGAACATCAAAATGTGAGAAAACTCCTGAGATCTTAAACAGTGTTGAAGTAGACGCCACAACCTTGCATTTTTCTGATGGGACAATCTGTTAGAACAAAGACATCCTTCTATCTATTTTGCTCTGTGTCCATGGTCTACGTCTAATTCTCTTCCTTTCCATACACAAGAAAGTAGGATACAGTGAAAGTAACAGATATGTAAATTGGCTCTAAAGTCACACCAACAAATTATGCTTTGTTTCCTTTTATTCTACACATTTTGGGTGTTCTAACATATATTTCATAGTCATACACATGAAACTGAAAAAAAATGACTTGTGAAAAGAGCTTGCTATAACAAATTGGGTCAAGATTAAAACAACAAATTTCCTAAGTATCTGTGCTACAGAAAATTTTCTTATTTTAAATCCATGCATTTATAACATAGCAGAATATGGCAAGTGAAAAAGACTTTGGATGACGGTCTTTTTAACAACGGTATGCTTATAAAAATTTAATTGGGAATTTTAATCCTTCCAGTTTCGAGTGTATTTGTTAACACGTGAAATACAAAGATGATTTTGATTTTGATCTTGCCATTTTGGTCATTGTGTTTCCTCTCTGTGTTTGCGCATTGGACACCATAAGTCTCTTATATGAAGAACTTTTTATTGTTGGAATTACATCAATATGTTCAAGTTATCAAAATTGATTGAAAACAATAACAAATTTAACAATGTACATGTTATTTGTTTTCTAAAGTTATGTAACTATTACTCACAAATTACTTGATGTCTAGCTAAATTCATAATTAAATTTGAATAGAAAGATTGCATGGTGAAAAGATAGAAGACATTTAGGTTTATTGGATGCTAAACTTCCACTCTACTCTCCAATTGTATTGATTGATTAACAGCCACATTACACCCAACTCTTTCTTGGTGTGTCTCTTTCACTAATATTTGGATATATGTATTACCTTATTAAGTACAGGGATAAGGGATGGAACCGTCTCTCGGGCCATGACACACTCATGGAATTTTTTATGTAAAAGATCTCAATTTTTCTTAAATGCACCATGTCTAAACAAATTGTGTTTCTAGTCTTGTTTAGTAAACTATATGTCACAGGTAAAGTTATACTTGTTATAAGTAGTGAAATTGATTTCCCCCAGTCAGATGATAATTAACTTTAACTAAAACATGAACAATTATATGTTGTGTTTCATCTGTTTGGTGGGGAGGAAGTTTTCTTCTATTCCATTTGCAAAAGCTTTAGTAGTTGTTGACATGTCCATTTTGATAGTGATGTTTTTCTTTAGTTTTGTTACGTGAAAGGAATGTTTCGAAATGTTTAAATTGACAACTTCTCGCTAATTCAATTCTTTATTTAACACATAATAATTACTTTATATGGCACAAGGTAGAAAACCTTTTCAAATGGGAATTTCTAACTTGTGCCATGGTCGTATAAGTCTAGACGCGTTAAATTAACTCAAATTAACATATTTTAATGGTTGTTGATATTAATAATTTCTTAAATTTATGATGTTTCAAAGTTATCTATTTTTTTCATGAAAATTAAGTTATTTAAAAATAAAACAGTTCTCTGGCTTCATTTGACATTTCTAAACTTGTGATACAATGGCACAAGTTAAAAAAACCTCATTTCAAATAACATGTTAGTTAGTATAGGAAAAAATCTACCGTGTTTGTAGATTCAGAACATTCAGCGAACTAAAGATTGTGCATCATTTTTGTATTGTCTCCACTCGTGGATGCTAGAAATTGTATTAACTAAAACTATTTATGATACCTGTCCATGCACGAGGTTTAAACATGAATCAAATTTAGTTAATACTTTTTTTAATATAAGCTTTAGTTTTTAACCTCGCATATAAACGCGAGTTGTGAACTAAGTTTATTTTTTATTATTTAAGCAACACTTAGTTATGTGCATGCAAACAACAAAACTTAGGGCCCGTTTGGTATTGTAACACCCCCAAAAATGGATCGCAGCGGAATGTAATGTCACTGGGGTGCTACTTCATAGTACAAAGTTACAAGTTATATTGAACGACTCTATATGAGACGTTTTGAAAAGTTATCATTCGATAAATGATTCAGAGTTACAATTTGAGGTTCCAAAATGTTAAGTTACATACACATTTTCAAAAGATTATCGAATGTTGAAATAATGCCTCAAAGTCTTCAAAATGCCATGCGACTCGAACGCTCCAAAGGTAAGCTATCGCCTTATGAACCTGAGAAATACAAGCTAAAAGTGTCAACACGAGGTTGGTGAGTTCATAGGTTTGTACAAATAATATCGTTGAGTAAAAGAAATATGAGTTCAAAAGAAAGTTTTGTGACCAGTGTGCCGCTCACAATGTCATGAAAACAAAGTTTACCTTTAAGTAAATTAGTAATGTAGACCACAAGGTTTTTGCGAGTGATTATAGAATACATATAAAGTCAAGTTTAGTATCAATGACCACTGCTTCACTCACAACATCAAGAAGAAATTCAGTAAAGTAGACCATAAAGTAGGACCATAAGCAAAGCATGTAAACATTACAAAAAATATAATGTCACACAAAAGTCAAGTCTATTACGTCAGCACTAAGTTCATGCAACCGAAGCTCGACCCAGTAAAAGTATGCAAATAAGCACATAAGTATAAGAGAAGGCCCCCAGCAAGTGTTTATCCCGAAAAACTCGTAATCCGACATGTTATACGTCTGACAGGTTGGCGCGACCAACCCGGACGGGGTAGTCACCCCCGATAGATCTATCTATAGCATTCACGCTTCTCGTGGGAATTGACGGCTCATGAAGTGGGCAAGGTGCGATTCAAAGTCTTAGGCTAGTCCATGTAATAGTTTTAAGAAAGCATAAGTATAGTTCCAGTCCAAGTAAAAGTTTTGCATATTTCTCACACCAAAGTTTTGCAAAGCAATTAATAAGAGTAAAATTGGGGATATAAACTCACATATATGTTTTCAAAGCACTTGTGTCCATGATTAAGATATCCAGTATGTAATGAGTAAGTAAGTAATGCATTCGAGAAATCGAACAAGTATTAAAGTAAAGCAGAAAATGTTTCCGTGTAAATAAATCATGTATGAGAGTAATTTGAGTAAAGAGTTCGAGTAAAACGAATAAGTAAAGTGTGCATATATTCTCACCCCAAAATAGTTTAAAACAAGTAAAGTAGGGGCCATGAACTCATCTCAAAGTATGGTATCGTAAGTATCACAAAAGAATCAAGTAGCAAAGCACAACGGTACACGATCGACACAACCTAAGAAATATATAGCTTGACTCAGAATCCCGTAAAAATAATATGATACATATGAGTTTTCAAAAGATAATGCGTTTTAGCTTTCGTAAACGACTCGTATCTTTATTTGTAAACGGTTTTGTATCATCGTTCGTGTGCTGGTTGAAAGTCTAGACTCGTTAAAACACACACCAAAGTATAATATATACGACATATATTATATAAAGGAAGTACTCGATAAAGGTGAAAACAAAAGGAAGAATGAAAATATAAATAAGATTGCAAATAAAAAATCCGATAATAAAGTAGGTCAATAGCAGAGTTTCGGCATTTATCCGGAAATCCCAAATAATTTAGTTAAAACATTTATATTTTATAAGAAATCTTAAGTTTTACTTTATAATTAATTAGTAAAGGTTTTATATTTAACAATCTATACTATTTGTCTTTTGTCAGATTTTATATTAAAAGAAGTTTTTGAAAATAAAAGTATAAGTATAGAAATTTTTATAAAATTTCGGCATGACTCGTCCATTTATACAACGTTTCCAAGTCAAATGACTTTGATATAAATTCAATTTTTCCCAACAAACACTTTCCGACAATTTTTCCAAATCAACAACATTTTATTTCTCGTTTATCCCAACATGTTTCAAATAACACCTTTAAACCGTTTGTAAATCAGTTTAATAAATTAGTTAATAATCTATTTTAGAATTTTAAGTTATATATTGGTTATTTGGCTTAATAGCCCGACGCTAGTCTAATAGGCGTTTGTCCGATATATTAAGTCTCTTAAGCATTTATTAAGTTCAATAAGTCAAATCCATTTACGAGTTCAATATGTCCGATATATTATATATAGTCCATTATGAGTCCAATAATTAGTCCAAACAATTCCAAACCACAATCCAATATTTTTAGTCCGTTAACCATTATTTATCTAGTCCGAATATATCCCGAATCAAATCCATAGTCCAAAATATTAAGCCGAAATGCACCGAGGATCAATATGTCAAAACAAGTAGATTAAGTTAGATCAGTATTCCAATACCCGTATATAATTAAACATATTAAACTTTACACAAAAAAGTATAACTTAAACAAAATAAATCCAAATCAAAACCAATGGGCTTCGGCCCAATTAAACAAAACCAAACCAAAACCAACCAAATAGGCTTCCGCCCAATACCCCTTGGGGTTTCTATTTTCGGTCGAAACCAAACACACCCTTATGGGTTCCTCTTTTGAACCGAACAAAACAAACACCACAAATAAGCTATACTAGCTTATTATACAACCAAATAAATCACATATTATCTAATAAGCCGAAAATATAAGCTTAAAACAAACACCCTTTGCGGCTCTTATTTGCCGAAAACCAAACAAACACCCCTTTATCTCTTTTGTTTACCGAGAACCCAACACAACCAAATAAACTATGATATGGACATATAACCGAGACCCAAACGGGTCGACCCGACACCCAATTGGGTTTATACCCTACCTGAGACCAAGACATCAAATAACCACCATTTTTATAAGTTTTTACAACACGAAATGATACTATCAAACACATTTTAATCCGTTTTAAACCACAAAAATCTTGTAAAGTAGATTTGTATTCGGATTTAAATAAAGAAAAAGACGAGGAAATAGTTTTTTGTGTTACGAACATACCCACGAGAAGACAAAAGAGAGAAGAGGTGAGATGAAAGGAGATGAGTCACGAATCAAAACACGAATAGAATCACTCACGAACCACCTATACGTGACCCACGTCACTCTAAACCCAATCTACCTTTAAAGATCTTCAAATGGCGGCGGAATACGGTGGTGGCAGCGGCGGCATGAGGTGGTGCGGCGGCGTAGGTTGGCGGCACCGGAAATGTTAGAGAGAGAGAGGAGTAGGTGTGATTTAGGGTTTGTGTGGGTGTGTTATTGTGGTGAAACCCTAAATGGTTAAGTATATACTAGCAGGGTACCCGCGCAATGCGGCGGCGGGTACCGTGTGACTAAATTTGTGGCGAGCAAATATTTTTCATTTATATGTTTTTTTTTTTCTAACTGTAACATTAGTAATCAACGTTTTTTTGTTGTTCAAAAGGACTACATAATTTATATAAAGTTAAGCTTTATGGATAGGGGTGTTCAAAAAATATGTGAAACAGAAAAATCGAGCCGACCTGCTCAATCTAAAACCACAAAAAACGATCATTAATAAACCGAAACCAAGCTTATGGTTTTTAACATTCAGACAACCTTATAGAAACCCGAGCCTAAATCAACAACCACGAACCTAAGGGATACAAAGAGTTAAGAAAAGTTTGTAATCGTAGTTACTTATTGTAATCTTTTATTAAATAACTTAAGAGATAGAAACAATTAATATTAATTCATTGACGTTTTCTTCTACACTTTTAAAGAAATGATTACAATTTTAATATTAGCTTAACATTATTGTACAAATAGCATGTATAATTGTAATCGCAAAATTTAAAAACTTTTTTTATTCATGCATTATAAAAGAGTAAGATAGCCGAGTACATGTGTCTAGTGACAATCGTTTATGGTATTTATAATTTTCTGCTTGCGATGATATTTGTTAGCGGCCGCTTTATCTTGAATCCTAGTGTAATATTTGCGTGTGGGAGTTTTTTTCTCTTATTTACAATTTTAGAGGGAAGATTGATCGAGATAAATAATCTTGAAACATGATAGATAAAATATCTTTGTGTGTAGTTAGATACAAATAGCCTAGCGGCAACCGGTATCTAGTTTTTTTAAAAAGATTTGGAAATAATTTTCTTTGAACAAATTGTATTTGTTAACCTTAAGGACTCCTTTTCAAATAACCATTTCTCTAAAGGCATACTTGCATAGCAACAGGATGTATAGTTTTTCAATTTTTATCATTAATATACACGAATGTTACAAGTTAATAGCCGTTCAATGTTCAATTTTTTAGCAAATTAATAAAATGATGGTTACAAGTTTAATGGGTTACTTTTATTTGTGAGTATAATGCAAGCTATTCATTTAAAACATCATCAAAAACAAAATATTGAACGTATATTTGAAGATGGATATTTGAAAAGAAAATTCAATCTTAAAATTCATGAACGTATGGTTTCGATTAACGCTTGTCTACAAACGTGGTACAGTTACATCGAACAAACACAAATAATTTAGCCCGAAATTAACAAAAAAAATTATCATCAAATTGAGCCCAAAAGTAAACTTAATCCAAAAGATACAAGGCTTATTACCAAACTTGGCCCACAACCTCAAACTCTAACCTAAGGAGATATAAGGCTTATTACCCTAATATCACTCACACAAAAACCACGCATACACACAAATGCAGTCAACATTCATATCACCTCATCCTTTTTCTTGTTATCTTTCGTTACAAACGAAACACAAGCCAAAAGCACCCTTTTTTATACCGAAGCTAAACCAAGAAAAAATCATAGCTCATTTGAATCTTGTTGTTGTTGATGGTTTCGGATTAAAGAACCATGAAATCGGATTTCGTCTTTGTTGTATTTCGAACCCAGGTAGGTGCTAAAGGGTTGTTAGGGTGTAAAGGGTCTAGAGGGCTTGAAGATCCTGAACCACAAAGCACAACGAAACTTTATACGATCTTAATAGATCCTGAACCAGAAAACACCACCAACCCTCAAAACTAAACACACCAAACCAGTTAGATCCCGAAACATCCGGTTAGATCTCGTCAAAGATAGAACACATAAAGACTCAAAACACGACCAAGCCACAAAAATTGCATCGATACTACTAAAATATCAACTAAACCACCAAACTCAAACACCACTTGTTTTAGCAAGAACCGGTGGTGTTGGGGGCGAAAGTAGTTGATGGTGGTGGCGATGTTAGTAGTGGCAGCAGAACCTAGTGCTCGTGAGTAGTGACGTCCGAATCAACTGGTGTTTGAGTTTTTGAAATATAGAGAGTAAATAATAGGATGGAGGGGATGGTGAGTTTGTGTGTTTTTGTTTCTTTAGAGAAAAGAGGATTGTGGTAGGTTTCTGTATGTGATATGTTTTTATATCTAGGAGGTTTGGGCGGTTAAATCTTAAACGGGCTGTTACAAGTGGGTGCTATTAATATAAAATGGTTGTTACAAGTTTTTGAAATGGTGATATTAAAGTCTTTTATTGACATTTACATGGATTTTATATAACATCATAAAGTCTATTTTTCCACAGCCATAAAGTCATGTTTTTGGTCATAAAGCATTTTTTTTTAGTACAGGCTTTTAACGCATTGACCATTTGTTATTTCACGTATTGCTATTGACTAAATGAGTAAATGGATTGTTATTTATAGTAGGGTACTCGCGCGTTGCTGCAACTGCAACGCGCGGGTACCCTGAAATTAAATTTTCTGGTGAATAATGTATTTTAATTTATTATGTTCTTTTTGACAATAAATTTACGAATATCAAGAATTTTGTTTAGCCCGTGCCCGTTCGGGCTCGAGCCCGTTTGGCCTGCACCGGTTCGGGCTCAAGCTCATTTGGCCCGTTGCCCGTTCGGGCTTGAATATTTGTATAATGTGCTTTATTATTTGTATTAGTAACATTTAATGTATGAATTGTGTTTAATTTGGTTGTACAATATGCTTGATAATTTGTATTTCCTATGTAAGAGGTGTTTTAATAGCTGTATTAATTGTATTTATTGACCAGTTAATTAATTGACTACATTAAAAAGCATTAATGTGGGTTTTTTTTTTTTTTTTTTTTTTTTTTTTTTTTTTTTTAATATGTGCATTAAAGTGGTGTACATTATGCTTCTTATTTTGTAAGTCTGAAAATTATATGTATTAAAGTGGTGTACATTATGCTTCTTTTCTTGTAAGTCTTAAAAGATTACAAGCATTGAAAGCTATACTTGTAACAACCTAGACTTTTTAAAGACACTTAAATTTCTAGGCTTTTAATTATATATGTATGCATCTTTCCTATTAAAGAAATGTTTTTGGTCTTAAACATTTTAAGACTTCTAAATATAGATGTCCTAAATACATTATAAGATAGTATAGATACCCGAAAATATGAAAAACAAAATGAAGAGTTTACAAAAGTTAAGGGGTGGCGGTGTAAATTTTTACCACAGGGACCATTCTTGTAATTTTTATGTTTTTGAGGTTTGGGACTAGTTTAGGCTCGATAACAATCAATTGAGGACTCGAAATATGCACAGTTGAGTTTAAAATGAATTTTCCACGAAAAACGAGTGGTTACATAATAAGGATTTATTTGGTACCTTTTTAAGGGGTCATTTAAGCATAAAATCGAGTAAATATGATCAAATATTGCCTCAAATCGTTTCTTTTTGTATTTTAGGTACTTGGGACGAGAAATCTGGAAATCGGCACTTTTTGAGCATATTTAGACGAAAAAGTGAAGAAAATGAAGAAGTCGCGAAAAACCTGTCAGACAACAGTGTCTGACGGCGTCACATGCTACAACGTGACGCCGTCCCTTGCAATTCAATATGGATTTTCTAGTGTTAAGCTGATAAGTGACACCTCAGAGAGTTTTGAAGACTTTATAACCTGACGCCGTCAGGTGTTAAAAGAAGATGAACGCCACGCTTTAAGTTAACAAGAAACGGCTCAGAAGGAATTTACAAGTGACGGCCTCAGATCCCTTTCTGACGCCGTCAGAGAGGCGATTACACAGATGAAACCCTAAACCACGGCGAGTTGACGGCGTCAGAGGCTATAACCTGACGCCGTCAGAACTGTATTCCTATATATAATTTCGCAAGTTTTTATTGTAAGGTGTGACACCTTTGGAGAATAAACCTGGTATGTGCTTAAACACATACCTTTTCTTGACCAAATTAAGACTAAAACGACCAAAAACTAACCAAAATGCCAAAGATATTTGTGTTTTTGTGTTTGTGTTTGTGCAGGCATCGGATACAAGAAAAATGGACAAAAATCAAGAAAATCAAGAAAATCTGGAAAACCCGAGCACGAGAAATGGAAGAGATTTTAAAGTCAAATGAGCTAATTTTCAAGATTGGAGCTTAATATTTCATAAGTATCCCTTGGATCATCATCAAATTACAAAATCAGTCCTTGGTGTAACTTTCAGCATATGGCAGAATTAGTCCCTAAATATTTAATTCATTTCACCCTAAATCCTATAACTAAAAACCAGTTTTAGAATAAAAACCCAACCCATTTCACATAAGCCCACCACCCCTTTCCTTTGAATAAATCCACAGCCCACTTCCTTAATAATCTAACCCAAACCTACCATAAACCCATGACCCGGAACACCCTATGACCCAGTCAACCCAATCCCAAATTAATTACCAGTCAAACATCAATACCCAATTCCCCAACCCACCATTCCTTTACTGTTTACCTTTCTTCCCCGAGTTACCCTTCTCACACCCATTTATTACCCATACATTAAGTGATTCTAGACGTATGCTGACACATGGAATGCCAAGGTGGAAGAATGAAGCAATTTCATTGGTCAAGACACATCATTGAATGAATCAACGGCTGAGGATTGAAGATTGGAGGCCAAGAATGAATGAAGGGCTGAAATTGAGGGCTAGAAGCTTCTATGGAAACCCTAATCTCTCATCTTCAGGCTATAAATAGTCCCACTCACTCACGGATTGAGGCTGTTAGATTTTTAGGGTTAGATTAGGTTTAGTGTAATGGTAGAGTAGTCATTAATTTAGCTTATTGCAACATTATTGTTCCAGCTATTTGTCATTTACTCTTCAACGTTCAAAATTTTGTACTCTATTTCAGTTTTTAATTAAAGTCAACCTTCAGTCAACACTGCTTATTTGCTTATTTCTAGTGCTGTTATACCTTTTCTGAGCTTATTAGTTCTTATTATGTTCTTTTGATGCTAGTTAATTAGTTAGTTAAAGCTTCTTTACTTTTGAGTTTTAAAATCCCATGAAAAGCAAAAAAAAATAGCTTAATGATGTCCAGCTTATTCTAGTGCTTCCTTTCTAATGAAAACTGCTTTTCTAGCCTTAAACTACTGAGTTGAACCTTTGTCTTTTCAAATTATAGCTTAAAGTGGTCCTTCATTAGGTTTAAAAACCATCACAGCCACTTTAAGGACTGTTTGGCATATGCTTATTTTAGAGTCAATATTGCTCCTACTGTTCATGTGCACCTATGATAGGTTTAATCTAGCTTAAAAAGACCTAGATTAGTAGATTGTAGGGTATTTTGAGCTTGTTTGGAAGATTTTATAGATTGGAAATTGAAATTGTTGGTTATAAAATTGGAACTGATCACCTTTGTTCTTGATAGGATTAAGTTGATTTATTGCTTGTTTTTGGTATTTATAAGTCCATTGTAGTGTAGTAAAGGATCTTCTAAGTTTGGTTTGAATTCAGTAGAAATTGGGGAAGTTATGGACAAATCAGCGGAGAACTTGCACCAGCATACAAGTTCAGTTCTCATATTCACTGTTCTGTCCTGATCTCAATTTCAAGGTACTTTTTCTAGTGTTTAATTGTGTAATAAAGTGCTTATATTTGTCATTATAGATAGTCAGAAGTATAAACTTGATTTGCCTTAAATTTTGGAGTTTGAGCTTATTGATTCATAGCTTTTCTATAAGCTTAAAATCAACCCAGTAGCCACTTAGGACTGTAGCCTGCACTCAGTCCCTTTTATTGCTTTTTTTATGATTTATCAGAGCTTATTTGCCTTTAGTCACTGCTTATTCTGCTTCCCATAGATTATCTAGATTCCCCTTAGGTTCCTTCAGCTTATTTCAACTTTAGTTTAACTATAAGTTAGCTTATTAGAATAATCCACACTAGCTTTAGTATCTTTCTTTTGCATTTCAATTCATACTAATCTGATTGATTCAGTAACTTTATCTGAGCTTATTTCTAGTTTTTAAAATAAGTTGCTTTACAGAATTTGCTTATTTCCTTGTGCTAATTCAGTTTTTAAAAAGAAAAAAAAAAGAATTTTTCAAAAAGCCAAGACCAGGGTTCGAACCCTGGTCCATAGCCTTCCCAAGCCTCAACACACACCTCTTCTACCACACACGCCCTTGGGTCTTTTCTGTTTCATATCTCTTCTTTAATTCTCTTATACTTTATTTTCCTATTTAGCTTAATTACTATATTTGCTTATTTACTGCTTAATCTGAATAGCTTTTTCATTCCTTTTATTTTTCCCTCATTCCCATTTACTTAAAGTAATTTCTATATAAATTTCAGATTTTTCCAAATTGTTTTGGTATTTTTAATCATTTAATTAGTTTAAATTAGTTTTTAATTCATAACAAATTAAATAAAAATAAAAAATATATAATTTTTTTTTCTAAAATTTTCTATTATTAATTAGGACTTAAGAAAATTAATTTGGTATTCCTAGGGTTAGTATTTTATTAATTTCACTTTTAGAGCTCGGGATTAGCTCGAGCGTGCGCGTTTTTAGATCTCCTTTGCGTTTTTAGTTACGATTGCCTTATTAATTGTTTCTAGTTAATATTTATTTGTTTTAGTTTAAAAACCAAAGCCCCAATCTTTTACTATTCACTATACGATTCACGATCTCGAAATCACAATTCCATTCAATCTTCATCGGGACAACGAATTCGGGGTTTTCACATTATTTCCCTTTTGTGATTCCCTTTTGGATTATAAATTGTTATGTATCAATTTTTTGGCGCTGCTGACGGGGAAGGTTGAAGTGAGTTCGTGATTTCCTTTTATCGATTCGTGTTTTGAAGACCCTTCCTCGTGAAGTTATCCTTTTCATTTGTAAATATTATCTTATTATAAAAACTCAAAAATATTTTCCTTTCAAATTTATTTTCCCTTTTCTTTTGTGTTTTTCAAAGTTTTTTATTTATAAAAATCCAAAAATATTCTTCTCATTCCTCTTATCCGTTTAATTCTTTATCTCTTACCCTCTATCCGTTTAATTCTTCTCTATGTCTTCATCATACCATTATGGTTGTAAATACTGTGGGGGTCCTCCAAATGGTGGAAACTGCCCCGGTTGCAACATTATGGATTCGGGAAACGGGTTTGTCTATGACCAAAATCCCTATTTCTACAATGAAACACCCGACTCTTTCCACCAACCCCCACAACACCATATGGAGACATACTTGTGTGAATTCTGTGGGGGTTGTCTTCATCCGGAATTTGATTGTCGAACGGGAGACATGCTTGTCTATGAGCATATCCCTTATAACAATCAGACATCATCCGGAGTTGACACATCTTCATATTATACACCAAGTTCACCACAACAGTATTATTGTTGTGAGTACTGTGGAGGTCCTCACTATAGCTCTGATTGTCAAATAAGGAACCCGCTTGTCTACGAGTGTGGGCCTTATAACAATTACGACTATTCTTATCATGACCAACCTCCACAATACCAAATGAATCAAGCACCACCTCAGCCAAATCCGCAAGAAGTTCTCCATGATCTTCTAGATGCAATAAAAGATTTTAAGGCTTTGGTAATTAAATTTCCCCAAGAAGATCCTCATCAGAAAACTTATGGAGAACTGCTAGCTGAAGAACAAGCAGCTAGAGTAAGATCCAAATATCGTCAAACTTTCGTTTGCGATGACGATGATGAGGATTCTATGTGGGGAGTTTATGAGAGTTCGTCAGCTGCAACCACAACCGTCCAGAAGAAGCTTTGCAGTAGTTCACCAGTTGCTATCACTCCCGTTGAAAAGCAGGAAGATACAAGAACTATGGATGAATTATTAGAAGAGGAGCGGATGCAAGTTATAAGAGCTCTATACGCTAAGCATAAGATCGGCGACGGTTATGACGAGGAGTGTGCCCATGCAGATATTCAAATATCAGATGAACCTCCGAGTGGCAATCCCACTCCACCTATCATTTCCGACTCTTCCCCTTCCCTCACTCCATTTGAGGGAAGTGATCCTCTCTTGGAAGAGATCGATGCTTGTCTTAAAGATGAATCAATTTCGCCGGAAATTGATGATTCTTGTCTTGATCCGGAGGGTGATATTCTTTTACTTGAGAAATTATTGAACCAAGAACCATCTCTTTATCTCCCTCCGAAGGAAGTTGAAATCAATACACTAAAGAAATTTGATGACCTTGTTCCCGAAACCTTCAAAATGACTCTCACCAACCCTCTGTTTGAGTTCGAATCGGAGTTTACTTTGATTTCTGATAATCCAATCTTTGATATTCAGATGGAGGAGAGTGATGAGTCCGTGACGGAACTTGAGTTCACAGATTCTCATCATATGATTGATTCTCTTCATGAGGAGTTCTCCGATGAACTCACTCATATCATACCTCCTCCGGAGTATGATTACTTTGCTTTTGATGACGATCATGACCCGGGGGGAGGTGTACTCTATCCTAAGAGTTTGTTTATCGATGATATCATCCCGACCCTCCCGCCCGAGGTTTTTGTTGCTGATAACCATAAGAGCTTCCATGATGACATTCAAAATAAGGAAAATGGTAGTTTTAAGGATGAAGAATGGATCTCAATAGTGATTAAAATCTTTCTTCCATTCATCACATATGATGTGATTTCTCATCTTTTTCACTCATTCGGGAGTGAAGACACCATCTTTGATCCCGGCATCTCTCAATCTTTTAAGCCGTGGGTATCTCGTCGGAGTGGAACTTTCATGTGCTTCAATGTTTCTCCAAACATCTTGAATGAAAGTCCGATTGAGAGTTTATTTTCCACCTGCTCCCCCAAGAACAATTAAATTCGGGGCGAGTCTAAGCTATATGACTCGATAAAAAACAAGCGCTTCGTGGGAGGCACCCCATGCTTATCATTTTATTTTATAATAAGTGACGTGAGGAGGGCTACCTCTTCCATTTCTTGTGTTTCGTGGTTTTCTGTGATATGTCCAGGATTTGCCCGAATAATGAAGACTCTCGTGCTCGTGGTTTGTGTCTCTCCACTCGAGTTTCATCATTCGTTGCTCATCCATTATCCTTAATCTTATCGTGTAACATTTATCTTTGGCATAATTAATAAACGGCCTTAGATTTATGTACAAGAACCCTTATCTTTAAGACATTGGGGACAATGTCTCGTTTTAGTCTGGGGGGGTCATCTTTCGATTTGATTTATGCCTTGTAATTTTTGCTGTTTACTCATGCAACCCCGTTTTTCCTCCAAAAAATGAAAAAATCCAAAAAAAAAAAAAAAAAAAAGAGAAAAATTTAAAAATTTTTGTGCAAAAATATAATAAATTTTGACATTTTGTTGACTTTCCGCTGGTGAGAGTAGGAATAAAATTCTGACTTGATCGGGCGTGTTGAGCCCTAGCTTGTCTCCTTAACCATTCGGCTAAGCATTCGCGGATCTTATTATTTAAGATTTTAAATTTGCGAAGAACGAGAAATAATAGAGTTTATTTAGAAGTTAGATGCTAAGCGTGGAGTAGTTGGTTCTCTTTAGAGCTCATCGAAGTTACTTGTGGCCTTTTGCTCCTACAAAATTGTTTCACCATATATAACTGTAAGAATAATTAAAGATGTTAGGTTTTGCCAATGATTAGTTCTTGGTCTTCTTAAGAGAATCATTTCTTTAAAAATTGGGTACACATCAAGGTTACTTAATAAATACGTTTAATAATAATAAGTTAAGTGCTCTAAGCTACAGATTCGAGATCGGGCCTTGGATCCTTATTTCCGGAAGGCGTTTAGGTCTTGGCTACCCTCTTGCACCGGCCCTTGGACCTCTAGTTCAGGAATGTGTGAGGTCTTGGTCTAACCACCTTGGATCCTCATTTCAGGAATGTCTAGAGTCTTGGAACACTCCGTTGTAACGGCCCTTGGATCCTTTATTCCGGAAGGTGTAAGGTCTTGGAACTAAACCGTGAAGCTACGTCGTTTAGGGTACGCAGGTGAAAAGTTAGTGACTAAAAAAAAAATAAATGGTGATGAATGAAAAAGAGAAAAAAAATGCAAAAGTCAAAAATATAAATAAAAACCTTGATGTGGACCTCATTTTCAAAGCAACGGTTCTAGAGAGAAGATTGAAAACTACTTAACGTCTTAATTTAGTATCTTTATCGGACTAAAAACCCATCAAAACGAGAATATGAAGAAATTCATGTCTCACCAAAAATAAAATAAATAGAGGAAAATAGGAATTTGGGGACAAAGAGTTCTACACAATTAGCTTTTATGGGTAGTGTTGGCAATCTAACTTGTAAATAACAATGATTTCGTTTTTAAGCTTAGTTTGAGGACTCGTGAAAAATCAAGGATGACGAATTTTATCCGTATGGTCTCTTCTTTATGAGTCGTGTTTCCTACTCGTTGACCCTAAAAGTTATTGATAGATAATGATTATCGACAAAACCGTCACATGAAAAAGAGAAAAATATAAAAATTAAATAAAAAGGAAAATGGGGAGTTTTTAAAACTTTAGATTTCTTAATCTCTTTTGAAAATTTTGCTACTTTTCAAAGTTAGTAAAAAGAGATTGGAAATTTTTTGTTTCAAAAACGTGTTTTTATAACATTGCGTGAGGACACTACAATATCTTAGTCTGGGGGATTTTGGTATTGCTTAAACACATACCTTTTCTTGACCAAATTAAGACCAAAACGACCAAAAAATAACCAAAATTGCCAAAGATATTTGTGTTTTTGTGTTTGTGTTTGTGCAGGCAACGGACTCAAGAAAAATGGACAAAAATCAAGAAAATCTGGAAAACCCGAGCACGAGAAATGGAAGAGATTTTAAAGTCAAATGAGGGAGCTAATTTTCAAGATTGGAGCTTAATATTTCAGAAATATCCCTTGGATCATCATCAAATTACAAAATCAGTCCTTGGTGTAACTTTCAGCATATGGCAGAATTAGTCCCTAAATATTTAATCCATTTCACCCTAAATCCTATAACTAAAAACCAGTTTTAGAATAATAACCCAACCCAATTCACATAAGCCCACCACCCCTTTCCTTTGAATAAATCCACAGCCCACTTCCTTAATAATCTAACCCAAACTCACCATAAACCCATGACCCGGAACACCCTATGACCCGGTCAACCCAATCCCAAATTAATTACTAGTCAAACATCAATACCCAATTCCCCAACCCGCCATTCCTTTACTGTTTACCTTTCTTCCCCGAGTTACCCTTCTCACACCCATTTATTACCCATACATTAAGTGATTCTAGACGTATGCTGACACATGGAATGCCAAGGTGGAAGAATGAAGCAATTTCATTGGTCAAGACACATCATTGAATGAATCAACGGCTGAGGATTGAAGATTGGAGGCCAAGAATGAATGAAGGGCTGAAATTGAGGGTTAGAAGCTTCTATAGAAACCCTAATCTCTCCTCTTCAGGCTATAAATAGTCCCACTCACTCACGGATTGAGGCTGTTAGATTTTTAGGGTTAGATTAGGTTTAGTGTAATGGTAGAGTAGTCATTAATTTAGCTTATTGCAACATTATTGTTCCAGCTATTTGTCATTTACTCTTCAACGTTCAAAATTTTGTACTCTATTTCAATTTTTAATTAAAGTCAACCTTCAGTCAACACTGCTTATTTGCTTATTTCTAGTGCTGTCATACCTTTTCTGAGCTTATTAGTTCTTATTGTGTTCTTTTGATGCTAGTTAATTAGTTAGTTAAAGCTTCTTTACTTTTGAGTTTTAAAATCCCATGAAAAGCAAAAAAAAAATAGCTTAATGATGTCCAGCTTATTCTAGTGCTTCCTTTCTAATGAAAACTGCTTTTCTAGCCTTAAACTACTGAGTTGAACCTTTGTCTTTTCAAATTATAGCTTAAAGTGGTCCTTCATTAGGTTTAAAAACCATCACAGCCACTTTAAGGACTGTTTGGCATATGCTTATTTTAGAGTCAATATTGCTCCTACTGTTCATGTGCACCTATGATAGGTTTAATCTAGCTTAAAAAGACCTAGATTAGTAGATTGTAGGGTATTTTGAGCTTGTTTGGAAGATTTTATAGATTGGAAATTGAAATTGTTGGTTATAAAATTGGAACTGATCACCTTTGTTCTTGATAGGATTAAGTTGATTTATTGCTTGTTTTTGGTATTTATAAGTTCATTGTAGTGTAGTAAAGGATCTTCTAAGTTTGGTTTGAATTCAGTAGAAATTGGGGAAGTTATGGACAAATCAGCGGAGAACTTGCACCAGCATACAAGTTCAGTTCTCATATTCACTGTTCTGTCCTGATCTCAATTTCAAGGTACTTTTTCTAGTGTTTAATTGTGTAATAAAGTGCTTATATTTGTCATTATAGATAGTCAGAAGTATAAACTTGATTTGCCTTAAATTTTGGAGTTTGAGCTTATTGATTCATAGCTTTTCTATAAGCTTAAAATCACCCCAGTAGCCACTTAGGACTGCAGCCTGCACTCAGTCCCTTTTATTGCTTTTTTTATGATTTATCAGAGCTTATTTGCCTTTAGTCACTGCTTATTCTGCTTCCCATAGATTATCTAGATTCCCCTTAGGTTCCTTCAGCTTATTTCAACTTTAGTTTAACTATAAGTTAGCTTATTAGAATAATCCACACTAGCTTTAGTATTTTTCTTTTGCATTTCAATTCATACTAATCTGATTGATTCAGTAGCTTTATCTGAGCTTATTTCTAGTTTTTAAAATAAGTTGCTTTACAGAATTTGCTTATTTCCTTGTGCTAATTCAGTTTTTAAAAGAAAAAAAAAAAAAAAAAAAATTCAAAAAGCCAAGACCAGGGTTCGAACCCTGGTCCATAGCCTTCCCAAGCCTCAACACACACCTCTGCTACCACACACGCCCTTGGGTCTTTTCTGTTTCATATCTCTTCTTTAATTCTCTTATACTTTATTTTCCTATTTAGCTTAATTACTATATTTGCTTATTTACTGCTTAATCTGAATAGCTTTTTCATTCCTTTTATTTTTCCCTCATTCCCATTTACTTAAAGTAATTTCTATATAAATTTCAGATTTTTCCAAATTGTTTTGGTATTTTTAATCATTTAATTAGTTTAAATTAGTTTTTTATTCATAACAAATTAAATAAAAATAAAAAATATATAATTTTTTTTTTTAAAATTTTCTATTATTAATTAGGACTTAAGAAAATTAATTTGGCATTCCTAGGGTTAGTATTTTATTAATTTCACTTTTAGAGCTCGGGATTAGCTCGAGCGTGCGCGTTTTTAGATCTCCTTTGCGTTTTTAGTTACGATTGCCTTATTAATTGTTTCTAGTTAATATTTATTTATTTTAGTTTAAAAACCAAAACCCCACTCTTTTACTATTCACTACACGATTCACGATCCCGAAATCACAATTCCATTCAATCTTCATCGGGACAACGAATTAGGGGTTTTCACATTATTTCCATTTTGTGATTACCTTTTGGATTATAAATTGTTACGTATCAAAACCCTACTCGAATTTCAGCAGCTTTGTAAGGGTTTTTTAACCCTTGAACCTTATGCTTTATTGAAGATAAGTTATTCTTTTAATCATTCAATATGTGTATGTGCCGTTTGATTAATTGTTTATCTTTTCTTCTATCTATCATGCTAGCTTAAGTTTGCTTGTGTTTGCTTAGATCTAATGAAGCCTAGTTATTGAATATTGATTTGTTGTCTCTTATTTAGTTGATTGTTATCGCATTAGGTTAAGAAAACTGGCTGACCTCTTATATGTAACTAGCTTGAACGTCTTAAAAACGCAACCGTAGAGTGCACTATTGGTTTTGTTCGTTGTATTTATTGCGTGAATTGCGGCTTGTAGATCCTGAAAAACTTAATGGATGTTAAGGGATTTAGGGGAGACTAATATTCATTGAGTTGGGGACTTCGGCACCTCCCCACGACCAATAATAATGAATACGACGCTTCAACTAAAACAATGACGTAACAATTCAACGAATCAATAGGAGATAACTATGGAGTAATTAAATCTAAGTAAACACGCTTTTCCTATCATAAGAAGTTCACCAATTTACTTTTTTTTTTTTTTTAGTTTAATTTTAGTTTTATAATTAGATTTTGGGTTAGTTGATTAACAACTAATTCTGCCTACTCATTCAAAACCAAGATTTTAATTGCTTTCAAAAAATATAAAAATACAAAAATAATCATCCCTCGCCTCTAGACCTATCTCATCATACATCTTGACCTAACGACACTATTCTCCTAGAGAACGATCAATCTCCCGGACCTACCTATACTACACTACAACGATCAAGTACACTGCTTGGAGGATTGCAAGCTTCTCAAGATCCCTTGAGAAGTAAAACCTTTTGCGTGGACGCAATCCTCGCATCATTACATCAATATTAACTCGTAAGTATTATAGAAATCACAATAATTCTCTTATTAGGTTTACGGCTGTGCCGGTACGCGTTGTGTGCGGTTTTTTACGTTTTGCGAGATAATCTCTCGTTTTAAAGTCAAATGAGTTCGGAAAAGTTAGAAATGAAATCTAAGTAATAATAAGTATAATTCATTATTAAAATAGGTCTGAAAAATACCAGTTGTCAAAGGTATGTAGACGGGTTTAAGATTTGGATTTGGATTTGGAGAAAAATTATATTTATTTAATAGATTTTATAATAAAATTAAAAGAGATAAAATTATTTAAAAATAAAAATACGTGTATGAGAGAGAGAGAGAGAGAGAGAGAGAGAGAGAGGAGAGAAAGTAAGTAACACTTATTTAAAAGTGTTAGATTGAAGATATTATAATTTCAAGTTTGACGAACAAAATGTCTCATATAAGCCATCTTATGAGTTAGGACATTAACATATAACAATTCATTGATTACTAGACGAATATTCGCGCAAAGCGACTGTGTATAGCGGCAAATAATTATACTTGCGAAATCGTGATTCTTGTTCGACTCTTGATACAAAGCGTGCGTTTTTTGAATTACAAAGCGTGTATTTTTTAAAAACGCGTGTTTTTTTAAAAAGTTGTCAAGTTTAGAATTGATCATGAAAAGACATAATTTAAGTTGACAAGTTTTTAAAAAGTTGTCATGTTTAATAGGTAACTAAAGGTAATTTACGCAAACTACATTAATGTAAGTATCGAAATTCAAGTTTCATGAAAAGAGATACACTTTTTATAAGTAGCAGAGATAACATGACTAACCAATTTATATTTCACGCATCCAGATATCATTAAATATAATATTTTACCAGTTCATATTTAAATTTAGATTTGTTATAAATAAAAGCTCACTTTCAATTTCAATCGATCAAAATATTTTTGAAAAATATCATCAGTGCATATCACACTTTTCAAGTTAAAAGGTAATTTGGAATATAGAAAGAAACTTTCTCCATGTATACAAAATGGGAAGTGATATATCGACAAAAGATAGTGATTCGTCTACATCAAATGAAAGTAAGGGCCTATTTGATTTGTAGATGAGTTTATGATTATGATTTGAATTAGAATATGAATTTAGATTTATGTAGAATAAAGAGACTATATTGTTAATACAAATATCGCGTAAAAACGTTATTTATATTTTACAGTATCTCAAAGTTTTGATAATAACATGTATAAAGTTATACGACGCAAAAGTTTAAGTAACCAAGTGTCACACCCCAAAATATTACAGCGGAAGGTAATCGGGGTATGACTTCATAGCACATAGAACACAAGATATAAAGAACAACCTCTCCATGAGTCGTTTATAATACATCGTTTGATTCATTTAAATAAATAAGGTTTTCTAACAAGACAAGTTCCCAAAGTTTTACATCAAAATAAAGATATGTTTTAATACAATCAAATGATATTAGTTCATGCAGTAAATCTTCAATGTAATACGACCGCCAACGGGTGAATCTAGTATGAACTCCATGATGCTAGCCAAACAATGCAAATTACGTACATGAGAAATACATGCTAAAATCTCACCATAAATTTTGTGAGTTCATAGGTTTAAGTAAGTTGAAAACATGGACCACAAGATTTCTGCGACTATTGTAACACGTACGAGATCATGAAAAGTATTGCTATTGCACTAAGCTCATGACACCGAAGCCTTAACAGTTAGTTTTTTTATCCACCCCAAACAGGTGCCTTTCCAAACACCTGTATGATGTCAAATGAAAAGCGTCCGTTTGACGAGTATGTTCGGTCAAGTGAGAGCTACCAACACCCGGACGGGGGAGTTTAATCCTAATAGATCTATTCACAACATTCGTTCTTACTACGTAATTAACGGTTCATGATTGTGGGGACTTTTAACGACAATAGTGGTAACTTAGGCAATACGTAAAAGTTTTAAGTACTTGTGTCTATAAGTAAAACAAGCAAAGTATTCTCACCCCAAAGTAGTTCAAAATGAGTATTAACAAGTAAACATGGGGCTTTGAAACTCAACTCAATAAGTAGTACGACGGGAAATTATACGTAAGTTCAACGAATCACAAGTCCTAACCGCGACCTAACTAAATAAGACGCCTTAGGTATGGTATGATACGTTCTATATGCATATGAGTTTTATGTAGTTTTATCACCCATGTAAACTTATAATGAAGTTTTATAAAGATTCGCACGTCAAATTGTTTAAGAAAACAAGTAAAACGCGTTGTTGGTTCCAAAAATCACTAATAAAGTTGTTGATTGGAATTGTTTCTCGACTTCAAACGGGCGTAACTCACTCGTTCTTGGCCAATTTTGCTCACTCAAAGCCATAAACGTTCATTTATGTGTCTAGTTTCAAGAGACCATGGCCTTGTTTAGTGAAATCATGTTTTAGATACCCAAAAATACATTAAAAGCTATTGTCCTCAGTTAATTATTTTATTCAGAAATTTGGCCCGACTTCGCGAGGCTATAACTCCTTCGTTTTTCATCTACATTTCAAAATTCAAGTTCCTGGAGTTAGGTATATGTCTTAGCTTTCCAAAATACCAATTAGAGCTTCTTCTTTAGAGTTTAGGTCCTTGAAATGTGTGCAAAAGGACAAGTCTTCCAGCAGCTTGAGCTGTTGGGTAACTCGTCGGGAGAAAATGTTTAAAAATATAAATAAATTTTCAAAAATTATAAATTTTGGGTAGAATCTACCTAAGATATAGTAGAACACTGAGATGCAAAGATTTTGGTCAAAAGTGTTATCTAAAGTGTTTAAAACTAGCTAGCAAGTCGGGTAAATTTCTAGGCCGATTCAAGGGTTTGTTATATTAAGTTCAAAATAACTTTCGACAGTATAAATCCATAAGGGTGATACAAAATAATGCAAGATAAGTTAAATATAAGTGAAATAGATTATGATGGGATGCTTACATGAAATTGGTGTGGTGGTGATCAAGAAATGCACAAAGATTACCTAAGAACAACAAGCAAACCCTAACTTTTAAGTTCCAAAACCCTAGCTTTTGTAAACCCTTTTGTATACATCTTTAACCAACTTAACTGAACACCCAAGTACCCTTGTTTCATCCCTAGTTCTGGCCAAAATTGTAGAGAGAAAGGGTTAGGAGTTGGTGTGTTTGTGTGTGTGGAAAACGATCTCTAGTGAGTACCTATTATAGCTCAAAATTTGGAATTGGTCAAAAGGGTTTTCATGGTCACAAGATGATGCATGGACAAAAAGGGAAAGGTATTCACAAGCTCATCTTGAGCCTTGTGCATGGGAGGTGACAAGGGAAGGAGGTGTTTCTAAGGCTTTGTAGTCTTTTGTGTTAGTCATTAGCATAGAATGGGGGGAGGGGGTAACAAGGAAAGAAAGATATTGTTGGTGCTACTCCTTTGGGTGGCCGGTTTTGGTACTACTAGTTGGGAGGGAAATGTTAAATTTTTGAAAGATATAACATGTATATATGTATATAATGCAAAGCTAGTGAGTTGAGTAGGTGTTGCATTCATGCATGAGACTTAATGATAGTCTTAGATAATTTACATAAGACTTATGAAACCAAATGCAAATGACTTAATCCCTCCATCCCAAAATTATTGTCCCCCGACAAAAAACACACAAATTAAGAAAAATGCATTCATTACTGCTTTGATGTTTGTAAAAGCCAGTAAAAGACAATTTTACCCTTTGACTATTAATTAATGATTTTATTTAACTTTGTAAGTTATAACTTTGATTAAAGGTAGTAAAGTAAACCTAAACTATTTCCACTTCTATATTTATACATGGACAATTATTTTGGTACAAACCAAAAAGGAAAGGTGGACAATAATATTGGGACAGAGGGAGTATAAAACATGCTAATGAGAGTAATAAGGTACTTGTTAGACGTAGACTAACTTAGTGATAAGGATCTATTTGGTACCTTTTTAAGGGGTCATTTAAGCCCAAAATCGTATTAATATGATCAAATATTGCCTCAAATCGTTTCTTTTTGCATTTTAGGTACTTGGGATGAGAAATCTAGAAATTGGCACTTTTTGGACGTATTTGGACGAAAAAGTGAAGAAAACAACGAAGTCGCGAAAAACCTGTCAGACCTGGAGCTCTGACGACATCACAAGCTACAACGTGACGCCGTCACTTGTTGATTATGCTCGATTTTTAGTTCAAGTTTAACAAGAGACGCCTTAGTTAAATTCTGGAGATCCACAACCTGACGGCGTTAGGTGTTAATTGAAGATGAGAGTCACGTGTTAATTTAACAAGAGACGGCCCAGACACTTTAAAAGAGGACGGCGTCAAACTGAAGGTGACGGTGTCAGGAGTTACAAAGTGGCGCCGTCATAACGACGACTTGCACAAGACGAAACCCTAATCATGGCGAGCTCATGGCGTCAGGACCCATAAGCTGACGCCGTCAGAGTTGTAATCCTATATATATTTTCCTTTATTTTTCATTATTAGAGTAACATGTTTGGGTAACTGATGCGGGATTAGCAAGACCTCGCAAAAGGTTTTACAATCCTCCAGGCAGTGTACCTGATCGTTATGGTGTAGTATATGTAGGTCCAGGGGATTGATCGTTCTCTAGGGGAATAGTGTCGTTAGGTCAAGATGTATGACGAGATAGGTCTAGAGGTGAGGGATGATTCTTTTTGTCTTTTTATTATTTTTTATGAAAGCAAGTAAAAATCTCGGTTTTGAAGGAGTGGGCGGAATTAGTTGCTAGTCAACTAACCCAAAAACTATTAATTATAAAATAAAATAAAACTAATTAAAACGGAAAAGTAAAAGTGATTACTACTTATGAAAGGAAAGCGTGTTTACTTAGATATAATTACTCCCTAGTTATCTCCTACTGATTTGTTGAATTTTCACGTCCTTGTTTTAGTTGAAGCGCTGTATTCCTTAATATTGGTCATGGGGAGGTGCCGAAGTCCCCAACTCTATGAGCTTTAGTCTCCCCTAAATTCCTTAAAGTCTATTAAGTTATCCAGGATCTACAAGCCGCAACTCACGCAATAAACACAACGAGAAAAACCAATAGTGCACTTTACGGTTGTGTTTCTAAGACGTTCAAGCAAGTTACATATAAGAAGTTAGCCAGTTTTCTTAGCCTAACGCGAGGCAATTAACTAAAAAAGAGACAACAAATCAATATTCAATAACTAGGTTTCACTAGATCTAAGCAAACACAAATAAACTTATGCTACCATGTTAAAGCAAAGAAAAGATAAACAAATAATCAAACGATACATAGACATAACGAATGATTAAAGAGATAACTTATATTTATTGAAACATGAAGTTCAAATGCTGTAAAAGCCTTACAATGGCATTAAAAATCGTCTAGGGTTTCTCTCTCCAAAGTGTTACATGAATTAAAGAAAAATTGCGAAAGTATATATAAGTTTACAATGCTGACGACGTCACCTTATAGGTCGTGACGCCGCCAGCTCGCCGCCTTTAGGGTTTCGTCTTGTGCAAGTCGCCGTTATGACGGCGTCAGGATTGACATGAGGCTGTCACTTGTTATTTCTTATGGGCCGTCTCTTTATAGCTTAAAACGTGACTCCCTTCTTCATTTTGTACCTGACGGCGTCAGGTTGTAAAATCTTCAAAATTCTCTGAGGCGTCACTTGATAATCTTTAGCCAAAAATCCAGCTCCACAAGCAAGGGACGGCGTCACCTTATAGCTTGTGACGCCGTCAGATGTCCAAGTATGACAGGTTTTTCACGACTTCGTCGTTTTTTTCACTTTTTCATCCAAATACGTTCAAAAAGTGCCGATTTCCAGATTTCTCATCCCAAGTACCTAAAATACAAAAAAAGCGATTTGAGGCAAAATTTGATCATATTTATTCAATTTTGAGATTAAATGACCCCTTAAAAAGGTACCAAATAAATCCTTATTAAATATCCCTACACTTGGGATTTGCTTGTCCTCAAGCAAACATACTTTTACACTAATCAAAATACAAGTTAGGGGTCATTTAAAATTAATATAAAAGTAATTACAACATACAATCGTTCCACGTTAGTCGAAACAAGCACGGAAATTATATACTAGCACCTCACATTAAGTGTTTGGATTCTCACATCTCTCGAGTGTATAAAGTGATATAACATATGGAAACAGGAAAATACAACACTCTCTACCTGTCATAGCAAATAGATTACCATAGGCTTGAGAACGGATCAAACCTCCACCACTTTGGCGTAAGCACCTAGGATAAACTATCAAAGAGCTCTTTTAAAGGGTTGTAACGTTAGGTGTAAGGGTATGGAAAAACATGGTTTTGTTGGATAAAGGGAAGTTTACTGGTGGCAAGTCAATTATCTTGGTCAATTACATGTATAATGAGGCGTTGCTAAGCCAAGACTCGACTCGACTCGCTAACTACTAACTCTTTTTGTATTTTTCTTGACACTTTCTTAACTTAAACAAAAAATAAAGAAACGGGATGGTAGTCCGTATGTTTTTTCTCTTTTCTTTTTCTACTTTTTTTTCATACACTCTTGCCCTACCATCCGAAATAATACATCAAAGGGATCTCGCAACCTCCCTACACTTGAACTTTTACATACTTTTACACAAATCTAACTAATGACCCGAATTAAGAACATCAAAACACGTGCATTACTTTTAAACATTAACGAACATATGGGGGTAACACATGACATTCTTCCCCATTACTGAGTAGTACTTTACCCATGAGTCTCAATCGTCCCAAAACTGTATTTACAAGATATGACTCGACTTAGCAACCATGAAACAAATTAGACAATTGACAAAGGGTTTAACAAATAACAATAATGCACTAAAAGTGAGTGCATACAAGGTTGGCTAAGGCAATTTGGGTGTACATTTGGGGGTGGATTGTAAACAATGTTCTTCATTAATATTTTAGAATCCACCGAAATATCTAGAGAACCGCGAAAAAGATAGGCTCTAAGGGGTGTACTAGGGGTATCGTGTACTAAAAATGAGTACATCACAAGGGTGTAGGAAAATTAATTGACTAATGAAGCCAACGTAATTATAATACAGGTTTAAAACAAGGGTTATCATAATGCCTCTTATCATATAGTTAATCCTAACTACACGAATGTAGTTTCACTAGTGATCTCGGGATGCACCACAAACGCAAGTTCTAGAATCTATATACTACCGGTACACTCATAAGCAATAAAAGTGAATGCTTTTTTCTAAAGATCTAAAGGCGAATCTCACATTTTTTGGGTGAAATTTTTTGAGTGGTAGGGTTTTTGTGCTAGATATATAAATCCTATCCATGAGACGCTTATTAAAACTAAAGTTTCACTCCTATATGTTGTAGAAAATTTTAAATTTGGTGCTAAAAATGCCCTAACAAATATTTCTTTTAGTTTTATTACACACGTACTTTTAAACAAAACAAATATCAAGCGAAGTTATAGTTTCTAAAGTATCCCAATTTACCCTCCCTACACTTAAACTGAACATTGTCCCCAATGTTCTTACAAAGCATCAAAGTTATGATAACGGGAAAAATAAAAGAGATGAAAGAAACTAATACTCCCCTGATTTGCTCGGCATGGACGATGTGAAAACATGGTTAGATCCTCCTCCAAGAAAATAAATGCAATAAGAGCTCAACAAACTTCATCTTCATCTTCTTGTCCAATATAACCTGTAATTTACTAAGAAAACGAAACACAAAACCTCGTATAAAATCAGCGGTAAACACTATATATATAAAAGTTAAATCCTAGAAAGTGAATAAGATATAATGCTTGCAAAATAAATGTTTACAGATTCCTGGAGAATTAAGAATTCTAAAATTTTTTCAAAAAACAAGTTCCAGCAAAAAAACAAAATCCTGGAAAACTGTGCAGCTACAGTGCCTGACGCCGTCGGGTGGTAAACCCTGACGTCATCAGGTATAACCTGACAGTATTTTTGCGTTTTGTTTCTGGAAAATTTCTGAAAAAATATAATTATTAAAAACCTGGAAAAACTACAGAACATTCATTGTGACTCGATACAAGCATTTGACTCTAACAAATACACAAATATATATATGCTAATCATTAATTGTTATCTATCATGTTCGAATGTGTTCTTTTAAACATATGCAATCTTCCCTACACTTATCTTTTTGCAAAATAACTTTATATGTGATTAAGACGAAGTTAAAAACAAAATAAAACATTTTCGCAAAATATTCGGAACATGAATGATAAACAATGATGATGGAGCATATATACATGAAATCAAATAAAATAAAAACAAACAAGCAAACAATAAAACATGGGTTGCCTCCCAAGAAGCGCTTTTCTTTATTAACGATTCTTGTAGCTAGACACCAAGTCATGCCTATTACCCTATGTGAGTGAGTTCCTCATCGAGGACATCTTTTGGGTCAAATTTTCCTTTTAGTTTCCTATTAGTGTGTTTCGTTCGGTATGACTTTTCAAACTTTTCTCCATCGGGATCATATATGGTCAACTTTATGTGCCATGATCCATCGCCTTCTTTTGGTGGCTTATTCCAATCCCATTTATGCTTTGAACTCTCACCTTTCCACTTATTCATTCCTAAGTTAATTGGCAAAGCTCCTATTAATTCAATCATCTTTCTAAAAACTAAAGGATCCTTAAATGGGTCCAACTCGGTATCCCTAGCCAAAAGTTGTTCTAGAGAGTGTGTTCGGTTCATGAATTCTTCCTCTAAATAGAATAGGCTTTGAGGTCCAATAAAGTCTCCATTAATTCAAGGGCCATATCTTGATGGTTTCCTATCCATATCTACCCAATGAGGTGTTTGTTCCTCATCATTATCATAAGCATGTTTTTTAACATCATAGATTGACCTAGTATCACCTTCTCCTACCGCTATTTTAGATGTCTTACAATCAATAATAGCGCTAGTGGTAGCTAAGAACCCTCTTCCTACTAACAATGGGCATGTAGTGTCACTAATCATATCAAGAATAATTCTTGCTAAAAAGAACGCCCATGTTGTGGCAATTCCACCCAAAAGGTAATGGGTTACTCCTACAGCACGTCCTTGTACAATGCTTAAGGCTCTCGGCTGGGTAGCAGGAGCAACTTTGAATTAATTACGAGCCCAAATGATGGATTCAATAAGTTCTTGCCAATAACCAACAGCACAGAGGCTCCGTAGCAACAGGAGCCACAAAGTCGATTATAGAAAGATACCAGGATTCTACTCAAACAAGAGCAGTGGTACTCTCCGAAGTCCGCCCTTCAAATAACTATGCTAATTGTAGTAACCTGAACAGGTAAAAACCACGGATGCTGTGGAAAACCTTTCCTTACTTGCCAAGGGCAGCTGCTCGACCAAGCAACCAATTACCACCCTAAAACGTAGCCAGGGAAAAATTCCTGCTCATATCTCAATCCTGCCAAAATGGTTAATTTCCCTATATGTACTAACATGTCCTTTATCATTCCAACCGGGTAAGCGACACTTCCATCCGCTAAACCATCACTACTTTCATTTCTTCTAACTTCCCTAACTTGAGAGTTGTGTAAAGGGATACCGGAAGTAAGTTAAGGCTTGATCCAAGATCGGCTAATGTATCAAAAGCTTCAGAATTCCCTATCCTACAAGGTAGGACAAATATGCCCGGATCATCTAACTTCTTAGGCAACTTATTTTGAAAAACAAGCGGTTCCATTCTTACCCAACTTAAGCTTCTACTCATATTTTTCCAAAAGGGCATTGTAGTAAGGAGCATGAGACAAAACATCGATAACCGGACGTTCAAGGTGAAGTTTGTAACACCCCTAACTCGGAATATGGCAGCAGAACTGAGCTTGGGGTGCTACGTGAGGGGTAAGACAATCACATCCATAGAAAACGATCTCATAACGAGACATTTTTAGCAAAACATATCATTCGAATACAAAATTTAATATTTAGAGTCTAAAAGACTCTTATCATAAGTTGCAGCGGAAATAAAACATGGTTTGCAGCGGAAATCAAAGGTAGTTTGCAGCAGAAATAAAAGACGCGGTTTTAAAAGATTGTTCGAATGATATGATAGTAGGGATAGATAGTAAAGCCCTTGATAGCCATCATCAGTCTTCAGCCACTCCTGGTGCTTACAAACATGCATCAATTACCTGAGATAAAACATGCTAAAAAGTCAACACAATGGTTGAGTGTAATCCATAGGTTTAGTAAATAATAGTTGAGCACAAGATTTTAAGTCTGGAAGATATATGTAATAAATACAAATATCGGGTAAGCGTCAAATAATTCTTTTGCTAAGCTCATGACACACAAAGCATTAACCGGCACCAATAACCTTGGCGTAAGTCGACAGTAACCGCGGAATTTCATAATATAATAGTTGCCCCCAAAGCTAGTTACTTTGCCAGATACCTAGTAAAACTCGAATATAGTTCATCACATGTGGACTTACCTTAGTCTACATGGCGGGAAGGTCAATTCCTATAGGCCTATAAACTACAATCGCGCTCACTCGTAAGTGATTAATGGTTCATGATCGAGGGACTTGCTTTTGGGCAAGGAAGGTACTTAGCATTATGTTAGGAATTTTGTAAAAAGTCATTGCTGCTGTTAGCTTTAGCTGGTTCCTGCTGGTAGTATCCATTGCTGCTGATGTTGGTTCCTGCTGGTAGCGTTGACTCATTCCTGCTGGCAGCTTTCAATGCTGCTAGTCATATGTATTTTTTGTATCTTGTTAGAGTTTTTCTAGAAAGAGATTTATGTTTATCTCTTTACTCGTTTTTCTAGAATGTCGTATTAGGGTTTCTTAGCCGATAAAAGAAACATACGGCATAAGGTTTTGTATCAGTTTTTCAATAGAACAAAGTTAATAAAAGATCCATAGAGGATCATTGTTTCTTAGCCATTATCTTCTTCATATACTTGTTGTTTAGTTTCCGCATAGACACAAGTATACCACACAGAGATTCTCAACGTAGTTGGTTTGTGTTTACATAAGCTAGCTACACATTTTGCCAAGCTCACAAATCTATCAAGTGTTCGATCCTACAAGTGGTATCAGAGACTGGTGAGGGTCTCTGTCGAAGAAGAAAGCCTTTTCTAAACCAATCTCTTAAAACCTTCCTACAATGGGTGACGAAAATCCTAATGAAACTGTCATCAATAATGAAAAACCTCCTGAGACTGCTCAAGTCCAACAGCAAATAATCACAACTGCTGTGTCTAACAGTAATACTAAATTCCCATACCTTAAGAAAGATGAGTATGAAGTTTGGGCTATGAAGATGGAGTACTGGATCTCTAACAGTGATCACCATCTGTGGAAGGTGATTCTCGATGGGAACAACAAGAAGTAGATTGGAAGAGATCAGAATGGGAACATCATGATACTTCCACCTGTATCGGGAGAAGAACAGATTGCTGTCCAAAGGGAGATTAAAGCAAGAAATCTATTGCTTCAGGCTCTCCCTGAAGACCACATGGGAGACTTCCACCACCTGGATGATGCTAGGCAAATCTGGCTTGCTGTAAAAGCTCGAATTGGAGGGAATGAAGAGTCCAAAAAGATGAGGAGGTCGATGCACAAGCAGGAGTTCCAGGAGTTTAAGATCTCTAAGGCTGAAGGGATATACAAAGGCTATGACAGGTTTCACAAGATCTTAAGTCAACTCAACCAGTTGCAGGCCATGCCGGACAATGAAGACTGCAACACCAAGTTCTTAAGGGCTCTGCCTTCTTCCTGGTCTCAGGTCTCTATCACTCTGAAGGCCAAAGGTGGACTTGACTACATGAGCTTTGATGACCTTTACAATAAGCTCAAGACTCTTGAGATCGACATCAAAGGAGTTTCATCTTATTCATCTCATACCCCAACCCATTCAGCCTTTGTTAGTACTGCAAGTACTAATAAGCTCACATATGCTGACAGTTCAACTCAATCATCTTCATCATTCTCCTATTCCCCTGATGCACCAAGACCCCAGTCTAGGTCTGGCAATGTGATGGAGGAGGTTCTTCATTCATTTGTTGCTGAAGGTACACCACAACAACAAATTCTTTATGAAGATTTTGATCAGATTGACAATCTGGACTTGGAGGAAATGGACATCAGATGGCAGATGGCTATGCTGTCAGTAAAGGTTGACAGATTTGAGAAAATGGCAGGGAGAAAGATCAAGTTAGACCCAAAGCAGGCAACTAGGTTTGAAAAAAGGAAAGTGAAGTGCTACAACTGTTCTCAAATGGGTCATTTTGCTAGAGAATGCACTGAAAAGAAGCTTGATGACAAAGCCAGATATTCTACTTTCAAGATTCAAGAACTGGAATCAGAAGAACCTAAAGCTTTGCTGTCTTATGATACCATGGTTGATTGGGAAAAACATGGGAAGGCTAATGCAGAAAAGAGTGTTGACCGGATGTATGGGATGGTTGCTGGATATGGTGATAAGACTCAAGTGACTGGTGACTTTGGCTTGATGGGATACTCATCTCAGGTACAAAAGTGTGCTTTTGGTTGTGATACTTTATATGCTGAATTGAAAAAGGAATATGATTATGTCAATAGTCAATATAATGATTATTTTATACAGGTCCAAGCTTATAAAAATTCTCTTAAAACATTAGAAAAGCAAAAGGCCTGGCTTCAAACCACTCAATTAGCATATGAAGAAAAAGTTAGGGTTTTACAGAGAGATTTAGAAAACACCACTAATGAGCTTAAATATTCTGAGTCTCAAACTGCTAAGGCCATCTTAGAGAATCAGGGTCTACAGGATAAGCTTGATACTGAATTGAATAGGTTTAAGGCATGGACTGATACTTCTAAAAACCTGCACAAACTAATTGATAGTTCAATGTCTATAAGAACTAAACGTGGATTAGGGTATGGTGACCTCATAGGGCCAAATCAAGTTTATGATCCTAATGAGTATAGTATCTTTGACCCAGAACCTGTAGACTACCAAAAACCTGTAAAGTATGTAAAAGAAGGAGGGATGAATGCAGTCCCTCCACCCATAACTGGAACATTTATGCCTTCCTCTCCCCATGAAAACTTTGATGATTCACAGATGTATTATGGCATTAAGGCAAATGTTTTGCCTGATCTTGATTATGACTCTAATGAATTTGTCTCTTGTTCTTACAGTGACAAATCTTCAGAAATCAAGACTAATGACTATGCCACATGTGAGTCAAGTGACAAGTCTTCTTCCACCAAGTCAGAAGATATTTCCTCAGAAGTAGCTAAGGATGAAGTTCATTTAAAGTCAGCTGCTGTTGAAGATATTCCTTTTGATTTTGTTAAAAACAACAATGTTTCTAGTTTCGGTTCTGTTTCAAACAATAATGTTTCTTGTGTAAATTTTGCTAAGAATAATTCTGTTTCTTGTGTGGATTTTGATAATTCTGGTTGCAATAAGAAAAGTTCTTTAAGGAATAAATCTTCTAGAAAGATATCTTGTTTTGTGTGTAGAAGTTATGATCATCTTATAAAAGATTGTGATTATTATGAGAAGCAGATGGGTATGTGTGCTGGTCAATCTAGGCATGTGTGGAACAATGTTAATGATATACCCCCATATGTTCCTCAAGCAGCAAGACTGAACTCTTGTAGATCCTCTTTCCCTCCTAGTAGATCAGTTAAAACAGATAAGTCTGTTGCTGCTGGTAAGCCAGATCATGCTGGCAAACCTGTTGCAGCTGGTAAGCCAGTTTCTGCTGGTAAGCCTGTTGCTGCTGGTGGTCCAAATTCTACTAGTTGGAGAAGAAATACTACTAGACTATGCTACAGAACTACAAGCACTTATTTTCAGCATGATTTTAGGCCTGTTTATGTTGACTCTATGCATAAGGGGGGGGGGGGGCAAAACTGGAAATTGTTGTTAAGTCCTCAGCAGGTTGTTCTTGGAAAATAAATGACCACTATACCAGAATGGGGTCCAAGAACAATGGTGGATCTCATCAATCTCCATGTTTTAATCATTATTGATCCACTAGGCAGGCTCAAGTCAGTAATGGCTTGAGTCTCCTTTGTATCTAATGTTGTTGTTTGTCTTCTCTTGCTGTAGGGTACTTTTCAGAAGAATAAAGATGTTGGTATAGTTGATAGTGGTTGTTCCAGAAGCATGACAGGAAACTTAGAGAGATTGCATGACTTTGTGCCTCTAAATGGTGGGACTGTGACATTTGGAGGAGGAGATGGCAAGATTACAGGAAAAGGAACTATCAAGACATCCAAGCTGGATTTTGAGAATGTGTTCTATGTGAAGGAACTCCAGAACTTCAATTTGTTCTCTGTCTCTCAGATTTGTGACAAGAAAAATGGTGTCCTCTTCACTGAAACTGATTGTCTTGTGTTGTCCAAAGACTTCAAGTTACCTGATGAGAGTCAGGTGGTACTCAAAGTTCCAAGAACACACAACCTTTACAGTTTCAATCTTAATGATGTCCAGCCTGAGGGTTCTCTTACTTGCTTGGTGGCAAAAGCATCTGTGGATGAGTCTAACAAATGGCACAGAAGGATGGCACATGTGAACTTCAAGACCATCAACAAATTGGCAAAGAATGGCTTGGTAGAAGGGCTTCCTCACAAGACCTTTGCAAATGAACACAATTGTGTTGCCTGTAGCAAAGGAAAGCAACACAGAGCTTCATACAAGGCAATTACAACTATGAGCACCATCACTGAGCCTCTGCAGCTTCTTCATATGGATCTTTTTGGTCCTAGTTCCATCAGAAGTATTGACCAAAAGTACTACTGCCTGGTGATTACTGATGCATTTAGCAGGTTTTCATGGACTTTCTTTTTAGGTACTAAAGATGAAACCTATCCAATAATTAGGGACTTTATTGCCTTAGTAGAAAATCAGCTAAATAAAAAGGTTAAGTCTATTAGGTGTGACAATGGAACAGAGTTTAAAAATTTAATCTTATAGAACTCTGTGGGACTAAGGGGATTAAAAGGGACTATAGTAATGCTAGAACACCTCAACAAAATGGGGTTGCTGAAAGAAAAAATAGGACCCTTATAGAAGCAGCTAGATCTATGTTGGCTGATTCTAAATTGCCTACCATGTTTTAGACTGAAGCAGTCTGCACTGCTTGCTATGTACTGAATAGGGTATCAATTACTAGTCCCCATAACAAAACACCTTATGAGCTCTTGTCTGGGAAAGTTCCTAACATTAGTTACCTTAAACCTTTTGGCTGCCATTTAACTATATTGAACACTAGTGATCATCTAGGAAAATTTGAAGAAAAGGCAGATGAGGGATTCATTGTTGGCTATTCTGCTCATAGTAAGGCCTATAGGGTATATAATTTGTCTGCTAAGAGGATAGAAGAGACACTCAATCTAAGATATTTTGAGGATAAACCTAATGTTCAGGGTGCAGGTCCTGAGTGGTATTTTGACCTTGAGTATCTGACTGATTCTTTAGGTTATACTAGATTCAAATATAATCAATCTGCAGGCACACATGATTCTCAAACTAACAATGCAGGTACCTCAGATGATGATTCAGATTCAGAGAGTGATGAACGACCTATTGTTGTTCCTTCTTTTCCTTCTAACCATTCTGCAAGTCATGATGCTGGAGTTACATCAAACATGAGTGAAGGTTATGCAGAGGAACTTGCAAGACTTCAAAGGCAAGAACATGGTGGTAAAGAAGCAGCTAAAGAGTTTGGATCTGATTTTTCTCAAGAAACACTGGACCTCTTGAAAAATGCTACAGTTGAAGCCCGCAGGAACCTGGAATCTGCTGGTGGTGTTTCTGTTCCTGCTGATCCCAATTCTGCTGGTAGTACACCTATTTCTGCTGGTTCCTCTGATGATTCTGCTGGTGCTCCTTTGATCTCACCATATGTTGACTTATTGGGTGTTGATGCCTCTTCTACAAGATTCCCAAGTTCATCTGACCTTGGGAATTCATTATCATCTGGAGATGGGTTGAAAGATCCTTACCATCAATCAAGTACAGGTATCTTTACTTCATCCTCATTTGATGATGAATTCAATCCCTCTATCACTAATCAAGCCTCAACTATTGATGTCAATCCCAATGCTACAAAGAGGATAAACATAGTTCATCCTCAGTCTTTGATTCTTGGAGATCTCAATTCACCTGTTCAAACAAGAAGCAAGGTACAACAACCAAAGTTTGGAGAAACTGCTTTTATCAGTTACATTCAAGATCAACTCAGGTGTAACCATACAGACCATCTTCATTCCCTCTATGCTTGTTTTCTATCCCAAATTGAACCAAGCAGTGTAGCTCAAGCCCTTGAAAATTCTGATTGGGTTGAGGCTATACAAGAGGAAATGCAGCAGTTTCAAAATCAAAAGGTTTGGAAGTTGGTACCATTGCCTAAGGGAAAGTATGCCATTGGCACAAAATGGATTCTGAAGAATAAAAAGGATGCTAGGGGAATTGTGGTTCGCAACAAAGCTCGTTTGGTTGCTCAAGGACATCGACAAGAAGAGGGAATTGACTATGATGAGGTGTTTGCACCAGTGGCAAGAGTTGAAGTTATTCGATTATTTTTGGCTTTTGCTTCTTACATAGGGTTTGTGGTTTATCAGATGGATGTGAAGAGTGCATTTCTATATGGAAGAATTGAAGAAGAGGTGTATGTTACTCAACCAAAGGGATTTGTGGATCCTCAGAATCCTGATTTGGTTTATAAGGTGGTCAAGGCATTATATGGGCTTCATCAAGCACCAAGGGCATGGTATGCTAGGTTGTCTGCTTTTCTTCTGAAGCATGGTTACAGAAGAGGGGCAATTGACAAGACATTATTCATCAGGAAGACTTCAACAGATATCATCCTTGTTCAGGTTTACGTGGATGACATCATTTTTGGTTCTACAAATGAAGCCTGGTGTAGGGATTTTGAGGTGCTTATGAAGAGTGAGTTTGAGATGAGTGCTATGGGAGAACTCACCTTTTTCTTAGGCTTACAGGTCAAGCAATTACCTGATGGGATCTTTATCAGCCAAGAAAAGTATGTGCACGACATACTTAAGAAGTTTGATTTGGACGGTGTCAAGACTGCAACAACACCATTTGAAGCTCCAAAGCCTAAATCAAATACTGAATCTGATGATGCAGTTAATGTACATCTTTATAGATCCATGATAGGTTCCCTCATGTATTTGACAGCTTCTAGACCTGACATCATGTTTGCAGTCAGTGCTTGTTCTAGACATCAAGTTACACCCTTGACTTCCCACTTAAATGCAGTCAAGAAAATCTTCAAGTATTTAAAAGGACAGCCAAAGTTGGGTCTTTGGTACCCAAGAGATTCTCCTTTTGTGCTGGAAGGTTATAGTGACAGTGATTATGCTGGTGCTAACTTTGATAGAAAGTCCACTACTGGGGGTTGTCAGTTTATGGGAAGAAGATTGATTTCTTGGCAATGCAAGAAGCAGTCTATAGTTGCTACATCTTCTACTGAGACAGAGTATGTTGCTGCTGCTAGCTGCTGTGGACAGGTACTTTGGCTACAAAATCAGCTGTTAGATTATGGGTTCAACTTCATGAACACTAAAATTTTTATTGATAACCAAAGCACCATATGCATTGTTAAAAACCCTGTGTTTCATCAGAGAACAAAGCACATAGAGATTAGGCACCACTTTATCAGAGATGCTTATGAAAAGCATCTTATCCAAGTGCTTAAAATCGACACTAAGCAAAATGTGGCTGATCTATTAACCAAAGCATTTGATGGCCCAAGATTTAACTATTTGGTGGTGCACATTAGTATGCTCAATCCTTAAGTGCTGAGATTGAGGGGAGGTATAAGCCTAAGGGGAGGCTTTTTATTCTTGTTGTTGTTGTATAATTTTTTTATTTTCTTTAATTATGTTTGTTTTGTTTTTTCTTTTGAGTTTAAAAAAAAAATAATAAAAAATCTTGTATATTTTGTGTGCTAATAAGTTTGTTTTGAGTATCACCCTTGCAGGTACAGTGTTGGTTCTTGAACCACACAGCAAATGGTATTCAACTTACCATGTCTCATAGACAAGGAAAAGTTGGCTCACCATGAGGGTACGGCTCTGGTGTGATTCTCAAATCCGTTGATAGCTGTGATAGTTTGCTCAAAACTATTAGGGTCCTTCAACTCACCCATGTTGTTTCACAACTGAGAGTTGAAATGGTGTTCAATTCACCATGGATTTTACTCCTTTTGGGGTTTCCAAAGAATTGGCTAGTCCTGAGCAAACGGCTACAGGTAAAGACAAGTCAAATCCGTTTCTAGTGGATGATTTACTAAAAATCATATGGTTATCAATGTACCATGGTCTAACACACCAAAACATTGGCTACTCCAGTAGTGATGGCTATTGGTAAAGAGACATCAAATCCATTAATTTTCAATGATTCACCTCTCACAGGAGTTAACACACCTGGAAGTGATGAGAATAGTATGAAACTTAAGTGATTTGATGTACATTTTGTCATAGTAGCAGTCAAGATCAAGTGGATGACATGGTGCCCAACTTATTATTTTGAAGATGATTTCCTATTGCTGCTGCACTGTAGAGGTTGCTGCTGGAAATATATGCTTAAAGTTTGATGCTGCTAGTTACTTACTATTGCTGCTGCTCAAGTGCAATCCTCAAGTCTGAGAAGTTAAAGCTCTATCAAGTGGAAACTGGACTTTAACCTAGTCAAAATCCAGTTTAGGGGAGGATTGTTAGGAATTTTGTAAAAAGTCATTGCTGCTGTTAGCTTTAGCTGGTTCCTGCTGGTAGTATCCATTGCTGCTGACGTTGGTTCCTGCTGGTAACGTTGACTCTCTTTGGGCTTTCGGGCCCAAAGTGAATAATACTTGACCCATTAAGGACTTATCCAAGTCCAAAACTGACTCGATACTAACTCGAGGTTTTCTAACCTCGAGGCTTACGCGGCCGAGACTCCCTTGAGTCTCGACTCGACTTATTCGACACTAAGACCTTGAAGGGTCTCGGCTAAACTTAATTCCAACAAGTCGTAGCCCTCTTGGGTCATGGCTCAGGCTACTCGACACTAAAACTAACCAAAACTTAGCCAATACACACGGCTACAAACAAAACTCGACCAATTAAACATCAAACTCTTGGTCGTGACTCCTTGAGTCACGGCTCGACTTTACCCGAGCCTTTGGAGCTCTTAGCTTAATCACAAAACCAAACCAAGTCCAATCCTCAACACAAACAAACCAACTAGACCATGTCGTGAATCACTTGAATCACGGTTCGACCCTACTCGAGCCATTTGGCTCTCGGCAACCATAACACGAGCCAAAACCTATCCGCAATCCAAACACAACTAAATCCAAATCAATCTCCAAATATTTCACAAACAACTATACTAACCTAAACCTAAACAACGCCGTGACTCACTTGAGTCACGGTTTGACCCCAAACGAGCCATATAGCTCTCGGCTAAACCCACACCAAGCCAAATCCAATTCACAGCTCGAACCAACATACTAACCCTTGGCCGTGACTCATTGAGTCACGGCTCGACCTTATTCGAGTTATACAACCCTCAGCTAATCAAACCCTAAACTAAATTCAATCCAAACTCCAAACTAAGCTACAAACACAAGAATAAACTTAACGAAATACCAATGCTTCAAAAATAATAAAGAACCACGCCGAGTCAACTTAACTCGTGAGTTGACTCGGACGAGTCATGCGACACAGTGACGAGTCGTGGCAAGTCATGACGTATAAACATAGATCCACACGGTTTTTAACTAAAACAAAAAGGTTTAACAAGTTTTTACTAATAAAAACGTTTTTATATAAAAATTAGGTTTTGGGGTTTTCAGATCTAAAAAAATGAAGAGTAGAGGGCGCGTGGGTTACCAAAAAGAAGAGAGAAGGTGGTAGGGTTGCGGCGGTGGGTGGTGGCGTGATGGTGGTAGTGGCGGTGGTGCTTCGAACACGGGTCAAACAAGCTTCATGGGTCTTCAAACTTTCCAGATATGATCAGGGTAACCTGATCTATGTTTTGGTGTAATTTGGTGGTTGGCCTGAAAATTTTCTGGCAACGGTGGTGGTCGGAGGTGGTGGTCGGACGAGAGGGATAGAGAAAGAGAGAATATGTGTGATGTGTGTGTGTGTGTGTGTTATGGGAATAAAATAATAGGAAAATGGCTTTTATATACTAGCCTAGGGACTAAAGGTGGACAATTAAAAATAGAGGGGTGTGTGGTGTAAATTAGTGGGCGAGGGGGGGGGGGGGGTTATATTTGTTAATTTAGTGAAACTTTCACAATAATCACTATGGGACCCATTTGACGTACCAAACGGACTCGAAAAATTATGAAATTTGCGCCATTGTTCTCGAAATAATTTTTCTGATAAAAATGAGTATAAATATGTATAACTTTCTTGAAATTAATTTATTTGGCAAATTCGATTCGTTTCATGTTTTCTAGGTTATGCTGACATAATAAAGGGATAAAGTTCACTTTTCTCAAGATATCTCGCGTTTCTCAAGTTCAAATAAGTTCAGGAAAAGTTCAAATACTAAGGTGGTGCAAAAATAAATATTTGGCTAGTGAAAATGGTTTGGAAAATTACCGGATGTTACAGCACATACATCATATTGGGAAATCCGTCCCGAATTTCAGTTTAACTTATCAGTTCTGGCTTCAAAAAGGTTAGGATACTTGTGCTTGAACTCGTCTTCGCGTTCCTAGGTAAATTCGGGTCCTCTCTTGGAATTCCAGCGGACTTTCACAATGGGAATACGGCTCCTCTTTACTCGTTTGATCTCACGTTCCATAATCTCTACGGGCACCTCAATAAAGTTCAATTGTTCATCAACTTGAATCTTATCGAGTGGAATTACGGCTGTCTCGTCGGATAAACACTTCTTCAAATTTGACACGTGAAAGGTGGGGTGTACTCTACTAAGCTCGGGAGGTAGTTCCAGTCTGTAGGCTACAGGACCAACCCTGTTCAAAATCTTGAACGGTCCAATGTACCTAGGGTTCAGCTTTCCTCGCTTACCGAACCGTATCAAGCCTTTCCATGGTGAGACTTTCAACATAACTTTATCTCTAACTTGAAATTCTAGTGGTTTACGCCTCACATCTGTGTAACTCTTCTGGCGGTCTTTTACGATTTTCAATCGGTTCTTAATTGGCACAAACTTCTCGGTAGTTTCACGAAAAATATCCGGCCTAATGAGCTAAGCTTCTCCTACCTCAGCCCAACAAATGGGTGATCGGCACTTCCGACCATACAGTGCTTCAACCGGTGCAGCCTTAATGCTCGCGTGATAACTGTTGTTGTACGAAAACTTAACCAAAGGTAAATGGGTATCCCTCCCATTTCCAAAATCAATTACACATGCTCAAAGCATGTCTTCTAAAGTCTGAATTGTCCTTTCACCTTGGCCACCGGTTTGTGGGTGGTATGCAATACTCATGTCGAGGTTTGTGCCAAAGGCATCCTGAAGTGATTGCCAAAAGTTAGAAGTGAATTTGTTGTCTTGGTCAGAGATGATAAATATTGGTGCTCCATGTCTCGATACTATTTCCTTCACGTAAAGTCTAGTCAACTTGTCCATACTGTAATTCTCTTTGATGGGTAGAAAATGTGCTGATTTCGTTAGTCAAGCGACTATAACCCAAATAACGTCAAAACCAGTTGCAGTCCTTGGAAGTTTGGTGATGAAGTCCATAGTAATCCGTTCCCATTTCCATTTGGGAATCTCAGGTTGTTGTAGAAGACCAGACGGTTTCTGATGTTCGGCCTTAACTTTCGTGCACATAAGACATCTGCGAACATAATCGGCAACATCGGCTTTCATGTTTGGCCACCAATATAACTCCTTGAGATCATGATACATCTTGTCGGATCCTGGGTGTATAGAGTACTTAGACTTATGAGACTCGAGCATGATTAAGTCTCGCAGTCCTCCAAAATGCGGCACCCAACTTCTTCCCTTAAAACACAAAGTTCCATCGGAACGCTTCTCAAACTTCTTCGGTATCATCCCATAAAAGTTCTCACTCTGGAGATCTTCTTGTTTCATGTCTTCTTCTTGAGCATGGAGAATCTGGGCGGGAAGGTTTCAATTGATAGTCAAAACCAAAGCTCGAACTTGCAGCAGCTTCAAGCATTCCTTACGGCTCAAGGCATCAGCCTCGACATTCGCTTTTCCCAGGTGGTATCGGATTTCACAGTCATAGTCGCTTAAGGTTTCCAACCATCGTCGTTGCCTCATATTCAAATCCTTCAGATCCAAAATATGCTGAAGACTTTTGTGATCGGTAAAGACAACACACTTCGTCCCGTATAAGTAGTGTCTCCACAATTTGAGTGAAAAAACCACTGCTCCTAACTCCAAATCATGTGTAGTATACTTCTCCTCATGAGTCTTAAGTTGTCGGAAAGAATATGCTATGACCTTCCCTCGTTGCATCAAAACTGCTCCTAACCCGTGACATGATGCATCACAATAAACCACGAAATCTTCCACCCCATCTGGTAATGCCAAAATCGGTGCACTTTAAAGTTTTTGCTTCAGGGTTTGAAATAGTTCTTCTTCGTCCTTTCCCCATTCGTACTTCTTATCCTTCTGTGTTAACGTAGTTAACAGTTTAGATATTTTGGAGAATCCCTCGATGAATCTCCTGTAATATCCAGCCAATCCCAGAAATTGACGGATTTCTGTGGCGTTAGAAGGCGTTGGCCAGTTCTCAATAACTTCGATCTTCGCGGGATCCACATGTAACCCTTTGCTGTCAATCATATGACCAAGAAATTGTACCCTGCGAATCCAAAATTCACACTTAGAGAACTTTGCGTACAATTTCTCTTCCTTGAGCAACTTAAGAATCATCGTCAGGTGTTTCTTGTGTTCTTCTTCGCTCTTGGAGTAGATCAAAATGTCGTCGATGAAAACTATGACAAACTTGTCCAAATATGGTTTACACACTCGGTTCATGAGGTCCATGAATACAGCAGGTGCGTTTGTCAAACCAAAGGGCATCACTTGAAACTCATAGTGGCCATAGCGAGTCCTGAACGCCGTCTTGGGAATATCCCCTTCCCGGACTCTGAGTTGATGATAACCCGACCGTAAATCTATCTTGGAGTAGTAACCTAATCCTTGTAGCTGATCGAACAAATCATCGATCCTAGGTAACGGGTAGCGATTCTTCACTGTTAGCTTGTTCAGTTCATGGTAGTCAATACACATTCTAAATGATCCGTCCTTCTTCTTCACGAATAACACAGGTGCTCCCCAGGGTGAGGAACTAGGTCGAATAAATCCTTTATCCAACAACTCTTGCAACTGCTTAGACAACTCTTGCATCTCCGTCAAAGCTAGTCGATACGATGCACGTGCCACGGGTGCAGCTCCCAGAACTAGGTCAATTAGAAATTCCACTTGTCGAACCGGTGGAACTCCAGCCAGATCTTCAGGAAAATCACACACAATCGGAACGTCCTCGAGTCGCTTCTCTCCCGACTCTTTCTTGGACACATGTGCTAGGAATGCATGACATCCTTTCTTGATGTACTTCAGGGTCTTAATACAAGATATGATACTCAAACGGGTTCCGCTACGGTCTCCGCGGACAACTAAGGTTTCGCCATTGAGAGGGATATAAACAACTCGCTCACCACAAACGATACTCGCATGATGTTTGGATAGCCAATCCATACCAACCACTACATCGAAGCTTCCGAGTTCAATGGGCATGAGATCGATACTAAACGGGTGATCTAGGAGGTTTAAGGTACAGTCTCAGATTACGGTGCAAGTGTTAACTTAGTTGCCATTAGCTAGTTCAATACTATAGCTGATGTCTAGGGAGGTAGGGGTGAGGTTAAGTAGTGGTGAAATCGTAGAAGATACAAAACTCATATCGGCACCAGAATCGTATAAAACTTTAACACGAAGATTGTTGAGTAGGAACGTACTGGTGACCACATTCGGATCCTATTGCTGCTCCCCATTGCCCATCACATATGCTCTACCACGAGCGCCATCAGTTCTCCGACCAGTGTTCTTTGGGCAATGACTCTTGTAGTGACCACGCTCTCCACATCCGAAACAAGTTACCACTGGCTGTGCATTACTCCCAGTAGCCACAGCTTTGCCCTTACAATTCTTAGCAACATGTCCAACCTTATGACACTTCTGAAACTTAGCAGTACATGGTCTAGTGTGATGCTGATTACACTTATCACAAAATGGGTGCGGCCCAGCATACCCTCCAACTTGTGCTGGTGCAGCCACATAAGCCCTGACAGTCTCTTGTCTTCTGTGTTGCTGGTGGTGATGATTGTTGTTACGGTACTTGATATAACAATTATAGATCAAGGGAGAAATCACAAAAGGTAAATATTATGAAAACCCCGAGTTCGTTGTCCCGATGAAGATCGAATGGAATTGTGATTCGGGATCGTGATTCGTGCAGAGAATGTGTAAAAAGAGAGTGATGGTTTTCTACACTACGAACAATGAAATAGTAAATGAAAACTACTAATTAAGCTACGGGTACAAATAATCTAAGCATGTGAATTTAAAAACGAAAATCGGAATTAAAAACGTTACGCTACGAATTTAAAAACGCGAATAAAAGTGAAATGCTAAAATTTTAAGCCCTAAAATTTTGAAAATAATTTTCCTATATTAAAACTGATAAAAGAAAATTTTTGGAAAAAGAAAAATATTTTTTTGACTTTTTAATAATTTTTTATGAATTAAAAACTAATTTAAACTATTTAATTGATTTAAAAATATTAAAACAAATGGGAAAAATCTGGAAAATTATGAGTAAATCTAAAATTAAATTCTCTATCTGGGAAAAATAAAATCAGATCCTAATTAAGCCCTAATAAGCAGAACAGTGAAATAAGTAATTTTCAAATAAGTTAAAAATAAGCTAAAGTTAACTAAAAATCCTCTACTGATCAAATATCAACAAACACACAAAAAAAAGCTAAAATCAACTGAAAAAGTACCAATAAGCTCAAGTAAAAGCAGAAAAGCAGTAGCAACAGTAGCAATTATAAGATAGAACAGATGAACAAATAGCCTTTTTGCAGCTTAATTATAAGCCAGAAAAGAGCTATCTGGGGTAATCCAAAGGCAGAGGCTAAAAGCTAATATATCAAACTACTAGTATTCCAAAAACGCCCAATTTTTATCCACTATTACTACCTAAATTAAGCATGAACACAGATGGGGTTGGGGACTGAAATATGTGCAGACAGAACAGTTCCTTTGAGGTGCCTTTTTGCAGACTTGATTCAAGCTATCAAATAAGCTAATAAGTAGAATACCAGATGGTAAACTTAAATCCTGATATGTAAACTATCTAAGGACCAAAAATCAGAACCTCAGCTTATCTGGTTAAGCCAGAAATAAGCTGAGATCAGCCTCTGTTGACTGAGTTCTGCACTGAGACAGCAGTCATGAATTTTCGGCGTTTTCTAGTGCAATCTTTTGACTAATTTAAACCAGCTCTGGGATCTTGACTTTAACCAGCTTATGTTACTCAAAAATGCTGAATTAGAAGCTTAAATAGGCCTAGCTTAATGAGGGCTACTTGAGAGCAGATTAGCGTTCTAAATATCACCTATAAGTGCATAATCCTCAAAAAGCAATAAGTCCACTAAATAACTACAAATTGCAACTTAACTATCATCAACTATGCTAGACTTAACTGTTTTAAACATGCAAATGAACAGTGATATTAGTTAATGATCAGCTTATTTCCTATAAGAGCCCTAATCCCAAACACCCCTAATGCCAACTACTTTTTGCAATAATGAACTCCACACAAATCTAATAATCTGCTATACTATTGATAATGTTAATAAGCAGTTCTGAATAAAAACATAAGCACTGAAACAGAATTAAACAGATTATACTAGATTTGACTTATATGAGATTTTTGAATAAAAATTTATTATTCTGATTCTAACTAATAAACTTCTATCAATAAAACTTCAACAAGATCAAACAAACTTTAAAAAGAAGGAAAGTACCAAAAATCATACCATAAGCAGATGAACAGTAAATTGTTGACCAAAGGTTTGACTTCTATTAAAAATCATAAACTGAGTACAATAGCTGAACTGAAAGTTATAATAAGCTGGAAATATAATGCTGAATTAAGCTACCACTTCTACTACACTACCCTACTCCTAATACCTAATAACCTAACCCTAAATTATCTAACTCCTTCATCCGTGAGTGAGAGGGTTGTATTTATAGCCACCAGCTGGGGTTCCTGAAACTCCTCAGCATCAATCATATCCCTTGATCACAAGCTTACTCCCTACGCATCAATTTCAGCCGTTTGATCAAATAGATGAGGTGTCCTTCATAGCTATCAGGACTTTCTAGATTATCTAATGATTGGGTAATTATTGCTGGGGTAAGGTAATTGTTGAGTACGGTAAATTAGGGTTTGACGTAACAGTGAATTTTCTGGGTTGATGGGATAATTTGGGCGCGGGTGTGTGTGTGTTTATTTATTTTTATTTGTTTGACCGGGTTGAGGCATGGGTCGGGTTTAGGTTAAGAATGGATTGGGGTCGGGTTTTTTTTATGAGCGGATAGGGTTTGTATTGGGCTAGGGACTATGGATTAATGGTTTTGTTTGTGGTTTGGATTTGGATTGGATTGGTGATTAAGTAAAATCCGGATAGTGGTTATAAGTGTAGTTTAAAGACAAGGACCAAATATGTAAATTATGAAATCCAAGGGACCAGCTCTGCCAATCTTCAAAAATGCTTCCAAGGGCTTTTATTGACACTTGATGATTCTACAGGGGTTGACTTTGACAACTTTGAGCAAAATTATCCCCCCCCGGCTTCGGTTCTGAGCCTTTTCCGTATCCCGTGCTCGTTTTCTCAGTTTTTGCTTGATTTTGTCCTTTTTCAAATATCCATCCCTGCACATTCAAAAAACACAAAAACACAATATCTTTTGGCATTTTGGTTAGTTTTTGGTCTTTTTGGGTCCGGTTTTGGTCAAGAAAAGGTATGTGAATAAGCACATACCAGTACTGGTTGTTGTTGTTGTGGTGATGGTTATGGTGAGGGTGACTGTTGTTGTTGCGGTTGTTGAAGTTGTTGTAGTTTTTTTTTCTCTTATTGTCCTCCCACTTTCGTTTTTTGTCATAGTTGTTACCCTTCTGAACAGTGTCATGCTTAACCACTTGATCCATAAGTCATTCAGATATGCGAATAGCATCATCCAGAGTCTAAGAGTTGTAAGATGTCACGTGCCCTTCAATACTGGAAAGTAGACCACCAATGAACTTCTCCAGTAATTTCTCATTATCTGGCACCATGTGAGCACAGAAAACCTTCAATTCTTGAAATCGTCGAACATAAATGGTAAGATCAGCACCCTTCACAGCCAAATAGTAGAACTCGGTATCCAACTTCCTCATATCACTACGAGAGCAATACTTCTTGACCATCTCCTTCTTAAACTCTTCCCATGGAGTATTATAAGCATTCCCTAACCCAATATCCTTAGCATAGGCATTCCACCAAGATAATGCATGCTCCACCAAGGTACCTGTCGCATACTTCACCTTGCAATCCTCAGAACAGTTACTCCTTAGAAACACCGACTCCATTTTCTCAAACCACTGAGTTAGACCGACAGCTCCTTCAGTTCCCTTAAAGGTAGTAGGCTTGCAATTCATGAACTCCTTGTAAGTGCAAAAACGGTTCTCATTGATAGCTTGCACTCCTGCTTATCCAATATTCTGGTTGCCTGGCAAGTGCCGCAGCTATGCCCTCATCAATCAACTTCTGGATCGCAACTGGGGTCATTTTCCTAGGTGGCATAATTCTATCAATCATTACAAATGTACAACACTGTAAGTATTTGATTAACGTAACAGAATCATAACACAAAGTAAACAACACAATGATACATCATAATATAGCGTACATTCAACATCATAAATAGTACATCACCAAAATACATCATAGATTCGATACTTGTCATAAGTCTTACAAAATATGCAAAATGACTACAAGTTTCTTATCAAAATCTACTAACTAAAACTAGTCAGTTTAGTACGTACAAGGTAAACTACTACTACAATACTAAACTACCATAATAAAAATGATCACTAATCTCTACTAACGGTCTCCTCCGTATGTAGCCTAGACATCAACACTGTCATCAAAATGGAAACGCGCCATCCTATCATAGTACGCCTGCCACTGCATGGCATGGATCTCATCCCTCAACTCCTGAATACTACGCTGGTAGTGACGACTATCGATATCAGTGAACGCCGCTCCCAGATCCAACCTCTCCACAATCTTCTCGACCTCTGTCATCCTCTGCTCTAACGACGCCAAGCGCTCCCGAATCTCTGTATCTGCCATCTCGGTAGAACTCAACCTCGCAGCCTGCTCATATAACTCCACATATAAATCACCGGTAGCTCTCCTATCTCTCTTAATCTCCTTCTTCAACTCTAAAACCTAAGACTGCCGCGTATACAATCGTTTGGACATCGACATATAACGGCCCTGGCACCAAGAGATGTCCTGCCTTAAACGAGTCAGCTCGGCCCTGAGCTCGGTAGGGGCAACTCGCTGTGCAGTCAAAGACTCACCGATCTCAAACGTAGACGTCACTTCTGTAGCTAGAGCATGACCCAATGCATCTGAAGTATCAGACTCATAAGTAATGCCCGAAACTGCTGGAGGAGGTGGCACGGGGAAAGCCTCCTGCTTCTCCTCCACCGGCTCCTCGTCATCATCGACATCATCCTCCTCCATCTCCTCATCATCATCCATCTAATCATCATCGTCCATCTCCTCATCATCGTACATCTCATCCTCCTTCGGGTGAGGTACATCAATAGGGTGTGGGTCCTCCTCTGGACTCGGTGGTGCAAGTGGGTGATCAACGGGTGCATCTGATAACTGATCGGTAGGGACTGATGTAGGCATAATACTCTACATGGAGTATCGGGAAAAGTATAAAAATTCTAGCCAAATTTTTATAAAATAGTTTTATATGCAATGAGATAGCAGCGGAAAATAAAACATATGAGAGTGCAAAAAAATGCACACATAAAAGTTTAAGTAAAGCAATCAAGAGCGAAGTGGCACGGAGGGCTGATGGCAATCGATTTCGAAAATGTTTTGACATACACAAAAATGTTTATAGTCGAGTATGACCTCGTTCTCTATAAACAGTGGCTCTGATACCATTCTGTGACACCCCCAACTCGGAATATGGCAGCGGAACTGAGCTTGGGGTGCTACGTGAGGGGTAAGACAGTCACATCCATAGAAAATGATCTCATAACGAGACGTTTTTAGCAAAACATATCATTCGAATACAAAATTTAATATTTAGAGTCTAAAAGACTCTTATCACAAGTTGCAGCGGAAATAAAACATAGTTTACAGCGGAAATCAAAGATAGTTTGCAGCGGAAATAAAAGACACAGTTTTAAAAGATTGTTCGAATGATATGATAGTAGGGATAGATAGTAAAGCCCTTGATAGCCATCATCAGTCTTCAGCCACTCCTGGTGCTTACAAACATGCATCAATTACCTGAGATAAAACATGCTAAAAAGTCAACACAAAGGTTGAGTGTAATCCATAGGTTTAGTAAATAATCGTTGAGCACAAGATTTTAAGTCTGGAAGATATACGTAACAAATACAAATATCGGGTAGGCGTCAAATAATTCTTTTGCTAAGCTCATGACACACAAAGCGTTAACCGGCACCAATAACCTTGGCGTAAGTTGACAGAAACCGCGGAATTTCATAATATAATAGTTGCCCCCAAAGCTAGGTACTTTTCCGGATACCTAGTAAAACTCGAATATAGTTCATCACATGTGGACCGACCTTAGTCCACATGGCGGGAAGGTCAATTCCTATAGGCCTATAAACTACAATCGCGCTCACTCGCAAGTGATTAATGGTTCATGATCGAGGGACTTGCTTTTAGGCAAGGAAGGTACTTAGCATTATCATTTCGGTCAAGAATAGCATACAAATAAACAATTGTGCTCATAAAAATAAGTAAATAGCATGTATCTACCCCATGGGTTTATAAACAATTTAAAAGTAAAAGTGGGGCTACGAATCACACCTTAGCAGCAGACGAAATAAGATATCACAGTATGATCAGATGGGATAACCCGACAAATGAACCTTAAAATAACCTAATATGTGAATAATATGTCTCAGCAATAAACCTTAAAGTGATTTATAAAATAATACTCGTATTTGAATTGAAAAGGTTTTGTTTCAATGGCGTTTGAGAGAAATAAACGTTTAAGACTCGTGTGGATACGAGATGTTAAGATAATAAAAGTAGGCAACACAAACGGATATGAAGAAAGAATAACGAAGAGAGAGAAGAACTAAGATTAAGAAGAAGAATAAAATAATAAAGACAAGAAGGAAAAACATCAATAGGTTGTTTCGGTGTTTTACCCATTTCCCAAATAGATGATAAATCATCATGATTTTGGAAGAAAACGTATAAGTTTCGAAAAGGTTTTTAGGATATTGAGTATTCATAAATGATTAAGTTATAAAATATTTTATCAAAATTTGGGCATGATGCGTCCGTTTATAAAGAATTTCAAAGTCGTTACAACTCTTGAATATAAGTTTTATTGCCACATTTTACAAGTTAAATATATATAATTGAACACTATCATTCGCGTATATATTAGTTGTCAAGTTTATTGATGATTTTGTGTATGTTCGGGTCCAAATATGTTAAGCTCTTATGAGTCTAACATACTCTTCCGTCTCAATTACCAAAATCGTCCATAAGGTCCATCAGCTAATATCGTAAATCCAATAACGTCCAATCCTCATCCAAGCATAGGTTATAACAAGTATCCAAGTCCAATGTCCAAATCATATCCCATATTATCCAAATAATTATCCGAAACACCATATTGACAAACAAATAAACAACAAGTGACAAAACAATAAAATAAAAGACAATATGGCCCAATACCTAACTCACACTCTAATGGACTCTCTTTGGGCTTTCGGGCCCAAAGTGAATAATACTTGACCCATTAAGGATTTATCCAAGTCCAAAACCGACTCGATACTAACTCGAGGTTTTCTAACCTCAAGTCTTACACAGCCGAGCCTCCCTTGAGTCTCGACTCGACTTATTCGACACTAAGACCTTGAAGGGTCTGGGCTAAACTTAATTCGAACAAGTCGTGGCCCTCTTGGGTCACAGCTCATGCTACTCGACACTAAAACTAACCAAAACTTAGCCAATACACATGGCTACAAACCAAACTCGGCCAATTAAACATCAAACTCTTGGACGTGACTCCTTGAGTCACGGCTCGAATTTACCCGAGCCTTTGGAGCTCTCAGCTTAACCACAAAACCAAACCAAGTCCAATCCTCAACACAAACAAACCAACTAGACCATGCCGTGCCACACTTGAGTCACGGTTCGAGCCTAATCGAGCCATTTGGCTCTCGACAACCATTACACGAGCCAAAACCTATCCGCAATCCAAACACAACCAAATCCAAATCAATCTCCAAAACTTTCACAAACAACTATACTAACCTAAACCTAAACCACGCCGTGACTCACTTGAGTCACGGTTTGACCCCATACGAGCCATATGGCTCTCGGCTAAACCCATACCAAGCCAAATCTAATTCACAGCTCAAACCAACATACTAACCCTTGGCCGTGACTCATTGAGTCACGGCTCGACCCTATTCGAGTTATACAACCATCGGCTAATCAAACCCTAAACCAAATTCAATCCAAACTTCAAACTAAGCTACAAACACAAGAATAAACTTAACCAAATACCAATACTTCGAAAATAATAAAGAATCACGCCGAGTCAACTCAACTCGTGAGTTGACTCGGACAAGTCATGCGACTCAGTGATGAGTCATGGCAAGTCGGGACGTATAAACGTTGATCTACATGGTTTTTAACTAAAACAAAAAGGTTTAACAAGTTTTTATTGATAAAGACGTTTTTATATAAAAATTAGGGTTTGGGGTTTTCGGATCTAAAAGAAACAAAGGGTTGAGGGCGCGTGGGTTACCAAAAAGAAGAGAGAATGTGGCAGGGTTGCGGCGGTGGGTGGTGGCGTGACGGTGGTAGTGGCGATGGTGCTTCGAACACGGGTCAAACAAGCTTTGTGGGTCTTCAAACTTTCCAGATATGATCAGGGTAACCTGATCTATGTTTTGGTGTAATTTGGTGGTTGGCCAGAAATTTTTTCAGAAATGGTGGTGGCCGAAGATGGCGGTGGTGGTCGGAGGTGGTGGCCAGACGAGAGGGAGAGAGAAAGAGAGAATATGTGTGATGTGTGTGTGTTATGGGAGTAAAATAATAGGAAAATGGCTTTTATACTAGCCTAGGGACTAAAGGTGGACAATTAAAAATAGAGGGGTGTGTAGTGTAAATTAGTGGGCGCGGGGGGGGGGGGTATATGTGTTAATTTAGTGAAACCTTCACAATAATTACTGTGGGACCCATTTGACATACCAAACGGAATCAAAAAATTATGAAATTTGCGCCATTGTTCTTGAAATAATTTTTCTGATAAAAATGAGTATAAATATGCATAACTTTCTCGAAATTAATTTATTTGGCAAATTCGATTCGTTTCATGTTTTCTAGGTTGTGCTGATATAATAAAGGGATAAAGTTCACGTTTCTCTAGATATCTCGCGTTTCTCAAGTTCAAATAAGTTCAGGAAAAGTTCAAATACTAAAGTGGTGCAAAAATAAATATTTGGCTAGTGAAAATGGTTTGGAAAATTAACGGATATTACAAAGTTTCTGGAATTCTTCATCGAGATCTTGTTTGGATGGTGTTTCAATCACTTGGTTGACCGACACGTTAGTGAGTGTTTTATCTTCTTGGTCTTTTTGAAAAATTTGAGTTTGTTTGAAACACGTGTTTATAGCATTGACCGAGTAAAATTGAGGACAAGAACTAGGAGATGAAACCGATGAGATTGAGTTAACATTTAGTTTCGAGTTCTTGATGGTGTCACTTGGGAGTGCTCCCAATACTCGATCATTGAGAACCTTCAACATGTTGTCAATTTTATTTGTCACTCGCTTTGTTTTTGTCTGAAATCGGATTCAAACTTTGTCAAACGAGCTTCTTGAGATGCCATAAAATTAGACATTAACCCTTCAAAATTGTTGGAGTTTTTGGGAGGGTTATTGTTAAGGGTACGGTTCAATGACGAACCGTTTGGTTGAAAATGATTAGGTAGATTGGAAGAATTGTTTGAGATGCGTTTTGGTTTTGTTTCCACCTAAAGTTCGGGTGATTTTTCCAAGACGGGTTGTATGAATCACCATAGGTAACAAAACCTCCTTGGAGAAAAGGTTAAACTGCCCTAGTTCTTTTACAAAAGATACATTGTCAAATTCTAAATTGTCTACAACAATTCTACCTTTACCAGTTATCTGACCTTTATTTCCTCCAAAGGTAACAGAACCTCCTTGGAATTCTAGAAAATCCTTCAGATGATTCTTGTTACCAGTCATGTGCCTAGAGCACCCACTATCAAATATTCCGTTGTCTTCCATGTTCTTCAGTGGATGTTCCTGCACAAACGTAGAGAAATTAGTTTCTCTTTAGGACCCAAGCCTCTGAAGACTTGGGTCTGCCCTGTGGATCAACAAATTTATAGGTCTTGTATGAGCTTGATCCACTGTTGTTCTTGGATTCATAGGTAAGTGTGTTCTTAAAAGGATCCCAAGACCAACATGCTGGGGTCTTAACAGCAGAATCCCCATTTTCCCTTAAAACACTTGAGCTTGAAGCATGTGCTGCATTATTAGTAAAAGGACTCCTCACAGGTGAATGAGGTTTGTAAAAATTGCTTCTTTGATTATAAGAATTCACCTGTGGTCTATTTATTAGTTGTCTGGGTCCAGAATGATTAAACCACCCAGAATTAACACTTGGCCTCACATAATTAACATTTTGACCAACAGAACTAACATTTGGTCTACCAGAATTAAAATTTGGTCTACCAGAATTAATATTTGGTCTACCAGTACTAACAGATGACCAACCAGAATTAACATTAGGCATACCAGAATTAATTTGAGCTGGTCTAGTCACAAATTTATTAGCTTGATTAATCCTGTTAGCCTTATTCCAAACTGGTTTATCATTCATATGGCCAGCATTTACACTCTTAACCTTTCTAAGTTCAGCCTCTCTTTTCATCCTAACCTCATGAAAATCACAGTCCCTAATCAAATGACTTAAACTACCACATACAAAGCATCTTTTAGGACCAAAATTGTGGTTTCTCTTGTACTCTTTTCTCATTCTATCAGGTTTTGGTGACTCTTGATTTCTGACAGACTTCCTAGGATATTTTATGTGAATATTACAACTAGGTTTATCTGTATGAGGTTTGGGTGTAGTCACAACTGGTTCACTCTTTTTGACTGATCTTGACTCAGAAACATCTTTAGGTGCACTCTCTGATTCTGAATCAGACTGCTCAGAGATATCTCTAGTAGATCCTTCACTGTCATTGGTTTGACAAGTGGAGTATTCACTAGATTTATCATCTGAGTTGCCTGTCTCAGGATAGATAGGACCCTTTTTACCATATACAAACAAGGAGTCATCTAGGTCTTTCTTTGGTAGAGGGGTGTAATCTCCACTTAATGGAGGTGGCACCCCTTTAAAATTATCAGCTTTAATGAACCTATTGTACACAGGCTTACCAATAGAATCCTCTTTTCTACATTTGAACACAAATCTGTCCATCCCTTCCTCATAGCTTAGAACTTCACTATCTGGTTATTTCCCATAACCTAAGCCAATCTTACTTGTAGAGCCCATACTAGATGCTATTATCTTATCCTGACACTTAGCAGAATGAGTCCATTTATCTACTTTCTTTTGCAATTCATCTCTTTCCTTAACAGCTTTTAAACCTGCTTTTCTATATCTCTTAAGTTTTTCATCCTTTTCATATATATCATTAGCTTGAAAGGTGAGTTTTTCGTTTAAGGAAGCTTATTTGTTTTGATAGTTAACTATTTGTGCTTCTAAAGTTTTAACAACTTTAGTATAAGCAAGAATTTTTGCTTCCTGATCACCTATTTGTGTTAATTGTTCATCACACAAAGCTTTAAGATGATTATATGAATCAATACATAATTTTGAGCACAAAGATACCTCATTACTGGAACCAATAGCCATAAGTGCATGATTTGGCTCTTCATCCTCATGTGTGTGTTCATCCCAATTCACAGCTCCAGCTTCCAATGTCATCAAGCTCGTCTGATTCTTCCCCATCTTATCATCATCTTGAAAGTCAGAACCCTTCTTCTTTTTCCAATCAGTAATCACTTTTTCCGTGCAATCTCTGGCAAAGTGACCATGCTTATGACAATTGTAGCACTCAATAGTCCTCCTATTGTATCCCACTGGTGACTTCCCATCAAGCTTAATGTTCCTTCCAGTCTGCTTGTAAAACTTCTTAACCCTGAAAGCAATCATGGCAATTTGCCATTTGATATCCATTTCTTCAACTTCAACATCATTGATCTGTTCTAGATCCTCACTGATGAAGTCTTGATCGTCTGGTTCCTTAGCAAGAAGTGAGTAAATTACTTCATCAGCAAAGCCTGTTGGAGCATCTCTTTCTTTTCTCATGCTGCCAGAAGAAGTTCCATAACCACCAGAATTAATGCTGCCAGATTTAACCTTGTTAGTGCTGCTCTTGCCTTGAGAAACAAAAGCAACATTTGTAGAACTTGAAGATGCTTTTCCTTGGATTTCCTGTTCAAATACCTTGAGGTTGTTGTACAGGTCATCAGTAGTCATGGTGTCAATTTCACCATTCATCCTCATGGTCAATGTCACACTTGACCATTCTTTTGGTAGTGCCCTAAGAAACTTTTGGTTTGCATCTTCTTCTGACACAGCTGCACCATGAACCTCTAATTGTGATAGAAGATGTTGAAACCTATCATAACCTTTTTCCAATCCCTCTGAACTGGATACACTGAAAGCTTCAAAGTGCTGTTTAAGAACAGCCTTTTGTATTTTCTTGGAGTTAGCATTCCCTCCAAATCTTTTCTTGATAGCCTCCCAAATTTCTTTGGCATCATTCATGCCATGAAACCTTCTCAAATGCTCTTTGGGAATTGCCATTAGCAGCATAGTCTTGGCCTTCTTCTCCTTTTCAACAGCCCGTATATCTTCCACAGATACTGGTGGTAATATCCTAATCACTCCATCTGTTCCTTGTGAAATCCTTTTCTTCGAATTTCCATTCTGTATGACCTTCTAGACTTCGCTGTCAATATACTCCAGATAATGTTCCATCTCCATAGCCCAGATGTCATATTCTTCTCTTTTTAGGATTGGGAGTTTTATGTTGGATATGGTTGTTGTTGCAGAGATGGGTTGTTGTTGTCTAGATGTGCTTGCTTCAGGTTTTTCTTCATCATGGATTGATTTTTCATCATCACTGTTGTGAACTGAGAAACCATCATTCTTACTGGGATTTTCAACGCCAGACATGTTGCAGGGTTTAGGTGAATGAATTTAGGGTTTGGTTGTTGTGTTTCTTCAAACTCAGAGTCTCTTTACAGGCTCTGATACCACTTGTTGGTCCACACGAGTTATGGATCCAAGTAGCCTTGTTACTTGTTAGACGACTTGTATAAACCAAATCGATCTAAGTAAGAAACTCTAACACCTTGCTTATTGTTAATGCGAAATCTTAACAAAAAACAATGAAGAACACAATACCTAACTTCGTATATTGATTTGTTTAATCTATAAGTGATTACAATCTTCGTCGTTATAAAAAACTAATGACTAAGGTTCCTTTTATACACTAAGGAAACCCTAGATACAAAACTTGTTGAAGGATATACGTATCTTCTCTAAAGATAATTACGTATCCTTTCCTAACTTATATCTAACAAACTTTCCTAACTTTCATGACCAGACTTAACAACTAAAGTCAAACAGACTTAACTTTACTCTACCAGACTTAATAATAAACAACCAGACTTAACTATTACAAGACTTAACTAATAGAACTAACAGACTTAATTACGTAGTCCACCAGACTTAATTATGTTCTTCCATTAAGTCTTCTCTTATCTTATGATAATTCCCAACATTATCTCCTACTAATTTGTTGAATTGTCACGTCCTTGTTTTAGTTGAAGCGCTGTATTCCTTAATATTGGTCGTGGGGAGGTGCCGAAGTCCCCAAATCTATGAGATTTAGTCTTCCCTAAATCCCTTATAGTCTATTAAGTTATCCAGGATCTACAAGCCACAACTCACGCAATAAATACAACGAGAAAAACCAATAGTGCACTCTACGGTTGCGTTTCTAAGATGTTCAAGCAAGTTACATATAAGAGGTTAGCCAGTTTTCTTAGCCTAACGTGAAGCAATCAACTAAACATGAGACAACAAATCAATATTCAAGAACTAGGTTTCACTAGATCTAAGCAAACACAAATAAACTTAAGCTACCATGTTAAAGCATAGAAAAGATAAACAAATAATCAAACAATACATAGATATAACGAATGATTAAAGGGATAACTTATCTTTATTAAAACATGAAGTTCAAAGGCTGTAAAAGCCTTACAATGGCAGTAAAAATCGTCTAGGGTTTCCCTCTCCAAAGTGTTACACGAATTAAAGAAAAATTGCGAAAGTATATATAAGTTTACAATGCTGACGACGTCACCTTATAGGTCGTGACGCCGTCAGCTTTCCGCCTTTAGGGTTTCGTCTTGTGCAAGTCGCCGTTATGACGGCGTCAGGATTGGCATGAGGCCGTCACATGTTATTTCTTCTGGGCTGTCTCTTTATAGCTTAAAACGTGACTCCCTTCTTCATTTTGTACCTGACGGCGTCAGGTTGTAAAACCTTCAAAATTCTCTAAGGCGTCACTTGATAATCTTTAGCCAAAAATCCAGCTCCATAAGCAAGGGACGACGTCACTTTATAGCTTTTGACACCGTCTGATGTCCAATTCTGACAGGTTTTTAGCGACTTTGTCGTTTACTTCACTTTATCGTCCAAATACGTCCAAAAAGTGCCGATTTCCAGATTTCTCGTCCCAAGTACCTAAAATACAAAAAGAATCGATTTGAGGCATTATTTGATCATATTTATCCGATTTTGGGATTAAATGACCCCTTAAAAATGTACCAAATAAATCCTTATCAGTAACATCTTGGAGTAGGGTTTAAGGACGAATTTAGCAGCTTTTGTAAGTGTTTTTCAACCCTCAAAACCTATGTTTCATTGAAGATAAGTTACTCGTTTAATCATTCAATATGTCTATGTGTTGTTTGATTGATTGTTTATATTTTCTTCTATCTAACATGCTAGCTTAAGTTTATTTGTGTTTGCTTAGATCTAGTGAAACCTAGTTGTTGAATATTGATTTGTCGTCTGTTGTTTAGTTGATTGCTTCACGTTAGGCTAAGAAAACTGGACGATCTCTTATATGTAATTGGCTTAAACGTCTTAGAAATGCAACCGTAGAGTGCACTATTGGTTTTTCTCGTTGTATTTATCGCATGAATTGCGGCTTGTAGATCCTAGAAAACTTAATAGACTTTAAGGTTTTTAGGAGAGACTAAGATTCATAGAGTTGGGGACTTCGGCACCTCCCCACGACCAATATTAAGGAATACAACACTTCAACTAAAATAAGGACATGACAATTCGACAGATCAATAGGAGATAACTAGGGAGTAATTAAATCTAAGTAAACACGCTTTTCCCTATCATAAAAAGTCACCAATTGTATTTTCTTTTCTTTTTAATTTATTTAATTCGGTTATAATTAGTTTTTGGGTTAGTTGATTAGCAACTAATTTCGTCCACTCTTCTAAAACCGAGTTTTTTACTGCTTTCATAAAATATAAAAAATTACAAAAAGAATCTTCCCTCACTTCTAGACCTATCTCATCATACATCTTGACCTAACGACACTATTCCCCTAGAGAATGATCAATCCCCCGAATTTACTGTTGGGAATTAAATGTTCTGAAGATTAGTATTGGGAATTAAACGTTTACAAGGTTAGCTCTGCTCAAAGAAATACTCTAAGTGTCATTCTACTGCTAGTGTTAGAGATTCTGCTGCCGCAAGGATTCTACTGCTAGTGCAACAGATACTGCTGTTGAAGAGATAAGTGTCGCGTATTCTACTGCTAGATGGATAAGTATACAAAGATATTTGTGTATAAAAGTCAAAGATATACGGTAGATAATATCTTTGATAGATGTTCAGTCAACAAGTTGTGTACACAGATACAAGTTGTATCTTAAGGACTGACACACTCAAGCAAAGCAAGTAGTTCGACAAGACTTATCATTTATTGTAAAGATCTCCTTAGTTGTATAAAAGCAAGATCTTATATTAGTTACAAATATATGAATGTGTAAATTTGTGATTAATGTAACCATTAGAAAAACTAACTCAGTTGATAGAACAAGATAGAAAATAAGTTTTTCTTTGTAATAGAGATTCAAGGTTTTGTAACCCTAGTGATAGTGAAGATCACTCGTATTATTCTTAATAATATTGAATCGTTTGGTGTTAACATTCATTGTTCATTATTAAATTCAACAACCACCACTGTTCCATTTCGAATAATCAATAACCTGATAAGTGTGGTTAAGTAGATTCCGCATACTTAATCATATTCACTCAAAGTATCACATACACTCATTAGATTCCTCTCAATTGGTATCAGAGCAAGGCTGATATCTTTGATTTAGAAGAAGAAGAAGAAGAAATGGACGTTGAATCTATTCAGACAAATGTTGCTGCAAAATTACCCATGCTCAAACAGAATGAGTTTGAGATGTGGAGGCTGAGAATAGAGCAGTATTTCCATGTGCAAGACTATGCACTTTGGGAAATTATTGAAGATGGAAACTCTTACCAGCCTACAACCACTACATCAACAGTTGAAGGAAAAGTGGTGACAACTCTACAGATGCACCCAACATCTGCAGAAGACAGAATAAAGAAGAAAAATGACCTAAAGGCCAGAAGTATGCTGATGATGACCATTCCCAATAATCAACTTTTAAACTTCAGCAAGTTCAAAGATGCCAAGTCATTATTTGAAGCCATTGTTGCCAGGTATGGTGGAAATGAAGCAACCAAGAAAACCCACAAGACTCTGCTCAAGCAGCAGTTTGAAAACTTCTCCTCAACCAACAATGAATATCTTGACCACATGTTTAATAGGCTTCAGAATATTGTGAGCCAACTTGCTATTCTTGGGGTTGAAATACCTCAAGAAGATTTAAACTCAAAATTTCTGAGAAGCTTACCAGAAGAGTGGGCTATACATGTTGTTGTCTGGAAGAACAAACCAGACCTTGACACCATGGAACTAATAGACTTGTATAGCAACTTTAAGATTGTGGAACAAGATTTGAAGAAAACTAGAGGTACTAGTTCTAATACTGGGAACATGGCATTTATGTCATCTCCTAGTACCTCAAATCCTAGTGAAGAGGTTAAGGTTGTTGATGGTGTTGGTGCTGCTAGTTCATCAAGCAGTACCATGGGTATTTTGGATGAGAAGACTTGTTGTGCTTTTCTCACAAGTCGAAATGATGGGTCCATGCTCACTTATGAAGACCTCCAAGAGATCAATGATGATCATCTGGAGGAAATGGACCTAAAATGGAAAATTTCTCTTTTTAGCATGAGGGCTAAGAAGTTCTATCAAAGGACAGGGAAGAAGCTCACAATCAACAACAATGATACTACATGTTTTTGACAAGTCAAAGATTGAATGCTATAACTGCCACATGTTGGGGCACTTCTTAAGAGAATGTAGAAGACCAAGGCAGCAAGATAGCAAGAATAGAGGTTTTGGAAGAAAATCCAAAACAGGGGAGGTTTCTGAGCCAAACTCAAAAGCTATGGTAGCTATTGATGGCCTAGGTTTTGATTGGAGTTTCATGGCTGATGAAGAAGAAACTTCTTCACAGATGGCACTCATGGCTTTCTCTACTGAGGTACAAAATCATAAAGTTTGTTCTAATACTTGCACAACTCTTATAGAACTACAAACTTTAATCAAACATTATGATGACCAAAAGAAAGTCCTAAGCAGAACTCAACAAGACTTAGTAGATTATAAGTGTGGTTTAGAATCCCTAGAGAAGCAGATCATTCACTACAAACAAAATGAATTTGCTTTCTCTGATGACAAAGCTCTTCTTAGACAGGACATATTCTTTAGAGATGCTGAAATTAAGCTTTTGAGAGATGCTTATGATAGGATCAAAAGGGAAAATGGAAACATTCACTTGACTGTAGAAACACTAGAACATGATTCTAGAGGTGTAACCAACATGATTATATGTCAAGTGATTAATAGAGCCAAGTCAGGGTTAGGATATAATGCTGTCCCACCCCCTTACAGAGGAATTCCTGTTCCCCCAGGGATAAACATAGAGAATTCAGGAGTAGCTGAATTTCAACAACCTAAGCTACAATATGGTGTTCAGCCAAAAACCAAGTTAGTTGTTGATGAACCTAAGAAAGTAAGTGAGAGTTTAAGTAAAACTTCACTTCCTGAGGACAAGGTGTCCTCTGATAGAAGATCAGATAGAGTAGTCATTAAAGACTGGATATCTGATGATGATGAAGATGAACAGGTTATGTCTAAACTTGAAGTGGTTAAGAAAGCAGGAACAAGTGTTCCTAAAATAGTCAAACATGATACTGATAGGCCTAAAATCAATGTTAAACATGCTAGGCAACCAGTTAGGTATTGTGAGCAATACAGAACCACAAACAAGCCTAAAGGCAACCAAAGGAATTGGAATGGCCTTAAGTCTCACCAACTAGGTGATGACTTTGACTTATATAACAAAGCTTGTTTCATTTGTGGAGCATTTGACCATCTTGCAGCTTTCTGCAACCAAAGGGTATCTGGGTATACAAACAATAGGGTGAATTTAAAAAGGCATACTCCTAAAAGTCACTCTAAATATACAAGAACCATACCCAGAGCAGTTTCATCAAAGTCTGGACCAAAAGCAGTTTCTGCTGCTAGACCAAAAGTTTCTACTGCTCATCAAGCAGTTTCTACTGCCATACCTTTTTACTCTGTTTACCCTAAACCAGCAGTACAAAGTGCAAAAACAACTTACAAACATGCACAAACAACTGCTAAGAGACCTTTTCCAACAAGAGTAGTTTCACTAAAACAAATTTGGAAACCAAAGGGTTCTACTGCTAAGGAAAAGAAGGCCAATGCTGTTAAGGCCTCAGCATGTTGGATTTGGAAACCTCTTACATCCAATGGTGCATCAACTGTTCTCAAGAGATTTAATTACATTGATACACATGGCAAATCCAAGTCAGTAATGGCTTGGGTTCCCCAAGGAAACTAATTTCCTTATTTGTGTGCAGGAACATTCACCAACAGATCATAAAGATCAAGGCTATTCAGATAGTGGGTGTTCAAGGCACATGACAGGCAACATGTCTTATCTTTCCAACTTTCAATTATTAGATGGAGGATATGTTACCTTTGGAGGAGGTATCGGTGGCAAGATTACTGGTAAAGGTACTCTTAAAACTGGTAAATTAGATTTTGAAGATGTGTACTATGTGCAAGAGCTAAAGTATAATCTTTTTAGTGTCTCACAAATGTGTGACAAAAAGAAAAAAGTTCTTTTTACTGACACTGAATGTCTTGTACTTTCTTCTGATTTTAAGATGCCTGATGAAAGTCAACTACTTCTTAAAATTCCAAGAAAGGGCAACATGTACAGTGTTGATATGAAGAAGATTGTTCCTAAAGAGGCACTTACTTGTCTAGTTGCAAAGGCCACATTGGATGAATCAATAAAATGGCATAGGAGGCTTGGTCACATTAACTTCAAAACCATAAATAAAATTGTTAAGAATGGTTTGGTAAGAGGTTTACCTCAAAAACGATTTGAAAATGACCAAACATGCATTGCTTGTCTAAAAGGCAAACAATACAAAGCCACTTGTAAGCCCAAAATTTTTAACTCTATTGATCAATCATTGTTTATGCTTCATATGGACTTATTTGGACCTACTTCTGTTAGTAGTATGATGCATAAAAGATATTGTCTAGTTGTTACTGATGACTATAGTAGATTTACATGGGTTTTCTTTTTAGGTTCTAAGGATGAGACTTCTAGCATTCTTAAAACATTCATTACAGAGATAGAAAACCTAGTAAGAAAAAGAGTAAAAGTCATTAGATGTGATAATGGGACAGAGTTTAAGAATAGAGTTATGGATGACTTCTGCAAGGAAAAAGGTATTAGGAGAGAATTTAGTGTAGCTAGAACTCCTCAGCAAAATGGAGTAGCTGAGAGGAGAAATAGAACACTCATAGAAGCTGCTAGAACCATGTTAGCCGACTCTAAGTTGCCTATCACTTTTTAGGCTAAAGCAGTTAATACTACTTGCTATGTTCAAAATAGGATTTTGTCTGTCAAATCACACAATAAGACATCATATGAGCTTTTTAGAGGTAGAACTCCTGCAATAGGATTTCTTAGACCTTTTGGATGTCATGTGACAATTTTGAATACCTTAGACCATCTTGGAAAGTTTGATGGTAAAGCAGATGAAGGATTCTTAGTTGGATATTCTCTTAATAGCAAAGTTTTTAGAGTATACAACTCAAGAACTAGAAGAGTAGAGGAAAACCTGCATGTGGAATTTTTAGAGAAAAAATCCAATGTAGCAGGTCAAGGTCCTAATTGGCTATTTGATCTTGAGACACTAACCCATTCTATGAATTATGTGCCTGTTGTTGCAGAAACTAATGATTTTTCAGGTTCACAAACAACAAATGAGGCAGGGTTAGAAAAAGATACAGATCTAGTTTCTGTATGGATGCCAATAAGTACAAGTGTGGCTTCAACTTCAAAAATTGATGAACCTTCTTCTGATGAAGCTAAAGAAGGGATTGAAGATAAAAACAAGGATGATGGAACAAAGGAACAAGAGAATGTTTCTACTGATGATAGTACTGCTGAAACAGAGCATTCTACTGCTAGGCTTAATTTTTCTACTGCTGAGCCAAATGTTTCTACTGCTGGCCCATCAGAACCAAATGAAGCAGAATACTCAGAAGAAGAGGTGGATTTCAACAATCTCCCACCTAACTATCAAGTTCCTTCTACACCACACACAAGGATTCACAAAGTCTACTCCCTGGATAATGTGATTGGAGCTGTACAATCAGGGGTGAAGACAAGGCAACAACTGATGTCTTCAGACCAACAAGGGCTTCTTGATGCTCTTTATGCATCAAAGCAGCATGAGTATTCCAACTCTTGCTTATTTGTATGTTTTCTATCACAAGCAGAACCAAAGAATGTTTTTAAAGCCCTAGAAGATTCAAGCTGGGTCGAAGCTATGCAAATGGATGTCAAGAGTGCTTTTCTATATGGTACTATTGAAGAAGAGGTATATGTCTCACAACCTCCAGGGTTTACTGACCCAGATCATCCAGACAAGGTGTACAAGGTAGTTAAGGCTCTTTATGGTCTTCATCAGGCACTAAAGAGCATGGTATGAAACACTGGCTTCCTATTTGATAGAAAATGGATTTCAAAGAGGCAAGATTGATAAGACATTATTCATCAAAAAGCACAAGAATGATCTTTTGCTAGTACAGGTGTATGTGGATGATATCATCTTTGGATCTACAAGGAAGGAGATGTGTTTGGAGTTTGAGAAACTTATGCATTATAAGTTTCAGATGAGTTCCATAGGGGAACTTACATTCTTTTTGGGTCTGCAAGTTAAACAATCATGTGAAGGCATATTTATCAGCCAAGATAAATATGTTGCAGAGATTCTTAGAAAATTTCAATTTGCTTATTCAAAAGTAGCAAGCACACCAATGGACTTTGAGAAGCCACTTCTTAAAGATTTAGATGGAGACAATGTAGATGTATACACATACAGATCTATGATAGGCTCTTTGATGTATCTCACATCATCAAGACTTGACATCATGTTCTCTGTTTGTGCTTGTGCAAGATTTCAAGTAACGCCAAAGGTTTCTCACCTCACAGCTGTCAAGTGGATTTTTAGATATCTCAAGGGTCAACCTAGGTTGGGTCTATGGTATTCTAGAGAATCACCTTTTGACTTGGTAGCATTTTCAGATAGTGATTATGCAGGTGCTAGCTTGGACAGAAAGTCAACATCTGGAGGATGTCAATTCCTTAGGTGTAGACTTATCTCATGGCAGTGTAAGAAGCAAACAATTGTGGCTACTTCAACAACTGAAGCTGAATATGTAGCTGCTGCAAGTTGCTGTGGTCAAGTTCTATGGCTTCAAAACCAACTTCTTAACTATGGGTACAATTTCATGAACACTGTCATACATATTGATAATAGTAGTACAATTTGCATTATTAAAAATCCAGTGCAACACTCTAAAACAAAACACATTGAAATTAGACATCATTTCATTAGAGACTGCAATGAGAAAAAGTTGATTCAACTTCTTAAAATTGATTCTGATCACAACTTTGCAGATCTTCTCACAAAAGCTTTTGATGTTGGAAGGTTTCAATACTTGGTAGCAAGTATTGGAATGCTTAATCCTCAATGATTTTAAACTCTGTGTTTTTGTATATAAATTTTTGTTTGTACTGCTAGCATTGTTAATTACTACTGTTACTGAAAAGTTTTTACTGCTAGTACAAATTTTTGTTAGTTAAGTTCATACTATTAGTCATATGATTCTACTGCTATAAGACAAATGTTTTTCATTTTGTTTCTTGGTTTTGGACTAACAATTTCAGGTATGAACATTGACCATAAAGGAAGTTTCAAGTGAAATGGAAGCAGCAGAATGATTATCTTAGTTGCTGATATAATAGGTTTATGATGGACTGAGTTTGGGAATTCATTAACAAGTGTTTACACCTAAGTTAATAAAATCTTTAAAACTTCTTTCTTGAAACCTGGTTATGATGTTTCACTTTGACTTGATGGCTCAGTTGGTCAGATAGTAATTGACTCAACTCACTTTCTATCATTTTATACTTTAATTAGTATAATGAGCTAGTCTAAGGACATCTGATAGAAAGAACAGCGAACAAATGTGCATCTAACACTTGTGTTAGAAGACACAATTGGCACGAGCTGGAAAACCTGTCAAGAAAGCCCTTTGAATGGGTTTATCTTTACACAGGCAGTTATTTATAACTGAAAACATTGGTTCTCACACAATCAGTGTAACACCCCAACCCGATAAGGGTAGAAGTATTACGTTATGGTGACATATCAAAGCAAACACAAGCATATGACTTAAATAATACAAATGAATCTCAAAGGTTACAAAGGGAAATTCTGAAATACAAGGTTACAAAAGAGAACAAAAATAAATACTAAGTCTAAAAATGTAATCACTTCTAGTCATCTCTAATCCAGAATAGCTATCAAAGTATAGTCTTCTAAGTCCAAAGTACTCTCCACTCCTAACCCAGCTTCCAACTAAAACCTGCCACAGGAAAAGAAATGCGGCTAAGCTTAAAAAGCCCAGTGAACAGATATATATACAAATGAAGGAAATGATAAAGAACAAATAATATAGTATGGTACATTGGGGATAATATCATAAGGTATAAATGAAGTGAAAGGATAAAGTGAGAGATAGGACAATAATCCACCACGAGCCTAGAAACATAACATATCATATCATATCGTATCATAATCCATAAGTAACCATAAGTAACCATAATTAACCATAAGTAACCATAAGTAACCATAGAGGAGCGACCTCTCAGATATGTGAAGGGCATGTATTGCACACATTACCAATCACCAGACAGATATCAAATCATATAACAGATAATCCACTAACAGATAACAGATCTAGGATGCATCCATACGCCCCCGCAGAAATCATAGTGGCCATAATAACATAGTGCGCATATCATATAACATAAAGGGGACGGTGTAGAACATTACTCAACCACACTAGAGTCATGCCATTGGTGCATCAATGACACAGACATGGAACCTCCATGCCTAGTGAAAGATGGCTCGGGTATCAAACTGGGAGTCAAATATCATATCATAATCAGAGTGTCATATCAAAAGGTTCATATCATAAGGTTCATATCAAATATTTCAGAAGTGCGTATCAAAGGTTCATAATCAGAGGTTCATATCAGAGTTTCATATCAAAGGGATCATAGCAAAGGTATCATATCAGAAACTATCAGATCAAAGGTGTATAAGAGGTCATGAGAAACCTTAAGAGAAAGGTCAGAATATCTGTACCTTAGACCGCAAGTGCAAACATAACAGAAACATAAAGATTGGTAGCAACTCCTTCTTCAGCGGATCTACACGAATTCATGATCGTCTTATTAATAACTTATTTTAAATCAGATTACTCATTTTAGTCGGCTTTCAATTTTTAGTAACTTTCCTTTTATAGTAGCTTTCTGAAAATAGTAACTTTCCAAAAATAGTAAGTTTCCTCTTTAAGTAGTTTAACCATTTTAAGTAACTTTCTATTTTTAGCAGGTTTCCCGAATTAGTAAGTTTCCATAATTAGTAGGTTTCCATATTGAGAAGGTTCCCAGATTAAGAAACATTAGTCATTAATATCCAAGGTTATCATTTAATCAATTTAAGGTATCAAACGTGACTATATTAATAGTTTAAGGTTCATAATGATAATTATATAAGTTTAGGGTTAATAACGTAGGTTTCATAAGTTTTAGGGTTTATTATGCAAATATAACAAGTTTAGGGATTATAGTGCAATTATTGTAAGATTAGGGTATGAAATGTAAGTATCATAAAGTTACATGGTTTCACAAGTTAAGCCCTTTAGTTTAGAAAATGATAAGTTCAACCCGTAAGTTTAATAATACACAAATAACCCTTATTTAGCCTTTTAAACTTTTTATCAGCTTTTATCTATGAACAGGTCACAACTTGACGAATTTTTGAACCACATCAGAACTCAAAAATAAAATTCACAAAAATTCCCACAGGTACTTCAATGTCCTTAGAACCCATAAGAATTTTCCCAGAATTTATTAGTTAGTTTAACCCTACAAGATCACCCACGAAAATTCCATCCAAAACCTTAACCCTAATTCATGATTTCATGTGACGTTTCTTATAATTTTATGTGAGATCTTAATTCGTATACATGTTCAATATTTTGGCCGATTCATGTAAGTTCTTGGTAACATGTTAACATATAGAGAAAGATCATGTTGGGTCCATCAGTACCCAAGAATACTTAAAACAAGATTTGGACACAAATTAACTAAGTGTAAATTAAACCAAGAACAATGTGGTGGGAAACTTTTCCTATCCACAAAAGTTCCCTGCCTACAAGAACGTTATGAAATATCTTCAAAACTGTTTTCTTGCAAAGGCATTTACCAAGACCCCCCAGTCATCTACCATTACTACCTGAGGAAATTCTGGTGTACTGCTGTGGCTACTAGCCCAAAAGACACCAAAGAATCCATCACCACATTCACAGTGATGAATGGGAAAAGACCCCTTTCCCTGGATTACAACACCTTCATCAAGGCCACAGGTTTTGATTTTGCTGAGGCTTTTGAGCCCACCCCCACTGATTAAGAGGTTAAGAATGAATTAATCTTTCTAGGACCTCATGACGTCAGATGTCCTGATCAGTCTGCTGGAGCCTTATTGGAGAAGGCTCCAATAGTCAAAACCTGGTTCCACCCAGTCTGGAGGATCCTGATGACATTTGTCATTCAGGTCCTTGGAGGGAATAAATCCTCCACGGAGCAATTGAACTCATAACAACAATTGATGTTGTTCAGCCTCCTGGAGGGTAAAAAGATTGATATCGGAGGAATAATCTTCCGAGACCTCGTTGCCAAGCTCTCAGGAAAATCTAGGCAAAAACATTTGTCTTACCCTAGGTTTATTTCTTGTGTGCTTCAGGACCTTCTTGGTTCTGACTATGATAGGTCTGACGTCGAAGGCATAAAGCCTGACGTCTTGCATAAGACCAATTTTTCTAGTGGCATCCCTGAGGTAACACCCATTGCCCTGATCACCTATATGATGGAGGTGATTCAGGGGGAGGACTGATGAGTGGCCTTTTACTCATCATTTTATACCCGAAAAACCCCACAAAAATGACCAAAAACACCCAAATGGACCATATATTGTTACAAATATCCTTGGATTGTGTTTTATGTGTTTCAGGTACAAAAGGATTGAAAACGGGGCAAACATGGACAAAACCGAGCTTGGAATGGAAAAGAGTCAAAAACCAAAGCCGGGAAAGACGTTTTTCATGTGGATTTGATTCAAGCTCAAGAAATCTCAAAATGGCCCTTGGATAATTTTAGAATTACAAAATTGGTCCCTTGGTTTAACTTTGAAGATATGACGGATTGGTCCTTGAAATTAACATTATTTACACCTTTGGTCCTTGTGTTAAAAACTAGTTATCTTAGCTAAACTAATATCCGGACCCAAAGAAACACTAAACCCATCAAACCCAAAAATATAACCCACATCCCATCCCCAGCCCACTAACCTAAAGCCCAACCCCACATACCACTTAGTTAACAAAACTCGGTCAAAAGAGACGGGGTCAAACCCCCAATTTGAGTCAAATACCCAATTAAACAACTGTTTATCTTCTTCAAACAAACCCTAAACCTTAATCACCCTTTCATCCCTTCCACCTCACACTACCAGCCAAGCTCACCCACATGGTGTTGTCTTTGGTCCCCCCTCCACGTTGACAATCCGAGGGCTACAAATTTCATCAACGGCCAAGAATTTAAGATGTGGGCAACAAGAAAAGATCCAAGGGTCACAAAAGAAGCATAAGTAGCACCATGGGGAACACTCTCACAAGAGAAGCACAGCTCAGGAAACCCTAGTTATTTTATTTTAGTATAAATAGAGTGGTAGTAGCAGTTTTTATCCGTAGGTTTTATTTTAGCATTATTTTTAAGGTATTTGTTTTTTTTAGCTTATTTGTATTTCCAGCATTGTACTTAACTTATATTTTAATATAATTCAGTTCTTCTTTTTATTCAAAAAATCCAAAATTAGTGTAGCTTATTTAACTGCTTATTGCTTATTATGTTTTTTTATTTGTTCTATTTTATGTTTGATTAGATCTGTGGTATGCCCATGTAATGTAGGTTGCTAGTACTAGGTTGCTTTTAGTTATTTTGAAGCCTTTTGGAGGTTTTGTGTGGATATAGTTAGTTTTGCAAGCTTTTCTGATAAGCTTGTTATAAGCTCATGACTTGTGCTGTATTTTTTTTAGTCATAGTTAGTTAGTCTAGTTGGTTATCTAGAGTTGGTATCCCTCCCATAAGTTTTGAGTTTGATTGTCCAATAGTTCTCAGCCCTGTTTTAGCTATTGATTAGTCACATTTAGCCATTTTCAATCTCTTTGTTAAGCTAATTAAAGTAGGATTTAATCTCTAATTTTCATTTTACAAATAGCTTACAGTTTAGTCCCTATCTGTTTCAGCTTAATTTTAACTTTAGAATTGAATTGAGAGCTTATTTATGGTCTGCAAATAAGCCTCAACAGCCTGCATTCTCCCCTATGCACTGCCTATTTCAGTCCCTAGCACTCTTATCTCAGCTTATTTATAAGCTAAGATTCAGCACTTTAGGATCTGAAAATTAGTGTACCGATTCTCTGCTGGCTTATCTTTAATAGGTTGATTTTATTTGGGGTTGAATAGCTTATTCCCTAGCTTATATTTGGCCTGCAAAGTTGCCCATCCACCCCTGTTTTGCCCTGCAACTGATCAGCAGACCTAGTGTGGTTTGTGGCTTATTTTTGGCTTATTTGATGCTTGTTTATATTTTTCATTGCTCATTTGGATTCTTGTTTTTAGTTAGATTGAAGCTTGTTTCTAAGATTTTAGCTTATTAGTAGATTGTAGTAGCTTATTTGCTATTTTTGAGTTTGCCTCCCATTTTCTTCAAACTGATTCTGCTTATTCTAAGCTTATCAGTAGAACTCAAAAAGTATTGTCATTTTCAAAAGATCTTATTTCCTTGTGCTTAACAAGTTTATAAAAAGAAAAACAAAAAAAAAAAAAAAAAATAATAAGTAAAAAAGAGACAGACCTGGGACTCGAACCCAGGTCTCTTTCCTCACACACACACAAGTTTACCACTCTGCTCTTGCTTCTACTTAGATTAGTTTTACAAAATTTAATATTTATCATAACCTACATTAATTAGCTTATTAAACTGTTTGAGCTTTTAAAACAGCTTATTCATTAGCTAAATGGACCTTTTTTATTTTTCTTAGCTTTCTGGTAATGTAAAGTTATTTCAGAAAAATTTTCAGATTTTTAAAATTAGTTTTAGTATTTTTTAGTAATTTAAATTAGTTTAAAAGGTTTTTAAATCATATAAAATAATTAAAAAGTCAAAAAAAATATAATTTCTTTTTTTTCAAAATTTTCTTTTTTCATTTAGGACGTAGGAAAATTATTTTGGTACTCGTAGGGTTTATTTTTAATAGATTTGACGTTTTTACTCGTTATTAGTTTTCGGTTTACGTTAAGTTATTTTCGTTTTAGTAGATATTAGTAACCAATCAACCCTCGTTATTTCAAGCATTTTAATTCCGAACCTCAAACGATATTCTCAATTTCACGCCTCGTTGGGACCTCGACCTGGGTATACACTTATCCGGTTATTAAATCGATTGTTGCGTTAAACCGTCGCGAGTTGACTTTTCTTCGTGAGAGGTAGACTTGTAATCGTTTTAGCACGGCTATCAAGGACGCTGTCTCACCAGTACCTTCACCGACCAAAAAGGTGAAGAAGACAAAGAAGGGTCAGTCCAGTAAGGTGGTTAGACCCAAACCACTCGCCACTGAGACTGATGCCCAGAACCAACTCAACCTTAAAAAGAGGTTGAATGTGGCCCAGACCTCTGAGACACCCACTACAGAGACCCTCCTGACCACAAAACAAAGGCCAACGGAGGGCACTGAGAAATCATCCTCAGTGTCCTCGGGCAAACCCTTTCCACATGTTCCCACTGACATACACAAGTCTGAGGGATTAGGAACATTCACCATTTCACATCCCGATGAAGGAACTGATAAATCATAATCAGGGCCTGAGGGAGAAAAGGGTCCTAAATCCTCAGTAGGACAGCACTATCCTACTGGGAAGGGGACCCACCAACAATCACATCCTGCTAACGTTCCTGAGCAAACACACTCAGGATCTCAGGGTTTTCAGGACCCTAAATCCCCAAAAGGACAGTACAATCCTGATGGGAAGGGGGTCCGTCAATCATCACAATCAGTGCCTAGTGATACTACTGGAAAACACCCATCAGTAGTTGAAGGCGCTAAGGGGGACAAAGACTCAGTTGGAAAGAAACAACCTGCTGATATGGAACCCATCACCCCCTCAGGTGGATCCATTCACTCAGGAACTGCCCCCAAAAGCCAGGCTGGTATTACCCCAGTTATTATGGCTAGTCAGGCTGAGCAAACCCACTCAGTTATTATGACAACGGGGTCAGGACCTGGCCAAAACAAAGGCGAGTCTTCTTATGAAGAGGAGCCGGTTCAACTTTTGGGTATTGAGTCCATGGGGGACATTCAGGCTCTTCTCGAGTCTGATGATGAGCTCAAGGAAGAGAGTGATGAGGAAATTTTTGAGGCAAGTGAGGATATAGAAACTGATGTACATTCTGAACAATCTGAACAACCTGAACAATCACATCAGTCATTTCCACATCCAAGTGAAGAATCAGAATCTCAAGCTGCTGGTTTTTCGGATACTGACAACATCCTCAGTAAGTATGACAACACTCTTCCTCTCACTGAGAGACAATTGGTCAAGTTCCTGCTTAAGACCAACAAGGCTCTCTTTCAAGGTCTGACTGAAGAAATGTTTGACCAGCACACTGAAGCCGCTATTCATTATGTCAATCTGAAGGAATCAGTGGAAGCCTATCATGATGATGTAAATGAGCACAAGTCATCTATCTCCTTCTCCCTGACGAATCTTGATTACAACTTAAAACTGTTCAACGAGTCTCTCACCAACTTACAAAAGAGCGTTGACACTATTCAAGAGTCAATGAAAGATGACCCTAAGCTAAACAAGAAAGTTCTTCATGCTTCAAAAACTTACCAGCAACAAACTTCTTAGTTGGCTGAGCTGGTAACTGTGCTGAGATCCTCAAATCTTCAGGGACTCAACTCATCAGTGGACTCCATCCGATCTTCCCTGGGTCTTATGGAGTCCCACATGGCTTCTTTGGCATCATCTTCTTCCTCCCTGGCTTAGAATCTTGGGCCAAGGATGACTGCATTAGAGGCTTCTCAGGCTTCTCTTGAAACTAAGGTCTCAACTCTTCAGGAGGACACCTCAGACATCAAGTCCATGATGACTGAGATCTATCAGGCCTTCAAAGGTCAAGCTCCCTCAACTTCAGTGAGCGAACCAACTCTTGCTCTCACTATGGGTCAAGCAACAGTTGAGGGGGAGAAAGTCACTGAAGAACCTCCACAACCTGAACAAGAACAACCTCCTTCTCACACTGAGGGGGAGAATCCTGAAGCCACCTCATCTTCATCCCACCAAGACAAAGGCAAGGGCATTCTCACAACCATTGAGCCTGAGCCCACAATCTTGGTACCTGCCTCCAAGGAAAGAAGGCCAGACCCTGATGAACCAGTCAGGGTTCCTTATGAAATCAATGGGGTGATTGAACTTCTCACTCATGCTGAAATTCAAGCTCACATAGAGAAAGAGGTGGCAGTAAAGAAAGCTGCTGAAGATGAAAGGCAGAACAAGCTTGCTCTCATTCAGGTTGCAAGAGAAGAGGCTGAGAAGATTGGGATTGAGGCAAAAGACCTTGCAAAAAGGGAAGGTGGCAAGAGATTTGTGAAAGCTCAGAATGCTCAGTTGGCTGTTCTCAGGCAGAAAAGAGAAGAAAGGGCGAAAAGGGCTGAAGAAATTAGGCAGAACAGGATTGAGAGATATCAGTGGGTCATGACAAGTAGGTTGAAGCCTGAACCCATCCTTGATATCAAGATTCACCGAAACACCAAGCCTGCCATTGTTACTGTCTACAGGAGTACTGACAAAAGAATTCTTCAGGTTCATAGCCCCTTCAGATTCGCAGACTTCGGGATCACTGAGTTGGATGAATTGGGTTCAATATTAGCGAAAAAATCTAATGTTGTGGTCCCTGGTCTGTTAAAATCCCTAAGCCTGAGGTATGAAGGATTGGCAGTAGCACCTCAGGAACTTGGTATTCCATCTCTTCTTCCTGCTTCAGCCGAATAGCCTGCCCCTTCTCAGTCTTCTTCAAGAAAGAGAAAGAAGATTGAAGCTGAGCCTGAGATCCAGGTTCTTGGTCTTGACTGTAATAGGGCTCTCCCTGAAGGTGTTCCATTCAGGAACAATGTGGTCATTGAACAACCTGAAAGAGGTATGTTCTTCATTGATGAGTTTGGTGACCAAGCCTTTCAGAGATGGAGTGATATTGATCTATCAGGGATCAAAGCCATGCTTGGCTTTCTAATGATGGCCTCCCCACTCAAAACTCCTAAAAATGTGAGGTTTTGTCAGGATCTGAAAAGGAAAATCTAAGAGCACCCTGACCAACAAGAACTGCAGTCAAAGAAGCCTAAGCTTGAAGCCCTTGGGATTAAGTTGAACTGATGAATCTGCCTGACTACCACCACCACCTTTTGTACTTAGTTTTGATAGGACTTGTAATGATATTAATAAGATGATGTTTTTATTATTTCAGTGGCCTTATTTACATTCTAGTACATTCAGTATGAGTAGAAGTCATTAGCTCACTCATTATTGATCAAAACACTTAGGAATAATTTATATCCAGATAGGGGGAGATTGTTGGGTCCATCAGTACCCAAGAATACTTAAAACAAGATTTGGACACAAATTAACTAAGTGTAAATTAAACCGAGAACAATTCAAGTCACTAAGAGAACAGTCTCTCAGTGAGTCATCTTCAGGATGCTTAAGGCGAATTCAAGAAGAATGATTCACTACTCAGGAAGGCGGTACTCCCTGAGTAGGACTTAAGCCAAAGAAGTAGATGATGGTTCCGTGAGTGTTGGACAAGAACTCACTGAACCCCAGTCTCCTCAACAACATTTAGTGATTGAAGACTGAAGAACTCAACGCCTGAAAGAAAGGCGGGAAGATCTGGGAAGAGTTTAAGATAAGATCAAATATTATCTTGTCAGGAAGAAACTTTCCCTAAGACGGCTAAAAGTCATGGATTGTCAGACCAACCACTCCTAAAGACTTTATAGTCCATTCCCATTGGTTCTTGGAAATGACAATTACTGTTGTAATTGTCAGACACGCTTGCTTCAACAAGTTGTAGTTTTTTAATCACTTTTACTCTTTTATACTTGTGTTTAAATAGGTTCAAAAGGAGAGAAGTTGAGTGTGTTTTGTACATTGAAAGCTTAGACTTTTACAAAGCAACTTCTCTCCTACAAAGAGTAACGTATCCCTGAGATAGCTCAGTGGGTCGAATTGTTACCACTCAAAGCAAAGCTTGAGTTTAGATAGGAGACACCACCATACCTTGTCTGTTAAATCCCAAGTGTTTGTTCTGCAAAACACTTGGGTAATATATTCTTTGATTCATTTCTAATAAGAATTTAAACGTTGAAAAATACTTGTGTGTTTTTACTTTTACGTTTTCATTAATCTGTTAGAATTAATCACAACATTGTATTAGTCATAAACACGAATAGTTTAACTTTCTAGTTAACTCTAAACGTGATAAGAGAACAACATATCAAAATGATGAAACAAAACAAAACAAGGCTCGTTACCTTGGTGCTTGCATCGACAGAACAAGGACAAGGAACCAAGAACACCACACGAATTCGACCCACCTTCGAACTAGAAACAACCCACGATCAAAACCTTCGTCTAAACACCAAGTAGAAGCCACACGAGCCTCCTATGCTTGCTTTTGATTTGAAACAGGAAGGGACAAAAGAGTAGCAGCCATCGACCTTGTTAGGGATAGGTTTAGGTTTTTTTTTTTTTTTTTTTTTTTTTTTTTTTTTTTTTTTTTTTTTTATGCCGTATGGAATGGGGAGGGGGAGACCAAAACCGGTCCTTGTGGTTTTTGAATTGGGCCAAGAGGGCTGAACTTGGTGTGTGGGCTAAGTTCATTGGGTCCTTGGCTGGGTTGTTGTAGCATAACAAAAGATATATGGCCCGAAACAATAATTCATGTAACGCAATTGGTGCCTCGTATTTATTTTATGTTCCAGAAATATTTTGGATTTCAAATATGTTCAAAAATTCCATGATGATGTTTTGTTCTAATTATTTGGATTAACGGTAAATTCGTTTAGTTACTTTCGGTTTTATAATTAATCGTATCCATAACTTAGGAAAATTTCAATGGGATAATTACTAAAATAGCCCAAAACCCAAATGGGATATTTCTACCCCGTTGCCCTGGCAATGCCCCAGTTGCCCAAAAAAGGCGATTTTGCCCAAAAAATACACTGGAAATCCTTCGGTTGCCCCAAAAAATGCCGGTTTGCCCTGGCAACACAATTATTTTTGGATTTCGGTTAGATAGGGAACCGCCCATTTGTGTTTGGCTATTTGGTAATTATCCATAACTTAGGAAAATTTCAATTTAGACATAAAATTTGGTATTTAGAATTTAGGGTTTTACAACTCTTCCCCTTTAAAAAGAAAATTTTCGTCCTCGAAAATTGAAGTGAAATGAAACGGAAAGCACAACGGACCGTGAACAGAAATGTGAATGACTTGTTTCTCATGACTCTATCTTGTTGATCAAAATAGCTTCGGCTTCCTCAGAAAAGACATACCATATTGAATCCAGAACAAAAGAATAATATACCAAACGTAACAGATGATAATGATATTCTCTCCGAAGGGACACAGGGAATACGTAGGATTTGACAGATATATCGTCTGTGGAATTTGATTAGACAAATCAGATGAGAACGTACCGAGTCGCAGAAATATAAGGGTGATATATATGCTGTCCCAGATTCAGAAACTATATTTAGACCATTATAACACATGTTTACGCACCCATACTCATACACGACCCTCATAACTCATATGATCTGTATTTTAACACCATTTTAACATGTTCTTAAAACCCTACAAGATCACCCACAAAAATTCCATACAAAACCCTAACCCTAATTCATGATTTCATGTGACGTTTCTTATAATTTTATGTGAGATCTTAATTCGTATACATGTTCAATATTTTGGCCGATTCATGTAAGTTCTTGGTGACATGTTAACATATAGAGAAAGATCAAAATGATGAAACAAAACAAAACAAGGCTCGTTACCTTGGTGCTTGAATCGACAGAACAAGGACAAGGAACCAAGAACACCACATGAATTCGACCCACCTTCGAACTAGAAACAACCCATGATCAAAACCTTCATCTAAACACCAAGTAGAAGCCACACGAGCCTCCTATGCTTGCTTTTTATTCGAAACAGGAAGGGACAAAAGAGTAGCAGCCATCGACCTTGTTAGGGATAGGTTTAGGGTTTTTTATTTTTTTTTATTTTATGCCGTATGGAATGGGGAGGAGGAGACCAAAACCGGTCCTTGTGGTTTTTAAATTGGGCCAAGAGGGCTGAACATGGTGTGTGGGCTAAGTTCATAGGGTCCTTGGCTGGGTTGTTGTAGCATAACAAAAGATATACGGCCCGAAACAATAATTCATGTAACGCAATTGGTGCCTCGTATTTATTTTATGTTCCAGAAATATTTTGGATTTCAAATATGTTCAAAAATTCCATGATGATGTTTTGTTCTAATTATTTGGATTAACGGTAAATTCGTTTAGTTACTCTCGGTTTTATAATTAATCGTATCCATAACTTAGGAAAGTTTCAATTTAGACATATAATTTGGTATTTAGAATTTAGGGTTTTACAACTAGAGGTTAAGTTAAACCGAATTCTTGATTAAGTGTCTGTTATATACTTAATCCCTTCAAAATAGTTGTTAAGCAGTATGATTTTTCATCATAAAATCAAGTTCATACTGCTAAGTAAAAAGTTTCTTAAAAGGGATTTTCAAAGTGGCTCACAAAAACCATCAAATGATGGACAATGAGTCAAAGCCCCATGATTCACCACTTATACGAGTTAACACACCTAGAAGTGATGAGGGCAGAAATTTAAACTCTTAAGGAATTGATGGCCAACATGTACACTATTGTCTGAAAACATGTTCTAATTGGTAGATCAGATGATGGTGAGAGATCTTCCAAATAGGGGAGGAAATGATAAATCTCATGGGAGGATATATTTTGGTACATGGTGAGAGATCTTCCAAGATCAGGGGAGGAAGATTAACCAATGAAGAAGAAAAGATTGTGGTTGTGTATGCTCAGAACAGGGGAGAAATTGATCAAGTAGTTGTTGTATCTCCTCCTACAATGGCAAAGACAAGAGCATACAAGATGATGATGTCAGCTTTTTAAGAAGCTAACATGTCTTATTATTCAGCCAATAATAAGAACAAGCATTCAGTTGATGGATGCTGGGAATAAACTTTTTCAGTTGATCGATACTGGGAATAAGCTCTTCAAATGAAGAAAGTTTAAATGAAGATTCTGGAGTATTATATATATTCAGAAGGGATGAAGCATTCAAATGGAGAAAGTTCTATCCAGGAGCTTTCAGTTTCAATTTTAGTTCACTACGTTTGTTCATCACTTGCAAAGGCATACTGGAAGAAGACTTCTTGGAACAAGCATCCAAGATACACAGCACCATTGCCTCTTATAATTCCTCCATCCAAGGAAATTGCACCATCTTTTATTCAAAGTACTGCTATTGTTCAAGACAAAGAAAGATGATGTTATTGCTGAAAAAGATTCACAAAAGGTAGATGAGTAAGACAGAAAAATACTTAATCTTGAAGAACAAAGGAAAAGCTCAGATCAAGAGTCTGACTGTTTAGTGTTTGAAAGATCCTCACAATCAAAATTTAATTCATAAGAAACATGTTGATTAGGGAAATCACATGTTTAAGGGAGGATTGTTGGGAATTAAATGTTCTGAAGATTAGTATTGGGAATTAAACGTTTACAAGGTTAGTTTTGCTCAAAGAAATACTCTATGTGTCATTCTACTGCTAGTGTATTTCATTCTATTGCTAGTGTTAGAGATTCTGCTGCCACAAGGATTCTACTACTAGTGCAACAGATACTGCTATTGAAGAGATAAGTGTCGCGTATTCTACTGCTAGATGGATAAGTATACAAAGATATTTTTGTATAAAAGTCAAAGATATACGGTAGATAATATCTTTGATAGATGTTCAGTCAACAAGTTGTGTACACAGATACAAGTTGTATCTTAAGGACTGACATACTCAGGCAAAGTAAGTAGTTCGACAAGACTTATCATTTATTGTAAAGATCTCCTTAGTTGTATAAAAGGAAGATCGTATATTAGTTACAAATATCTGAATGTGTGAATTTGTGATTAATGTAACCATTAGAAATACTAACTCAGTTGATAGAACAAGATAGAAAATAAGTTTTTCTTTGTAATAGAGATTCAAGGTTTTGTAACCCTAGTGATAGTGAAGACCACTCGTATTATTCTTAATAATATTGAATCGTTTGGTGTTAACATTCATTGTTCATTATCAAATTCAACAACAACCACTGTTTCATTTCCAATAATCAATAACCTTCTAAGTGTGGTTAAGTAGATTCCGCATACTTAATCATATTCACTCAAAGTATCACATACACTCGTTATAAAGGACTAACATCCTATTAAGTGTATAGCGCATCCTCTCATTTACCTATACTACACTACAGCGATCAGGTACACTGCCTGGAGGATTGTAAAACTTCATTTCGAGGTCTTGCAAATCTCACATCAAGTTTTTGGCGTTGCTGCCGGGGAATAGTTAATAGTTTAGGTTCGATTTCTATTTCGTTTAGGTCTACTCATTAGATTCCTATCAAGTGAGATTTTTTTTATTAGCTTTCTTGTAGTCTATCTTTTCTTTGTGTCTTTGTTCATAAAAACTTTTTCATTGACTCTTCCGTTCACCATTATGGAGAACGCGAATCCACCATACTACCAACCACAAAATTCACCCACTCCAATAAAAAATGACATCTTGATGTTCCAACAACATCAAGATGAACCTCTCTATGATGCATGGACTCGTATTAAAATATTTACTCTGAAAAGTCGCTCATCATAGCTTCGATTTATGGTCCCAAATTCAAATATTTTACCATCGTGTCAACTACTATACCCAAATGGACATGGACCATTCAGCAGATGGGAAAATTAGGGAATTAAATGTTGAAGAAGCATAGGAAATCATTGAGGATTTAGCTCAAAGAGAATATGGATGGGACAACCCAACAAACGTCATTACAGATTAATTAATAACAAGTTTGAGGGATCAAGCAAGAAGTTTGTTTGGGGATAAAAAGGCTAGAGTTGAGTTACCTAGGTACATGTCGTGGTTAGGTGAAACCAAAATACAAGATGAACATATAGGTAATCAAGATAAGATGGAGGATAGAGTAGAGAATCCAAGTCCACAAAGTACCCCACAAGTCCTACCATCACTTGATGCACACACACCACCCGTGACTTACCCGGAAGAAGTATAAAAGACAATAGGAACCCCGATTGAAGTAGAACCTTTGGAAGAAACACAACTAGAAGAAATAGGTTTGAATACTTTTAGTCTTAACCTTTCTCTTAGTTCTATGGAAGTTCCTAGTTTTGATGAACTGGAGCATCAACCAAAGTCGTTACCCAATTTTGCATCCTTAGATGTGAATTTAGGAATTGAAAAAGGCCCCGATCCACCCATCAAACCACATAGTCCGGGTAGTTTTACGATGAAGGTAGCAGATTCTAAGCCTTGCAGAGAGGAAGCTAATATAGGAGTGAAACATGACCTTACATACTTACATCACCCATTTATGAGTGATCACAAGAAACATTATGGGTTTAAACCGGGTTTATTAGGTCAAGAGGGATTCCTAACTAGGAGTCTTTCGAAGTTGATACAAGATGATCCCTTTTTAGGAGAAAACTTTGATTTACCCATTGCCCCAAATGAATTAGGTAAGGATAGGATTAAAGAAGCACTCCCTTTTGAGCATATGATTCATCCACCACTCTTTCCTCAAGTGGCATATTTCCATCCTAATGGTGTGTATCACTACTATCACCCGCACTTAATCTTAAGTGTAGGGAGAACTCCTTTTCTTCCTTTTAAATAAGGGTAGAGTCAGGCTCGTGACTCAAACAAAAACAAGTGCTTCTTGTGAGGCAACCCAATCTTTTTGTTTGTTTGTTTGATTTTTATCTTTTTGTCTTATATATGTCTTGTCATCATTACTTAATCTTTCATGTTTCGAATAATTTATAAAAATGCTTTATTTTGTTTTTAACCTCGTATTAATTGCGTATAAAGGTATTTTACAAAAAGATAAGTGTATGGAAGATCATATTTGTTTATAAGAACAAATTCAAACATGAAAGTTAACAATGAATGATAAGAATATATTTATGTGTTTGTTTGAGTCAAATGCTTGTATCGAGTCACAATGAATGTTTTACAGTATTTCCAGGTTTTATTAATCAGATTTTTCCAGAAATTTTCAAGAAACAAAACGCAAAAATACTGTCAGGTCATACCTGACGACATCAGGCACTGAAGCAGCACAGTTTTCCAGGATTTTGTTTTTCTGCTGGAACTTGATTTTTGAAAATTTCCAGAATTTTAAAATTCCAGGAATCTGTAGACATTTATTTGCAAGCATTATATCTTACTTTGCTTTCTAGGAATTAGTTTTTATATATATAGTGTTTACCGCCGATTTTATGCGAGGTTTTGTGTTTGTTTTCTTAGTGAATTACAGGTTATATTAGACAAGAAGATAAAGATGAAGTATGATGAGCATTTATTGCATTTATTTTCTTGGAGGAGGATTTAACCATGTTTTCACATCGTCCATGCCAAGCGAATCAGGGGAGTATTAGTTTCTTTCATCTATTTTATTTTTTCCCGTTATCATAACTTTGTTACTTTTCAAGAACATTGGGGACAATGTACAATTTAAGTGTAGGGAGGGTAAAATGGGATACTTTATAAACTATAACTTCGCCTGATATTTGTTTGTCTTAGAGTAAATGTGTAATAAAACTAAAAGAGATACTTGTTAGGGCAATTTTGGCACCAAATTTAAAATTTTTTACAACACGTAGGAGTGAAACTTTAGTCTTAATAAGCATCTCATGGATAGGAATTATATAGCTAGCACAAAAACCCTTCCACTCAAAAATTTCCACCCCAAAAATGTGAGATTCGCCTTTAGATCTTTAGAAAAAACATTTACCTTTAATGCTTATGAGTGTATAGTATATAGATTCTAGAACTTGCGTTTGTGATGCATCCCGAGATCGCTAGTGAGACTACATTCGTGTAGTTAGGATTTACTAAATGGTAAGAGGCATTAGGATAACCCTTGTTTTAAACCTGTTTTATAATTACTTGACAAATGAGCCAAGTTACTTGACCAATAAAGTCAAATAATTTTTCCACACCTTTGCGATGTACTCACTTTTAGTACACGATACCCCTAGTACACCCCTCGGAGCCTATCTTTTTTGCGGTTCTCGTGATATTTCGGTGGATTCCGAGATATTAACGAAGAACATAGTTTACAATCCACCCCCAAATGTACAACCAAATCGCCTTAGCCTTACTTGTATGCACTCACTTTTAGTGCATTATTGTTACAACTTATTTGTTAAACCCTTTGTCAATTGTCTAATTGGTTATATGGTTGCTAAGTCGATTCATATCTTGTAAATACAGTTTTGGGATGATTGGGACTCATTGGTAAAAGTACTAGTTTGTTATGGAGTAATGGGGAAGAATTATTACCCCATAGGTACGTTAATGTTTAAGGTACTCCAAGTGTTTTGATTTTCTTAATTCGGGTCATTAGTTAGTTATGTGTAAAGTATGTAAAAGTTCAAGTGTAGGAAGGTCGCAAATAATCCCTTTCATGTATTGTTTTGGATGGTAGGGTAAGAATGTATGAAAAAAATTAAAAAAAAAAAAAAAAAAAACAAAAAAAAAAAAAAAAAAAAAGAAGAAGAAATTAAAAAAAAAAAAAAAAATGGAAAATGATGAAAAAAAAAATAGTAGAAAAAGACAAGAGAAAAAATATACGGACTGCCATCCCGTCTTTCATTTTTGTTTAAGTGAAAATAGTGTCTTGAAAAATACAAAAAGAGTTAGTAGTTAGCGAGTCGATTTGAGTCTTGCCTTAGCAACGCCTCATTGTACATGTAATTAACTAAGATAATTGACTAGCCACCAGTAAATTTCCCTTATCCAACAAAACCGTGTTTTCCTATACCTTTACACCTGAAATTACAACCCTTTAAAAGACCTCTTTGATAGTTTATCCAAGGTGCTTATGCTAAAGTGGTGGAGGTTTGATTAGTTCTCAAGCCTATGGTAATCTATGTGCTATGACAAGTAGAGAGTGTTATATTTTCCCGTTTCCATATTGATGTGTTACGTGTGTGTACAAGTTTTAAATTTATAAGGGTTGAATTATCGAATCTAGAAATAACACATACGAGCAAGTGAACTCGTCCGTTATAGAAAGATTATGATGGTAAGTCGGGATCGTTCGCAGGGATTTGTGAGTGAATCGAGTTGTAAGTATAAAAGCTACTAAAAGTAAATCTCAAAAACAAGCAATAATGATAATATGATAATTCAAATGATTAAAACTACACTTGCTTAGACTAGTATACTACTCTAGATAAGCATGATTGTGATAACTTTTGTTAACATGTTGGTTATGATAATTAGTTGGTGAACTAATCTATTGTTCTTACAAGTTAAACCTTCATCAATATTTTAGTTTATAAAAACAAGCATTAAGTTTAACCAATCAATTCAAGATCAATTCAAGTTTCATAAGTTTGGATTAACAAACTTAAACACAAAAACAATCTTTTGTTTTATCAAATAAGCTTAGGAAATGGTCAATACAAAAGGTAACCGATCATAGACAAAAAGGTTACAATTGATTGTAAACTACTAATCTTTCGACCTATGAGGTGGTTTTCAATAAATCCAATTTGATTGACAAAAGCATTCTTATTACAACCACAATTAAGTTTCTTTGTTTAGCCAAGAATAATGGGTAAAAACAATCATTCATAGACAAATGATTATAACTAGTTGAATAACAATAAACCTTTCGACCTTTAGAATTACTAACAACTAGTCAAACTTGATTAACAATGTCACTATGAAACTTAAGCACAATTGGATCTTAGAATTAACTTGAAATTGAATTAAAACATGTTATCACAATCATACGCAAATCATTAAGTAATATACATCATCTAAGTAAGTGCACAAAGGCACTAGCCACTCATAGCAAACATGAACTTAAACTCAGAATTATGAACATTAGAAATCATGATTAAAAGTCTTACAATGATTTGAATGAGATTACAAATGATAAGGTAATTATACCAAAAGTATTGGTGTTGACTTCTTGCAGGTTTGACTTCCAAATGTTGACTTCTTGGACTTCCGAAGTTTCCTGGACTTCTAAGGACGAATTTGAGAGCTTTTAAGAGTGGTTTATGATTAGAGAGAGTTGATTGATAGTTGTGTAATAGTTGTCTTATAGTTTTCTCTCAAATGATTTTCAAAGGCTCTATTTATACTACTCTCAAGCATAGGAACTTTAAATGCTGCAACTTGGCCTCCAAGTAGCTTAGAAGGACCTAGAATACCAAATAGAAGAGCCTAGAATTGAACCAAAGTGCAGATTTGAGAAGAGTACGAGGGATCCATCCGATCGGATGCAGGTTATGTCCGATCGGATGGTCTTGATCATCATCTCCATCCGAATGGGTTGCGGGTTGCATCCAATCGGATGGAGATGTCCTGTAGACACAAACTTGGTCTTTTGATGTTTGGCTTGTATCTTTCTCATAGCTCTTGGAACTTGGAAGCATGAACACTTGGATCTTCCTTATTTGAAATGCCTATTCGGAGTGGTTCTTGACATGAGAATCTTCGTACGATCGTAAATCCTTGTTTTCTTCATTAATCTTTCACTTTTTCTTCCTTTTTCCTGTACTTGGCTACATATACTTTGCAAACATACTTTGGTGCGATTAAGTAACAAAAGCATATAAATATAACCAAATAATATATACAAAAGCACGAATAACGCTACTAAAAACATGCACAATTTGAGCGTTATCAAATTCCCCCACACTTAAACTTTGCTTGCCCTCAAGCAAATCTAGATGTAAAAAATAATTATCCACATGGTATACGAAGATTCGAGATGTTTGACAATACCCTAAGCTTTTATAAGTGAAGATTCGAGATGTTTGACAATACCCTAAGGATTTTCTTGCTTGATGAACATTACTAATCACCTCACGAAAAAGGAATGAAATATAATTCACTCAAATCACTCATTTATATGGTTGGTGGAGTATATAAGAGAAATCACACTCATTGCTCAGTCATGATCTAAATATTACCATAGGCTTGTACAAGAAACAAAACTACACCGACATGGCGTGAGCACCAAGTATACATATCAAAGAGGTCTTTTATTCGGGTTTAAGGCTTCAAGGGTTATATCAGACTTATGTGCAAATATCTTACGCAAAACATAATAGATCGCTGGCGCGAATTCTTGCATTACCAAACAACGGATGGTCAATAAGGATAACCTTAGATCGCTGGCGCGTTATCTAATTCCTCAAGAACTCGGATGGTCACTATATGTCAATACACTTGATAATTTCACAAAGCCAAAAGGTAAGGATAAGACATGGGATATGTTTTAGAAAGTGTTAGGAACATGTTTTATAAGTATTTCAAGTCTTGTACATTTCACTAATAGGTTGCTTAAAATAGGATCATATTAATGTGCAAAAGGCCACGGTCCATTAAGTGGTCCATGGGCCGTGAAGCCCATACGATTTACACATCAAAACACACTAGCCTATGTTGCCCTAGATTGTTCCTATAAATAGGGAGCTAGTGTGTTCATTTATTTTGTTGGTTTTTCATGTATTATGCGCAAGCCTTGTCCTTGAATCATTCGAATATTGAAAGCCTTCCTTTCTATCTTATTCTCATCTTATTCTCTTTAGCTTATTGCTTATTTACTTATCTTCTCTAGTCGTAGCTTAGTTTAGTAGTAGTACAAGTTTTATAGTTCATTATACGAGTGTGTATTTGAGATATTAGTGACCTACAAGTGGTATCATACGCCAAAGGTAGTTAGGTTTAGTGTTTTAGAGTAGATTTAATCGTTATTTCATTTGGTTTAATTGGTTTACGTAAGTTTTTGTGGTTCGTTGCTTTAAAAGTGTGAAAAACGCGAGTTTGGCAAATCGTTGCTTATTCCTTTTCATCAAATCTTCGTGTTTTAAGGATAAAGTTGTAAACTTTGGTGCAAATTTGTTGTGTTAAATTCATTAGTTTTACGATTTTCATCATCCTACAACGTTTTGGGTTGAAATTCGAAGGAAAAGGGTTTCTCGCAATTGGTCTGCAAAAATTCAAGGGTTTCTCGCATTTGGTAAAAAGGGTTTCTCGGAATTGCTAGTTTAAGGGTTTCTCGCAATTGGACTGAACAAGGGTTTCTCACAATTCATCAGCTTCTTCGGATTTGGTACTCGGTGTTTCCTTCCTTGTATAAGTTTGTGAAACTACCTCGACTTGGAATTATTCTCATCTTTTGTATAAAAGTTTGAGAACGTGATCGAAATTGTAATTTTGAAAATCTTTCGAAATTGCTTGATCTTTCGCAATTCAGAGTTATCTCTCGCAATTGCTAAGCTCTCTCGCAATTGAAATTGTTTCTCGCAATTACAATTCTCTTTCTCATTTGGTGAATCTCTCGGAATTACTCAGATCTTTCGCAATTGGACAACCTCTTTCGCAATTTAGAATCTCTCGCAATTCAAACAGTGTTTCTCGCAATTGGACTAAGAACCTTAAGTAAACTTAAAAATCAAACATCATAACTCTTAAAACACATCTTAATTATCTAAAGATCCAACAAAATGTCTCAACCACCTCACTTCAATTACTACTATCAGCTACAGCAATATCCTCAACAACAGCAATTTCATCCTCAGTATCAACAACAACAAGCATTCGTGCAACAGCATCAGTTTCTCTCTCCACCACAAGTATCCCCACAACAAATCATGCAACAGAATCAAATGATGAACAATCCATCCTACTCCAGAGAGCCACATTGGTTTAACAAGATGTGTGAGGCAATCAGCAGTCAGCAATCCCGACATGAAGCTGGGAATCAGGATACTCCACCTATGCTGACACCTGGTAACTATGTGCAGTGGGCAAGTAGATTTCTCAGATTCATTGAACTCCGTAAACCCCATGGGAAATATCTTAAGCAAGCCATTGAAGAAGGACCCTTTCCACTTCCAGTAAATGTTGTTCCAAGAACTACAGAAAGAGATGAAACATCTACTCCCATTGCTGTCGCTAACTACACAAATGAACAAACACTGCAACAAGAGGCAAATCAATTGGCAATGTCTTACATACTTCAGGGGATTCCTAATCCTATTTACCGAAGTATTGATTCTCAAAAGACTGCCAAAGACATGTGGGAACATGTGCATCTTCTCATGGAAGGGACTGAGTTAAATCAAGAAGACCTTGAGTCAAAGCTTTACATGGAATATAACAATTTCATCATGGAACCAGGGGAGACAATTGAATCATACTACCACCGTTTCACAAATATTGTAAATGACCTCGATCGTCATGACATCAAGTTACCTAATATTGCTATCAATTCAAAATTTCTGGGTTGCCTTGGACCAGAATGGCAGAAATATGCAACATTTGTCAGGCAAACTAAGAAGATTGGTGAGGTCAAGTATGGACTAATGTATGACTTTCTGAAACAACATCAATCTGAGGTAGATAAGGAAGTTGCAGCACGAGGCGGTTTCATCCCAGCACCAACACCTAACTCACTTGCTCTCGTTGCTCAATCCAACTTTCCACTACCAAACCAGGAATTTGGTCAATCATCTTTCCAACCAAGTTTTCCACCACAACCTTCTAACCAAATCATCCCATATGAAGCACCATCACAATACTCTGACAATCAAATGGTTCCATATAATAACTCAGATTCCATGTTGTACTCAAACGCTGATTATGATGAAGAGGAGGATGCATTCAACTCTCTTAATGAAGCATTTGGATTAATTGCTAAGGCATTTGGCAAGTTCACCAAATCCAACAACCGTCTTCGTTCATCTTCCAACACCAGGAATCAAGCTGTTATTAATGATGGCAGAGTGGAAATTCAGAATCGGTCTTCGGGCAGATATGGTTCAGGAAACAGTGGAAACTACGGGTCTCAGAGGTTTCAGTCAGGAGGGAATAGGTTCAATTCAACAAGGGGTAACAGGAATAGTGTGGATAATACTCAGAGCAGAAATCAGATGATTGGGAATGCACAGAAAGGCATTGCAAATACTTCAATCACATGCTACAACTGTGGTGGGAATGGTCACATGGCAAATGCATGTCCAAAGCCTCGTACTATGGGCAGTGCATATCACAAGGAAGCTCTTCTGATGGCTCTTAAAGATGAAAAGGCAGCAGGAATGGTGACACAAAATGAGCAAAGCTTCATGGCAAATGCTGCATCTGATGATGAGATGGAAGATCTTGAGGCAAATGCTGCAGTAATGCTCATGGCAAACATGCAAGAGATGAACATGTCCGAGACAGGCCCGGTCTATGACACCGATGGTCTATCTCAGGTACCTGATCCACAATGTCTTATACATGAAATTGCTTCACCATCTGCATCTTCATCTACTAATGACAATTCTGTTCAACATGATTAATCATTCTCATCTCCATCAGATGATCAAATAAACACTGTTGTATCATTTGATGATGATAAAACCGTCGTTTCATTTAATGATTCGATTGACGATGAAAATTTGGATCATCTTGAACAAAATGATCCTTTGACTGATCAAGATTCAGAGCTTCAGGCCTTGTTAATGACCACCCAATCACAAATTGAAAAATGCAATGAAATCAATAAAAATCTGAAAGAGAAAATTGCATTGTTAACGAAGGACAATGAGTGCTACAAACTACAACTTTCGGGATATCTAAAACAAGATAAACATGAAAAAGGTTTTGAAATTGCTTTCCAACAAGAGTATGTAAAAGTTCAAAATTTAGAAAGTCAAGTTCGTGAGCTAACCGTTGCCAAAGCTGAGCTTCTCTCTCAAAAAGAAAAGGATCAATTTGAATTCAAAAACCAAATTGATGCTTTAACTTCTGAGTTGTTCAAAACTCAATCAGAGCTTTCAACATCTCGGCAGGTTCTTCTTGAAGAAAAGCAAGCCACTAGGAAACGTGTTGACTCATATCTTGAGGAAATTCTGGATTTGGAAACCAAACTCAAAGAATTTCAAAATGTTGTGTATAAAACGGGTAATTCTGTAACACAAATTCAAAAACTAACTATGCAACCGAGTCCTAAAGGAGTAAGTTTTGCACTTGGAAGTGACAAACCCTGTAATTTACACATAGCACTCAAAGACAATCCTAAGTTATATAATGCAACATTTTTGTTAGATGATACCTTTCAACGTGTTGTTATGTATTCTATTGATGAAGAAACTGATTTTCTTGCACACAAGATTGAGGGTCGATCAAATTCACAAAAAGAGTTTTCAAGAGTACATTATGATTATAATGCACGACCTCATTTGAGCAAATCATTTGTCCCTCCTAAGGACCATCCAGAACAAACGTTAACATACAAAAACATAAATGCTCCTTCGTCTATAACTTCTGTCCCCACAACTGCTGCACAATTCAAAGATTGTTTGAAAGAGGATCTTGTTGATCCACAAATGCCTCAAAAATGTCGGGTTCTTTGATATTTTCAGACATTTATGGACGACATTTCTCGTTTGGAGAATGAAATTGAGTTTAGTTCTCAAATTCCTGTCTCTTCTTTTCTTTCTCCTGTTCAAAAAGAAAAGAAAGAGATTCTTCAAAAGAAAATTCTTCCTCATGTCAGAAATCTGAAGAAATGCGCAACAAAATGGGAAGATGAGTTATACACGGAAGTAGCATCTATGAAAACCATTTTCAAAGCTAAAGATGACAAGGTTTAACGTCAAAAACTTCAAAAGCAATTTTTAGCAAAAGAAAATGATCGACTCTTAGAAAAAGTTATGTGTTATGACGTTGTTTCTGTGATTTTGAATTCACTTTATGAGTCATGCAATGAATTACTTGTGAAAGATCATGCTGTAAAAGTTGAGATGTTGCAAATGGAGATAGAAAATTTGGTCAAAGAGAATGAGGATCTTCGACAAATCAACAATGATGTGGAAAACAAAGTTTTTAATCTTCAAAAAAGGCTTGATTGGTGTCAAAATCAAAATGCAAAATTTGAACTAAGATTTCCAAATCTCATAGGATCTTTATCATTTCAAAACAGTCATGTTCCTGATAATCACAAGGAAACAAAGGCTTTCTTAAGACTTAAACTGTTTGAAAATGAAAAGGAACTGGATGAAATTCTTCAAAACAAAAATGACACAGTCCGCCTCAACAGAAAATTAGATTCACAAAATCAAGAATTCCAACACATCATTGTTGATCTGAAGAAGAAAATCAGAGTTTTAGACAAAGGCAAATCAAATGTTCATAAGATTGCCCCAGGGATGTATGTAGTAGACAAAGCAATTACCCAAGCATCAGACTCCACCACTAATGCAAACACTTCTACTTCCACAGGACTAGATACTATCTCTAAGGCTAGCAGTTCCAAGACTACCAAGAAACAACAGAAGAGTAGAGTCAGGAAGTCTAGGAATGGTTCATCTAAGTCTTCAGAAGTTCAAGAAAGTAGTTTGAATAACACAGATGTAATGTCAGGAATAGAATCGACCTTAGCTAAGTCTAATTCTAGGAATGATGTAACAAATGTTGAATCTATGAATGATAATGTTGATGTTTTGGTTGATGCTAGTTGTATTGTTTGTCGTGCTAGTATATTATCTGGTGATCATCAAAACTGCATTGCTAAAACTCTGTTGAAACGTAAAAAGAAACGAACTAGTGGCTCTTCCTCTAGGCTCAAAACTGTTGCCAAGTCCATTTTAGGGAAACCACCACTAGTTGTTTCTGAGCAAACCATTGAAACACCCATAGCCAAACCTAAGACAACCAAATCACCTAGTGCATTCATAAGGAAAAAGGCTGAGACTAGTTGGACATGGCAACGTTGGTTACAAAACACTGCAAGCTTTAAATGGGTTCCTAAAATAATTAAATCTTGTGTTTCTAACCCAACGGGTCCAACCGTTATCAATTATCCACCTATTTCCAATGTTTGTGATGCAGGTGATTCAAATTGTCCTATGGATTGTTGATAGCGGGTGTTCCCGACACATGACCGGCAACCTCAAGCTTCTCACAAACTTTATCGCAAAGTTCATCGAAACGGTCAGGTTCGGGAATGATCACTTCGCAGCAATAATGGGCTATGGAGATTATGTTAATGGGAACATCGAGATCAGTCGTGTATACTATGTTGAAGGCCTTGGTCACAATTTATTCTCAGTGGGAAAATTCTGTGATGGAGATTTAGAAGTAGCATTTAGGGAGAAGACTTGCTTCATTCCTGGTCTTCAAGGAAATGATTTGATGAAAGGAAGACGCGGAACCAGTCTATACACCATATCCTTTGAAGGCATGACAGCTTCATCTCCTATCTGTTTACTCTCTAAAGCTAACCCACAAAGGCTTGGTTATGGCATAAAAGATTGTCTCATCTCAACTTCAAAACCATGACTGACCTTGTAAGGAATAAATTGGTTGACGGATTACCCAAATTCAGATATGCCAAAGATCATTTGTGTTCTGCATGTGAACAAGGGAAAAGTCACCGTGCTCATTTTCCTCCCAAAACAGAACACAGCACAGATCATGTCCTCCAGCTGCTACATATGGATTTGTGTGGTCCAATGCGGGTTCAAACCATTAACGGGAAAAGGTACATTTTGGTAATAGTTGATGACTACTCACGATGGACATGGGTCTACTTTCTTAGGACAAAAGATCAAGTTCCTTCAATGGTCATCACATTTCTCACAAAGATTCAAGTTCAAGTCCGTAACACCGTCAGGATTATTCGTACAGACAACGGCACTGAATTTAAGAATCAAACCCTTCGGTAATACACTGAGAAGAATGGGATTGTTCATCAATATTCAATTGCTCGCACTCCCGAACAGAATGGTGTAGTTGAAAGACGAAACCGTACGCTTGTGGAAGCAGCTAGAACAATGTTGATCAATGCTCAATTACCAGATTACCTTTGGGCTGAAGCTGTTAATACTGCATGTTATACCCAGAACCGCGACATGATCAACAGACGACACAACAAAACTCCATATGAGCTCATACAAGGCAGAAAACCAAATATCAACTACTTTCATGTTTTTGGAGCACTGTGTTACCCGAAAAATGATAGAGATGATCTTGGTAAACTTAAGGCTAAAGCAGATATTGGGATATTCGTTGGCTACTGTGAGAACTCTAAGGGATATAGAATTTGGAATCGTCGGACCGGGGAAATTCAAGAGACTATACACGCCAATTTTGATGAACTCACGGATATGGCTTCTGAGAAAGACCGCTTGGAACCCGCACACAACCGTTTGAACTTCCCAGAATCTTCAGCTGAACCATTACCTTTCAAAAGGAAAGATCTGGAAGATCTGTTTGCTCCTATGTTTGATGACAGTTTGGTTAACAGTACGTCAGAGGCTTCCACAAGTTCCGCTGCTCAACAACTCCCAAATCAAGCACCTGATCCATCAGCATCTACCTCTAGAGTAGTTGCTGACGATGCACCACAATCTGAACCATCATCATCAATAGATAAAACACCTCAACCAGCAGTTGAAGATTCTTCCCTCATTTCTAACCAAGTTCCAACACCACCAGTTTTTGACGGAAATGCCTTTTTCAATCCATTTGCTCCACCCCCAACCATTCCCGAACCAGGAGAATCTTCCTCGAGCAACATGGAATCGTCAAATCTGAATCACAACATTCAACACTACCCATCTACTCATAAATGGACAAGGGATCATCCGTTACTTAATGTGATTGGCAATCCAGATAATCCAGTTATGACACGACAGAAACTCCACACAGATGGTGAAACTTGCATATACGCTCTCACCGTTTGTCAAGCTGAACCGAAAAATATTAAAGAGGCCATGACTTATGACAATTGGATTGAATCAATGCAAGAGGAGTTGGATCAGTTCAAAAGATTGGAAGTCTGGGAACTCGTTGAAAAACCAGATGGAGTTTATGTTGTGGGCTTAAAATGGATTTGGAAAAATAAGCTGGATGCAGAAGGCACGGTTATTCGTAACAAGTCACGGTTGGTTGCTAAAGTGTATAGCCAAGAAGAAGGAATTGACTTCGTGGAATCCTTTGCTCCAGTGGCTAGGCTTGAGGCAGTTAGAATGTTCCTGGCGTACGCGGCTCATATGAACATCACAGTTTACCAAATGGACGTGAAGACAGCATTCCTGAACGGACAACTTCGTGAAGAGGTGTATGTTTCACAACCAGAGGGCTTCGTCGATCCAGAACATCCTAATCACGTATACAGGCTTAAGAAAGCCCTCTACGGCCTTAAACAAGCCCCGAGGGCCTGGTACGACAAACTTTCAGCATTCCTTATTGCTAATCATTTCACTAAAGGATCTGTAGACCCGACTTTGTTTATACAAAAACACGGGGAGGACATTCTCATCGTACAAATTTATGTGGATGACATCATTTTTGGGTCTACCCATAAAAAGTACTCAAATGCTTTTGCAAAACTTATGAAACAAAACTTTGAGATGTCCATGATCGGTGAACTAAATTTTTTCCTAGGATTACAAATTCACCAATCACCTCGTGGTATATTCTTGAGTCAGTCTAAATATGCACAAGAGATATTAAAAAAGCATGGCATGACATCTAGTGACACCTATAACACCCCTATGTCCTCATCATCCCCGAAGCTAGATGCTGACATACATGGGAAACCCACTGATCCTACAAATTATCGTAGCATAATTGGGTCTCTCATGTATCTCACCGCTAGCAGATCAGATGTTGTATTTGCCACATACCTATGTTCACGCTATCAGTCTAACCCAACAGAAAGACATTTATCTGCTGTTAAAAGAATCCTTAGATACATCAAGGGAACCATTCATTTGGGGATCTGGTATCCAAAGGATTCTGGTTTTGCACTAACTGCTATTTCAGATGCGGATCATGCGGGATGTATTAATACAAGAAAGAGCACATCCGGTGGTGTTCAATTCCTAGGTGATAAGCTGGTGTCCTGGCAGTCAAAGAAGCAAGATTGTACGTCTCTATCATCCACGGAATCAGAATATGTAGCCATGTCTGCCTGTTGTGCTCAAATCATTTGGATGCGATCACAACTGATGGATTATGGTTACATATTCAATAAAATCCCGATGTACTGTGACTCCAAAAGTGCTATCGCTATCTCATGCAACACAGTGCAACATTCCAAGTCCAAACACATCGCTCTCAGATATCACTTCATCAAGGAGCATGTGGAGCAGGGTACCGTTGAGTTGTATTTCGTGGGAAGGGAACACCAATTGGCGGATCTTTTCACGAAAGCCTTACCTCATGATCGTTTTGTGAAACTGGTTCACCAAATTGGAATGAGATGCTTGACTCCTCAAGAATTGACGAACTTCCTCAAGAACAACTAATCAAGTCAAGCTCTCACACTATCTTGTACATAATTATTAAAAAAAAAAATGTGTGTGCAAGTACAAACCCTTATTCAACAATTTGTTCCTATTAAACAGTCTTTATTTATTTCTGAACAAATGTTAAGGGGGAGACACAAAATTTCACAAATTTTTTAAAATTTGTACTTGCATGTTTTTTGTAACACTGTTGCTTCGTATTCGTGTTGATGGTATATCCTAAGGCTTATTTGCTAAATGGTTAGGACTTTGATGGTAACAACAAAAGTTTAGAGGACCATAAGTGCTAAATATTGAAAATCGTTTGGTTAGGATTAATTGTGCTAAATATTGAGGTTAAGGGACTAATTGTGATAAAAGGTTAAAAGTTAAAAGTAAAGAGTTAAATGCACTCTGACATAACTGCGTTATTCATTTACTTTCACTGCCATACCTGTCTCTCGCATTTACTTCCTTTCAACAACCTAATCAACGGCTATCATTGATTCTGATCATCCGTTCAAGTTTTAACTAATCTGTGAGTGTTTTTATGAATATTAAGTGATTATAACAAACGGTTTTCAAGGAATTAGAGATCCAACGGTGGATTTTGTGTATAATGATTATTCGTAATTCTAGGTTGTGCGTAGATTTGGGGATTTTTAATCCTATGTGTTATGAATGATTATGAATGTACTTCTGTGCTTAGAACATGATTGTATAACATATATGCATGCTTAATCGTACCAGAAATCCATATGAATGTGTATTCTTGAATTTAGGGTTTATGTTCATAATTTGGGGAAAATCGAGTGCGAATGTTTTGGTGTAATGAGAGAGTTGTTATGTTGTTGTTATGATATGAATTGAACATTTGTTGCCTCAGATTAAACCCAAAAACATCAATTAGCTGTTAATTGAAATTTAGGGTTTATAAAGAACACGATGCACAAGCAGTTTGATTCTAGAAATTTTGTGGTTAATTCTTGTTATAACTTGGACAAAATGCGAAAAATAGCTATGTGAATCCATTGCAATTAGCGTGATATCATTAATTTGTGTTAAAATGAAATGCAATGAAAAATCTTGGTGAAAAATCGTCGTCAAACGGGTTTCGGAATTTCTTATATAAGATATTCACGAATTTGCAATTGCTTTCGCAATTGTCATTTGCTCTCGCAATTGGTAATTGCTATCGCAAATGGTAATTGCTCTCGCAATTGAAAAAAAAATCGCAATTGGTAATTGCTCTCGCAATTGAAATTTTTTCTCGCAATTGGAATTTTTTCTCGCATTTGACAATTTTTCTCGCAATTGGACTTTCTCTCGCATTTGACAATTTTTCTCGCAATTGGACTTTCTCTCGCATTTGACAATTTTTCTCGCAATTGGTATTTTCTCTCGCAATTGGTAATTTCTCTCGCATTTGTCACAATCTCTCGCATTTGACAAACTGCCTTCGAAATTACAAATTTCCAAAGAAATTACAAATTTCCTTAAGTCTTGTCAAATTAAAGAGAAAGTTTCTTATGCAAATTAAAATGATCAATTCATAGTCTAACAATTGCAAAGTCATGTTAATAAAGGATGTTATGTGCAAACACTTAGTCACAACTAATGCTAACACACATATATCCTGCAAATTGGTTTCATAATGTTGTTTCAGATTATCCACAATGTCTTCACAACAACAACAACGACAACTTCCAATGATCACCAAAGCTGAATTATTCCCACAAGGATTCACGGCTAAGTATGGCAAGAACAATTCAAGAGTTGTCTTTGACAACATCAATTGTGCTGAACCAAGTTGTCGCATTGTTATTGAAATCCTCAAAAGACATGAATGCCGTAGTATTTTGGAAGATTCAGATAGTATTCCTGAGTTATACATCCATCAGATGTGGAGCACTATCAACCCTGATGACAGTAACAAATTCTTCACATGCACTCTTGACATAAAACAAGTCAAAGTCACACCAGCACATCTACGTGAAGCTTTATCTCTACCTAATCCACCGGATATCTCACGACAATACTGGCCTTCACCCACTGAACAAGACATTCTCAACTTTCTCATTGGCATTAGATATGATGTAGATCCCAATCTTCCACTCAGCATTATCTCAAATATCAATGCTAAGTCCATTCCTCAACCATGGAGAGCAATGTACTACATTCTGATTCGATCAGTGTCTGGAAGAGACAGTGGTCACGAACATCCCATACTTTCTCATGCTCAACTCTTTTGGGGAATTGTTACCAAACATAACCTTGATTTTGCTGCTATTATCTGGGAAGATCTTATGTTTCAAATACGGGCTCAGTATAAAAGACCATTGACTAAAATTCCATTTGTCCGTTACACTAAGTTGCTTATCAGTCTTCTCCTTGATAAGAATCATGATATTTCTAATCGACCCGAAAACAGAGAAAGACATGTGATAAAGATGGACACAGATTTCAAATCAGTATACTTTCCAAAGGATAGCACTCACAAACAAGGTCTTAAATTGTTTGAGGTTCTACTTACTGATGAGGTCAAGGAAACTCCTGCTTACGAATATTACATTCAGGCTTATGAAAAGAAGCTTGTCGCCATAACTAAACTAACTGAGGGAACAGGTTCTTCCATGACTCGTTCCAAAAGTAGTAGAGCTAGTAAAGCTGGAAGTGCATCGAGTGCTTCAAAGAGACAACCCCCAAGAAAGAGGAGAATTGTAAAGACTGCTCCAAAACCAAAAGTTGAAGACATTGGTATTCGTGATGAATCTTCTGAATCCTCTGAAGACACCGAACCAGAATTAGAAATACTTAATGTAACACCCCAACCCGGCAAGGGTAGAAGTGTCACGCAAATGGTGACATATCAAAGGCAAGCATAACATACGACTTAAATAATACAATAGAAATCCAAAGGTTACAAAAGATATACTGGAACTACAAGGTTACAATTGAGAAACAAAACTAAATACTATGTCTGTCAATGCAAATCCTTCTAAAAACTTCTACTTCTGAAAAACTATCAAAGTCTTCTAAGTCCAAAGGTCTCTTCACTCATACCCAGCTTCCAACTAAAACCTGCCGCACACGGAAAGAAAACGTGCGGCTGAGCTTAAAAAGCCCAGTGAACAGATATATAATAAACGGAAACGAAGACAATTGAAATTGAACAGATATAGCATAATGAATAAGATATAAGTAAAGGTGTAAAGAGTAAAGGTTTAGGACAGTCATCCACCACGAGCCCAGAACAGAACAGATAATAACCATCATAATCCAGAGGGGATGCCTCTTAAGTAACCAGATAATATGAGGGGTGTCCTCATGTATCAAATGGAGTGATCAGCTCCCAGATAAATGTGAAAGGCGTGTATAGCACACAAACACCAGTCACCAGAACAGATATCATATATATAGTTAAATCCACTTACAGAACAGATCTAGGATGCATCCATACGCCCCCCCAGAACATATCATATTGGCCATAATCATAGTAGTGTGCACATATCATAAACAGAATGGGGACGTGGCGGAACATCACTCTACCGCCCTAGAGTCATGCCATTGGTGCATCAATGACACGGACATGGAACCCCCATGCCTAGTGAAATGGCTCGGGTATCAAACTAAGAGTCAGACATCAGATCATAATCAGAGGGTCATATATCAAAGGTCAAATCAGATGGTCCATAATAGATGGTTCATAACAGATATGTCAGATGTAATAACAAAGGTCCAAATCAGAGTGTAACCAGAAAGGTTCATAATAAAAGGGTTCATAGCAATGGTTTTGGAAACACTTAAACGAATCAGAATCAGAATCATAACCATGAGATAGGACACCCTTACTGAAAAAGGGCAGAGTATCTGTACCTTATTCAGAAAGCAAACACAACCCGAAACGAAATAAGATGAAACGATCAGGTACTCTCCTTCTTCACACCTAAAGGAGTAGAAGGGGATCAAAATAGTTCTTAACTTCATGTTTAACTTGCCTTTCAACTTGTAGGTGGTTTAAAGGTTCATTAGTTATCATTATAGTTTTATTCCTTCAAAAGTTCGTTGCGTATTTAGGATGAATTGAATGACCATTTGTGTAATTATCATAAGGTTAGGGTATAAAGTGTAATTATTGTGAAGTTACAGATTCTCACAAGTTTAGTCCTTTAGTATTACCAAAATATCAATATAGACCCTTTAATGTTTGGAAATAAACACTTAACCCTTTTTAATATCACAATACACTTTTCTCAGCTTTTAAGGCACTTCTGTACCCGTTTTATTAAATATAAAAGTCATAGAAGAACTCAATAATAAAATCCACAAAAATTCACAGAGGTACCTCAATGTCACTAGTATTTTAGCTAATTTTTCCAGATTTTATTGGTTAGTGTAAATATGACTTAAAATCCACTTTTACAAGTCGTTCTGAAAACATATCTGATGGAACACCAAAAAGTTACCATCTGTTAACCCCTTTATAAAAATTCACAAAAATCTGCAAAAATTCAAGCTACTAGCACACATCCTATATTTTATCCAGTTCAAAGGGCTCTTCTTAATTCAATATAGTTTGGAAATTAAAAATCAAAAACCCGGACTCATTTTCCAGACTTTTTAGTACGACCAGACACATAATTTTGTAAAAATCAAAAGGTGACCTTCCCGACCTCTAAAAATTTCAAACTAAATTTCTACAGATAGCCAATTCAATGAACTTAGTTTTAGACCCCAGAAACATGAAAATATACGTTCGTATGATTACTTTATGGTCGGTTAAAGTCGGATAAAAATTCACCTCAGAACCAGTTTTCATTATCACATGTGATTTCTTATGATTTTATGATCCAAATCATTTGTTCTTGATACAAATCATTATTGGTGAGTTTAATTCACATTTAGGCCAGATTATAATGGTTTATAACACAATCAAAATCGAATTATACCACACATAAACTCAGATCGATTTATGGTTCTTCAATTTTTAGGGTTTTCTTTTTGTTATTTCATGTGACTTTTATTTTTCTCTCATTCAAGGTTCAAGATCCATGTATAACATATAATTATTGAACAAAAGGTTTAAAAGAATGATACCCTCGATGAACACGACGAAGAACACGATTACACAACGTCAAAACAACACACAAGAAACTCTTTTTCTCCTCCTTTTGCTGTCCTGCGCCGATCAGCCCCAAACACACAACCAAACGCACCTTTTTGTTAGATAACGAATCGTACGAGTATGAATTGATGTTAGGATAGTTAAATACCTTAATGTGGGATCAAGAGGGATCGTTTTCGGGGCTTCAAGGTGTCGAATAGCAGCAGATCAATAGGCGGCAGCAGCAGGAATGGAATGCAGAATTTTGGAGTTAGGGTTTTCTTTTTGGAAGGTTTTTAAAATGTCGACTAAAGAGGGATTGGGTAGGGCCATGTATGGGCTGGATTTGGCTGCATTTGGGTCGACAAAATGGAGTGCAAACAAAGGTGGATTCGGCCCAAAATAACACTCAAACAAACACGCTTCAACTAGACGCTTTTCCTTCAATTCGCGCAACATACATTCGGCTTTGTTTATTTTAATTAAAACGCATACGAAACATGAGATTTTTGATTTACTTGGACTCGTAGTGTATTTTAAATATCATTGGTAGCTTGAAAAATTATATCGTGGTGCCTCAAAAGTATTTCGCGTCATAATTCTTTCGTTATCATAAGTTTTGTGATTTATTTGTAAGTTATATATGTTTTATTTAAATTTTCAAATTCTGAGGGCATTTTGGTCTTTTGATACGTTTTAGATTTTCGGGTTTTACAACTCTTCCCCTCTAACGAAAAAAATTTCGTCCTCGAAATTTGCAAGGAAGTAGAAATGAAATGGAACTGAATTCAAACGGAGACCTACCAGATCAGAATACAAAATGAGGATAGCTAGCTCGTATCGACTCCTCGGTTTCCCAGGTAGCTTCCCACTCTGGGTGGTTCTTTCAAAGAATCTTTACGAACGGAATGAAACGAAACAGGAAATGTAGAAGACTTGTTTTCTCATGACTCTTCATTGCTGATCCAAAGGTAACTTCAGTTCCCAGAAATGACGTATCATACGGAATTCAGATTGCAAGGATCATATTCAAACATGACGAGCGGTTATCATATTCTCTCAGAAGAGATACGAGGATACGCAAGATTGTGACGGATATGCCGTCCATAGCATTCGATTAGACAAATCAGATGAGATCGTACATAAAGTAAATTGTAGGTGATATCAATGGAAGAAACTTATAGCAGAACTTAAGATTCTTATTGGAATTACAAAGGTCAACAACCGCGTACCGAGAATCCAAACGTATCAAATCGTATAACGGCGAAACAGATTAAGCGTATAGGTGGAACGAACCTAAATCTTACGAATGCAAAAATTCTCACATCTCTAATCAAAATTCTAAGGTTTCTAAAGTACTCCTCGAAATATCCTATGAACACAATGAGGGTACGTCATATGACGTAAGTATTATCACGTTCGCGAACCGCCATAATACCAGCATCATATGAGTATACCATCATGATGGTCATACTTTATCTCAAGTCGTGAACAGAACTACTTATCTTAACCACCTATCAGTCTTTCTACCTCCCAAGGTTGGTCCAAAACAAACATCACTACGGATTCTAAATCGGAGGAATTTGAACGTACAAATAGCGTATCGGAATGCGTACACCTCAAAATGAAACTCTTCGTCGAATCGTTAGGTCTTCCACAATTCATCATCCTTCTCAAAACGAAACCATCATCCAAACAATCGCATGACGAACACAGAACGGAATTTCTAATAGGGTAAAGCTCATTCAAAAGATCCTATCGAAAGGTAACGGAAACTTAAGTGGTCTAAGAGGAAATGAATTATGTCTTCAATATCTTCATCCTTTACAAAATCAAATCTTCCAAATCCAAACGTTTACTACAAAATTCCATCCATTCAATTTCATGATCTCGAATCTTTTCAAATTCCAAGTAGTCAATCTCTTGTCTAATCCATTTACTCGTAGGGTGGAAAGGAAATCATAAACTCGAGTCTGGTTCCTCAAGTCTTCGACACTTCTTCTGGACACTTCGGTGTGGTAGCGTGAATCTCTGACGTGATCACCTTGCATTCCTCCATTTGCGAGTCTGCTTCAGCTCTCAATTCATCTTAGTACAACTAAAATGACTAGAGAACTAAGGTTGCGTGTCTCCTACAGGTCTCCTAGCACGATACAAAATTCATCAACTCAACTGCTGTCGACTTCCTAGTTATGTGCTGAAAGCTCATCTCCTACGGTCTGGTCGTCTTGATGCCCAACTGAAATCTCCACGTGCTGCTTAAGGTATAATCGAGTTTCATCTCAACCTGTCTTTTCTTCTCATGCTTCTCTCTTGGTAACGCCGGTCACGAACATCGTCTACCAATCTTCTACAAGGTTTCTAACTCTAACCATGGTCTTCAGTCTTGGTCCTTTCTGTGGAAGCTCTTTCGTCATCGGATACCTGGCGGTGTTGTCTGCTGCAATCTCTGAACGCAAATCAAAGCTATTCTTCCAGAACAAAGGGTCGGTTCACAAAATACAAACAAACGGTCTACGAGTTCCTCGTTCGTCTCTGAGCATAAACACACTGTCATACTATGACAATTATCCAGCTACTTGCGAAAATATGCTTCTTCCAGCCAATACAATTGACATCACTCAAACTCATAGTGGTCACACGAGTACTAAAGCAACTTCAGGAAATCTTCTTAGGGAAAACTTCATATCACAAATCTTTCTCATCACAAATCAAATTGTAATGCTTCGCGGAACTTAAACTCAACTAATCCACTTCCTCCTCAGATGTTCTTGTGGTTGCTTCTTCCGTCTTTCAAACTCAAATGAGGTCGTCTGCTACGGAGTTTCAAAAATAGCACAAATCGAATATTGATACGCGGAAATGGAATGGAATAACGATTACGGTTAAATTCACGATGGTCGGTGCGCCGCCGCACACTTCTCTCTTTCTTCTTCATACACAAACAGGAGTATTCAAAGAGATTACTGAAGTGAACACACTCATATTCCATCAGTTCCTACAATCTCTTAACTTCTTCAGTGTCATGGTTTCGCCAATTCAGATCGGTTCAATGCAAACTTTACTTCTCAAACGGATTTCAAAAGGTTCATTAGAAACACCAGAAATTCGTACAACAAACTTTCAAGTGCCGGAGTTTTCCAAGAGTGGATACTAACAGGCGTTAGGAGAAAATTGGAAATCAAAGAGATCGGAGTATGTGCTTCATACAACAATAATCTTAACAGATTCAAATGATTGAGAATATCATATCAAAATATGGTGAAGCAGATTCTTAAAGATCGCATTTCAAATATTGTAGTCTACGGTAGCTTCACGAAAGCCACCCATCCAAAATCAAAAGACCTCAAAGTCCAAGGTAAACGGATTCTTAGAACGAATGTGGTTGTCAAATCATACGGATAGTTCACATATCAATTTCAGGTATATGGTTCATCAGAGTGTAGGATAGAAGAGTGAACAGTTCAAAGGATCGGAAATTTTGTTTAGCTTATAGCATAGGAATGGTAGGGTGTGCATCGATAGTAATACGAACATCGTTTAACTGTCAGAGGCGAGATGTAAGGAATATCAGTTATTAGCATCAACATGCTCAGATAACAATTTCGAACTGAACAACTTCCAATATCAAATCCTTCCAAAGGAAATTGGTTAACATACAAGGTTCATCATTAAAATGACGGAAGGTAAGACTTCCTCGTCTTCTGAGACAAATGCTTCTATAAGGCATGACTAAAGGCAAAGGCAAGATTCAGAGTGATGCGGAAGCAATTACTACTCACATGGATGTCCTAGACTACCCATTCCTCACCGGTTATGACTTATGTTCCTATGGGAAAATCTTACGCAACTTCGCAAAGGTTATCCTACGAGCGCCTACAGTGGAAACTTAGGGGTCCTAACTTACACAGGTCAAGGGTAGATGTACTACAAGTCGTAAACCTGTCTCTGATACCATAATTGTAACACCCCAACCCGGCAAGGGTAGAAGTGTCACGCAAATGGTGACATATCAAAGGCAAGCATAACATACGACTTAAATAATACAATAGAAATCCAAAGGTTACAAAAGATATACTGGAACTACAAGGTTACAATTGAGAAACAAAACTAAATACTATGTCTGTCAATGCAAATCCTTCTAAAAACTTCTACTTCCGAAAAACTATCAAAGTCTTCTAAGTCCAAAGGTCTCTTCACTCATACCCAGCTTCCAACTAAAACCTGCCGCACACGGAAAGAAAACGTGCGGCTGAGCTTAAAAAGCCCAGTGAACAGATATATAATAAACGGAAACGAAGACAATTGAAATTGAACAGATATAGCATAATGAATAAGATATAAGTAAAGGTGTAAAGAGTAAAGGTTTAGGACAGTCATCCACCACGAGCCCAGAACAGAACAGATAATAACCATCATAATCCAGAGGGGATGCCTCTTAAGTAACCAGATAATATGAGGGGTGTCCTCATGTATCAAATGGAGTGATCAGCTCCCAGATAAATGTGAAAGGCGTGTATAGCACACAAACACCAGTCACCAGAACAGATATCATATATATAGTTAAATCCACTTACAGAACAGATCTAGGATGCATCCATACGCCCCCCCAGAACATATCATATTGGCCATAATCATAGTAGTGTGCACATATCATAAACAGAATGGGGACGTGGCGGAACATCACTCTACCGCCCTAGAGTCATGCCATTGGTGCATCAATGACACGGACATGGAACCCCCATGCCTAGTGAAATGGCTCGGGTATCAAACTAAGAGTCAGACATCAGATCATAATCAGAGGGTCATATATCAAAGGTCAAATCAGATGGTCCATAATAGATGGTTCATAACAGATATGTCAGATGTAATAACAAAGGTCCAAATCAGAGTGTAACCAGAAAGGTTCATAATAAAAGGGTTCATAGTAATGGTTTTGGAAACACTTAAACGAATCAGAATCGGAATCATAACCATGAGATAGGACACCCTTACTGAAAAAGGGCAGAGTATCTGTACCTTATTCAGAAAGCAAACACAACCCGAAACGAAATAAGATGAAACGATCAGGTACTCTCCTTCTTCACACCTAAAGGAGTAGAAGGGGATCAAAATAGTTCTTAACTTCATGTTTAACTTGCCTTTCAACTTGTAGGTGGTTTAAAGGTTCATTAGTTATCATTATAGTTTTATTCCTTCAAAAGTTCGTTGCGTATTTAGGATGAATTGAATGACCATTTGTGTAATTATCATAAGGTTAGGGTATAAAGTGTAATTATTGTGAAGTTACAGATTCTCACAAGTTTAGTCCTTTAGTATTACCAAAATATCAATATAGACCCTTTAATGTTTGGAAATAAACACTTAACCCTTTTTAATATCACAATACACTTTTCTCAGCTTTTAAGGCACTTCTGTACCCGTTTTATTAAATATAAAAGTCATAGAAGAACTCAATAATAAAATCCACAAAAATTCACAGAGGTACCTCAATGTCACTAGTATTTTAGCTAATTTTTCCAGATTTTATTGGTTAGTGTAAATATGACTTAAAATCCACTTTTACAAGTCGTTCTGAAAACATATCTGATGGAACACCAAAAAGTTACCATCTGTTAACCCCTTTATAAAAATTCACAAAAATCTGCAAAAATTCAAGCTACTAGCACACATCCTATATTTTATCCAGTTCAAAGGGCTCTTCTTAATTCAATATAGTTTGGAAATTAAAAATCAAAAACCCGGACTCATTTTCCAGACTTTTTAGTACGACCAGACACATAATTTTGTAAAAATCAAAAGGTGACCTTCCCGACCTCTAAAAATTTCAAACTAAATTTCTACAGATAGCCAATTCAATGAACTTAGTTTTAGACCCCAGAAACATGAAAATATACGTTCGTATGATTACTTTATGGTCGGTTAAAGTCGGATAAAAATTCACCTCAGAACCAGTTTTCATTATCACATGTGATTTCTTATGATTTTATGATCCAAATCATTTGTTCTTGATACAAATCATTATTGGTGAGTTTAATTCACATTTAGGCCAGATTATAATGGTTTATAACACAATCAAAATCGAATTATACCACACATAAACTCAGATCGATTTATGGTTCTTCAATTTTTAGGGTTTTCTTTTTGTTATTTCATGTGACTTTTATTTTTCTCTCATTCAAGGTTCAAGATCCATGTATAACATATAATTATTGAACAAAAGGTTTAAAAGAATGATACCCTCGATGAACACGACGAAGAACACGATTACACAACGTCAAAACAACACACAAGAAACTCTTTTTCTCCTCCTTTTGCTGTCCTGCGCCGATCAGCCCCAAACACACAACCAAACGCACCTTTTTGTTAGATAACGAATCGTACGAGTATGAATTGATGTTAGGATAGTTAAATACCTTAATGTGGGATCAAGAGGGATCGTTTTCGGGGCTTCAAGGTGTCGAATAGCAGCAGATCAATAGGCGGCAGCAGCAGGAATGGAATGCAGAATTTTGGAGTTAGGGTTTTCTTTTTGGAAGGTTTTTAAAATGTCGACTAAAGAGGGATTGGGTAGGGCCATGTATGGGCTGGATTTGGCTGCATTTGGGTCGACAAAATGGAGTGCAAACAAAGGTGGATTCGGCCCAAAATAACACTCAAACAAACACGCTTCAACTAGACGCTTTTCCTTCAATTCGCGCAACATACATTCGGCTTTGTTTATTTTAATTAAAACGCATACGAAACATGAGATTTTTGATTTACTTGGACTCGTAGTGTATTTTAAATATCATTGGTAGCTTGAAAAATTATATCGTGGTGCCTCAAAAGTATTTCGCGTCATAATTCTTTCGTTATCATAAGTTTTGTGATTTATTTGTAAGTTATATATGTTTTATTTAAATTTTCAAATTCTGAGGGCATTTTGGTCTTTTGATACGTTTTAGATTTTCGGGTTTTACACTTAATGAGCAAGAAGCTGAGTTTCAAACACAGCTTGACATAGAGAATGCAGCTAAGGCAAGTATTATACAAAAGAAGATTGATGAAGAGAGAAGAGCAGATCTACATATGAGAGTAATGAGGGAATTGGAAGAAAAGAAGAAGGAAGAAATTGCTAAGGGAGCAGGAGGATCAGGAGTCACTCCAGCACCAGTTTTATCCCCTAATCCGGTTAATCAACCCGGTGACTCAAAAACTTCCACAGTTCAGCCAGATACGGTTAATCAACCCGATATGGCTACATCTACGGTTCCCCCTCCTCAATCAAGCTCGGTTAGTCAACCCGACTTGGAGAATCAAACACAATCTGAATCAGAAAAGATAGTCTTCACAGAAAATGAAATTTCAGATTCAATGTTTGATGACATCCCACATCAAGAGGAGGTACATCACCATGATGACACTGGTGAATGGGGAAATTCTGATGAAGAAAAGGAAATTACTGGATCAAAGGCTACAGAAGCTGCAAATGAGCTGGAGGCACTTGCTGAAACAGAAAGGAAAAGGAAGGAAGAAGTGGAAAGGAAACAAAAGGAGGATGATGAAGCCGATAACTACATTATCTCTCCACTTAATGATCCTATGGATATTAATAAGTCTCCTCAACAACAACCACGAGATCAGACTCCTCCCATTCCTTCTCCCAAACCTATCACACCTCCTAATTCACCTCCCAAGCATCCAACTCCTACAGAATCACCTAGAAACTCTCCAAAACCTTCACCTTCATCTCACAAGGATCCTACACCTCCAAATTCTTCATCATCTATACCTTCACTCACTCCATCACCATCAAAATCACCATCATACAAAGGCAAAGCAACAATGGCAGAAAGGATTAGAACAGTCATGAAAGGCAAACATGTCAGTAAAATCGCCAAAGTCACAAGAGTTGAAGTCCTCTCACCCATATCCAGGAAAATAAAGAAAGCAGCCAAACTTGGTCAAGCAAGAAAAGAGAGCAAGTTGCAAGAACAAATGACAGAGATGAAAAACCTTATCAAGGATCTGTCTGATCAAGTCGAGGAGATGCAGCAAACAAAGCAGAATATGGATGAGTTTCTTACTTTTGATATAGAAGATAATATCAAAAGTAAGACAAGACATTATGTCAAACGCTTCACTGCTGATCTTCAGAAAAATATTAACGAGCATGTCAATGCTCAACTTGATGTCAAGGTCAAAGAAGCAATCATCTCCAAATCTGGCTTCAAGCAACTCAAAGACTTCACCACTAAAGAAATCGAACTTGAACTTCTCAACAGATTCCATGCTATGACATCTCCTTCTCCTGAAGAAATCAGTCTCATAAAGTCTATTAAAGCACACATTGAGAAGGTTTCTTGCAAAGTTGCTGCTGATAAGGGTAAAAGGATTCGTGATGACGACAATGAGGACCAAGATCCAAATCCCACACAGAAGAAACAAAAGACTGGGAGTGGATCTGGTATTCAAATTCAGGAACCAACAGAACAGAAATCTTCTTCACCACCCCCAAAACATCAAGAATCTGGTCCTAAGGCAACCGAGCATCACTTTGAACATTTCATAAATGAAGACATTGAGTTTCAACCTCAAGATGATCCACCCCAACCACCTCCAATACCAGCAAAGTCTAAACCTTCCAGCAGTAAGAAACCTTCTGAAGAACCAGCTGTGGTAACATGGTTGGATACTGATGAAGATTTACAAGGAAATGACTGGTTCGACCATCTTGCAAGGGCTCAGATCAACAACGACGAAGCTTCCAAAATAGAAGATAGAACGTTTGAATACACTCAGAAAGTCAAACATGCTTTCAACATTAAGAAGATGACAAAAAGAGAGCTTCGTAGAATAAAAAATGATGCCTTCATTCTTTTAAAAGATAAATCTGCAAGTGCCGCTGAGTTGGAATATCATCTGGAGAACATTGCTCGGGCACTATCCAAAGACTTCAATTGGACAAATCCAGATGTGTTCAGGGAAGGTGGTCTTGACAGTAAGAAACGTCCATACATCACTGACTGGACAAAACCACTTCCTGTGATCCGACCATACCATGGAATGTCAGAAATCCCATTCAAATTCTTCATCAATCAAGATCTGGAACTACTCGTACATGGGGCTTCTAGTCAAATCAAATATGCTACCTCAATCACATTCACTCCTGCTGCAAACTACATCAATCATGCCATTGAGGAAGAAGCTAGACACCGTAAACTCTTCATCAACAAACTTACAAAATATGATCGTGACGCTGAACTTGGAATTCACCACTGGTGTGACAAACGTAAGTCATGGTACAAGTACAAGCTTGGCCTCATGGCATCCCGTGAAAAGGTGTTCAGTGATCTTCGTATCAAGGCGGTGCTTGATGCCAAGGGATCACAAAAGCTTGGCTACACTTTCATTTCTGAGATCACTGTTCGCAGACAAGATGATCTACTTTACACGTTCAATGAAGCAGATTTTCCCGCACTCAATCTCAATGACATTGAAGATTTGTATTTGATGAAAGTACAAGGGAAGCTGAATCATCTTAATCCTACTCTTTTGTATGCGTTTAGCACGGCTATCTGTCACTTCATCAGAAGAACGGTTATCAAAGAACGTGTTGAGGATCTTCAGCTTGGAGTTGAAAGCTATCAGAAGAAGTTGAATCTTGAGGAACCCATGTTTACTCTTACTGACAACAGAGAGCCTCAGTACTTGCTCAAGAATGACCCTATCTTCGGATTCGTCTATAGAAGTGCCACAAACACAAACCGTTTCATGCCACATAAAGAGATTCACAAGTTCTGTGATGACACTCTGAATAATGTTCGAGATGGGTTAGTTACACGAGTTCAGGATCAAGTATTGAAGAAGCACAAGAAATGGAATCATCATCAGCTTAGGCAAGTCAAGAATTTTATCTGGTCGATCGAAGAAAGGCTCTACCGAAGGGATCAGATGAGGAGGTTGGAAACATATGTTGGTGGTCGTCCTCCATTTGCCATCAGATTATTTCAGAGGACAGATCCACAATTCACCACTTTTGGCAAAGGCGGTTAATTGTAAGAACTTGATTTCCATATTCATTATTCATTCATAATTCTTACTTATATATGACTGTGATATGACTACGGCTTGTGCACACATAACAGTGTACAACCCGGACCCCAAAGAAAGGACCCTGAGGTACGCTTCAGTGCCTCAATCCTGAAAAAGGAGTGAAAGCTTCTTACTTATGAGCAGAATTAAAAAACCAGAATGTTTTTCTAAAGTTTTTTTTTTCAAACATTCTGCTCATAAGGACAAGTATTCCCTTGTTAAGGGGGAGTATTTGAAAATATAATCTTTGTTCAAAAGACATATTAATGTTCTTGAAATTCTTCCCTAAAACTCAAAAACAGCATATTTTAATCATAAACGTTTTCCAAAAACATCATGAGTATGCTATTTTTGAGGGGGAGAAGTAAAAGATGATTAAAATATGATGTCTCAGTTGCTGGAATCTCTTGTGCTCATACTCAGAATTGACCCTCGAATTGACGATAGGAAAAGTCAGTAGTCAAAAGGACATGTCCCGGACGGGTAATAATTTCAAGCCAGTATTAACTGGTGATGTAAGCGTGTCTCGCAAAGGACGTGTCTGAGTAGAATGTACCAATTTCGAGCGATAATCTTTGAATCTGATCTGGACGGGTAATAATTTCAAGCCAGTTTAACTGGTGATGTAAGCGTGTCTTGCAATGATCAGGTTCATTGAAAGTCAATCAATTCAAAAGTGCCAACTCTTTCCGGCATGTGCAAATTTCAAATTTATTACTTATGCGCACATGTTAAGGGGGAGTCTTTCTGAAAATCATCAAACTCTCAAGGTGTCAACAAAATGTCTTTACAAATTATCGACACTTTGAGAGATTTTCAATGGTTTTAGTTTTATGGCATCATTAGGATAGTCATGGAGTTATAAGGTGACTAAGGTTAGGGAAAAACCGTCCTATGTTCCGCCAGAGTCGGAGGGATCTACCCAAGGACAATACCAATAGTTTAGAACTAGAAAGTCCTAGGTATGATAATAAAAAAGAGAAAATGAATGAAAGGAGAAAGAAGGGGTTGAAGAATTAAAAAGAAAAGCAAAGAAAAGGGTGAAAAGAAATAGCCCTCCATTTGTTCAACCTTAGGGCAGACACCGGGTTCAATTCATAATCTACTGGTTGATGAGCATCACCGGTATTGAAGACTAAAGACATCATGGACCCAGTGACGCACTAATAAACCTTCTAAGCCACTCAAGTGTCTCTCAAAAGACATTTGTTTCATTCACACGGAGAACCCTTCATAATCTATCGACCTTTCATTACGAGAGTGTTGATATTGAAAGGGAGGCAATCTGCTCCACGCCTCCGACGACCAAACAAATGTGCACTAATTGAGTCTAGAGCCATGAGATTCATAAAAGATCTCTTAGGTACACTTAGAATTACTCTGGTGTTCTACATCATGGGTATCAGTTGTAACTTAGGAAAGTGTCCTTCGTAGATCATAGCAATCTGCCGAGAACATTCATGAGAGAAGTCACAATTTGTGATTATCAATGATTGAATGGAAATCCTGCTAGAACAACATCAAACAACTCTGACAGCAGGTCACTTCGGTAACTCCTTGTGGGTTACGCTTAGTGTTTGCTCCAAACGGTCTACAGTCGTAGGTGATCTCCAGCGACTCACTGAATCGTGGGTGCACTTCGGTGTGTCCGTGTTATCCCTTTCGGGGTAATCCGGTTCAGAATGGTCTGGGTTAGGATTTGAGAAAGTCTTCACACTATGCTGTTGACAATCTCAAGTCTGAGCCTGTAAGTACCGGTTGGTTCGTGCTGATGCTGCTGTTGCCGCTGCAGCTACTGCTGCTGAGGAGCTGGAGTTCGACCATCTAGACTCCATCATGTTCATATATTGAAGAAATGTTCTCTCAAAGAATCAGTAACATCAAAAGTTCAACATATGATATAGTAAAGTCATAAGTTCAAGCATCTCAATCTTTCTCAAGTTTAAGATTAGAAAATGAGAACATGTTGCAGAAAACAAATCAAAGACATATGAGCATGATGGAGAAGACGAGAAGACGTTGTAGATTGGCAGATCGAGACAACATCATATCATCTCAAAACAAGAACAAAGAAACAAAGATTATGAAGACGTCGGAAGCCTAAGAAGCAAATATGACGTCAAGCAACCAAGATGTTCAAGACTTAGGGGGAGATTGTTAGGAACATGTTTTATAAGTATTTCAAGTCTTGTACATTTCACTAATAGGTTGCTTAAAATAGGATCATATTAATGTGCAAAAGGCCACGGTCCATTAAGTGGTCCATGGGCCGTGAAGCCCATACGATTTACACATCAAAACACACTAGCCTATGTTGCCCTAGATTGTTTCTATAAATAGGGAGCTAGCGTGTTCATTTCTTTTGTTGGTTTTTCATGTATTATGCGCAAGCCTTGTCCTTGAATCATTCGAATATTGAAAGCCTTCCTTTCTATCTTATTCTCATCTTATTCTCTTTGGCTTATTGCTTATTTACTTATCTTCTCTAGTCGTAGCTTAGTTTAGTAGTAGTACAAGTTTTATAGTTCATTATACGAGTGTGTATTTGAGATATTAGTGACCTACAGAAAGGGTTGATGATAAAGAATATACAAAATAGTCAAAGTCCACTAACCAAATGTTGCTATCTATTTCGAGCCACTATCATGCAATCTTGAGAAACTCCATACTTGATTGATCAATACATTATTCCATAGCTCATTGGCTATTCTTGTCACCTTATAGTTGCGATGACTTCTTTTTCTTTTTTTCTTTAGTTTTTATTATTTTTTTATTTTTTATTTTTTTAACATAAACTCATTCACTTGTCATCTTATAGTTGCGATGACTAGTCTTTCACTTCACTTTGATAACTGCTCATGGAGTTTGCAACTTTCTTTGAACTTTCATGATTTCCCACATAACATTCATCTTGCCATATAGCTAGCAACCAACCAAGACTTGACTAAGGGTAAGGCTAGGCTAAAAAGTTTAAAATCTTTTTGTATTTTTCTGGATTTATTCAAAAGAAAAGATAGGCTCAGAAGGTGTAACTAGGGGTATCTAGTGTTAAAGATAAAGGCTAACAATAGGGTTTATATTGGTGGTTAACTAGTCGGTGTAACTAGCTAAATATCAATACGGAAGGCTATTTGGGTTAAATCCTAAGGTTGCCTCTTATCACGCATATACACTTATTTCAAACACGAAATGTGATCTCACAACGGTCTCGTAATGATTTACAAGCACAAGTTCTAGAATAAATAAAATCACCGGCACACTCATAGCAAAAGAATCAAAGCATAAAAGATGTATGCTAAATATGGAACAAGCTTAAATCCTTACAATTTAGTGGAAAGGCTATAATATGTGCTAGCTAATGTTATCGATCCCAGAATGGATTGCAATATTAATCGGGACACATCTCAATTTTTCAAAAATTACAGGTTTCACCAGTGGATAGATCCAGTTATTCTAATATATTATCCTAAAAATGACAAATAACTAGATCAAAAGGGCAAACAAAAATTTAAAAACTTAGCTTGAAATTTATAAATTATCCTTATTTTCCTATTCTGCCCCCCTCCCTCCCCCCCCACCCACACTTAAGTTAAGCATTGTCCTCAATATGATAAACGAACTTCATAGTATGAAAATAGGGAAATAAGAGAATAAATCATATTTTTCGGGCTTCATATGATTCTTTGATCCAAGTGTCCAAGCTTAGTAATTATTACCTACAGTAATCTTAAAACAAACAAAACAAACACACGAAAACATTTCTACGTTTTATTAAAAAGTCAGTGGTACACCCCCACACTTAAGTTCAACTAAGGGATTAGAGAAACTTTGGGGTGTAATCACTTTGAAAATAAAAATAAGAAGTAAAAATAGCAAACACACGGGTTGCCTCCCGAGAAGCGCTTGTTTTATTAATGAGTCATCAGCCTGACTCAAACTTCCTTTAGTCTACGTTGGTGCAATTTTTGGTTTCTTCCTCGAGGATTTTGGAACATACACCACGTTTCCTATCACTATTCCTTCTCCAGTTTCATCTATGTCATCTAATTTCACTCTTTCCCAAGCTCTAGGAAGAACATCATAGATAAAACCAGTTTCTTCGGCCCAAGGAGTGTTTTTCTTATAATCGGCCGGAAAGGGTGCCATGAATGTTATAGCTTCATATTCTGATTCAGGCGGAATTTCTTCGATAGAAATCTCGTTCATTTGCTCCTTATCATAGTACAATTTAATCCGGTGACCATTAACAATGAAACTTCCACCCTGTTTGTCATATAATTCAACATAACCAGATGGAAATCCATGTTTCACTATATATGGTCCGAACCATTTCGATTTTAGCTTAGGAGCTTTAAACTTGTTTTTCATATTGAAAAGCAAAACTTTGTCTCCAGCTTTGAATTCTTTCCGTATTCTTAACTTTTTGTCATGATAAGCTTTGGTTCTAGCTTTGTAAAGCTTGGAGTTCTCATAAGCTTGGAGTCTTAGTTCATCGAGTTCATGCAATTGCAAAAATCTCTTCTCTTCAGCTATTTTGAGATCAAGATTACAGTTTCTGAGTGCCCAGTAGGCGCGATGTTTGATTTCGAATGGCAAATGATAGGTTTTTCCATACAAAAGTCTGTATGGTGTTGTACCAATTGGAGTTTTGTAAGCCGTACGAAATGCCCACAGAGCATCATCAAGTTTTCTCGACCAAACGGCAGGATTGTCTTTGACCATTTTTTTGAGTATCCTCTTTAAGGCTCTGTTGGTGTTTTCGACTTGACCACTGGTCTGTGGATGATAAGCTATAGCAAAACGATGATGAACTCCATATCATTTCATAATTTTCTCCATTTATTTGTTACAAAAATGGGTTCCTCGATCACTGAGCAAAAAGCTTTTTTAGAAAATTAACAACAACTCGTGCATCATTTGTGGGTAGAGCCTCGGCTTCTGCCCATTTGGAAACATAATCAATAGCAACGAGAATGTATTCGTATTTGTGCGATTTAGGAAATGGTCCCATAAAATCGATTCCCCAAATATCGAATATTTCGCAGACTTGAATGCTTTTTTGAGGCATTTCGTCTCTGCGAGAAAGACTACCGGATCTTTGGCAAGCATCACAGTTTTGAACAAGAGTATGAGCTTCTTTGAAAATTGTCGGCCAATAGAATCCAGCATCAAAAACTTTTTTAGCTGTGGTGGAAGGACCATAGTGTCCCCCAGTCGGGCCATGATGGCATTCATCAAGAATTCTTCTTGTTTCGGAACCATAAACACATCTTCTGATCATCCCATCGGGACACATCTTGAAAAGATACGGCTCTTCCCAATAATAGTGTTTTAGTTCTGAGAAGAATTTACTTCGTTGGGCATGAGTTAAACCTTTTCTTAAAATTTTTCCAACGAGATAATTTGCAAACTCTACAAACCATGGAATTTCTTTTTCATCAATTGTGTCAACAGTCATGAGAGTTTCATCAGGGAAATAATCGTCGATTTCATCTTCCCTTAACTCTTCCAAATTTGGATTCTCGAGACGAGACAAATGATCAGCAACTAGATTTTCTGCTTGTTGATAAAAAAGTTGGGCGTTCCTTGTTTGGATTCCGGTTCCCGTATCAATTGGATCTTAATGCTTGAGACCTGCGCACTAAGAGAACAAAAAACACCGTTAGGCTTATCGTGGGATTGTCTCCCACGATTATCCTCCGGCGTGAGAGTAAGTAATCGGTTTTAGGGTTTTAGTGAAGAGTTAGGGTTATGATATCATACCTTTAATGAGAGCCGAGATGCCCTATATATACACACGAAATCCTTGTTGGTTTCGTGTTCCTTACCCTTCGGCGTATCCCGCCCTATTCGGCCCATTGATCCTTATCCCATAAATAAGAGATCCTATATCAAGGCCAATAATAGATTTCGGATTTGGGCCGTTGTAAGCCCAAATCTTTATCGTGATAGCCCATGCGTGATGGGCTTGAGTATTGGCCGGGTTCGTGACCCGGATGCGGACTATACGTCATCATGTCCCCCCAGTCTAGTATGCGCAAGGTGAAACTGCGGATGCTAGACTAACAACTGTAGCGAAAAAATATTCCATAATGCGTAGTGGGGAAGTTTCAAGTGTTTCCCGCCTAAAAAACAATACGATGAATCTAGTCCAAGTAAATCCAAATATCCCTCGTAAATCGTGAGGGGTGGGTGAAAAAGTGTTTTACCTTTTGACCTCCCAGCCACATGATTAGAGCAAGTGGGTGGCACATGTCAATCATCCATGAGGGCATGTAACCCTATATAAAGTGTTATCTCCATTTCACTGTGGCTACCACAGTAAAAAACATCCATTGCCACCATTTAAAAACTCTAAACAGCGAACAAGAAATCAACAACTTTTAAGGTAATAGTGCGTGCGCTGCAGAATCCATTAAATTCTAACCATGGTTCTTCAATTATCTGACTTTACATCCGATATATCCGAGGACGAACTTCGTCAGTTCACCTCGGATTATTATATCCCGATTGCGTTGCACCCGGTGGTTCCGGTGGCGACTGCGTCCATAGCGAACTTCCCTGAAGGGAAAGTAGGGGTATACACACGCTTCTTCGAATTCGCTAACCAACGTGTGCCCATTTCTCTATTCTTGTGCGATGTTTTAAACCACTATCGTCTCCATATTTCCCAACTGCACTGTTTAGGTGCAGCAAAAATAACAAATTTTGAAGTAAATTGTCGCTTGTTGGCGATTAACCCCACAATCCATCTATTCCGCGCGTTTTATCACTCGTCGTGGTCAAACGGGTGGGTGTCCTTTTCCAAGCGCGCAGGGCGGCTGCAGTGCTATACGGAAAAGTTAGATGCACTTAGGAATTGGAGGGAGAAATTCTTTTGGGTTGATGATGCATTTTTTCCATGGATTTTTGAGTTCTATACCCAAAGAGTCATTACCGAAGGATGAGCGCCCCATCCCCGGAACGTATAGCGCAGATGATGCGGAAACGATTAATGCCAATCGCATCCCTATCAACGCTTATCCAGAAGAGTTTTTAGTGCATATGGGCATTAGTCGCAACTACTTCGGAAGTCCTGATGAGGTGCCAACCTTTTTGGATGAGAATCACCGGGGTGGGTGCTTGTCCTTTCTTCTCCTTCACTCAGTAGTGTAAGCGCTCTTCACTATTATAGCTTTTGTAACCATCTTTGTTTGTTTGTTGTTTGTTGCGCAGAGATGGATCTATTCAGCGTGGTGCACTTGGCGAGACCCAAATAGGTGACCGTAGGAGTGCGCCCTTTAAGAGAAGGTGAGGAGCCAGTTTTGGAGGCTACCGCGGGGCGCACTATGGAGATCGTACAAGAGGAGCCAGAGGATGACCCCCCAGTTGTTATAGAGGCGACTCCTATTCGCAGTTTTCCAACTCCTGGGGTACAAGGCCCTGTGGTAGAGCCATCGCCCACAGACTCGTCGGAGAGTGTGGGGATTTCCATGTCTGATAGTGGGCCCGAGGAGGCTAGCCAAGGGATAAAGCGCAAGAAAACTTCTGGTGATGATGGCGCGGGTACATCTAAGAGAAGGCGCCATGTTATCTCTGGCGGGCAATCATCAGAAGAAGATGCGTCGCCACCTAAAACTCCTCCCACCAAGTAAGTAATGAGACTTGTATCTTTAGATCTTCAATTCTTTATTCAACGATGATATTTTAAAGTAGCTCTGTTATTTGCGTGTAGTGTTGAAGCTGCTGATGATGATGCTGCGCGTGTTGGGAATTCGCCACCCAAGGCGAGTCCCTCTCATACTGATGATCTTGCGCAAAAGAGCCAAGAGACTGAGCCAAAGGCGTTTGAGGATGTGCCAACAAACCAACTGATAGAGGAGCTAGGTTTGGCTGCTGCGTACCAGGCCTCTTTAGTTGCACAACTACGATCAGGGTATGTTGGTGAAGGTAGCCGCTATGTGCAGAAAGATGAGGAGATGGGGCTTCTGAAGGCGCAGTTGGCTGATGCTCAGGCTGAGGTAAAGGCAACAGATGCGTATGCCCAGAAGCTTGCTGAAGAGAAGATTTCATTACTTGCCCAAGTGAGCCAAGAGCATGCTGGGTTAACAGATTACAAGGCCACTTGTCTTTGGGTCTTGAAATACATGGAGCTTAACAAGAGCGCTCACTTCTCTAGATTGGATGACTTTCGTAAGGCTGTGGAGGGGACGCTAGAGAAGCAGAAGATTAAGCTGCGCCAGCTCAGTATTGAGTATGATGAAGAGCTGTACCCACACCTTGTATCTTCGATTGCTGAGCGCAGGTGACTTATCAGCCATGGTTTGCGCCTTGCTGCCTTGAGTACGCTGGAGTCTCAAGAGGTGAGGGAGGTATTTGGGGATGTTGTGGAGCTCACGTTGGCTTGTGGCAAGGCGCCAGGCTATAGAGGAGCTTTCCGAGAGCAAGTTGTTGACAGTGCCTGCCGCACAAGTACCAGGTGTAGGAAATAACCATCTTGATTGTGTGGTTGATTCGGGTGGTCTTGCCTCATGGAAGATTAGATCCATGGTTGAGTTTAGTGAGATGTTAGAGAGAGAGAGGGAACCTTGAGAGAAAACCAGGGAATATTAGATTAACTATGACAAGGGTTCCAACCCTTCCCAAGTGTGGGAAGGGGTATTTATACTTCTACTATTTGGTGCCCCTAGTGGGCTGTGGAGTGAGCTGACAGTGGGGAAAGCCCCGACCCACTCCACAAATATAAATACGACTAAGCTAATACTAATATTACTAATAATACTAAACTAATATATATAAGCCTACGAGTTATATAAATGCTAATTAGATGCTCGGGGTGACCGAACCTTCATATGAATATTTATATTCCTAACAATCTCCCCCTAAGGGAGGTCACCCCGGAAATAATAACTTGAATTCTAGCATTTTGTCTTCTGAAGATGTCTTCATAGCTCGTAGTCTTTGATTCTTCAAAGTCTTGTATCTTTGTGTTTTCAGCAGTGATCTTGTGATGACCTTTCTTTGTCTTGGATGATCTTTGAGTATTCTTCGACTTTATCATCCAACATTTGTTTCCAAGTCATCTTTCAGGAGTATGTTTCCATGTGATGTGTTATTCTTTGAGCCGACATGCTCACACTATTTGGTGTCATGATCTTTAACATCAGATTTTGCAGAAGCCGTGTTAAAGGTCTTTTAGGTTGATCATGACTTTGTTGAGTTACAATGATGATGTAGTGTGAACATGTGGTGCTGGATTGGCATCTTTACTGTAGTCTGCTTCAACCGCAATCAGCTGCAACTTCAATCAGCTACAACCGCAAACAGCTGCAACAGCAATCAGCTACAATCGCCAGATGTTCCTGCATACGACAGTTAGCAATAAAACGTCCGGTACTTACAGGTTCGGACTTCGAGATTGTTAACAGCATAGTGTGAAAAACACTCTCTAGTCCTTACCAAGACCGTTCCTAATCGAAAACCCACATAGGGCTTTTTAAGATCGAACCGTAGCACATCAACGATTAGGTGAGTCGCTGGAGATCACTCCACGACTGTAGACCGTTAGAAACTACCGTGACCACTAAGCGTAATCCATAAAGAATTACCGAAGTGACCTACTTTCAGGGCTGCTTGATGTTGACCCTGGCAGGAATTTCCATTCAATCATTGAGAATTACATTTGTAAATTCCCTCATAAATGTTCTGGCAGATTGCTAAGATCTGCGTAGGACTCATAAGTTTACAACTGGTGTCCTTAATGTTGAACACCCAGTGTAGAGATAATTCGTGTCCCTATGAGATCTTATTATGCATCTCGTGGCTCTAGACTCTATTGTGCGTTTTGATTTGGTGATCGGAGGCTGGAGAGGACTGCCACCTTTTCAATATCATCTAACTCGGAGTGAGAGAGACGATAGGAATGTATTGAACTCCGTGACAATTGAAACAAGAATCCTTTGAGGGACCTTGAGTGGCTAGGGAGGGTTGTGCAGCGTATCACTGGGTCCATGATACTTTGTCTTCAATGCCAGCAATCAACTATGTGATTCTGACAGCATATGTATTGACCCGGTTTCTGCCTAAGTTGTAAGGAGGGCTATTTCTTTTCACCCTTTCTCTTTACAATTCTTTTTCATTCTTCAACCCCTTCAGTGCTTACCGAGACTTCCTTACTAGTACCTTGTTGGGTTTGTTCCAGTACTAGCTCCATCTCAGTCGGCACTTTTCCCTCATTCACTTATCTCCTTTTTAATCATACCTAAGGACTTCTACACTAACTAGTGGATTGTCCCTGGGTAGATCCCTCCGGCTCTGGCGGGATCGTGGGAACTTGAGCCTAACCTAACCATCCTTATAACTCCATGCATTAATTAAAATGGTCGGTCTTTGGTGTACTTCCACGATTGCCATAAACCAAATCTTTGAAAAATCTCTCAAAGTGTTCATGATTCTGAAACACATTTTTGCAAACACTTGAGAGTTTTATATTTTTCAAATGCTCCCCCTCAACATGTGCTCGGTTGATTGTTTTATAAATTTGCACATGTTAGGTAGAGCTCGCACTTTTTGAATTGATCCACTTTCAGTGAACATGACCGATTCGAGACACGCTTACATCACTAGTTAGACTAGCTTGAAATTATTACCCGGCCTGGTCAAGTCCACAAAAAGTTTCTCGAAATGGTACACTCTACTCAGATACGTCTTTTTCGAGACACGCTTACATCACTGGTTAGACCAGCTTGAAATTATTACCCGGCCAAGACGTATCCTTTCGATTGATGACAATTCAAGTTTCGTCAATTCTTTGGTGAAGTCTGAGTCACGATCTCATGCTATGCCAAATCCTTTTAGTACATTTGCTCCCCCTCAATATGTGCATCGTTATACGAAAGAGTTTAGCACATATGGGAGAGCCTATCGTTTAATTCCAAAACATCACATTTTCATCATGTTTCATATTTAAATCACATTCTCTCCCCCGATCAAAAATTTCAAACCTTTTGAGATTTGTGATCCCAATTGATTTAAATAAGTTGGAAAATGTGGGAGAAAATGTGTCCGATTTAATATGTTCTGATGATGAAACATACTTTGCTCCCCCTTAATCTAAGAGGGAGATTCACTGCTCATTTTGCACAAGATAACTTTTATGACACAAATGATATTGACCTTTTTGTGCAGACGATGTAATTATCCGCTTTTCTAAGTTAGTAGTCAACATCAACTATCCAACCACCAACAAATCTTTCGCAAATGTCGTTGATCCCCACTTAGCGAGACCAAAATAGATGAATGGTGGTGATGGTGGTGAAAGTGTTGTTGTTGTTGTTGTTGCCGACATTGTTGTTGAGGTGAATTCCGAGCCAATCAATAGAGTTTGAACGTCTGATCAAATGGTTAGAATGGGAACTGGTACATTCATTTTGGCTATGGAATCTGCATAAGAATATCAACACAGATATACATACATACAGATACACTATTCCTAGATAGCTACCCTTCAGCAGCTTGCCACATTATGATACCAAGTTCATCTTATAATCAAACCATAATCAGGAACTACGTCAAACCACTATCTAGTATGAAGAGCAAATAGCAATCATGAACATGGCAATTCACACAGATTTCAATATTCAATTCAGGATCTTAGGAACATGATTCTAACATAATAGCAATCTACCTAAGCGAATCCTGAGAACATATGCACAATATCAACAACAATTAAGCAGCAGAGACAAACAACATTTGAAACTCATTCACTTAGTTCATACAAATGTCATAGGAGTATTCAAGAACATCAAACACAACTGGTTTTCTTACTTCTTTTAGGTTTTGAGTCTTAAGGTGTTTAGGGGATTAAACGAGGATTCCAAAGAGATACAAATGAACCTTCTAGTTATATGAAGCTAGGATACTACATGTAAGTTGCACATATTGTCCTAAACTTTCTAGCAACTAACACACTTGGTCATTTGATATATTTAAGCAAGATCCTCTTCAACTAATTCCCCATTAACTACAAAACCTATTTCTAACAAGTATGATTTAACCAATAAATCCGTTTGATGATATAAAATTTGAATTCACTCTCCCCCTCAATCAATGACCCGTATTCTAGTTGAACCTCAACTAAAATCACGCTTATCCCCACAACTCATCAAACAAGAACTGTCGTGAGGTTTTGTAGTCATTGATTGAGTGACAAATTTTATGCATAATCCAAGTTTAAACAAATTTCATACAACACATATTCACCAAGTGTCTCACAAATAATTTTCAGAAGAATCATAGAATGAAAACTATTTGTATGCAAAGAAGACTTCTCTTCTTTTTTTTCAAGAAATGATGCACTGAAACGTACATCAGATCAGGAAACATGGATATGAAGTAATCCATGCCCAGGTGAACATCACCCAGTTGGAGGAACAGCCGTCTTTTTGGCGACGTGCTTTCCCCAATATGAAGCGCGGGTTGCTATCTAAAGTAATAGCAAGCCATTTAGACATGTTTTAACAATCCATTTTAACTTCTGCTCGAGCTTCATTTAAAGACCCGTGCCATTATTGAATGACATTTCTAAGTCCGTAAATGTTATCGATAAACAGAAGACATGCCTAGGTGAAACTATTTTTGGTATTTTCTAATTTTTTAATTTTTATGGGTTTTTCTGATTTAAGTTTCTCTATATACAATTAGCAAGATTTTCTATATATCTATTTACAAGATGGTATAAGATATGAACAAGTATATATATACAAGGATACGAACCAGAAACCATTACTCCTCAGCATTCTGAATCTTCTCCGCATTCATCACTTGACTTGCTGAAGAGCAATGTGAGCACTTTCAATCAGGGAATGATTCTGGCTCAACACTTTCCCCTAATTAGTGCACTCCCCCAATCTGACAACCTCTGACGATCACCCATAATAGGAAGAAGACTTTGGATGAACGCCCGAAATATGAAGAAGTCTTTTGATAACCAAATGCATGCCGTCTTTAATCTTCTAACACTCCCGTCCTAGAGTGACTCCGTCAAAAACCTTAGGCAACTTTTCGGTAGTTTAAGTTGAGCCTCAACTGAAATCTAGCTTAACCTCACAACTCATCAAACAAGAACTGTCATGAGGTTAGGTTAACATCAAGTTGGACTTAACCTAAAACTACGGAACAACTTGAACCTAACTTAACTCCACAACTCATCAAACAAGAACTGTCATGGGATTAAGTTAAATATCAAGTTGTAAGAAAAGAGCTCAACATTCTTGAATGTGGAGAAGACTGAAGACTCGACCTTCTTCAAGATTGCCCAATGTGGAGGAATAGGATACCAATCATTTTCATCTCACCAAATGTCTTCCAGTACCCTTATATATAACCCATCAGCCCGCAGCATACACATGAGATGATAACACCCAACAGAGAATGTAGAGTAGACTGACGACTCGACCTTCTTCAGTCTTGAGTATAACACCAAAGTAACAAGTTGAACCACTGATCATCTATAGAATGTATCCATATTTGGATATTAAGCCCTGATCACGTGAACCTGTTGTGCGTCCTTGATGTACACATTCTCTCTCCCCTGATGGTTACGATTAATCAGCACATAACGTAGCATTGAAACGATAATACCAAGGTAACAAGTTGAACCACTGATCATCTACAGTATTTATCCATTCTGGATATTAAGCCCTGATCACGTGAACCTGTTGTGCGTCCTTGGTGTACACATTTCTCTCCCCCATGATGGTTACGATTAATCGGAACCATCATCATGATGTGTACATGTAGCCTGATGACTTGTACTTGAAGCATTGACTAGAAACCCATTGTTGCTGATTAGACCAACCCGTGAGACTATGTAGATTAGCATTCCATGACCATGTTCTTCAACACCTCGATAGACGGAAGAAGCAGTGTTGGAGAAACATGGTTTGCACGACTCCTGAACTGACGTATTCAGGAGTCGTATGACCATCTCAATCATCAACTAACATGTAGATTAATATTCACCCTTTCCCCCCCTCAAAAATTGCATATACCTTCCAACTGCAATTTTTGATGATTGAACTAGTGAATATGAATACCATCAACGGTAAGTAGCTCCACTTGACGGTTCTTGAAGACTAACATGTTGTTTATTCACTCTTTCCCCCCCTCAAAAATTGCATATGCCTGTCAACTGCAATTTTTGGTTGAATACGTGAATAAAAATATACTCCAATATGCGCCGATCCACTTGGTCACTGAATAAGCACGGAAAGAGCATGAATCTTGTTGATGAGAATGGCCATTAATAAGAAGACTCCTCTTCTTTTGAAGATAAAGTGCACTCAAGCGTACACTTTTCTTTTCTTTGACGAACGAGGCCTGAACTGATGTGTACAGACGTCATAATGATGAAGAGCGAGGCCTGCACTGACTTGTACAGACGTCACAATGATGAAGACCGAGGCTTGAACTGATTTGTTCAAACGTCATCATCTCTCTCTTTACTACTTCTCTCATCTAACTCTTTATCAACCCCATTATCATTTTGTTGGCTTGATGTCGTGACCACAGATGGAGAAAGCCCAATATAATGAACTTGAAACTGAAGTAACATAACCCGAACTTGTGACTTAAACTTGTGCTAATGCGAGACAAAGAGCGGTGCAGAGACTTCGTGCAACATCGAATCCCTAAGTACTCTATACTTTTCAACCAACCAACCATCAAGTATAAGAAATACATCACCTCTTGGATATCCACAACTTCATGTGACACTGAGCACTACAACGTGACTCATTAAAGTGATAGTTATTTTGTAATAGGGAGAAAGAAAAAATAACTAGATATCCAAGTCCTTGTCATTATATTGAAAGCTCGAACAAGGATCTCGAAGAATCTTCATCCAACCTCCCCGATATCTTCAGATGCTAAGTACACGCACCCATGAAATTTCACTTCAGCCTCAAGTAAATAGTACTGAACTAACCCCGTAGTCACATCTTGTCAATTAAAAGCCTCGATCCAGCCATTTGTGATGTTATAACTGAACTTCGATAATGGTTTTAACCCGATCCTGGTCAAAAGCGCATAGCCCATCATCACGGAATTTTACAAATCTATGGTTTAAACCGAGAAATAAGTTCTTTCGCGGGATTTTACAAAACCAAGAAGAAACCGTGAGACAGTAACCGATTGAATGTGGCGTGACTGATTTGGTTTTGGTGAACATCAGTTTGGGTTAAGAATATTTCGTGAGAATTACAGATCACATCACAACCTTTTAAAACCTTTGGCTAACTAACCAACCTTGAACCCAGATTAGAGACCACTTGATGAAGGAAACCCGACGTACCAATACTGAAACCAGAAGAAGAAATCCCCAAATTTGTAACTTAAGCTTGCACTAATGTTGGAAGAACGGTGTAGAGAATTAATGCTCCAAGCAGATCTCTAAGTGCTCAATACCCAACCAAAGTATGAGACATTAACACCTCTTGCGATTATCGACAACGTCAATGACGTGTGACACTGAGTACTCCAGTAACTCTTAAGTGATAGTTACCCCGACTGCTGGTAACTAGATAACCCAAGTCTTCAACTTAAATTTTTTTCGCACGAGCAAGTTATCATTGAAAGTCATGCATCCAACCAACCCCGACTTCAAGATAAAATAAGTAGACGCCTTCGAGAACTACAACTTCAATCACAAATAAAGAATACCAGATTAACTTCGTGGTCATCTTGTGCTGTTGACTAGCCAGAAAGGAAAAGAAACATGCGCAAATTCTTAGAAGAGCCCATGACTCATAGTCAGTCCTATCAAACAAAGCAGTCTGATCCAGCTACTTGGATGTGGAATAGTTGTCGTACTGTGTACAGGATTTTACAGTTCTTGAGATTTATCTGAGAAATAAATTCAAGAACTAACTGCACAACAGTAAGTATCAAACTGCTGTAGACTGAACCACTGAATCCTGAATCGCTACGATCTGACCCGCTGTAACCGACACTGCTAAGATTCAAACCGCTGGAGACTGAACCGAGACGATCTGACCCGCTGTAACCGGAACCGCTAAATTTCACATCGCTGGGGACGGAACTTCTAGGAAACTTGCGATAATTCTCCCCCTCAAAAAGGACATGGAATGACCTTTTTGCCAAAGCTGAGAGTCCGTGATGTTTGTGAATTTGACAGGCACAAAACATGGAAAGAGACAAATGAAACTACTGCAACGAAGATGGTGATTAAGACTCTCTTGTAGTAACCCCTTGCTTTCCACATCATCAATGGTTTAGTAGATTAACAATTCATTGAAGCTCGTATTATGCCAAAACCGCTTGATGAAATGCATATGACTTTAAAGTGAGTAAAAGGTTAACACATGTCTCCAAACAGATCACCTCTTGTCTTTAAGCCTGACTACCTCTTGAGAAGATCTCGAGCAACAATCCCATTAGAAGCTTGAGAAACAACAACCACTTGATGAAGCTTGATAAAGAACAAGTCCGCGACTTAAACTTGCACTAAATTATGAATTAGAACCTATATTGAGCACAACAACGTAACTCCTTTAAATATAGGTAGTGATATATACCCAACCTTCCATCCTTAATTGTATATATCCACTTCGTGAACATCCAAGTCTATAATCACCTTAACTTGCAAATTGTGATTTAGAACCTATATTGAGCACAACAACGTAACTCCTTTAAATATAGGTAGTGATATATACCCAACCTTCCATCCTTTATTGTATATATCCACTTCTTGAACATCCAGGTCTAATCACCTTAAATACGCTTGAGCAAGGGTCAACAAACATCATGCATCCATCCACCCCGAGATGTTTGTGACACTAAGTACACCAACCCGTGAATTAACTAACCAACCAAGTTATCATAATTTCCCAATTCCTGCTGATCTTGAAGCACAAACTTATCCCGAAAAGGCAGTCAAACCCCGTAAGTTTCATTATGTCTACATCCGAGTCTAGCCTACTTGTCCAATATTGATTTCACGGGATTTTACAGCTCTTGAGATTTAAACCGAGAAATCGAATCTTTCGCGGGATTTTCTAAAATCTACAAGAGAAACCGTGAAATCAACACGAACAGTTAAGGGTGAAGTGCAATATTAATCTTCGAAATTCATGTCACAGGAGTCAAATCACAACTTGATCAAATCGCAACAAGTCGAGTCACAGATTGTCAAATTGCAACAAGTCAGATTGCAATCAACCAAGTCACAATAAGTCAAATCGCAAGTGTCAACTCGCAACGTCATATCGTAACTGGTCAAATCGCAATCCGTCAAGGCGCAACAAGTCAAAGCGCAACTGGACAAATAGCAATTAAACAAATTGTAATTCGACAACTATAACTCAAATCGTAAACATCAAATTGCAGGCTCACTCAAATCGTAGGCACCAATAAGACAATGCATCCAAATCCACAATTCTGTAATCACGTTGACATTCATAAACCCAAATAGCCAGCCGTGATAAGTGTATCCTCGTGAGAATACTGACCGAAATATCATTCCTTTAGTCCATCTTGTTCAAGCTCAAAGTTAACCCAAGCCATCGTAAGCCAACTCCACTCTTTTTGCCAAATAAAATACCATAGTGCACTCAATGTATTAAAGTACATTTGGTGTTAGATTTCAGCCCAATACATTTCCATTTAATTTCGGATTCAGTAATCATTTTGAGCCCAGTCCAACCAACTAAACTCGGCCCATCATCCAACTATGAAACCAGTCCATTAACCGCCCAAAAATCACTAAATCCAATTTCCAAACCCTAATCACACGGGTATATAATGCTTATAACCCTAAACCCCCATTTACCCTAAACACATCTATCCTAAACTAACAGCCCCCATCCATCTCATGCCAAACCCTAAGAACACAAAAAAAACACGCAGCCTCTCAATTTCTTTCTTAACTCAGTCCAAACGGAAAAAAGATCCGACTCTCACTGCTCAATCTTTTTCTTTCACAGCCACAAGTAGAGCGCCAAGAAAGTAAGAGACGCAGAAAATAAATCGTCCTTAGTCAGTTTCTTGTTGACTTGTTTGTTTAAGCGAGCGACTTCAAGATTCAATGATGGGTCTCGGGTAAGGTTGTTGTTGTCTTTAGTTTATTCAATGATGGGTCTCGGGTAAGGTTTTCTTTATGTTCTTTTTCTTTTTCAGATCATGTTAAGTCGAAAAGAGGAAGAGTGAAACCCTCGAGGCAAGGCTCGTCTTCCGTATCCTTGATGTTCTTTTTCTTATTCATACATTATTCATACATTATAACATCATGGAAGAGTGAATAGGAAGACAAGTGAGTTAAACATGTTGTTAAGGTTAGATTGATTTAGGTGGTGTTCATGTTTGTTGTATATTCGACTGTGAATCTGAATGAGATACAGTGCGAGGTCGAGTGAGTTAGTTATTGTAAATGGATTGATTAATGTGGACTAAAACAATGAATTTTGTTTCTTGTAGTTCGAAGGGGTTTGGATTTGTAAATGATTAATTGTTGTTGTTATGTCGAAAAGATATGTTGTAGTTTGTAGAAAGTATTGTGAAATTGTTGCTGTAATTGTTGTGTTGACAGTTGTTTGTTTGATCTGGGTCTGCTTGGGTCTGCTTAACTGCTTTTCTCCTCTCAATCTTTCATTTTGATATTTGATACCTCGTTTTTTGACCAAAGTAACAGGCAAACCGAGTCGATGATATGGTAGACAACCACACAGACAAACCGCGTCGTCTTATATACACAAACCGAGTCCATGACAACCAGACAAACCGAGTACGTGACTGAATGGACAAACCGAGTCCAGGACAAACCGAGTCCAGGACAAATCGAGTTCATGGTTAAGCAGACAAACCGAGTTCGTGTTTAAATGGACAAACCGAGTCCAGGGTTAAACAGACAAACCAAGTCTGTAAGTCAATAGACAAACCGCGTCTTTGACCAGTCAAACCTGTCACTTTCGTACTTTCCTAAAAAAACGGATCTGTGTTTTCTTTTTCTCTTTCATGACAAACCGCATTGAAGAACATCAAACACAAACATTCATTTTACCCAAGCAGCAACAAGATCATTATTCCAAGAACAACTAATTCGAACAACCCACACTCATGTGCAATTGGTGAACATTTAAGCCCAACCAACTCCACATCTTGAACACCACCACCAACAACCATATTAAACACAATAAGCTCAAACCACTTGGACATCTTGTGACTTTCATGAAACTGTGTATGCAAAAAAAATATGAACAAACTGTACCACTTGAACAGCATTGACATACATGAAAATGTGTTCGACATTCTTAAAATCGTGTTCAAACCAAGCATACAAGCCCACGACTCCAAGCGACATTATTAACCTCAACCATAAGCTACCAAATCTCCAAACCATGAACAATATTAACCTCAAAAATGAACAGGCAACCCACGTCCACAAGCAGTTAAGGCCCAAAATACATATTCAAATTTCATATTAAAATTTTAGAAATAACCTTCTTAAAATTTGAATAACCTTCTTTCAATTTCAATTTCATACTAGTAAACACGCATGTAAACCAAAAATAGAACCAAAAGGTAAAATCAGTTGAAGGCCCACATGTAAACACGCTTGTAAACCGAAAATAGAACCAAAAGATAAAATCAGTTAAAGGCCCACATGAAGAGTTAAAAAATCAAGTCATTGACCACAAAAAAATTATAGCAACCTTTAAAATCTTTGACCGAATGACCAAACACAAACAGATCTGATCTGACCAAGATGAAAGAAACCAACCGAATATACAGCCATTGACCACAGATCTGACCAAGATGAAACCATGGCTCTTGATACCAATTGTAGGAAATAACCATCTTGATTGTGTGGTTGATTCGGGTGGTCTTGCCTCATGGAAGATTAGATCCATGGTTGAGTTTAGTGAGATGTTAGAGAGAGAGAGGGAACCTTGAGAGAAAACCAGGGAATATTAGATTAACTATGACAAGGGTTCCACCCTTCCCTTGTGTGGGAAGGGGTATTTATACTTCTAATATTTGGTGCCCCTAGTGGGCTGTGGAGTGAGCTGACAGTGGGGAAAGCCCCGACCCACTCCACAAATATAAATACGACTAAGCTAATACTAATATTACTAATAATACTAAACTAATATATATAAGCCTACGAGCTATATAAATGCTAATTAGATGCTCGGGGTGACCGAACCTTCATATGAATATTTATATTCCTAACACCAGGTTATAATGCTGATGCCTATGATGAGCTTGTCGCTGCTATGGAGAAGATGAAGCTGTTAGATCTTCCCCACATTGCTCAACTGGAGCGCGATCAGGATTACCCCATAGGTGTTATTATGGAGGGGTTAACCTTGGCTAGGCACGCAGCAGAGGACGCAGAGGCGCAAACTGATTACTTTCTTAAGCCAGATGTGTCGCAGCTGCAGGTACCTATCTTTGCTCGTCCTCGCAACATCTTGAATCCTTTTGCCCTTAAGAAGGAAATCCCACTGAAGGAATCCTTAGAGGCCCATGCCATGAGGCTTGCGAAGAAGCAGGGTGTGAAGGGGAAGGCCATCCTTTGTGGTATTGGTGCTGCGCATATCCCAAGATCTGATGGAGTACCTGTTAGTGTACCGACAGTGTCGCCCAAGGATCATGATCTGCTGAAGAAGCTTGAGGAAGCTGGGAGTGCTGCGTACCATGTTAGCAGTTCGGAGCTTAGACGCTCCAACAGCCTTTAGATTGTTTTGTTTTGTAATAGGTTAACATTTTGTTGCACATGTGCATGTTAAATATATACTTTGTATGAACTCGTAGTCCATAATAAAATGATATTTCTATAGTGCGATTGTACTCATATTGTATGTGATTGTGGTGATGATGTTTGTACTTAGTTATCTGTCTTTGCGTACAAGACGTCTATGTTATGTCTAAGAATCAAAACGTACTTAAAAAAGATTACAGGAATCTATAATCACTTATAACATAATCGTGTATGAAATTCATGGCTTAATGTCAAGCGCGAATATATATGAAATTCACAAGTGTATGCGAATACCATATCAAGGGGTTAAGAGTCTTAACTCCTAATTTGTTAAACGCGCACAGTGTGCATTGTTGTATATCCTTTGTGGGATGCACAATAAACTTACTCCAACGTCTTGAGAGTAAGGTGTTTAACAAGGATGCGTGATCCGATGTTGATGGGTTTGCAACCCTCTTACTCAACGAGTTATTTAGTAGGTTTACTCATCCTTTACCATCGTGGGTTTTAATAAGTGCATGCACGCCATGTAGGCAAAAGGTAATATAACAACAATATTGAGACATAAATAATATGTAAACAACAAAGTAAAGTGTGTCGCGGAGTTAGCTAGAAACCGCGACATTTAATTAATACTTGCAAGTTTTAGGAAAAAGAAAGACATTTGCCTAGATGAAACAAAAAATGTAAATACACGGATATTTATTGAGCACTTACTAAAGTGCGAAAGTGTCCGTGGGCGGGGTCATAACCTTTCCTAAAGATAGCATCTCTTGAGATTGCAAACATTCCATGTGCGTTGTAGCTCACGGCCATCCATGTCACGCAGCTTGTACGCGCCTTTTCCTAGTGCTTCGACGACCTCATAGGGTCCCTCCCACTTTGGTCCAAGTTTACCTGTATCTTCTGCGTGGCTCGCATCATTAGCGCGATATACAAAGTCGCCTGGTCTGAATGAGGTGCTTCGAACTTTAGTATCGTAGTATCCCTTCATCTTTGACTTGGCTTTTTCCTCACGTATAGCTGCGCGTTCACGCCTTTCTTCCAATAGGTCCAAGTCTATACGCCGTTCATCGTCATTGGTTGCGACGTTAACATTCGTGGTATGAATAGTTGGCATCCCAATTTCAGCTGGTATGATAGCTTCTGTCCCATAGACAAGTGAAAAGGGAGTGTCTCCATTGCTAACTTTGATTGTCGTGCGGTGCGCCCATAAGACATGCGACAATTCATCCACCCATCTTCCTTTGTGTTTGTCCAGGCGCGCTTTAATTCCTTCGCCTAGACTATGATTTGCGCGCTCAACCAAACCATTGGTTTGTGGGTGTTTAACTGACGCGAAGTGTTGTGTAATATTTAGTTCTGCGCACCAGTCTTTGAACGGGTTATCGCGGAATTGTTTTCCGTTGTCCGAAATGATTTCCCCAGGTAATCCAAAGCGGCATACAATATTTTCCCAAATGAATCGTTTTACTTGATTACCTGTGATTGTCGCCACTGCTTTTGCCTCAATCCACTTAGTGAAGTAGTCTATTGCCACAATAAGAAATTTCAGTCCCCCTGCTGCAACAGGGAAGGGACCCGCAATGTCGATACCCCACTTATAGAATGGCCATGGAGAAGTGATAGGCATTAGCTCTTGTTGTGGTCTGCGCGGGATGGGTCTATGAACTTGGCAGTCGCTACATTTCTTTATCACATCACGCGCATCGCGATGCATAGTGGGCCAGTAGTATCCTGACTGTAAGGCTCGTGCTACGATGGACCGTGGTCCTGAATGCATACTGCATGAACCGGCATGGATCTCTCGGAGTACATAATCTGCCTGAAGAGGTCTAATGCACCGAAGCCATGGTTGTAGGAATGAGCGCCGATATAGGATACCATCTCGAAGTTCGAACCTCTGCGCTGTGCGCCGTATCCGTCGAGCGTCCTTCTGCTCATGAGGCAATATGCCTTTGCTTATAAATTCGACAATAGGGGTCATCCATGTAGGATTCTGCTCCTCTATTACTGTGGATATCTCCATCTCCGAGATGGATTTATTTTTTAGGATCTCCACCAACACTTGTTTTGACAGGTGCGCAAAGCTTGTAGATGCGATCTTGCTTAGCGCATCCGCTTTTTTGTTTTCCCCTCTAGGAACTTGTTTAATGGTAAACCTGTCAAAACCTTGGATTAGTGACTTGGTCTTGTCGAGGTATTGAACCATGTTATCCTCTTTAGCCACATATTCGCCCAACACATGGTTGGCTACTAATCGGGAGTCCACATTTGCTTCTAGGTTGCATACACCCATTCGAGTTGCAATGCGCAATCCAACGATTAGGGCTTCATACTCTGCCTCGTTATTTGTAGCTGTGAATTCAAAGCGCAGTGCATAAGTGAATTCCATTCCTTCTAGATTGGTGAGGATAAGGCCTACGCCCGACCCATCCACGCATGAAGATCCATCCGTGAATAGGACCCATGGCTCTTGTAGTTCTACCTCGCTCAGTGGAGGTGCAGCATCGGTGTCTGGTTTTTCAATGATGAAGTCTACTAGTATTTGCCCCTTAACCGCAGTGCGTGGTCTATAAGAGATGTTAAACTCGCCTAGCAATGCACTCCATTTTTGTAGTCACCCCGATGCGTCGGGTTTGGAGATAACTTGCTTGATTGGTTGGTCTGTGATCACCGCTATTGGGTGTGCTTGAAAGTATCTGCGCAATCTTTTGGCGGCGAATACTAATTCCAAGACCAACTTTTCCATTGGGCTATAGTTAATCTCTGTCTTCTTGAGCGCTTTACTTACAAAATATACCAGTGTTTGTACGGAATTCCTATCTGTCAGTAGTACCGCGCTGACTGCTCCATGAGTCGCAGACAAATACATAATTAACTCCTCCCCTGGTCGGGGTGCGACTAGCTTGGGAAGCGCTGCTATATGTTGCTTAAGCTGTGTGAAGGCTTCTTTCGCTTCTGTAGTCCAATGAACATCTCCCTTTTTTGTACACTTCTTGAGTGTTTTAAAGAGGGGGAGTGACTTATCTGCTGATTTGGACAGGAATCTGTTCAATCCGGCTAGTTTTCCATTCAGAGACTGGACTTCTTTCAACGTGCATGGTGAAGGGAGTTGGATGACAACCTCTATTTTTTCTGGGCATGGTTTAATGCCATCAGGTTCGATCAAGTATCCTAGGAACATGCCTTCTATAGCACCAAAAGTGCATTTCTTAGGATTTAACTTCATGTTGATCTTTCGTAGTGTTCTAAATGTTTCTTCAATGTCGCGGACCAATTCGCCTTCGGTATGGCTTTTTATGACAAGGTCGTCAACATAGACCTCTAGGTTGCGGCCCACTTGCTTTTCAAATGCATTATCTACCAATCGCTGGTAGGTGGCGCCCGCATTCTTTAGGCCAAAAGGCATCTTTGTATAACAGTAGACACCTTGGCTTGTGTGGAAGGCTGTTTTTTCCTCGTCCTCTTTAGCCATTTGGATTTGGTGGTACCCTTTGTATGCGTCTAAAAAACATTTAAAGGGGTATCCGCATAAAGATTCTACCTTCCAGTCTTGTGGACATGCTTTGTTGAGATCAGTGAAATCCACGCACATCCGCCAACTACCATCACTCTTTTTGACCATCACTGGATTGGAGAGCCAGTCATGGTAATAGACCTCTCGCATGATACCTGCGTCAACAAGTTTGTGTACTTCCTCTAGAATGGCTTTTGCGCGCTCTGGAGCCTGGCCGCGCTTTTTCTGCCGTACTGGGGAGTATCCTTGTCGGATTTTCAACTTGTGTTCTGCAATCGAGCGTGGCACACCAGTCATGTGCTTTGGTTCCCATGCGAAGATATCCAGATTCTTTTGCAAGAGTGCGCACACGGCAGCTCTTCCTGTATCAGACAGCGATCCCCCGATCGATACTTCTTGTTCCGGGTAATCAGGATGAATTGCGACCTTCAGATTTGATACTTTAGCTGCACTCTGTTCTGGGGTGTGCGTCGTCTCACATGTAATCGTGTTACATTCTCTAGGTGGCGCGGCGTTATTGTAGATGGTGACAATGCCGCCTTCTACCTGGAATTTGAGCATCCCATGTGCTGTGGACGGTACTGCGCGTATTGCCGAAATTCCTGGTCTTCTGATGATGCCATTGTATGGCGAAGGGGATCTGATCACCATAAAATTCATCCAGGCTGTCGTGGAGTGTTCCTTATTACCAACAAAAACTAGTAGTCGTAGTTGCCCCATGGGCCATATCTTTTCTCCTGTGAAGCCAGTCAACGACGTCGTGGCTGGGCTTAACTGTCTTTGTATCTCAGGTCGCAATCTCTTGAAACAATGCTCATACATTATGTCTGCTAATGCCCCTCCATCAACATACATGCGGTGGATATCGTGACCCCCCACATTTATCTCGATGGTGAGTGGTTCCGCCACTGCGTTGTCCGCAGCAAAGGTGGGGAAAGAGATTTCGCTTCCATGAGAAAATTTCTGGCTGACCTTTTGCCTAGTCTCTCGCTGCCATGATTGTATCATGTAGATTGTGTCAGCCTTGTCCTTAGGTGTTTCTTTCTTGCCCCCGGTCTTCTGTTTGTCTTTTCCATCCTTGATGTTCTTAACTAGATGGTCCAATCTGCCTTCTTTTACTAGCTTATCAATTAGTTGGCGCAATTGGACACACTCATTGGTGGTGTGGCCCTTCTGTCCATGATACTCGCAGTATCCGTTCCCTACGCGCCGATCTTCTGGGGTGCGCATCGGTGGGGGTCTCAAAAAGTTCGCGCCTTCCGTCGCAAATATCTCCTTTGGAGTCTTCGTTAGTGGGGTATACTTGTCATTCTCTCGTCTGCCCCCCTGACTACGGTAGCTTTTGTTACGATTGCTACTCTGGTCATTGGATTGTCTCCTTGGCTGTTCTTGTGACCTATAGTTTGAGTAGCCTTTCTTACTATCCGCGGCGGCGGCTTCTCCTTGGATGAAGGACCTCGTACGCTTCATAAGTTCGTCAAAGGTTTGGGGAACCCTATCATTTAACTTTTTGATAAGTTCTGGGTTATTGATTCCGTTCATAAACCCTAAGATCTTTAGTATTTCGGGGCATGCCTTGACATGTATGCATTCATGTAACACCCCGACCCGTCAAGGGTAAAGATGTCACAAGTACATGGTTTCATATCAGATCATACATAACATCCACAATTAAACAGCGGAAACAAAATGTAACATGAGATTGAAAATACATGAAATACAAAACAGAATACAAATGGAGAATAATCCAAAACAAAGCTTCACTCGTGAACACTCTTCCCAAATCCATAACCCAGCTCCTAGCTTAATACCTGCCGCGGGAAAAGAAACGCGGCTGAGCTACACGAGCTCAGTGAACAGATATAACGGTAACAAATAATAATCATGAAATAGGGAAACACGAAAGAAACCATACGTGATATAATGATGAGATAAATAAAGGCAGAACAGTTCATGATATAACGATGAAGTAAAATAAAAGAAAGAAACAAAACGTGACATAGTAGCAGATAAGAAAAGATAGGGAGGTCATGCAGAGATATTAGAAGGTATAGAAAAGTACATGAATAATAATGAAGTAGGAGAGAGCATGCAGAGATATCAGGAGTATAGAGTTGTACCATGAATACGGATGAGTAGAATAAGAATCCCAACTAGCCCAAACATAACCAACCCAGTACAGAATAAGTCCAAGGTTCCATAAAGCCCAACTTGCCCAAGCCCAGCCCAGAATCCCATGAGGCCCTACATACCATGCCCATACAGAAATAAGTCCAGAAACATATCATGGGTGTCATGAGGGTAAGGGTCAGAAGTCCCTGAGGTCTAGTGATACAGAAATCCTCTACGAGCCCAGAAACATGAACATGAAATCATAATCATACCACCATGCAGAGAGATGTTCCTCTCACTAATCCCAGAAATCAGAAATATGGAGTGATCAGCTCCCAGAGTGTGAAAGACGTGTATCGCACACACCATCAGTCACCATGCATATCATAACATATCATAACATGAACATAATACAGAAATCAAATCTAGGATGCATCCATACGCCCCTGGTGGCCATAACTCCCAACACACCATAACATGATACAGAAAAGGGACGGGCCAGGTCATCACTCTCCTGACCTAGAGTCATGCCATCGGTGCATCGACTGACATGGACATGAAACCCTCATGCCTAGTGAGTGGCTCGTAGCATCAGACTGTAGGTCAATGGTCAAGTATAATTTATCCAGTATTTAATTGAGTTGCATAAGCCAATTACCATTTCATACTATCATAAATCCACCGTCATAGTTTCATAATTAGGGTTCATAAACAGAGGCTCATAATCAGAGATTCATAGTCAGAAATTCATAATCAGAAAAGTACATGTTCAGAAAGATTCATAATTAGGAAGTTCATAATCAGAGATGGTTCATAATCAGAGGGCTCATATCCATGGTTCATAAGTAAGGTTCATAAGTAAGGTTCATGGTCAAGGTTTCATAATTGAAAGGTTCATATATCAAAGAATCATGTATAAGAAAGGTTCAGTACCAAGAGGTTCAATATTAAAAGGTCATGGCAAAGGTTCATAAACAGAAGAGTCATAACATCATGAAAGAAAAACAGACAAGGTTCACAGAATCAAAAGCATGGCAATGATATAGAAATCAGAAATGAGACGAAGGTCCTTACTAAATAAGGACAGAATATCTGTACCTTATCGCTTGACAAGGAAAATCACAAAATGAGATGATAATGAGCACAGGTCACTCCCTCTTCACACCTAGAGGAGTAAAGACATGATTACAAAAGATCCCATTTCCATATTAAGTGAGCTTTCTATTTTTTTTTTTTTTTTTTTTTTTTTTGCAGGTTTCCATTTTTAGAAAGTTTTCATATTTAGTAAGTTTCCATATTTAGAAAGGTTTCCCCTAATTTACCCATTTAGGTCATGCTAATATTAGTTCTATCCCAACTTTACACTTAATGTCCATGAGGTTTCATAAATTTACATGTTTAGTCCCTTAATTTAAATAAGTTACATTTAAATCCTTAAATATCCATATTAACATGTTAAGCCCCTTAGTTTTACCAACTTACATATTGTACCCTTATTTTATGTGTTGTATGATTCAAAACCCCTAGAATACAGGTTTTACAACTTTAGTCCTTCAAGTTATATGAACTACATATTTAGTCCTTCTATTTATAAAATCAACCTTTAATTAATAACAATTATATATAAGCCCCTTAAATTATCAAAACGCCACATGACACTTTAAATATGTTTTAATACACGAATGGACCATAAGTTTCCCAAAATTACACTTTTAGTCCCTCTAGTTTATTTAATTATAAATCGATCATAAATATTAATATATATTTCAAAATAAACCCTTAAACAATTATTTAACATAAAAGGTCCTTCCCATAAATTACCATCCGACTCCTTCAGGTTTTAGAAAGTTTCAAAAGTAACCCCCATGTTTTTAAAATGACAATTCGATCACCAAAACTTTTAAACACAAATCGTATAGCTTATTTAAAATCCAAAACCAAGCTCTAACCTAGACCAATAATTATCTCATAATTTATAGTCCCTTATTACCTCATAAATAACCCTAATCCATGTTTTCAAACCCTAATTCAATCGGTTTCATATTTTCCCAAAAATATTTCTAAAACCCGATTTAAACATAATTCGATAATAATTCATTTAGGCCATGGTAATTCGAATACATATTTTTCTTTGGTTAATATGATCATATAGAGTTCATGAAAATTAATCACAAGATTTAGTTCGACCGGATATATTTATTTTAGATGTATGGTTTGCTTTATGTAATTAATTCACAAACGGTAGAAGGATCTTGCATGAATCGAATTGTATATTTTATATGGCTTTATTACTGATCAAAGAGCATGGGAAAATTACCAGAATGAGTTTTGGACGTGTGGAATGAGCGGGAAAAATTTGTGGCACTCGACTTGATCCAAAATCAAAACAAATCCACGAGCACCCCTCCAACCTTGTAAACATTTTTCGTGGACCATGTACAACATGAGGAACATGAGAAAAATATAGAACGAATTATTAAGAGGTCGTGGGATTTAATTCGAGAAGTACCTTGTTTTATCTATCGCTCGACAAGGAATATTCACCACCGATCGATCTAGGCTTCCAACAATGTTCCAGCTATTTTTCATGGGTGAGGAGAGTCATGAGGATCATAAGAAAAATATCAAAATGTGTGTACAAAGCCTGGTTCGATCGAATGGAATTAAAAGCTTACCGAGGACTCGCGACTTGGAATAATTATTCCGGCTCAATTCCGTGCTTCACAGGTTCAAGAATGATTTTTCGTGGCTTCTAAGATGATCAGGGAATATGGGAAAAATAGTGTGAGAGCTTAGAAAAATTCGTATGAAGTTGTATGAATTAAATCGTGTGTGTGTTACGGATTCTTTGTTTCGGTAATACTTTTGGAGAGGAAGGAGATCATGGGGAGTTTATAACTTGATAATACCGAATGATGGGGAAGATATGATTGCATAAATTTCGGGATTATATCAAGGACCGAATCTCATATCTTGAATGGATTTCAATTTGCCATATTTAGTTCTCATTTTGAATTTTAAAAGTATAAATATTGTACATACATAAAAATATTCGGCTAGCATGATTTTAGAGAGGCCATGGAACTTATTTCATGTGTCATATTGTACTTATAATAATTTGGTATCATACTTTATTTATTTACGAAGGTTCGGGATCAATTTGGTACGTTTTGGACTTGTTTTGTTAAAGTTCTTGATCGTAGGGGCATTTTTGTCTTTTCACATGCTTTAGATTTCCAGGTATTACAACTTCTTCCCCTCTAACAGAAAAATTTCGTCCTCGAAATTTGCAAGGACATAGAAGAGAAAAATAGGACAGAAACGAAACAGAACATGCCAGATCAGATAAGCCTTACTTGTGGATGACTTGGAATAAATTTAGCAGAACGGATCTTATCATAAGATAGTAAAAACAAACGGACGGAGTAAAACCTATTAAGGTAGAGCAGAAATGAAGTACACAATCGGTTTCTTCCATCGTATCATGATCATAAAATTTTTCAAGACGAACAAACCAAATCAAAATCTCAAATTTCAACATGGAATAAAATTATTCATTCAGAATCCAAAATATCCGTACGAGAAATCAACAAAGTAGCCAATGTATCACAATCGCAAACGAGAAAATGCATATCAAAATATCCAAACAAACGGAATGAAGGAAATAACAAATCATGAAAACGATCTCCTCAGTGAGCTGGCTTGTTGTCCTTGGCTTTCTTATTGTTGTCGTTGTAACCTCGAACTTGGGACAATCCCTCACTTGATGCTCAGCAGATCCACATCTGAAACAAGTCCCATAAGCCCGACGACACTCTCCAGGGTGGCGTTTCCCACAAGTCGTACAGATAGTGTAAGAAAATGAACCCTCGGATGAACCTCCCTGAGTACCAGATCCAGAAGCCCTGCTCTGCTGATGTCCCCACTGTTTCTGACTGTTGTTACGTCCCGAGCGATCATCTCCCTGCCTAGTAGTGAACCTGTCCTGGCCCCTCGTATCCGACCTCCTCTGATCATAGTTTCTGCCAGCCTGACCCTGGCGGTCGTATAGTCGATCTCCCTGTCCACGCAAATCATAACTCCTGTCATTCCGACCCCTGAAATCCCTGTCCTGACCCTGCGTCTGAATCCTATCCCCATCTCGGTTTCTCTTATTTCCAGTACTCTGATGAAAAATCTCGATATTGCGAGCTGCGTCGCAACACTCTGCCGGGTCTCGAAACTCATCATTATTAAGTATGCGGTCTAGTACCCACCTCTTGAGTCCCCATTTGTATTGTCTAGCCTGCTGCTTAGCATCCCCAGCAAGCGGACCCACAAAACTCACTAATCTCTGAAACCGCTCCAGATACTGCCCAGCATTCTCAGAATCAAGCTGAGAGATAGTGTTGTACTCCCTAATGAATCTCTGCTGTTCGGAAACAGGGAAGTACCGATTATAGAACGTGGTACGGAAATCAGTCCATGAACAACCAAGAACATATGCATCACCACCCTTAGCCTCTTTATGTGCTTTCCACCAGCTGAGCGCGTCACCCTCCAGCTTGAACACAGCCAGACGAGTCTTGAACCCGTCCTCACAACCTAACACTTCGAACAGTTTCTCCATGTGGGTGATCCAATCTTCTGCTGCCTGAGGAGTAGCAGCAGAAGAGAAGGACAACGACTTGAGCTTATTAAAACTCTCCAGCCACCCATTAATAGTAGTGGGTCGGCCCCCACCACCAGAAGAACTGCCAGCACCCCCAGATGGACCAGCTCCACCACTGATAAGCCGGTTGACCACCGCCTCAGTGTTAAGGCCCGGTAGCAGACGGGCTACAGCATTAGCTATCATTTCCTCCAGATTAGGGGTTTCAGCATCTCCTCCACTGTTATACTCCTGATGACGAGTGTTAACCATCTATAGAATTACGAAGACGATTAGTAAGGTAAAACAAAATATGACAGAGTAGAATACGGAAAAGAGTACGCGAAAGGAAAACCTAATGTCTACCCAGATCCTCACAGGTCAAATGGCCTAAGCCGAAGGTTTTCGGGTGCCTGTAGCTCTGATACCATAAATTGTAACACCCCGACCCGACAAGGGTAAAGATGTCACAAGTACATGGTTTCATATCAGATCATACATAACATCCACAATTAAACAGCGGAAACAAAATGTAACATGAGATTGAAAATACATGAAATACAAAACAGAATACAAATGGAGAATAATCCAAAACAAAGCTTCACTCGTGAACACTCTTCCCAAATCCATAACCCAGCTCCTAGCTTAATACCTGCCGCGGGAAAAGAAACGCGGCTGAGCTACACGAGCTCAGTGAACAGATATAACGGTAACAAATAATAATCATGAAATAGGGAAACACGAAAGAAACCATACGTGATATAATGATGAGATAAATAAAGGCAGAACAGTTCATGATATAACGATGAAGTAAAATAAAAGAAAGAAACAAAACGTGACATAGTAGCAGATAAGAAAAGATAGGGAGGTCATGCAGAGATATTAGAAGGTATAGAAAAGTACATGAATAATAATGAAGTAGGAGAGAGCATGCAGAGATATCAGGAGTATAGAGTTGTACCATGAATACGGATGAGTAGAATAAGAATCCCAACTAGCCCAAACATAACCAACCCAGTACAGAATAAGTCCAAGGTTCCATAAAGCCCAACTTGCCCAAGCCCAGCCCAGAATCCCATGAGGCCCTACATACCATGCCCATACAGAAATAAGTCCAGAAACATATCATGGGTGTCATGAGGGTAAGGGTCAGAAGTCCCTGAGGTCTAGTGATACAGAAATCCTCTACGAGCCCAGAAACATGAACATGAAATCATAATCATACCACCATGCAGAGAGATGTTCCTCTCACTAATCCCAGAAATCAGAAATATGGAGTGATCAGCTCCCAGAGTGTGAAAGACGTGTATCGCACACACCATCAGTCACCATGCATATCATAACATATCATAACATGAACATAATACAGAAATCAAATCTAGGATGCATCCATACGCCCCTGGTGGCCATAACTCCCAACACACCATAACATGATACAGAAAAGGGACGGGCCAGGTCATCACTCTCCTGACCTAGAGTCATGCCATCGGTGCATCGACTGACATGGACATGAAACCCTCATGCCTAGTGAGTGGCTCGTAGCATCAGACTGTAGGTCAATGGTCAAGTATAATTTATCCAGTATTTAATTGAGTTGCATAAGCCAATTACCATTTCATACTATCATAAATCCACCGTCATAGTTTCATAATTAGGGTTCATAAACAGAGGCTCATAATCAGAGATTCATAGTCAGAAATTCATAATCAGAAAAGTACATGTTCAGAAAGATTCATAATTAGGAAGTTCATAATCAGAGATGGTTCATAATCAGAGGGCTCATATCCATGGTTCATAAGTAAGGTTCATAAGTAAGGTTCATGGTCAAGGTTTCATAATTGAAAGGTTCATATATCAAAGAATCATGTATAAGAAAGGTTCAGTACCAAGAGGTTCAATATTAAAAGGTCATGGCAAAGGTTCATAAACAGAAGAGTCATAACATCATGAAAGAAAAACAGACAAGGTTCACAGAATCAAAAGCATGGCAATGATATAGAAATCAGAAATGAGACGAAGGTCCTTACTAAATAAGGACAGAATATATGTACCTTATCGCTTGACAAGGAAAATCACAAAATGAGATGATAATGAGCACAGGTCACTCCCTCTTCACACCTAGAGGAGTAAAGACATGATTACTAAAGATCCCATTTCCATATTAAGTGGCTTTCTATTTTTTTTTTTTTTTTTTTTTTTTTTTGCAGGTTTCCATTTTTAGAAAGTTTTCATATTTAGTAAGTTTCCATATTTAGAAAGGTTTCCCCTAATTTACCCATTTAGGTCATGCTAATATTAGTTCTATCCCAACTTTACACTTAATGTCCATGAGGTTTCATAAATTTACATGTTTAGTCCCTTAACCTAAATAAGTTACATTTAAATCCTTAAATATCCATATTAACATGTTAAGCCCCTTAGTTTTACCAACTTACATATTGTACCCTTATTTTATGTGTTGTATGATTCAAAACCCCTAGAATACAGGTTTTACAACTTTAGTCCTTCAAGTTATATGAACTACATATTTAGTCCTTCTATTTATAAAATCAACCTTTAATTAATAACAATTATATATAAGCCCCTTAAATTATCAAAACGCCACATGACACTTTAAATATGTTTTAATACACGAATGGACCATAAGTTTCCCAAAATTACACTTTTAGTCCCTCTAGTTTATTTAATTATAAATCGATCATAAATATTAATATATATTTCAAAATAAACCCTTAAACAATTATTTAACATAAAAGGTCCTTCCCATAAATTACCATCCGACTCCTTCAGGTTTTAGAAAGTTTCAAAAGTAACCCCCATGTTTTTAAAATGACAATTCGATCACCAAAACTTTTAAACACAAATCGTATAGCTTATTTAAAATCCAAAACCAAGCTCTAACCTAGACCAATAATTATCTCATAATTTATAGTCCCTTATTACCTCATAAATAACCCTAATCCATGTTTTCAAACCCTAATTCAATCGGTTTCATATTTTCCCAAAAATATTTCTAAAACCCGATTTAAACATAATTCGATAATAATTCATTTAAGCCATGGTAATTCGAATACATATTTTTCTTTGGTTAATATGATCATATAGAGTTCATGAAAATTAATCACAAGATTTAGTTCGACCGGATATATTTATTTTAGATGTATGGTTTGCTTTATGTAATTAATTCACAAACGGTAGAAGGATCTTGCATGAATCGAATTGTATATTTTATATGGCTTTATTACTGATCAAAGAGCATGGGAAAATTACCAGAATGAGTTTTGGACGTGTGGAATGAGCGGGAAAAATTTGTGGCACTCGACTTGATCCAAAATCAAAACAAATCCACGAGCACCCCTCCAACCTTGTAAACATTTTTCGTGGACCATGTACAACATGAGGAACATGAGAAAAATATAGAACGAATTATTAAGAGGTCGTGGGATTTAATTCGAGAAGTACCTTGTTTTATCTATCGCTCGACAAGGAATATTCACCACCGATCGATCTAGGCTTCCAACAATGTTCCAGCTATTTTTCATGGGTGAGGAGAGTCATGAGGATCATAAGAAAAATATCAAAATGTGTGTACAAAGCCTGGTTCGATCGAATGGAATTAAAAGCTTACCGAGGACTCGCGACTTGGAATAATTATTCCGGCTCAATTCCGTGCTTCACAGGTTCAAGAATGATTTTTCGTGGCTTCTAAGATGATCAGGGAATATGGGAAAAATAGTGTGAGAGCTTAGAAAAATTCGTATGAAGTTGTATGAATTAAATCGTGTGTGTGTTACGGATTCTTTGTTTCGGTAATACTTTTGGAGAGGAAGGAGATCATGGGGAGTTTATAACTTGATAATACCGAATGATGGGGAAGATATGATTGCATAAATTTCGGGATTATATCAAGGACCGAATCTCATATCTTGAATGGATTTCAATTTGCCATATTTAGTTCTCATTTTGAATTTTAAAAGTATAAATATTGTACATACATAAAAATATTCGGCTAGCATGATTTTAGAGAGGCCATGGAACTTATTTCATGTGTCATATTGTACTTATAATAATTTGGTATCATACTTTATTTATTTACGAAGGTTCGGGATCAATTTGGTACGTTTTGGACTTGTTTTGTTAAAGTTCTTGATCGTAGGGGCATTTTTGTCTTTTCACATGCTTTAGATTTCCAGGTATTACAATTCATCTTTATAGCGCTCCATAAAAGCGCTTGTGGATTCCCCTTGGCGCTGTTTTACCCTAGCGAGTTCGACAGGGTTCTTGGCGCACTTCTTCCTCTGAGTAAAGTTCAAACGAAACACCTTTCGCAACTCTTCAAACCCATCGATGCTTCTACGTGGAAGCTTACTGAACCAGTTTCGCGCATTCCCTACTAACGTAGAATTAAACATGTGGCACCACACAGGTTGTGGCCAATTTTCGATGGTTGCTGCTGATTCGAAAATTTTTAGGTGGTCGTCAGGATCACCTGTCCCATCATAAGTTTTAACATTAGCGGGCATGCGCCTTCTCTTATCTTCTGAAAAATCACTGATGCGCCGAGTGAATGCGTCAACCTTTTGGCGGCGCCAGGGACGAGACATATCTTTGTCCTCCTGGTCGCGGTATCTTCTCCTGGACTTCCAGTGTCCTGTTTCTTCGTCCTCGTTGTCCGAGGAGTCACTTGAGGATGAGCTTACTCTTTTGCGGCGCTTGCGCCGACTATCCTCGGAATCCGAGCTTGAAGGGCTTTCGCTTGGGGAGACCCGTCGCCCAAGTCTATCGTGAATCCTGCGACTGCCAAGCCTAGTGTGGACATTGGTGCGACGTCCATCGTCTTCATGCTCCTCCCGATACTGTAAGTCGGCTGCTTCATCATCCACAACTTTCCTTCCGATCCTAGTAAACACTGGGTGTCGGCGGCTATCCTTCTCGCGCCTTTCTTTTCGGTAACTCGGTGGGGATGCTTCATGCTCAGGGTCGAAGTTGAGCCGGGCTTGCAGACTCTGGCTTGACCTCTTTTTTGCTTCCTCTCGCATAAGCGCAGCCAAGGTTTCATAATTTTGAGATACGAAATCTCTTGGCGCTAGTTCAGGCGTGACTCCTTCTAGCGCGAGGATGTCTGTTTCCAAATCAGGACCCTTGTTTCGGATAGGCGCATTTGGTGGCTCAGTGAGGTCTAATTCTGACATGGTGAAAGGAGTGCGCTGTGGATCTTCCGCGCTAGTGGTTGTTGTAGTAGCATGGGTAGTCCTTGTGAGCGGTTCTACTGTACTAAAGGCCAGATCTGAGTATGATCCTAGGTTTTTGGGCGCACTGGTTGTTCCAGAGGCCTGCTTAGGGGCTGAATCAATTTGCTGCTTCTGCCCTTGTATGTCACCATGCGTTTTCTTTGCCTGCGGAGTCCGCTGATTTAGGTTTCCGTGCTTTGTCATTCTAGTTCTCCGTAGAGTTCTTAGTGTCCTGTCCCACGGATGGCGCCACTTGTTAATACAAAAGTTGGGCGTTCCTTGTTTGGATTCCGGTTCCCGTATCAATTGGATCTTAATGCTTGAGACCTGCGCACTAAGAGAACAAAAAACACCGTTAGGCTTATCGTGGGATTGTCTCCCACGATTATCCTCCGGCGTGAGAGTAAGTAATCAGTTTTAGGGTTTTAGTGAAGAGTTAGGGTTATGATATCATACCATTAATGAGAGCCGAGATGCCCTATATATACACACGAAATCCTTGTTGGTTTCATGTTCCTTACCCTTCGGCGTATCCCGCCCTATTCGGCCCATTGATCCTTATCCCATAAATAAGAGATCCTATAACAAGGCCAATAATAGATTTCGGATTTGGGCCGTTGTAAGCCCAAATCTTTATCGTGATAGCCCATGCGTGATGGGCTTGAGTATTGGTCGGGTTCGTGACCCGGATGCGGACTATACGTCATCATTGCTCCTTTCTTATCTTTGATTTCTATGTCAAATTCTTGGAGTAGTAAAATCCATCGGATCAGACGCGGTTTTGCATCTTGTTTGGTAAACAAATATTTAAGCGCTGAGTGATCAGTAAACACAATCATTTTTGAAAGCACAAGATATGATCTGAATTTTCCGAAAGCAAAAACAACGGCTAACAATTCCTTCTCCGTAACCGTGTACTTTTGTTGAGCGTTATTAAGTATTTTGCTAGCGAAGTATATAGGACGGAAATGTTTTCCTTCACGTTGTCCTAACACAGTTCCAACAGCAAAATCACTTGCATCGCACATGAGCTCGAATGGTAGTGACCAATCTTTTTCAAAAACAGAATCTTTTTCAATGTTTCGAAAGCCTTAATGCAATCCGCATTAAAGTCAAAAACAGAATCTTTTTCAAGAAATTTTGTCATAGGACGAGATATTTTGGAAAAATCTTTAATAAAACGATGGTAGAAACCAGCATATCCTAGAAAACTTCTAACAGCTTTAACGTTGGTTGGAGGTGGTAATTTGGTGATAACATCGATTTTCGCTTTGTCAACCTCCATTCCTGCACTGGAAATTTTGTGTCCAAGCATAATTCCTTCAGTCACCATGAAATGACATTTTTCCCAGTTAAGAACAAGATATGCAGCTTCACATCTTTCGAGCATTTTATAGATTAGAAAGGCCAGCTTCAAATGAGCTTCCAAAAACTGAAAAGTCATCCATGAAAACTTCCATAGATGTTTCAAGCATGTCTTGGAATATTGCAATCATACACCTTTGAAAAGTTGCTGGTGCATTACAAAGACCAAAAGGCATACGCCGGTAAGCGTAAGTTCCAAAAGGAAATGTGAATGTAGTTTTTTCTTGATCGGCAGGATCAATAGGAATTTGGAAATATCCTGAAAAGCCATCAAGGAAACAAAAGTACTTGTTCTCTGCTAGTCTCTCAAGCATTTGATCCATGAAGGGTAGAGGAAAATGATCCTTTCTGGTGGCTTTGTTTAATTTTCTGTAATCAATACATACTCGCCATCCAGTGACAGTTCTAGTACGAACTAATTCATTCCGTTCGTTAGTCACAACGGTCATTCCTCCTTTTTTTGAAACACAGTGAACTGGACTCACCCAAGGACTATCCTCGATGGGGTAAATGATACCGGCATCAAGAAGTTTGATGATTTCTTTCTTAATAACTTCTTTCATGTTGGGATTGAGTTGACGTTGTCTTTCGACAATGGGTTTAGCACCTTCTTCGAAATTGATTTTGTGTTTACAGAAATCAAGGCTAATTCCTGAGATATCAGAAGTTTTCCACGCAAAAGCTCTTTTATGCCTCTTGAGAACAGAGATGAGACATTCTTTTTCATCGTCATTGAGCAACGAAGATATGACTACTGGCAGAAGTGAATTTTCTTCCAAGTAAGCATATTCAAGATGATCGGGAAGTGGTTTTAGCTCAAGATCAGTTGGTGGTTCTTGAAGAGAGGTTTTGATCCTCAATTGATCATTAAAGGTGATTTCCTCAAAATTCTCTTCCACTATTTCTCCTTCTTCGAATTTAACTTCCATAAAATCAGTGAATTATTTATCAAGATCTGTTTCACTAATTTTCTCCGAAGTAGTCATGAATGGATCAGAATCGTCAAGTAATGCATCCAATTCTTCATCAGTGACTTCATCGATTACGTCAATGTTAAAACAAGTGTCATCACTGGAATACGGATATTGCATTGCTTTATCGATTAAAAAGGTAATTCTATCTTCTCCAACTCCAAGATTGAGTTCTTTACTTTTTACTTTGATGATAGCATCGACGGTGTTTAGGAAAGGTCTTCCGAAAATAAGAGGGACTCTACTATCTTCCTCCATTTCTAAGATCACAAAATCCACGGGAAAAATAAATTTACCAACTTGAACAAGCATATTTTCAGCAACCCCAACAGGATATTGGTAAGAATGGTTGGCTAATCGAATACTCATCTTTGTAGGTTTCAAGGTATTGATGGAAAGTTTAGAATATAACGAATAGGGCATCAAATTGATACTTGCACCAAGATCAGTCAAAGCATCGCATTTGATGTTGTTTCCTAATGTGCATGGAATCAGAAAACTTCTGGGATCTCCGAGTTTTGGTGGAATTTTGTTTTGAACAATGGCTGAGGATTCTTCGTTGAGAAAGGTATCGGATATTTGCTCCAACTTGATCTTGTTATTCAGAAGTCCCTTTAAAAATTTCCCGTAGTTGGGCATTCCAGCTAGAACATCAACGAGGGGTACATTGAGTCTAACCTCTTTGATCATTTCAACAAACTTCTTATAACGCTCTTCCATCTTTTCTTTCTTAAGGCGTTGAGGATATGAAATCTTTGGTGTGTACGCCTTGACTGTTGAAATAGGTTTTTCTTTGGTGGGTGTATTTGGAGTATTTTCCTTTTCTACTTCTTCAGCTTCATCCTCACTTTCATCATGGATGATCGTGATATCATTTGGATGGGGTGGTGGATCATAAGAGAGACCACTTCTTGTGAATACAGCATTGATATGCTCATTTCTAGTCTGTGGTGGACAATAAGTTTTATCGAGTGATCCAGATGATGTTGGTTTAGGGTTGGATTGGGTATTACTTGGTAATGAAACTGATGGTCGGGAAGAGAATTGGTCAGAAAGTCTACCGAATTTGTTTTCAAGATCCTGAATAGATGCTTCATGATTTTTCTAACCTTGCTCAACTTTGGTTTTGAGATTGAAAAATTAAGTCTTAACGAACTCATTAGTGATTTTTTGAGCAGTCACGAATTCTCTCATCATTTTTTCAAAATCAGTTTCTTCCGGCTTTTTATCAGAGGTTTGTGGAGTTTGATTGTCTGCTCGAGGTTGAGAATCACGGTTGTTATCCCTTTGTTGGCGATCTTGCCAATTTCCAGAATTTCTCCCGTAATAATTACCACGATAACCGCCTCCAAGGTATCCTCCTTGGACATAATTAGCTTCTCCTTTTTTAGGTCCGTCTATTGGTTGATCGTCACATTCCGATGATGGGTGATTACCTCCACAGTTGTTACAACCATCTCGCATTTCTTTCATTTCTCCTTTAAGATCTTTGTATTGCGAGTCTATTTTGGAAGTCAAGGCTTCCATTTTCTCCATGAGTTTAGAGGTATCAGAACTTTCAGCAAAAGCAACAGTTTTTCGTAAAGGTTTAGTTTTGGAATCTTTTGACCAATCGAGTTTGAGGAGTACTTGGTCTTCGAGTAGTTGATGTGCCTCGTTAGGGGTCTTGTAGGGAAAAATTCCTCCAGCATCAAGGATTCCTTGGGATGTTTCATCAAGTCCATAGTAGAAAATTTGGATAATGGTTCCTTGTCCTAAACCATGTCCATGACAACTACGAAGCAAATCTTTCATACGAAGCGAAGCTTCGACGAGTGATTCGTTAGGATTTTGTGTGAAAGCACGAATTTCTCCCATGAGTCGGTCAAACATGGCAGGTGGAAAGAATCGGCTTACAAAAGGTTGCCTCATCTCCTCCCAAGTATTGATAGTTCCTGGGGTTAATTCGTTGTACCACACTTTTGCATCTCCGGCAAGTGATGATGGAAAAAGTTTGAGTTTAATGGCGTTGACATCGGTTTCGCCATATCGGAACATGCCACAAATTTTGATGAATTCGGCAATGTGTTTGTGCGGATCGGCCCGTGAACGGCCATCGAATTGGCGGTCTTTGATCATAGAAAGATGGTGACCTTTCACGGTGAAATTGTCACCAAGGTTAACAGCAACAATAGCAGCTCCAGGAGTGGGTGCTACGGCTCGGTTGGTGGCCCATATAGGTTGATCGTCAGCCATGGGAAAAGGTTGATCAGTGAATGGGTTATAAACGACTTTGGCTTCGAAAAGGTTATCAAACGGTTGGTTTGGTACTCTTGGTACACGGTTGGTTAATGGAACAAAGGGTGTTCTTCTTATTCTTGGTCTTCGGATTAAACATTCGGGATCTGAAAGAGGTGAAATTGGTTCTATTCTAGTAGAGCGAGTGTTCATACAATTCCCAAGAGAATCTAGTCAACGTTTAAACACACAAGCAAAGAATGAAAATAGTTTGAAAAGATCAGATCAGATGATCCGAATCGGATACGGGTTGAATCCGATCGGTTGGATCAAAGTCTAAGCAATCCGATCGGATGGCAGGCGTGCCGATCGGATAAACGTCTCGGTAAAAATTGATTATTGGGGAACCGATCGGATGGTTGGCTCGGATTTTTTTTCTTTCGAAAACGAACTTGGTAAGAGATGGACTTCTAAAACTTACAGAAACACAATCAAAATCCCCGGCAGTGGCGCCAAAAACTTGATGTGTTACGTGTGTGTACAAGTTTTAAATTTATAAGGGTTGAATTACCAAATCTAGAAATAACACATACGAGCAAGTGAACTCGTCCGTTATAGAAAGATTATGATGGTAAGTCGGGATCGTTCGCAGGGATTTGTGAGTGAATCGAGTTGTAAGTATAAAAGCTACTAAAAGTAAATCTAAAAAACAAGCAATAATGATACTATGATAATTCAAATGATTAAAACTACACTTTCTTAGACTAGTATACTACTCTAGATAAGCATGATTGTGATAACTTTTGTTAACATGTTGGTTATGATAATTAGTTGGTGAACTAATATATTATTCTTACAAGTCAAACCTTCGTCAAGATTTTAGTTTATAACAACAACCATTAAGTTTAATGTTGAATCTAACACACCTGCTAGATCTTTGAGCCTTAGTGGATCGGTAGGATGCCTATGTAATCACAAGCACACTACAAGAGAATCTCTGAGTATGAACTAGAAAAGAAAAGAACTAAGACTATGATCCTCTATTGATCGTATAATGAACTAAGAGATATTTTATTAAAGATTGTTAAGTCGTAAAAGGATCTCTCAAACTCATAGACGGGTGTTCCTTTTATACTAACAAGAAACCCTAACCCTAACCTGTCATACAAGAAAACGTGTGAAGAGATAAACATGATCTCTTCTAAAAATAAATCTAACAACCATTCTAAATATACGGGATAACAACTAACAATACCCGCAGAAACAACTACTATCAGCAGAAACAAGATAGAACTATCAGCAGCAATAAGCTTCAGCAGGAACCACAGCTATCGGCAGGAACCAGCTTTACACTATCGACAGCAACAAGAAATATCTTATTTTCGAAATTCCTAACAATCCTCCCCTAATCTTGAGGTTGACTAGGTTAACCTACAAGATTCCCTGGTAGATCTTTGAAGTCCATAGGCAGAGAATTAGACCAGCAGCAGCATCAGTAAGTAACCAGCAGTAACACTTGAAACTTCCAGCAGCAACTTCGATAGTTCAGCAGCAATAGGAAATTATCTTCAAAAGAAAATTTAAGCTGGTCACCATGGCATTCTGGATCTTGACTGCTACTATGACAATATGTACATCAAATCACTTAAGTTTCATACTATTCTCATCACATCCAGGTGTGTTAACTCCTGTGAGAGGTGAATCATTGAAAATTAATGGATTTGATGTCTCTTTACCAATAGCCATCACTACTGGAGTAGCCAATGTTTAGGTGTGTAAGACCATGGTACATTGATAACCATCTGATTTTAAGTAAACCAGCAACTGTAAACGGATTTTACTTGTCTTTACATGTAGCCGTTTGCTCAGGACTAGCCAATTCTTGGGTTTCAACTGAACCTTGGTGAATTGAATACCAAATATGGATACCAAGTGTCTTTACCACAAACCATACTTTTGTGGACTAGCCAATTCTTTGGATCCCATAAAGGGTTACATCCATGGTGAATTGAGAACCATGTCAACTCTCAGGAATGAACCATGGGTAGGTTGAAGTACCCTATAGCTTTGAGCAAGCTATTACAGCTATCAACAGATTTGATTATCACACCAGAGCCGTACCCTCATGGTGAGTCAACTCTTTCTTGTCTATGAGACATGGTGAGTTGAGTACCATTTGTTGTGTAGGTGTAAACACCAACACTGTACCTGCAAAGTGTTGCTCAAAACCAACTTATTAGCACACAAAATATACAAGAAATAAGAAATAAACCAAAAGAAAAAGAAAGAAAATAAGAAAAGAGAAGAAAGAAAGATATACAACAACATCAAGCCTCCCCTTAGGCTTAAACCTCCCCTTAATCTCAGCACCTAAGGATTGAGCATTCCAATATGAACGACCATATAGTTGAATCTTGGACCATCAAATGCTTTAGTCAACAGGTCAGCCACATTCTCATCAGAGTCTATCTTAAACACCTGAATGAGATGCTTCTCATAAGCATCCCTTATGAAATGATGCCTAATCTCTATGTGCTTTGTTCTTTGATGAAACACTGGATTTTTAACAATACAGATTGTACTTTGGTTGTCAATGAAAATTTTAGTTTTCATGAAGTTGAACCCATAATCTAACAATTGATTTTGCAGCCTAAGGACCTGTCCACAGCAACTAGCAGTAGCAACATACTCTGCCTCAGTAGAAGATGTAGCCACAATGGTCTGCTTCTTGCATTGCCAAGAAACCAACCTTCTTCCCAAAAATTGGCAACCCCCAGTAGCAGATTTTCTATCAAAGTTAGCTCCAGCATAGTCACTGTCACTATAAGCTTCCAGTACAAAAGAAGAATCCTTTGGGTACCAAAGTCCCAGCTTAGGCTGTCCTTTTAAATACTTGAAGATTTTCTTGACAGCATTTAAATGGGAAGTCAAAGGTGTAACCTGATGTCTAGCACAAGCACAGACTGCAAACATGATATTAGGCCTAGAAGCTGTCAAATACATCAAAGAACCTATCATAGACCTGTATAAGTGAACATTTACAACATCATTAGGTTCAGTATTGGATTTAGGCTTTGAAGCTTCATAAGGTGTTGTTGCAGTCCTCACACTATCCAAGTCAAACTTCTTAAGTATGTCATGAACATACTTTTCTTGGTTTATGAAGATACCATCTGGTCTCTGTTGAACCTGTAAGCCCAAGAAGAATGTCATCTGCCCCATAGCACTCATTTCAAATTCACTTTTCATTAATTCCTCAAAATCCTTACACCAAGCTTCATTAGTGGAACCAAAAATAATATCATCTAAATACACTTGTACCAAGATGATATCGTTAAAATTCTTTCTTATGAAGAGTGTTTTATCTATTGTTCCTCTTCTGTAACCATGTTTAAGTAGAAAGGCAGACAACCTGGCATACCATGCTCTTGGTGCTTGATGAAGTCCATAGAGTGCTTTCACCACTTTATAAACCAAATCAGGATGTTGTGGATCCACAAATCCCTGTGGTTGAGTAACATACACTTCCTCTTCAATACTTCCATACAGAAATGCACTCTTCACATCCATCTGATAAACCACAAACCCCATAAATGAAGCAAAAGCCAAAAACAATCGAATAGCTTCAACTCTTGCTACTGGTGCAAACACCTCATCATAGTCGATACCCTCTTCTTGTCTATGTCCTTGAGCTACCAATCTAGCTTTATTTCGAACCACAATTCCCCTAGCATCCCGTTTATTCTTGAGAATCCATTTAGTTCCAATTGCATGTTTTCCTTCAGGCAATGGTACTAATACCCATACTTTCTGATTCTTGAACTACTGCATTTCCTCTTGCATAGCCTCAACCCAATCAGAATTATCAAGGGCTTGAGCTACACTACTTGGTTCAATTTGAGATAGAAAGCAAGCATAGAGGCAATGAAGATAGTCATTGTAATTGCTCCTTAACTGTTCCTGAATATAACTGAGAAAAGCAGATTCTCCAAACTTGAATTGACTTAACCTGCTTCTTGTTTGAACAGGGGAATTGAGATCACCAAGAATCAAAGATTGAGGATGTACAGTGTTAATCCTCTTGGTAACAACAGGATCTACTTCATAGGTTGTGGCTTGATTAGTAATAGAGGGATTTGCTTCACCATCATAAGAAGGGTGAGTGAAAATTCTAGATCTTGATTGATGATGAGGATCATTCAGCTTAGCTGCTGAAGAGAGTGAATTTCCAAGATCAAATGGACTTGGGAATCTAGTTGGAGGCTCACTGAATCCCAATAAATCAGCAAAGGGAGTAGACAAAGAAGCAGCAGGAGTGGTGACATCGGCAGGAACAGCAGATGTATCAGCAGTAACAGGTGTACTACCAGCAGAATTGACATCAGCAGAAACATAAATACCACCAGCAGAAGCCATTTGTCTTCTGACTTCAGCTTCAGCATTTCTCAATAGCTCCACTATTTCTTGTGAAAACCCAGAACCAAACTTTTCAGCAGCTCTCTTGGCTTGATGTTCTTGTCTTTGAAGCCTAGCAAGGTCTTCTGCAAAACTTGAATTATCTTCAGTCTTATCAGAAGTATCTTTGAGTTCTGTACCTGAAAAGTGGTTAGAGGGAAAAGAAGGAACAACTATGGGTTGTTCATCACACTCTGAATCAGATTCATCATCTGAGGTACCTGCATTGTTAGATGGATAAACATGTGTACCTACAGATTGATTAGCTTTATATCTAGAATAACCTAATGAATCAGTCAGATAATCCAGATCAAAATACCAGTCATGACCTGCACCCTGTAAATTAGGTTTGTCCTCTAGAAACCTTAAATTGAGTGTTTCTTCTACCCTCTTAGCAGACAAGTTATAAACCCTATAGGCCTTACTATGAGCAGAATATCCTATAATGAACCCCTCATCTGCCTTCTCTTCAAATTTACCTAGGTGATCACTAGTATTCAAAATAGTTACATGACATCCAAAAGGCTTAAGGTAACTAATGTTGGGAACCTTTCCAGACAAGAGCTCATAAGGAGTTTTGTTGTGGGGATTAGTAATAGATACCCTATTCAGTACATAGCAAGCAGTGCTTACTGCTTCAGTCCAAAATATGGTAGGCAACTTAGAGTCAGCTAGCATAGATCTAGCTGCTTCTATAAGGGTCCTATTTTTCCTTTCTGCAACCCCATTTTGTTGTGGGGTTCTGGCACTACTATAATCTCTTTTAATCCCCTTATTCCCACAAAATTCAATTAGATTAGAATTTTTAAACTCAGTTCCAATATCACACCTTATAGCCTTAACCTTTCTATTTAGCTGGTTTTCAATTAAGGTAATAAAATCCCTAATCACATAATAGGTTTCATTTTTAGTACCTAAAAAGAAAGTCCAAGAAAACCTGCTAAAATCATCAGTAATCACCAGACAAAAGTACTTATGGTCTCTACTTCTGATAGAAGTTGGACCAAAAAGATCCATATGAAGCAGCTGCAGAGGCTCAGAGATGGTGCTCACAGCAGTAATGGCCTTGTATGAAGCCTTGTGTTGCTTTCCTTTATTGCAGGCAACACAGTTATGTTCATTTGTGAAGGTCTTGAAAGGGAGCCCTTGAACTAAGCCATTCTTTGCCAGCTTGTTGATAGTCTTGAAGTTCACATGAGCCATTCTTTTGTGCCATTTGTTTGCTTCATCCACAGAAGCTTTTGCCACCATACAAGAAAGTTTACCCTCAGGCTTAACATTATTCAGATTGAAACAATACAGGTTGTGAGTCCTTGGAACTTTGAGTACTATCTCACTTTCATCAGGCATCTTGAAGTCCTTGGAGAGCACAAGACAGTCAGTCTCAGTAAAGAGAACCCCATTCTTCTTGTCACATATTTGAGAGACAGAGAACAAATTGAAGTTCTTGAGTTCCTTCACATAGAGAACATTCTCAAAGTCCAGTTTAGGAGTCTTAATGGTTCCTTTCCCTGTAATCTTTCCATCACCTCCTCCAAATGTCACAGTTCCTCCATAAAAGGGTACAAAGTCATGCAACCTTTTCAAATTTCCTGTCATACTCCTTGAACAACCACTGTCAACAATACCTACATCTTTACTCTTAAAAGGAATGTCCTACAGAACAAAAATACAAATACAACAATGTTAGATACATGGGAGGCCCAAGTCATTACTGACTTGGGTCTGCCTTGTTGATCAATAAAAATTAAACCATGGAGATTGATGAGATCCACCATTGTTCTTGGACCCCATTCTCATATATTTGTTATTGTTTCTTCAAGAACAACCTGCTGAGGACTTAACAGCAGTTTCCCATCTTGCCCCTCCCATGTGTAAGGTGTCAAAATAAACAGGCCACATATCATTTTGAAAGTAAGTGCTGGTAGGTCTGTAGTAAGGTCTAGTAACATTGCTTCTCCAACCAGCAGGAATGGACTTGCCAGCAGCAACCGGCTTACCAGCAGGAACTGGCTTGCCAGTAGCAACAGGCTTACCAGCTGGAATTGACTTGCCAGCAGCAACAGAAGCTCTACAAGAGTTTATTCTTGCTGCTTGTGGAATATATGGGGGAATTTCATTGACATTGTTCCACACAGACCTATTTTGACAAGCATATTTACCCATCTATTTTTCATAATAGTCACAATCTTTAATAAGATGATCATAACTACGACACACAAAGCAAGATTTCTTTCTAGGGGACTTTTTCTTAACATTATATTTCTCATTGCAATCAGAAGAATTCAAACCAACACATGAATCAAAATTATCCTTAACAAAATTAGAATCACAACCATAACTGTTTGAAACAAAACCAAAACTAGGAACATTATTGTTTTTAACATTATCAAAAGAAACATCTTCAGCTCTTTGGGATTCATCAGTAGCCACTTTTGAAGACAGATCTTCTAATTTTATTGATGCCGACTTCTCACTTGATCCACATGTGGCATAGTCATCAGTCTTGATTTCTTCAGATTTGTCACTGTAAGAACAAGAGACAAATTCATTAGAGTCACAATCAAGATCAGGCAAGTTCTTTGCCTTTTTGCCATAAGTCATTTGTGAATCATCAAAGTCAAGGTCAAGGGCTGAGTGGATAGGGACAGGCTTGAAAACACCTCTTATAGGTGGAGGAACTGCATTCATCCCTCCTTCCTTAACAAACTTAACAGGAATTTGATAATCAACTTCCTTAGGGGTAGGGTCAAATATTCTAGGGTTATATTCCCCAACACCATATCCCAACCCTTTCTTATGCCAACCAGACTGGTTACCATAGTTAACAAGATATTTTTCTGATTGTTGCCATGAATTTATCCTAGCCACTTCACTATCCAGTTTAGCCTTTAACTCCTGATTTTCTAATTTGATCTTAGCAACTTGAGATTCAGAATATTTAAGTTCATTAGTGGTGTTTTCTAAATCTCTCTGTAAAACCCTTATTTTCTCTTCATAAGCAAGCTGATTTGCTTCATGTCAAGCCTTTTGTTTTTCCACTGTTTTAAGAGCCTTTTTATAAGCTTGAATTTCAACAAATAGTTTATTATATTCAGGCTCAATCTCATCAAACTCCCTTTTTAACTCAGTGTATTTAATTTCACTATCCTTTTGCAATTTAGTATATTTAATTTCACAATCAAAAGGACACTTAAGTACCTGAGATGGATAGCCCATCATTCTAAATTCTCCAGCCACATGTGTCTCAGCTCCTTGTCCAGCAATCATCCCATAAATCCGTGAAGCTCCAGTCTCCTCATGTTGTTCCCAATCCAGCATTGAATCCACATACACTAGGGCTTTGGCTTCCTCTGGCTCCAATTCTTTCATTCTGAATGCCGAATACCTTGTTCTGTCATCAACTTTCTTGTCTTGGCATTCTCTGGCAAAGTGACCTATCTGACCACATTTGAAGCACTTTACCTTCCTTCTGTCAAACCTTGCACCTTCCCTTCCATTAAGATTGAGCTTCCTCCCAGACTGCTGCTCAAACCTGTTAACCTTTAATGACAGCATAGCCAGCTGCCACTTGATGTCCATCTCCTCCAAATCAAATTGATCAATTTAATCAAAGTCATCATACATAAATTGCTGTTGTGGAGTACTTTCAGCAACAAATGAATGAAGAATTTCCTCAACAACATTGTCAGTCCTTGATTGAGATCTTGGTGTTGCAGGAGAATAGGAAACAGACGAAGATGAGGGGTTTGGGCTATCACCATGAGAGACCTTGTTAGTGCTGGTAGCACTAACAAATGCAGTATGAGTAGGTGTATGAGATGAATAAGTAGAAACCCCTTTGATATCAATCTCTAGGGTCTTGAGCTTGTTGTACAGATCATCAAAACTTAGGTAGTCCAATCCACCTTTGGCTTTCAGGGTTATGGAAACTTGAGACCAGGATGGAGGTAAAGCCCTCAGAAACTTTGTGTTGCAGTCTTCATTGTCTGGTCGAGCCTGCAACTGATTAAGTTGGCTGAGGATCTTGTGATATCGATCATACCCTTTGTGAATACCTTCATCCTCAGAGATCTTAAACTCCTGGAATTCCTGCTTAAGCATGGATTTCCTCATCTTTTTGGACTCCTCATTCCTACCAAATCTAGCTTTTACAGCAAGCCAGATTTCTCTAGCATCATCCAGGTGATGAAAATCACCCATGTGATCCTCTGGGAGAGCCTGAAGCAAGAGAGTTCTTGCTTTAGTTTCCCTTTGCACAGCCAGCTGCTCCTCAGCTGATGTAGGAGGGAGAATCATGATGTTCCCATTCTTATCTCTTCCAATTCTCTTCTTGGTATTCCCAGTGAGGATAACATTCCAAAGATGGTGATCAATGTTGGAGATCCAGTACTCCATCTTCATAGCCCAGACTTCATACTCTTCCTTCTTGAGATATGGGAACTTAGCATTACTGTTGGACACAGTGGTTGTAACAATTTGTTGTTGAACTTTTGTGGGTTCAGGTTCTTCATTGTTAATGGTAGCGAATTCAGGGTTTTCGTCGCCCATTGTGAAAGGGTTTAGAGAGATTGTTTTGAGAACTTTTGCTTCTTGATCAGAGATCCTCATGAGGCTCTGATACCACTTGTTGAATCTAACACACCTGCTAGATCTTTGAGCCTTAGTGGATCGGTAGGATGCCTATGTAATCACAAGCACACTACAAGAGAATCTCTGAGTATGAACTAGAAAAGAAAAGAACTAAGACTATGATCCTCTATGGATCGTATAATGAACTAAGAGATATTTTATTGAAGATTGTTAAGTCGTAAAAGGATCTCTCAAACTCATAGACGGGTGTTCCTTTTATACTAACAAGAAACCCTAACCCTAACCCGTCATACAAGAAAACGTATGAAGAGATAAACATGATCTCTTCTAAAAATAAATCTAACAACCATTCTAAATATACGGGATAACAACTAACAATACCCGCAGAAACAACTACTATCAGCAGAAACAAGATAGAACTATCAGCAGCAATAAGCTTCAGCAGGAACCACAGCTATCGGCAGGAACCAGCTTTACACTATCGACAGCAACAAGAAATATCTTATTTCCGAAATTCCTAACATTTAACCAATCAATTCAAGATTAATTCAAGTTTCATAAGTTTGGATTAACAAACTTAAACACAAAAACAATCTTTTGTTTTATCAAATAAGCTTAGGAAATGGTCAATACAAAAGGTAACCGATCATAGACAAAAAGGTTACAATTGATTGTAAACTACTAATCTTTTGACCTATGAGGTGGTTTTCAATCAATCCAATTTGATAGACAAAAGCATTCTTATTACAACCACAATTAAGTTTCTTTGTTTAACCAAGAATAATGGGTAAAAACAATCATTCATAGACAAATGATTATAACTAGTTGAATAACAATAAACCTTTCGACCTTTAGAATTACTAACAACTAGTCAAACTTGATTAACAAATGTCACTATGAAACTTAAGCACAATTGGATCTTAGAATTAACTTGAAATTGAATTAAAATATGTTATCACAATCATACGCAAATCATTAAGTAATATACATCATCTAAGTAAGTGCACAAAGGCACTAGCCACTCATAGCAAACATGAACTTAAACTCAGAATTTTGAACATTATAAATCATGATTAAAAGTCTTACAATGATTGGAATGAGATTACAAATGATAAGGTAATTATACCAAAAGTATCGGTGTTGACTTCTTGAAGGTTTGACTTCCAAATGTTGACTTCTTGGACTTCTAAAGTTTCTTAGACTTCTAAGGACGAATTTTAGAGCTTTTGAGAGTGGTTTATGATTAGAGAGAGTTGATTGATAGTTGTGTAATAGTTGTCTCATAGTTTTCTAATAGTTGTCTCATAGTTTTCTCTCAAATGATTTTCAAAGGCTCTATTTATACTACTCTTAAGCATAGGAACTTTAGATGTTGCAACTTGGCCTCCAAGTAGCTTAGAAGGACCTAGAATACCAAATAGAAGAGCCTAGAATTAAACCGAAGTGCAGATTTGAGAAAAGTACGAGGGATCCATCCGATCGGATACAGGTTGTGTCCGATCGGATGGTCTTGATCATCATCTCTATCCAAATCGGTTGTGGTTTGCATCCGATCGGATGGAGTTGTCCTATAGACACAAACTTGGTCTTTTGATGTTTGGCTTGTATCTTTCTCATAGCTCTTGGAACTTGGAATCATGAATACTTGGATCTTCCTGATTTGAAATGCCTATTCGGAGTGGTTCATGACATGAGAATCTTCGTACGATCGTAAATCCTTGTTTTCTTCATTAATCTTTCACTTTTTCTACCTTTTTCCTGTACTTGGCTACATATACTTTGCAAACATACTTTGGTGCGATTAAGTAATAAAAGCATATAAATATAACCAAATAATATATACAAAAGCACGAATAACGCTACTAAAAACATGCATAATTTGAGCGTTATCACATATGTTATATAAATTTATACACCCGAGAGATGTGAGAACCCAAACACTTTATGAGAGGCGCTAGTATGTATTTTTCGTGCTTGTTTTGACTAACGTGGAACGATCATGTGTTGTAATTACTTTTATATTAATGTCAAATGACCCATAACTTGTAAATTGATTAGGATAAAAGCATATTTTCTTGAGGACAAGCAAATACCAAGTGTAGGGATATTTGATAAGAATTTATTTGGTACCTTTTTAAGGGGTCATTTAAGCCCAAAATCGTATTAATATGATCAAATATTGCCTCAAATCGTTTCTTTTTGCATTTTAGATACTTGGGATTAGAAATCTGGAAATCGGCACTTTTTGGACGTATTTGGACAAAATAGTGAAGAAAACGACGAAGTCGTAAAAAACCTTTCAGACCTAAAGCTCTGACGGTGTCACAAGCTACAATGTGACGCCGTCACTTGTTGATTATGCTGGATTTTTAGTTCAAGTTTAAGAAGAGATGCCTCAGTCAAATTCTGGAGATCCACATCCTGATAGCGTCAGGTGTTAATTGAAGATGAGAGCCACATGTTAATTTAACAAGAGATGGCCCAGACACTTTAAAAGAGGACGACATTAAACTGAAGGTGACAGCGTCAGGAGTTACAAAGTGACATCGTCATAAAGGCGACTTGCACAAGACGAAACCCTAATCACGGCGAGCTGACGGCATCAGGACCCATTAGCTGACGCCGTCAAAGTTGTAATCCTATATATATTTTCCTTTGTTTTTCATTATTAGAGTGACATCTTTGGGTAACATCTTGGAGTAGGGTTTAAGGACGAATTTAGCATCTTTTTTAAGGGTTTTTCAACCCTCAAAACCTATGTTTCATTGAAGATAAGCTACTCGTTTAATCATTCACTATGTCTATGTGTTGTTTGATTGATTGTTTATCTTTTCTTTTATCTAACATGCTAGCTTAAGTTTATTTGTGTTTGCTTAGATCTAGTGAAACCTAGTTGTTGAATATTGATTTATCGTCTATTGTTTAGTTGATTGCTTCGCGTTAGGCTAAGAAAACTGGCCGATCTTTTATATGTAACTGACTTGAACGTCTTAGAAACACAACCGTAGAGTGCACTATTGGTTTTTCTCGTTGTATTTATTGCATGAATTGCGGCTTGTAGATTCTAGAAAACTTAATAGACTTTAAGATTTTTAGGGGAGACTAAAATTCATAGAGTTATGGACTTCGGCACCTTCCCACGACCAATATTAAGGAATACATCGCTTCAACTAAAAAAAGGACGTGACAATTTGACAGATCAATAGGAGATAACTAGGGAGTAATTAAATCTAAGTAAACACGATTTTCCCTATCATAAAAAGTCACCAATTGTATTTTCTTTTCTTTTTAATTTATTTAATTCAGTTATAATTAGTTTTTGGGTTAATTGATTAGCAACTAATTCCGCCCAGTCTTCTAAAACTGAGATTTTTACTGCTTTCATAAAATATAAAAAATTACAAAAAGATCTTCCCTCGCCTCTAGACCTATCTCGTCATACATCTTGACCTAACGACACTATTCTCCTAGAGAACGATCAATCCCCCAGATTTACCTATACTACACTACAGTGATCAGGTACACTGCCTGGAGGATTGTAAAACTTCATTTCGAGGTCTTGCAAATCTCGCATCACTTAGTCTAGTGTCGGAATACGTTTAAAGCTATTTCTCGTTATACGTGGGATAACCTAACGGTTATACGTTAAATCAAGTATTCACGTGTTCAAAGTAAAACGTTCAAGTTTAGGTTTAAGTATTACTCTGAAAATGTCAATTGCACAGTCTTTTCCCGTTAAAAGAATTTCATCCTGGAATTCAGTGTGTGTTATCTGATGGTGTTGTGTCTTAGATGAGGTGAGAGTACCTGTGACGGATCTGATCTTTACACTCACACATGAATTCGGGACCTCTTCTAGAATTCCATCGAACCTTGATGATCGAAATACGACTCTGCTTAAATCGTTTTACTCCCCGGTCCATAATCTCCACCGGTTCCTCAATAACAAGGGTTTCATCCGATAAGCATTTCTTCAGATTTGGAACGTTAAACGTGTTGTGAGCATTACTAAATTCTAGTGGAAATTCTAGTCGGTAAACTACCGGACCAATTCTTTCCAAAATCTTAAAGGGTTCAATGTATCTCGGGTTTAGTTTTCCTCGTTTTCCGAAATGCATCACGCCCTTCTATGGCGAGACTTTCAACATGACCTTATCTCCAATCTGAAATCCCAGTGGTTTACGCCTCATATCAGCGTAATTCTTCTAACAATCACGTGCGGCCTGCAACCAGTTTTGTATCCGGATGGCCTTCTCATTGGTTTCATGAACGATCTTTGGACCAGTGAGTTGGCTATCTCCAACCTCAGTCCAACAGATGGGTTGTTAGGAATATAAATATTCAGATGAAGGATCAGTCACCCCGAGCATCTATTTAGCATCTACATAGCTCGTAGGCTTATTTATATTAGCTTAGCAATATTAGTATTAGTATTATTAGTTTAGTCGTATTTATATTTGTGGAGTGGGTCGGGGCTTTCCCCACTGTCAGCTCACTCCACAGCCCACTAGGGGCATAATATTAGTAAGTATAAATACCCCTTCCCACACTTGGGAAGGGATGGAACTCTTGTAACCTTTCACACACACTAATCTAATTTCACACATTTTCTCTCAAGAGTCTCCCTCTCTCTCTCTAGTTCATCTCATCTCTCTAACTCTAAACCATGGATCTAATCTTACATGAACCAAGACCACCCGAATCATCCACACAATCAAGATGGTTATATCCTACAATTGGTATCAAGAGCCATGGCTAGGTTCGGTTGATTGTGTGTCGGTCTTATTTTTTTTTGTGTGTGGTTCGAACCATTCTTTGTCCTCAAACTGTTTGCTCATGTTTTTGTGGTTCGAATCATGTCATGCTCTCATTGGTTAGTGGGTTACACTGTTTCACGTGAGTTATTTTTTGTCAAACACTTGTGTCAGCTTCATTTTGTTCGAATCATTTGTTGATATATCTGGTCGTACCACTAATTTAGTTATACAAATCTCATTCATCAATTGTTGCTGTCTTGCGTTGCTATTGTTTTTTTTGTTTTGTTTTGGGCTTAAATGAAGTTGGGCTTTAATTGTCCACAGATAATAAAGTGTGACCTGTTGTATACATTTGTGGTTAAATTCATGAATTTAACGTGTGACTGTGGTTACACTTTGGTGTTCAAAAACATTGATTCAACATGAGATGCTTGTTGAGTGATAAAAGATTTGTCACCCGTGAAGAAACATCACGTGTTGTTGGTCTTGTTCGTGTATCCTATTGTTTTGTGGCATGTATCCGGAAATGTTCTTGGTTGCTGTTTGTGTCAAGTGATGGTGTTCATTGTTGCGGTTTGTGTCCTATGGGATTGGTGTTTGGCTGGTAGCCTAAACTGGTATAAAAACAAAACTGGGTGAAAGTGACAGCTTTGACTGGTCAAAGATGCGGTTTGTCTAAGCGGCTTGTATACCTGTTCATGGGTGCAGTTTGTATCTGTTCATGGGTGTGGTTTGTGTATAAAAGGTGTATGCGGTTTGTCTGTCACTCGGTCAAATGGTCAAATGGTCAAATTTGGTCAACGAGTTATCAAGTAAAATTACAAAGATGAAGAAGAGACCACGACCAGGACATATACCACAGACTCACTTAATAACAAGCAGGAAGAACAACAGTCAACAACAACAACATACATAACTAAGCCACAATCCTCAATCCAACAACTAATCCTAAACCCCGTCACCATCAGTCAACACAACAAGATGATACAACAAATTCAACAATCCACGACCTAAAACCAACAACCAATCCAATATTACTTTCCTAATCCCATCTCCATCACCAACCTAACAACAGTCAACAAAAACCACAAACAAACTACTCCTCGACTCCAACACTAGACTCAAATTAGAACAACAGATCTCAGTTCTTTATTTCTTTCTTTTTTGTGATATTCAAAGGACCATCATCACTTCTCAAAAGTCAAACACACGAAAGAAATAAACAATCATCATCGATCTAATTTTCGAAGATTATACTTCATTAATATCCGAACTATTAAAAGAAAAATCAAAACAATAAAATGTTTCAATCTTCCTTTTGATTCGGTTATTAAAACACATGAACCAAAACTAAAAACACACCTACCCGTAACCTTTACGAACAGATCTCAAGGCTCCCTGTGTTGATCGTTTGTGAAAAGAACAAGAATCAATTAGGTGGGTTTGTTTATTTTTCGGATTGATTTAACTGTCATAATGGATGTTTTGGGTGTTTAATTAGATCGATTTGATGGAATTGAGGTTTGATGAGTTTGGTGTGAGGAGATTGTTTGTTGAGGAAGGCGGCTGGATTTAAGTGATTAGGGTTTGATTGAGGAGGGTGATTACAAGACTAGAGGGGCGGATTATTTTAGTGGATTGGGGGTGATGTGAGAAATTAGTGGTGCTTATATAAGTGTTAATTAGGGTTATGGTATAGTTATACCGAATTTACTATGGACCAGGTTTGATTGGATTTGTGTAACACAAATGGGCTTAACCTGTTTTAATTATTCAAAAGAGTGGGTCGTGGTTTACTAGAGTACTTGTGTGGGCTTTCTGAAATTTGACATTGGACCAATTTTGAGTCAATATTGTTCAAGTTTTTCTTTTCCCTTTGACTGAACATTGGGGCATTTATCACAAGGACGAATTTGTGAATGTCATGTCATACGATCTGACCAGAAAGTGAACCACGAATAAAAGTGCTCACATTGAGGATGTTTTTGGATACAAATTTCATATATTTTTGTCAAGGAGTGGCGCTTTGGTTTCACGAATTTCACAAAGATACACATGTCACGGCTAGTAATTAGGTAAATGAATGTCTACGGGATTACTGAGTTGTGGATTTGTCAGCATTGTTCTATCTGTGCCTACGACTTGAGTGAGCCTACAATTTGATCTTTACAATTTGAGTTATAGCTGACAAACTACAATTTGTTTAAATTGCGATTTGTCAAGTTGCGTTTTGACCTGTTGCGGCTTGACTGATAGCAATCTGACCAATTGCGATTTGACGTTGCAAGTTGACACTTGCGATTTGACTAATTATGATTTGGTTGACTGCAATCTGACTTGTTGCAAGTTGACAACCTGTGACTTGACTTGTTGCGATCTGATCAAGTTGTGATTTGACTTCTTTGACTTGAATTTTAAATATTAGTATTGCAATTCACTCTTAGTTGTTCTTGTTGATTTTACGGTTTCTCTTGTAGGTTTTAGAAAATCCCGCGAAAGATTCGATTTCTCGGTTTAAATCTCAAGAGCTGTAAAATCCCGTGAAATTAATTTTGGACAAATAGGCTGGACTTGGATTTAGACTTAATAAAACTTACGGGGTGTGACTAATTTTTCGGGATAAGCTTGTGCTTCAAGATCGGCAGGAATTGGGAAATTATGGTAACTTGATTGGTTTGTTAATTCACGGGTTGGTGTACTTAGTGTCACAAACATCTCGGGGTGGATGGATGCACGATGTTTGATGACCCTTGCTCGAGCATATATAGGATGATTAGACTTGAATGTTCAAGAAGTGGATATATACAATAAAGGTTGGAAGGTTGGGTATATATCACTACCTATATTTAAAGGAGTTACGTTGTTGTGCTCAATATAGGTTCTAAATCACAAATTTAGTGCAATTCAGGATGACTAGACTTGGATGTTCAAGAAGTGGATATATACAATAAAGGATGGAAGGTTGGGTATATATCACTACCTATATTTAAAGGAGTTACGTTGTTGTGCTCAATATAGGTTCTAAATCACGAATTTAGTGCAAGTATAAGTCGCGGACTTGTCCTTTATCAAGCTTCATCAAGAAATTGTTGTTTCTCAGGCTCCTAATGGGATTGTAGTACAAGATCTTCTCAAGAGGTGGTCAGACTTAAAGACGGGAGGTGGTTTGTTCAGAGACGTGTTTTAACCCGTTACACATTCTATAGTTAAACATATTTCATCAAGCGGTGTTGGCATATTATGAGCTTCAGGGAATTTTTAATCTGCTAAACCATTGATGAGGAGACAAACGAAGGGTTACTACAAGAAAGTCTTAAATCACCATTCTGGTTACAATAGTTTTATTTGTCCCTGTCCATGTATTGTGCCTGACAAATTCACAAACATCACAGATTCTCATCTTTGGCAAAAAGGTCATTTCATGCCCTTTTTGAGGGGGAGAATTAGCGCGAGTTTCCTAGCGGTTTCGTCTCCAGCGATGTGAATTTTAGCGGTTCCAGTTTCAGTGGTTTAGGTCTTAGCTAATTGCCTAAGATTTCAACAGTTTGATACTTACTGTTGTGCAGTTTGTTCTTGAATTTATTTCTCGGATAAATCTCAAGAACTGTAAAATCCTGTACACAGTACGACAACTATTCCATGCACTGCACCTGACAACATCCAAGTAGCTGGGTCAGACAGCTTTGTTTGATAGGACTGACTATGAGTCATGGGCACTGTTAAGAATTAGCACATGTTTCTTCTCCTTTTGACTAGTCAACAACACAATATGATCACGAAGTTCATTTGGTATTCCTCATTTGAGATTGAAGCTGAATTTTACGAAGGCGTCTACTTATTTTATCTTGAAGTCGGCGTTGGTTGGATGCAAGACCTTCAATGATAACTTGCTCGTGCTTAAAATTTAAGTTGAAGACTTGGGTTATCTAGTTACCAGCAGTCGGGGTAACTATCACTTAAGAGTTATTGGAGTACTCAGTGTCACACGTCAATGACGATGTCGATAATCGAAAGAGGTGTTAATGTCTCATACTTTGGTTGGGTATTGAGCACTTAGAGATCTGCTTGGAGCATTAATTCTCTACACCGTTCTTCCAACATTAGTGCAAGCTTAAGTAACAAATTTGGGGATTTCTACTTCAGTTTTCAGTATTGGTATATCGGGTTTCCTTCATCAAGTGGTCACTAATCTGTGTACAAGGTTGGTTAGTTGGCCAAAGGTTTTAAAAAGTTGTGATGTGATCTGTAATTCTCACGGGATACTCTTAACCCAAACTGAGGTTAACCAAAATCAAATCATTCATGCCACATTCAATCTATTACTGTCTCACGGTTTCTTCTTGGTTTTGTAAAATCCCGCGAAAGAACTTATTTCTCGGTTTAAATCATAGATTTGTAAAATCCCATGATGATGGACTATGCACTCTTGACCATGATCGGGTTAAAACCATTATCAAAGTTCAGCTATAACATCACAAATGGCTGGATCGAGGCATTTAATCGACAAGATGTGACTACGGGGTTAGTTCAGTATTATTTATTTGAGGCTGAAGTGAAATTTCATGGGTGCGTGTACTTAGTATCTGAAGATATCGGGGAGGTTGGATGAAGATTCTTCGAGATCCTTGTTCGAGCTTTCAACATTTAGAATGACGAGGACTTGGATATCTAGTTATTTTTTTCTTTCTCTCTATTGCAAAATAACTATCACTTTAAGGAGTCACGTTGTAGTGCTCAGTGTCACACGAAGTTGTGGATATCCAAAAGGTGATGTACGTCTTATACTTGATGGTTGGTTGGTTGAAGAGTATAGAGTACTTAGGGATTCGATGTTGCACGAAGTCTCTACACCGCTCTTTGTCACGCATTAGTACAAGTTTAAGTCACAAGTTCGGGTTATATTACTTCAGTATCAAGTTCATCATATTGGGTTTTACTCCATCAGTGGTCACGACATCAAGCCGATAGAATGATAATGGGGTTGGTATGGAGTTAGACGAGAGAAGTAGTAAAGAGAGAGTTATGATGTAAAACCCCAAAATTAACATAATATGAAATGACAAAAATACCCTCGAATTTAAATTTTTGAGAACTTACGAATATTAACTAAGTAACATTAAGCTAAGCTCTAATATAATTAAAACTTTACCTTATAAGAATGTTGTACAAAAAAAAAAAGAAAAGAAGAAAACTATACCTTATATGCCGCCCCCCCCCCCCCCCTTGACCACAATATGGTCCATGTTCTTGATTGGCAAATTAAATAAATATACATTAATAAGATTGATTACTTTCCCTAATTACTAAAATCAAAAGACACGGTTTTATTTTTCATATAACCGATTATCAGAATCAAAAAACCCTAAACTCTCTCTTTTCAACCAAAAATTCGGCTGCCTCATCTCCAAAAATTTCTGTCGATCCAAAAAGCTCCAAGGAAGAGGAAGAAGGCTAGTTCTTGTGTTCTTGTGTCACCTATATCATAAGGTAATCTTATTTCCGTCAAAATCAATCCATACGAATTGAATACAAGCCCTAATCGACTTGTGTTTTTGCCTCTTTTGGTTTTCTGCTGTACGATCCAAACAAGAAGGAGAAGAAGGAGATTTTGGCGAATTTAACCTTGTTGTGTTCGTGTTCTTCGTGGTCTACGAGGGTATTGTATCAACCTCTTGATAATTCTCGTGTATTCTTATGGTTCTTGTCAAGTTTTGATGTCTCATGAAATAATAAAAGTGGTTACATGAAATCATAATCAAAAAAACCCTAAAAGTCAATATGTATAGATCGAAGCAGGATATATGTGATGAATTCATTCGACTTGATTATGTAAGACCTGTTAATAATCGACCTAAATATGACATAAACTCACCTATAATCGTTTGGTATTAAGGATTAATGATTTAAGTAACAAAAACCCTAAGTTATACATGATTCTGTGAATAACTGCTACTGACCTGAAAATTTGTCCGACTTTAACCGGCTGTAACTAATTGATGTGAACGCATATTTTGGTGTTTTAAGAGTCTAAAACTAAGTTCAATGAAATGGCTACCTGAGAAAATTTATTTTGTAATTTTTAGAGGCCTGGAAGGTTACTTTTTGATTTTTAGAAACTTAAGTGTCAAATCGAATTCGTATGTCTGGAAAATCAGTCTGGGTTTTTGAATTTTAATTTACAAACCGTGTTGAATTAGAAGGTTTCCTTCGAACTGGGTAATATTTAGGATGTCTATTAGTTACTGGAATTTTTATAGATTTTTATGAATTTTTATTAAGTGGTTTCTAATTAATAACTTTTCGTATAGTAAAATCTATCAGAAATCTGGACAAGTTAGTTTAAGTGAATTTTAATCCATAGTTTTGCTACTTAATAAAATCTGGAAAAAAATTAGATAAAATACTTAAGACATTGAAGTATCTCTGGGAATTTTTGGGGAATTTATTTCTGAGTTCTTATATGATTTTCAATTTATAGAAAACCTAACAATTTCATGTTTAAAACTAATAGAAATCTGATAAAAGGTGTAAAAGGATTTAAAAGGTGTTATGTGTTTGTTTTTAAAACTAAAGGGTTTAAATGGTCATTTTTCTAAAACTAAAGGACTTAACTTGGTAATATTTACATTTTACACCCTAATCTTATCATAATGACACTATAACCCCTAAACTTGTGATAATTGCATCATAAACCCTAAACTTATATAAATGGCATATTGAACCTTAAGCTACTAATATGATCAACTTTAATACATTAAGTTGATAAACCTGAATGTCAATAACTAGTGTTATTAAATATGGAAAGCCGACTAAAATAAGTAACCGGATTCATACAAACATAAAATAATACTTGATTATCATATTCGTGTAGATCCGGTGAAGCGGGAGTAGTTGTCATTTCCTTTGTGACCATCTTTGGTGTTTCTTTGCTTTCGTCAAGGTACAGATATTCTGCCCTTCTCAGTAAGGTGCCTTCGTTTCTTTTGATTGGATTCGTATTAGGACTTTCCTATGCCATTGCTATGTTCCCTTCTGATGTGAACCTCTGATGTGATCTTTTTGCTTTGAACCCTTACTTTGATCTTTTGTTTTGGGACCTTGCCATAAACCTTGACTTGAACCTTGATACACTTGATTTTATAACTGGCATGAGAAAACCTTTTCAATTATTTATGAAAATGTTTTGAATAAAAACTATTTTTAAAGACTTTCTTTATGAAAACTGTTTTAAAGAATATTTTTATGAAAACCATTATTGAAAGATTTCTTAAAAGGACTTTTAAATAGAAACCTTTTGAAATGAACTGTTACTACGGAACTTTGATTATAAACTTTTGATATTGACCTTTTGATATTGAACCTCCTGGTATTGAACCCTCTGATATAAACTTCTGACATGAACTTTCTGATATGACTGAAATGGAAATTGACTTATGAAACTGAACTGAATACCGGATAATTGATACTTGACCTTTGACCCTTCAGTTTGATACCCGAACCAAAATTTGTGACCTTAGCCATGAAGGTAACATGGCCATGTCATTGATGCATCGATGGCGTGACTCTAGTGTGTTGGAGTGATGTTACACACCGTCCCTTTGTTTTGATCTGCATGTGATTGGGTAGGGGCGTATGGATGCATCCTAGATCTGTTCTGTTTAGTGGATTATCTGTTATATGATTTGATATTGTCTGGTGACTGGTACTGTGTGCAATACATGCCTTTCACATATATCTGGGAGCTAGCTACTCCATTTGAAGAATGAGGACACCCCTTATATTATCTGATTATCTGAGAGGTCTCCCCTCTATATGATTATGAAGATGTGGTTATTATATCTTATTTGTTCTGGGCTCGTGGTGGATTACTATCCTATTCTGTTCATTATACCTTCACATCATTTATACCTTATGATATTTCCCCATTGCATTATATCTTATTTCTGTTTCGTTATCATTACTTTGTTTATGTATCTGTTCACTGAGCTTTTTAAGCTCAGCCACATTTATTTTCCTGCGGCAGGTTCTTAGTTGGAAGCTGGGTATGAGTGAAGAGACCTTTGGACTTAGAAGACTTTGATAGTATTCTGAAGTAGAGGCTATTAGAAGGATTTGCATTTACAGACTGAGTATTTAGTTTTAGTTTCATTTGTAACCTTGTAACTCCAGTATTTCATTTGTAACCTCTGAAATTCTTGTATTACTATAGATGTATGCTTTGTTTGATCTGATATGAAACCATTATCGTGATATCTTAACCCTTGCCGGGTTGGGGTGTTACATATGACGTCTGTACAAGTCAGTGCATGCCTCGCTCTTCAACATTATGACGTCTGTACAAGTCAGTGCAGGCCTCGCTCTTCAACATTATGACGTCTGAATACCTCAGTTCAGGCCTCGTTCTTCAAAGAAAAGAAAAGTGTACGCTTGAGTGCACTTTATCTTCAAAAGAAGAGGAATCTTCTTATTTATGGTCATTCTCATCAACAAGTTTCATGCTCTTTCCGTGCTTATTCAGTCTTCAAGTGGATCGGCGCATATTGGAGTATATTTTTATTCACGTATTCAACCAAAAATTGCAGTTGACAGGCATATGCAATTTTTGAGGGGGGGAAAGGGTGAATAAACAACATGTCAGTCTTCAAGAACCGTCAAGTGGAGCCACTTACCGTTGATGGTATTCATATTCACTAGTTCAATCATCAAAAATTGCAGTTGGCAGGCACATGCAATTTTTGAGGGGGGGAAAGGGTGAATATTAATCTACATGTTAGTTGATGATTGAGAAATGGTCATACGACTCCTGAATACGTCAGTTCAGGAGTCGTGCAAACCATGTTTCTCCAACACTACTTCTTCCGTCTATCAAGGTGTTGAAGAACATAGTCATGGAATGCTAATCTACTTATTCTCACGGGCTGGTTCAATTAGCAACAAAGGGTTTCTAGCCAATGCTTCATGTATACGTCATTAGGCTACATGTACACATCATGATGATGATTCCGATTAATCGTAACCATCATGGGAGAGAGAAATGTGTACACCAAGGACGCACAACAGGTTCACGTGATCGGGCTTTATACTGCTTCCGAGTTGAAGTTATTCTGGTGTTGATAACCACAGAGATGATCAGTGGTTCAACTTGTTACCTTGGTATTATCATTTCGCTTTTACGTCATGGGCTGATTAATCGTAACCATCAGGGGAGACAGAATGTGTACATCAAGGACGCACAACAGGTTCACGTGATCAGGGCTTAATATCCAAAGATGGATACATACTATAGATGATCAGTGGTTCAACTTGTTACTTTGGTGTTATACTAAAGACTGAAGAAGGTCGAGTCGTCAGTCTATTCTTCATTCTCTGCTGTGTGTTATCGTCTCATGTGTACGCTGCGGGCTGATGGGTTATATGTAAGGTTACTGGAAGGCATTTGGTGAGATGAAGATGGTTGGTATTTTGTTCCTCCATGTTGGGCAATCTTGAAGAAGGTCGAGTCTACAGTCTTCTCTACATTCAAAAATGTTGAGTTCTTTTCTTACAACTTGATATTTAACTTAATCCCATGACAGTTCTTGTTTGATGAGTTGTGGAGTTAAGTTAGGTTCAAGTTGTTCTGTAGTTTAAGGTTAGGTCCAACTTGATTTTAACCTAATCTCATGACAGTTCTTGTTTGATGAGTTGTGAGGTTAAGCTGAAATCAAGTTGTTACTGGGCTTAAATTTATGGTTTAGCTTAACCTCATGACAGTTCTTGTTTGATGAGTTGTGGGGTTAAGCTAGATTTCAGTTGAGGCTCAACTTAAACTTACGAAAAGATGCCTAAGGTTTGACGGCGTTACTCAAGGACGGGAGTGTTAGAAGACTAAAGACGGCATGCATTTGGTTATCAAAAGACTTCTTCATATTATGGGCGTTCATCCAAAGTCTTCTTCCTATTATGGGTGTTCATCAGAAAGGTTTTCAGATTGGGGGAGAGCACTAATTAGGGGAGAGTGAAAAGCCAGAATCAATCCCTGTTTAAAAGTGCTCACATTGCTCTTCAGCAAGTCAAGTGATGAATGCGGAGTAGATTCAGAATGCTGAGGAGTAATGGTTTCTGGTTCGTATCCTTGTATATATATACTTGTTCTCATCTTATACCATTTTGTATATAGATATATAGAAATCCTGCAAATTGTAAATAGAGAAACTTAAAACCAGAAAAACCCATAAAAATTGAAAAATAGAAAATACCAAAAATAGTTTCACCTAGGCATGTCTTCTATTTATCGATAACATTTACGGACTTAGAAATGTCATTCAATAATGGCACGGGTCTTTAAATGAAGCTCGAGCAGAAGTTAAAATGGATGGTTAAAACATGTCTAAATGGCTTGCTATTACTTTAGATAGCAACCCGTGCTTCAAAATGGGGAAAGCACGTCGCCAAAAAGACGGCTGTTCCTTCAACTGGGTGATGTTCACCTGGGCATGGATTACTTTATATCCATGTTTCTTCGATCTGGTGTACGTTTCAGTGCATCAATTCTTGATTAAGAAGAGAAGTCTTCTTTGTATACAAATAGTTTTCATTCTACGATTCTTCTGAAAATTATTTGTGAGACACTTGGTGAATATGTGTTGTATGAAATTTGTTTATACTTGGATTATGCATAAAATTTGTCACTCAATCAACGACCACGAATCTTTAACTTGAATACGGGTCATTGATTGAGGGGGAGAGTGAATTCAAATTTTATATCATCAAACGGGTTTCTTGATTAATTCATAATTCTTAGAAAAGGTTTTGCAGTTAATGGGGTATTAGTTGAAGAGGAAATTGATTAAATACATCAAATGATCAAGTGTGTTAGTTGCTAGAAAGTTTAGGACATTATGTGCAATTTGCTTATAGTATCCTAGCTTCATATAACTAGAAGGTTCATTTGTATCTCTTTGGAATCCTCGTTTAATCCCCTAGATACATTAAAACTCAAAATCTGAAAGAAGTTAGAAAACCCTATGTGTTTGATGTTCTTGAATGCTCCATTGACATTCGTATGATCTAAGTGAATGAGCCTCAAATGTTGCTTGTCGATTGTTGCTTAATTGTTGTTGATATTGTGCATATGTTCTCAGGATTCGCTTAGGTATATTGCTATCATGTTAGAATCATGTTCCTAAGATCCTGAGTTGAATATTGATATCTATGTGAATTGCCATGTGCATGATTGCTAATTGCTCTTCATGCTAGATAGTAGTTTGACGTATTTCTTGATTGTGGTTTGATTATATGATGAACTTGGTATTATAATGTGGCAAGCTGCTGAAGGGTAGCTATTAAGGAATAGTGTGTCTGTATGCATGTATATCTGTGTTGATATTCTTATGCAGATTCCATAGCCAAAATGAATGTGCCAGTTCCCATTCTAACCATTTGATCAGACGTTCAAACTCTATTGATTGGCTCGGAATTCACCTCAACAACAACGTCGGCAACAACAACAACAACACTTTCACCACCACCACCACCATTCATCTATTCAGATCTCGCCAAGTGGGGATCTACAATACTTAGAGGTTCTTGTTGGTGGATGGATAATTGATATTGACCAATGACTCCCTCAGAGAAGCGGATGATCACATCATCTGCGCAAAAAAGGTCAATATCATTTGTGTCATAATAATCACTTTGTGCATAATAAGCAGTGAATCTCCCTCTTAGATTAAGGGGGAGCATAGTATGTTCCATTATCAGAATACATTAAAATTGGACACATTTTCTCCCACATTTTCTAACTCATTTAAATCAATTGGGATCACAAATCTCAAATGGTTTGAAATTTTTGATCGGGGGAGAGAATGTGATTTAAATATGAAATCTGATAAAATGTGATGATTTGAACGTAAAAGTAAGCTCTCCCGTATGTGTTAAACCATTTTGTATATCTATGCACATATTGAGGGGGAGCAAAATGTTTTGGATGTGAAAGTAAGCTCTCCCGTAAGTGCTAAACTCTTTTGTATACCAATTCACTTATTGAGGGGGAGCAAAGAATTTGGCATAACATGAGATCGTAAATCAGACTTAACAAATGAATTGACGAAACATATACTGTCATGAATCGAAAGGACATATCCTGGCCGGGTAATAATTTCAAGCTAGTCTAACTAGTGATGTAAGCATGTCTCAAAAAGGATGTGTCTGAGTAGAGTGTACCGTTTCGAGAAACTTTCTATGGACTTGACCAGGACGGGTAATAATTTCAAGCTGGTCTAACCAGTGATGTAAGTGTGTCTCGAATCGGTCATGTTCACTGAAAGTTGATCAATTCAAAAAGTGCGAGCTCTGCCTAACATGTGCAAATTTATAAAATAATCAACCGAGCACATGTTGAGGGGGAGCATTTGAAAAATATAAAACTCTCAAGTGTTTGAAAAAATGTGTTTCAGAATCATGAACACTTTGAGAGATTTTTCAAAGATTTGGTTTGGCAATCGTGGATGAATACCAAAGACCGACCATTTTATTTAATGCATGGAGTTATAAGGATGGTAAGGTTAGGTTCAAGTTCCCACGATCCCGCCAGAGCCGGAGGGATCTACCCAGGGACAATCCACTAGATAGTGTAGAAGTCCTTAGGTATGATTAAAAAAGGAGAAATGTGAATTAGGGAAGAGTGCCGACTGAGATGGAGCTAGTACTAGAACAAACCTAACAAGGTTCTAGTAATGAAGTCTCGGTAAGCACTGAAGGGGTTGAAGAATGAAAAAGAATTGTAAAGATAAAGGGTGAAAAGAAAGAAGCCCTCCTTACAAACTTAGGCAGAAACCGGGTCAATTCATATGCTGTCAGAATCACTTAGTTGATTGCTGACATTGAAGACAAAGTATCATGGACCCAGTGATACGCTGCACAACCCTCCCTAGCCACTCAAGGTCCCTCAAAGGATTCTTGTTTTAATTTTCACGGAGTTCAATACATTTCTATCGTCTCTCTCACTCTGAGTTAGATGATATTGAAAAGGTGGCAGTCCTCTCCAGCCTCCGCTCACTAAATCAAAACGCACTATTGAGTCTAGAGCCACGAGATGCATAATAAGATCTCATAGGAACACGGATTATTTCTACACTGGTTGTTCATCATTAAGGACACCAGTTGTAAACTTATGAGTCCTACGCAGATCTTAGCAATCTGCCAGAACATTCATGAGAGACTTTACAAATGTAATTCTCAATGATTGAATGGAAATTCCTGCCAGGGTCAACATCAAGCAGCCCTGAAAGCAGGTCACTTCGGTAATTCCTCGTGGATTACGCTTAGTGGTCGCGGCAGTTTCAAACGGTCTATAGTCGTGGAGTGATCTCCAGCGACTCACCTAATCATTGAAATGCTACGGCATAGTCTTAAAAAGCCCTCTGTGGGTTTTCGATTAGGAACGGTCTTGGTAAGGATTAGAGAGAGTTTCCACACTATGCTGTTAACAATCTCGAAGTCCAAACCAGTAAGTACCGGTCGATTTGTTGCTAACTGTCTTATGCAAGAACTTCTAGCGGTTGTAGTTGTGGAATGCTGTAGCTGGTTGCTGTTGTAGCTGGCTGCAGAAAAGATGCCAATCCTCTACCATATGTTCACACTACATCATCATTGTTATTCAACAAAGTCATGATCACCCAAAAGACCTTCAACACAGCTTCTGCAAACTCTGATGCTAAAGATCATGACGCCAAATAGTGTGAGCATATCGGCTCAAAGATTTACACATCGCATGGAAACATACTACTGAAAGATGGCTTGAAGATACATGTTGGATGATATTTTCGAAGAATACTCAGAGTCATCCAAGACAAAGGAAAAGTCATCAAATCATTACTGCTGAAGGCACAAAGACTAAAGACATTGAAGAATCAAAGACTACGAGCTATGACGTCAAGTTCAGAAGACAGAATGCTAGAATTCAAATTATTATTTCCGGGGTGACCTCCCTTAGGGGGAGATTGTTAGGAATATAAATATTCAGATGAAGGCTCGGTCACCCCGAGCATCTATTTAGCATCTACATAGCTCGTAGGCATATTTATATTAGCTTAGCAATATTAGTATTAGTATTATTAGTTTAGTCGTATTTATATTTGTGGAGTGGGTCGGGGCTTTCCCCACTGTCAGCTCACTCCACAGCCCACTAGGGGCATAATATTAGTAAGTATAAATACCCCTTCCCACACTTGGGAAGGGTTGGAACTCTTGTAACCTTTCACACACACTAATCTAATTTCACACATTTTCTCTCAAGAGTCTCTTTCTCTCTCTCTAGTTCATCTCATCTCTCTAACTCTAAACCATGGATCTAATCTTCCATGAACCAAGACCACCCGAATCATCCACACAATCAAAATGGTTATATCCTAGATGGGTGCTCGACACTTTCATCCACAAAGTGCCTCAAACGAGCGATTAATGATGTAACCTGACTCATCAGCTTAGAATGCGGTGTAGGATGAGGCTTACTCTAAGATGATAATAAAATTCTACTTAATTATTGTGCTCACTAATATAAATGTCTATGACATGCGCTGCTTATGTATACACACACACAAATTTTATTTTTTAGGGATATAAGTGGAAAGTCGATTTAAACTAAATTTAAAGGTAACTACTCCCAGCATCACATGATCCTTCCTGAATTAGACATAGGTTATCAGGCTATGTCTAGCTGAGGCTTAATAATGCAATGCTCGGCTTCGTCGAACCAGTATTATGTTTCTTAGAGTCAAATAGTATCAACCATAATGTTCATAAGATAGTAGCCAAAATAGCTTATAAAGTAGTAGCAAGACAGTTTATAAGATGGTAGCAAAACAGTTTATATGGTAGTAGCAAAACAGTTTTTAAGGTAGTAGCAAAACAATTTTTATGATTGTAGCAAAATAGTTTATAAGATAATAGCAAAACGGGTTATAAGGTGGTAACAAAACATTTTATAAGATAATAGCAAAATGGCTTATAAGATGGTAGCATGCTTTTCCCCTAAAATAAGTAAATTGTAAAGGAAAAAAAGGTTGTGAAAGCTCGCGAAGAAATAAGCATATACATAAATTCACATGTAGTTCCTATTATGCATGCTATATGCGGGTACTTAGGTTATAGTCTATGAAATTCCACTTGTCTATCCGGTGGGAGTCCTGGCAAGTTTTCGGGAGAGACTTTTGGAAAATCCCGCACAATGGGCACATCATCAGTTCGTTTCTCCTTCGACTTCTTCTTCATTACGTGTGCCAGAAAGACATGGCATCCATTCCGTAAATATTCCGCAGTCTTAATGCATGATATGATGTTTAACCTAGATCCGCTTCTATCACCCTAAATTGTTAGCGTTTCACCATTGTAGGGAATATGAACAAGCTTTTCGTTGCATATGATTCTTAGACAACCAATCCATACCTATGATAACGTCAAAACTTCCAAGTCCAACGGGCATCAAGTTTATGTTGAACGAATGGTTTAATAAATTCAAGGTACACCATCGAATTATAGTATCGCCTCCTATTAACTTACCATTTGCTAACTCAATAGTATACTTAGTGCCTAGGGTAGTTGGTGCGATATTAATTAGTGGGCTGAAATTAGTGGATACGAAACTTCTATTGGTACCCGAGCTAAATAGGACAGAAGCATAACGATTATTGAGGGGAAACGTACCCGTAACGACGTTAGGGTCTTGACGAGCTTCTCCTCCTCCTAACACATATGCCCTCCCATGAGCTCCTCCTCCATTTTGATTCTTCAGCTTTGGGAAATCACTCTGAAGATGCCCCTTTTCTCCACATTCAAAGCATGTCACCCGAGGTAGGGACTTTACAATCTTTAGCTTGGTGACCGGCTCTTTTGCAGTTCTAACATGTAGTGGGGCAAGGTCCAGTGTGGTGATATTTGTACTTATTACACTCGTGTAGAGTTCCAGCATACCCTTTCTTGTCACTTGGCCCAGCAGTATACACCGTAATTACGTCTTGTCTTTTGTTCTATTGCTGGCCAAAATTCCCTTTTGAGCTATCCTCCCACTTTCTCTTGCTGTCAGTATTATTTGCTAACCTGGATTCCTGTCGTACAACTTGATCCATCTAGTCATGAGGATGGCACTCTGAATTGTGGTTGGCTTGGAAGAGGTCACATTCCCTTGAATTTCTGGCGTGAGTCCCCAGATGTAGCATTCAATCTTCTTGTACTCAGGGGTGACCATTGTTGGGTAAAGCAGTGCCAATTCATGAAAATGATTGGTCTACCCACCGATGTCAGTTCCTTTAACTGCCAAATTCCAAAACTCAACCTCCATCTTCTGTATCTCATTCTGGGGACAGTACTCTTCGGTCAACATCTTCTTCAGATCCTCCCAGAGGGTCTGGTAAGCAGAATCAATCCATATGGACTGAGCATAAGCATTCCACCAAGTGGGTGCACCATCCTGTAAGGTGCATGTTGTAACACCTCGAAAATCAGGTCCAGTGGAAGCATACATGTCACTAGGGTGCTATTAAATTGGTACCACAACACAGAGTAAAGAGAACGGATTTACCGTATCCGTTTAGAAGAAATTTTCATAATCAAAAGTATTTTGTTTTACATCATTCAATAAAATGCAAAAATACAGACCGATAAAAGAAATAAAGTGGTCCCCAAATGAATATCAGAGTATCTTGATCCTATAACCATGCCATGCCATGCCAACTGCCGCCAAATGTAAGCTGACACTTTAAGAACCTGAAAATACATGCTAAAATGTGTCAACACGAGGTTGGTGATTCATAGATTTAAGTAAACAACAAGTAATATGTGGACCACAAGATTTAAAATTGGTTTGACCAGTTCATTCGGTTATGTGACCAGTTCATTCGGTCATGTGACCAGTTCATTCGGTCATGTTACCAGTTCATTCGGTCATGTTACCAGTTCATTCAGTTATGTGACCAGTCCATTCGGTCATGTATGAATAATCGTTCAAAGTGCTTGTGTCCATGAGTAAAAAGAATCAAGTATGAAAGATGTAAACACGTAACACATTCGAGTAAACAACAAATTCATAAGTAAAGCAAGTAATGGTTTGAGTAAACAAGTAGCATATTCAAGTAAAACAAGTATTGCATTTAGATAAAAACGAGCATGTATTCTCCCCCAAAAGTATTTCAAAACAAGTAAAATAGGGGCCATGAACTCACCTCAACAAGGTATTGCTGTGATAGCGAAACAAATGCTCAAGCTCGAAACGTAACCCGAAAATCTTAACCGCTACCTAGTTAATTAACGAGGTGCTTTAGGTTGTGCAATGAAGTGAAATGATGCGTATGCGTTTTTTATAAATCTTATATCGCCCATATATGTTTGCAAAGTAATTTAGTAGTGAAAATATTATTTCGTCGAGGTATATTATTTATAGGAAAATAATATACTCTACTATATGTTTATAAATATTCAAGTACTTAACGTTTACCACATCATTAATAGTTTACTTGAAAAACTTCCGACTCGATAGTAGTGTACTCATAGAATGTTACGTCTTTTATATAGTCCATTTTAGCTCATTTTGATTCTAAAACACTTAAAACATCCCAAAAACATTTTCCAACTGCTTTTGACGAAAAGCTGTCAATAGTGGAAATAAATATATTTTCAGCATAACGTATTTTGACTATAGTTTCCTCGTTATTTAGTGTTCTAGAAATCTTCTAACACGCCTAATAAGTATACATGACATTCTACAGTTTTCGTTTAAGTCGTTTTGGCTAATTCCGCTTCTAAAGTGTCCAAATTCTATTTTCAAAATTTCCATCAGCTTTTAATGGTTCAACAAAAGCTGTCAAATTTATAAGTTTCGTCTAAAATTTTGGGGAGCCATAATTTACTCGTTTTATGTCCGTTTTCTAAGTTCTACCTATCCCTGTGAAGGTATTTAAGTACACTAACATATTTTTAAGGCCTCAGCTAGTCTAGTTACCATTTAATGTCGGGTTTTATCCCATGAAAAATTCTGACAGCCTCCTATATCTTCAGAGAATTAGTTTTCGTCGTTAAACTTAAAACAAACGTATCTTATTCGTTGTAGGTCCGTTTTTAACCATTCAAGTGACCACGTTTTCGTTATAAAGTCTATTTTCTATATTTTTAGCTAAATCTTGTATTACTACAACCTATTTTTTTGTCAAAATTAATTTAGGACAGCCTATCCATATATATTCCAAAAACTCATTTTTTTACACTTTTAACTAATAGATCTACCTCAAATCAACTCCCAAAAACTATCATAACTCTTCCACCAATTCTTCAACACTTAATATAGTTCTAATATAAAAACATAATAATATCTCACAAACATGTATATATAGGTGATATAGGTGATGAAATGAGATTAAATAAATATTTAAACTTAATAATGCATAAGTAAGCATATGAAGTGTATAAAATACATAAGTAAAGTTATAAAAATGGTTTTTAAGCTTACTTGATGGTGATGAATTTTTGGTAAGAGCTAGAACAATATAACCCCAATGGTTACTCCAAATCGATTTATAGTTAGTATAAAACCCGTATAAGCACTAATTAAGCAAATTTTAAGCAAACATCACATTTTCTTCATGTTCTTTCCTTCTTGGCCGAACATCACAAGGAAGGGAGAGGGGTTGTGTATGTTGAGAGAGTTTTTGGTGAATTTTTTTAAGTGTAAAATGAAGTATGTGTTAGCTTTCTATTTATAGTGCAAATAAGGGCATTTTGGTAATTTAATAAAAGGGTAAAATGGTAATTTCAATATTTTAATCAAAAGTCAAAAAGAAGGAATGGGGTGGGGAGGCATGTTGGCCAAAATTGGAGGAGGGGAGGGGAGCTTGGGGACTCATTAATGTTTATGTTTCTTTGTCTAGGATTTTGTTAGATTTAGTGTAATTAAAAGTAGATATTTATTATTTAGGTATTGAGTTAGCTAGAAATAAATTTTAGCGGAATAAAATAAAGTGTATTGAAGTTATAAAAATTATAAAAATATATTTTGTATAAATATCGGGTGGTTCAATAATTATCGTTTCGCAATTACTTAAGTTGTCGTAAATATATATATTTAAGAATATATATACTAAATGAATTTAAAATACCAGGTAAAATAATATTTGAATTTTTGTAACATTGTAACGAGTATAAAAATATATTAGAACCATTGTTGGGAGTATCGGAGATATTGTTCATGCACGAAAATCGTGTAAAAGCGTTTATAAATGTGAATGAAAAACAATGCAAACACATGCAAGACCTAAAATGAATATGATGACACTGGCAATATGTAGACTAACTCTAGTCTATATTTTGTGCAACAAATGATGTTTTTTGGTTATGCGATTAAATTCTGAAAGTTTCTTGAAATTAATACTCGAAAAATCAAATTTTCGGAAAATTAATGAAAAGTAAAAACTATGGTAATGAATAGTAACTTTTTCAGGAATGAATAGTAAAATTTCAAAGTTAAATTTTTGACCTGAAAATACGGTTTGTCACACATGTGGCATACTTGACCTTGCAGTTCTCAACACAGTTACAGATGTGAAAAACTAATTCCATCTTCTCAAACCATCTAACTAATCCAACTACTCCTTCAGTCCCATTGAAGTTGTGGGGCTTGCAGTTCAGGAATTCATTATACGAAAAACCACGAGTTGTCTGCTCTGTACCTCCAACAGTATCACTGACTCCAGCTCCATCATTGACTCCGACTCCACTGTTTCGGTTTGTTTCATATGCAACAATAGCATCAGCAACCCGCTTCTAAGTGCTATAGTTGTTAGTCTGTACTTACATACATTGTTGTTGAACTTTTTATATCATTGTTGTGTCATTATAATCCACCATCGTACCCCAAAGTTGTTAGTCATCATCATACACCAACGTAGAAGGATCGATTAGTATTTTATGCCTTAAAATACATTGTGAAGTAAGGTTGGTCTTGTCTTGGGAAAAGACTCGATATCTAGCTTAGTATCGATAAAGAAGTTAAGCGACATTGTAAGGTTTTCTCCGCCGAAATGGAGCTTGTTGATATAGTGCTTACGAACTCTCGAGTTGGGTACTCGGGGAGTGAAGTAGGGCGAGGAAGGAAGCTTCGTACTGAACCACTATAAATCACCGTGTCTTTGGTTTGCTCTTTCCATTTTTATCTTGCTTTACTTATTGTTTATTGCATTTATATACTTGTGTTTCGTGTTGATTTCACATCAAGCATACGAATCAAATATTTCTTAACACAGACTAATAAACGCTAAAAACTATTCAACCCACCATTCTAATTTTCCACATATATTATAACCTCTTATTTGAGGGTGTAAATAGGGATGGCATTGGGGCGGAGCGACCATCCTCATCCTCAAAACCGATAACCAAAGTTCTCCTCAAACCCACCCCGATCCCCATCGGGGCGCCCCGTTAGGACGTGATGCTCCGCCAAACCCACCCCATACTAATCGGGGTAACATCTTTGGGTGCAATTTTTGACCAGAACCGCAACATTTCAGATTAATTATTATTTTTAAACCATTCGCAATAACTTGAAGAATTAAAAACTTATTAATAATTAATTACAAACATGTCTTATTAATTTTTCAACGATAGTATTATACATAAATAATGATAAATTACACTATAAAAAATTACAACTTAAAAATATAACATTAAACAAGTTTCTATAATCACAATTTTGCAAATCTTGCTAAGATTAAAATATATATATATATATATATATATATATATAATATATATATATATATATATATATATATATATATATATATATATATATATATATATATATCTACATTATATATAACAGGAGGCGTTACACGTAGATAATGCCACATAAATGCCACCTCAATGCCACATAATCATAAAAATTGCCACATAATCATAAACTATGCCATGTAATTGAATTAATTTCGTATTTTTATAATTAATTTCGTTTGTAATCTTTTGGCATTCATAAATAAATTTCGGAGCTATTTTTTTTCAAAAATTCATGAAGCTGGATTCGAACCCGGGTCGTAAATATGTTTGACATACATCTTACCACTACACCAACACATTAATTGGAATTTAATTTGCAATTATAATCTATAAACCTAACTTAGCGTACATTTAATCAAACATATAAAAAAAATGGCTGTTCATTCCTAATATACTCTTTCTCAAAACCCTAATATCCTTTTTTTCCTCACAATCTCCTCTAATGATCGGTTTTCCTCATATGTGTCATTGCTGCCATGAATTTTTATGAGCATATATCATTATAATGTTACAGTACCACTAACGCACTCCACTTTAATGACTTTTCTTTTCTTTTTTTTCAGTTAGAAGGGAGATGAAGATCTAGAATATAAATGTATTTTTTTTCTTTGCAGGTTAGTCGTCTTCTTTGAACACATGTTGCTATAGTGAATCTTTGGTTTATTTAAGCTTTTTATTTAATAAATCTTTGTTAACATGTTAAGAAATCCTTATCATCTAATGTTTTCCGATCATCCTTCGTCTATCCCTTACACCTGGGTATGAATGATGCTTTAATATGTCTATTGTCCTTGCTAATTCATAGTTTTATATTGCATGCAGGGAATGTTTCTGATACGGAACGAATTTGCCAACAACATAGGTGCGATAGGGGATTACAGCAGGTACGTCGTTTAACAAGATCGTCTCAGGTTTTAGGTATCAGTACTTCCATTTACCTTTACTTGGTGATTGATTGACAGCCAACGACCGAAAGAGTTATTGCCGATGCTGCTATTCCTGTGACCGGGAGCATAGTTGAAGAAGGGTCTACACAGGCCGGTTTCTTTGGAGGTTAGAGTTTTTTTGCATTCCATTATATCATTAGTTGCAATTTCTGACAATGTGGTTAAAGACACTTTGTGTCTGCAACAGGTTCACATACGAGTCGTGGATCAGTTGTGGGGGATTTTGGCACGGGAACCATACGTCAGGATATAGCACGTTCTTTGAGACCGGTTAGACACGGTTAAACTAAATATGAAAACCTACTGTCTATGAGAAAAATGAAACAGTCGTGTATTGTTGGTTTTTGTAATATACGATCTAAAGTTATTTACAATTTGAAGTGATTTGCTTAACTATGCAGTGCATGTTGATGTTTTTTGGCTCACCCATGATTTTATAAGCAACAGGTGCTGGTATCTAAACTTATAACCGTGTGTGAACTAGAAATCAACCTGAATCGAACCCATAGCAAAAGAGAACTATTCCATCCAAACTTCATCTTAAAGGTGACCGTCACACACGACAAGCCCAGTGCATTGAAACGACCTTTGTTGGTTAAAGACACTTTGTGTCTGCAACAGGTTCACATACAAGTCGTGGACCAGTTGTGGGGGATTTTTGTCACACCTTGCCGATGGCGGAAACGCGAGTGCAACATCATGGATATCATCACAACACATGGCGTCTATATAAAGAATTACTATATGCAAATATAAAGAGTAAAGAATAGACACAAAGTGTCATAACGATACCCCAAAATAAAATAACCAAAAACAATCTCCAAGGTATCTTCATTAAAACATAACGTAATAATGGAAGACATTCAATGTATCATAAACAAAATCCAACTGAAACAAATTAAAAACTTAAAGATAGTCATCCTCAAATGCAACTAGGTCTCTTCTAACCACGCCCTTCTATCCTAGCCTTAGAATGCTCACCTGAAAATGATGCTTAAAAACGTCAACATAATGTTGGTGAGATTCATAGGTTTAAGACACACAAAACACCTCGATTATCAGTTCACTGTGATTATAAAACATAGCATAGCAGGACAGCAAAAGTATAGTTATTATACAACTAACATGCAATCATAGCTTACGGGACGGAACGTGCCCACCGATCCAAATATAAATTAGGATGGAACGTGCCCACCGATCCAAACACCACATCAATTGGGACGGAACGTGCCCACCGATCCAAATACCACCACAATTGGGACGGAACGCACTCACCGATCCAAGATAATTATAATGAGTAGAGCCACTAGGACTTTCCCACTCAAATAATCACCACAATTAAACACCACAATAACATGCAGTATACATACAATAACCATTACAAGTCCATGCATTTTAACAACACATAATCACAGTAACTCAAAAACAATATTTAACAAGCATCATCTCCATCCCAAGTTTAAAACAAAGTAAAAATATGGGACTATGAACTCACCTCAATTCCGCAGCTTCCAAATAATCCACACACAAATCTATACAAACAATACAATACCACATTACACGTCCATGTAACATATATATGTGATGGATGTCTAAGGTTCATATAACCCACTATGGATTACCTAGACTCCATAGTAATCATCCCCCAATACTTTACACTCACTAAATCCCTTAAATAAAACTTTTAAAAACACAGATTTGTAGGGTACTTTCACCCACATAAAATCACAGCGAATAACGCTTCACAACTCACACCAAAAATCCACCATGATCCTTCATAAGCATAAAAGCTTGTCCCAGAAGGCCATGCACTAAAAACACACACAAGTACTCAATGAAAAATCAAACATGACAACTGTCCAGATTCGGATCTGATCGGACATCAAAAAGTTTTGACCTTGTAGACCTACTCACACAACTTATTATCGTCTAATTTTCGCGTGGAAGTCTAGTATAATGTAGAAATTAATTCCCAAATAAGGCCTAACCCGAATTCCACTTTTTAACCCATATTTGACCTCTATACTTTTACCCTAATTCTGTCCCGGTTTATCAGCTCTGACACCTTAACTCACAAAGTTCGTTTGATTGACTTCCCTACCTCGAAAACACTTGTGGTCAGACTTTTTGGAAAGCTCTTTCACTGAACTACAATTTAGAGATAAAATTCGTGATCTAACTCATTACCATCTATTAAACACAATCGAATCTTTACAGCCTTATAATTCTGCCAGAAACTTAACTCATTAACTATCAAGTTTTAAACCCTAATCTTTTCACCAATCACCACAATATTACTAATTAATGATCCCAATATGTTTTATAATATTAATTTACAGATCTAAACATAAACCCTAATCCATCACAATTTGTATTACATGAATCATAAAAATTAATTAAGTATAAATATTATAAACTTACCTTGATTATTGTATGATGAAAACCCTAAACAAATTCTTCTCCTCTTCTCCCTTAGGGTTTGGCCGAAAATTATGAATAGGGAGGAATTAGGGTTTTGGTTTTGTATTTATAATGCTCTAGGGAAGGTTCTAGATATCTTTTCCTCCAAGTTTTGCAATTAGGATACAATTTGGTTTCCTTTTTTTTTCCTAACCCTTTTTCGGCCGACTTTTTAATTATATATATATATATATTATTATTTTTTTATTAAATTTAATTATTACACTAAAAACCTTGTATTCTTTATATTTTATAAAAACCATATACTTAAATTAACACTTTACGCTATAAACCTTCGTTTTTACGACAATCCGAAAAAATATCATTTTCAAAATAAAGTTTCCAAAAATAGAAATTTCACACTTATATTTAATATAACCCATAAAAATAACCTCCACGTAACTTACTAACGCTCAAATGATTGAACGGAGAATCGTTACGCAAAATCACAAACACCAAAATTACACAAGTCATTTTTACACCACAAAGGCGATCAAAATGCACTTTTCAACATTACTCAACTCATGAGGAAAATATCACATCAAGGGATTTAGTGCTAAACTCACGTACCTATTACCCACAAACCGCACATATACCACATCTAAGCACATATAAGCACATAATACACACCACATAAAAACTAAATAGGTTGAGACTATTAGTCAACTAACCTGCTAAAATCACGGTTGTTACATTATCTCCCACTTAGGGAAATCGCGTCCCGAGATTTATTAGCTTGTCTCATCAACCTCCTCAGCAAACAACTTCGGGTACTTGGTCCTCATCTGATCTTCACGTTCCCAAGTAAACTCAGGACCACGCTTTGAATTCCAACGTACCTTCCCCAATGCTATCTTACCACGTTTCATACTCTTAACTTCCCGGTCCATAATTTCGACAGGTTCCTGAACAAAGTGAAGAGTCTTGTCAATCTTAATTTCATCCAATGGCACATGCAAACTAGCATCCGCCAAACATTTCTTCAGATTAGATATGTGAAACGTATCATGCACACTACTTAACTCTTCCAGCAATCTCAACCGATATGCCACCGGCCCGATTCTTTCCGTAATCTCAAACGGTCCTACATATCTTGGTGCTAACTTGCCTTTCTTACCAAAACGCACAACACCTTTCCAAGGAGACACTTTCAACATCACAAAATCACCCACACTAAACTCCAAAGGCTTACGGCGATTATCCGCATAGCTCTTTTGGCGATCTCTTGCTGCCCTAAGTCTTTCCTTAATCTGAAACACCTTATCCGTAGTCTCTTGCACTATTTCAGGACCAATTAGTTGGCTTGTTCCAACCTCTGCCTATGAAATAGGTGATCTACACTTCCTCCCATATAACATCTCAAATGGTGCACATCTAATACTGGAATGATAGCTGTTATTATAGGAAAACTCAGCCAAAGGCAAATGAGTATCCCCGCTTCCTCCAAAATCAATAGCACACGCTCTAAGTAAATCTTCCAAAGTCTGAATCGTTCGCTCACTTTGCCCATCCGTCTGCGGATGATAAGCAGTGCTCATATCCAATCGTGTATCCAATGCCTTTTGCAACGATTGCCAAAACCGCGAGGTAAACCTACTATCGCGATCAGAGATAATCGACACCGGCACACCATGTCTTGCCACAATCTCATTAATATAAATTCTTGCCAACTTTTCCATCTTATAATCTTCACGACTGGCCAGAAAATGTGCAGACTTGGTCAGCCTGTCCACTATGACCCATATCGTGTCATGTCCACTACTTGTTCAAGGCAACTTAGTAATAAAATCCATCGTTATTCTCTCCCATTTCCACTCAGGAATCGGCTGTTGTAACAATCCAGAGGGTTTCTGATGTTCAACCTTAACCTTCAAACAGGTCAAGCATCGGCTAACATATTCAGCTATTTCCCTCTTCATTCCCGGCCACCAGTAAGCATCTCTAAGATCATAGTACATCTTATCCGATCCTGGATGAATCGAGTATTTCAACTTATGAGCTTCATCCATTATCAACGTCCTCACACCTCCTACCGATGGAACCCATATTCTATCTAAGAAATACAGTCCACCATCCTCCTTTTTCTCCATTTGTTGATCTAAGCCACGCAGCATCCCAGCGGTCGCATTCTCATTACTAAGAGCTTCCTCTTGTGCTGCCAATATCTTACCCTTAATTCCCGATTGTAACGTCATACACATCGCTCGCACACGCTTAGGCTTAATCCTTTCCTTTCTACTTAAAGCATCAGCTACCACATTCGCCTTTCCAGGATGGTAGCGAATCTCACAATCATAATCACTAAACAACTCAATCCACCTTCTTTGTCGCATATTCAGTTCCTTCTGACTGAAAATATGCTGAAGACTCTTATGATCTGTATAAACAACACTCTTCGTGCCATACAGATAATGTCTCCAATTCTTAAGAGCAAATACTACCGCACCAAGCTCTAAATCATGAGTGGTATAATTCTTCTCATGAATCTTGAGTTGTCGGGATGCATAAGCTATCACCTTATTCCTTTGCATTAGCACACACCCAAATCCTTGATTTGACGCATCACAATATACAACAAAGTCATCCGGCCCATCAGGTAACGTCAGAATAGGTGCGTTGCACAAACTATCCTTTAGTGACTGAAAAGCCACCTCCTGCTCTTCTCCCCAAACATACTTGTTCTTCTGAGTCAACAAGGTGAGGGGTTTAGCAATCTTCGAAAAATTTGCTATAAATCTTCGGTAGTACCCTGCCAATCCTAAGAATGAGCGTATCTCGGACGGCGTCGTAGGAGCCTTCCATTTCTTGACCGCTTCCATCTTACTAGGGTCCACATGTATTCCTTCACTATTCACCACATGTCCAAAAAAATGTACCTCCTCAAGCCAAAACTTACATTTTGAGAACTTGGCGTACAATTTCTCCTTCTCCAGTAATCCAAGGATCAACCTCAAATGTTCTCCATGCTCCTCCTTCGACTTAGAATAAATTAGAATTTCGTCTATGAACACAATCACGAATTTATCCAAGTAAGGCTTGTAAACGCGATTCATCAAATCCATGAATACCGCAGGTGCATTTGTCAACCCGAATGGCATAACCGTGAACTCAAAGTGTCCATAACGAGTCCAAAAAGCAGTCTTCGAAATATCTTCCTCATGCATTCTCAGCTGATGATACCCAGAACGTAGGTCAATCTTCGAGAAAAACCGAGCACCTTGTAGTTGATCAAAAAGATCATCAATTCTAGGAAGAGGATACCGATTCTTAACCGTTAACTTGTTCAATTCCCGATAGTCAATACACATCCGAAACGAACCATCCTTCTTCTTAACAAATAACATAGGTGCTCCCCACGGAGAATGACTAGGTCTAATAAACCCCTTCTCCTGAAGTTCTTGCAACTGCGCGGACAACTCCTGCATCTCAGAGGGTGCTAAACGATATGGGGATTTCGCCACAGGTGCCGCTCCAGGAACCAACTCGATACGGAATTCAACTTGACGGAATGGAGGCAATCCAGACAAGTCTTCAGGAAACATGCCCGGGAACTCACACACCACAGGAATCTCTTCTATTTTCCGCTCTTTAGCCTTTGTAGTCTTAAGGGACTTCACCTCACTCCCTACACTTTCACATTGTATTCGAAGTATAGCACCACTCTCTAAAGGAATACGAACTACCTTTTCGTGGCATATAACCTCGGCCTTATGCTTAGATAGCCAGCTAATCCCTATCACTACATCGAAACTCCCATGCCCAAATGGTATCAAATCAATCATGAACGAGATACCCTCTAACACTATCGTGCACCCACGAATAACCTCGTCAACTTCTACTTCCCTACCGCTAGCTATTTCAATCACAATACTAGGTTTAAGTTCACTAGGCTCATCATTCAATAGTCTAGCAAATGAACCAACTTAAATATCACAACATTAGTACCAACGGACAATCGAGGTATCAGTATATGATAGGTAGAATGGAATCCTACCACCCACACACTCCCACGTACAACGATTTCCCAAATGGTTAAGAGAATACATCTCTAACCATACAACCATCATAAACATGATATCACATAACACCTACCACAACATGTAACAACAAACATCAATCAATGTAATCATGGTCACAAGTCCACGTGTGTGATACCCTTATAATTATGTCCGCGACCATAGTTATAAGGCCTATTCCACACGCATACTTGCTTCCAAAACCACACATCTCAATAATAACGCATATATACCACATAGCACCTAATATACAACACAATCCATGCTATCATACTTGCAAGTCCACTTGTGTTGTGAATCATGTATAATTATGTTGGCCACCATAATTATCTATGCTCCCTTTCACAAGTGTACTTCCTTCTATGACCACACTTCATGCAAACAATCATCTCACATGGAACAATTCCAACGATCATGGAACAATTCCAATGGCCACTTAACTCTATAGTCAAAATCACATAGATAAAACTGATCCAATATTCAGGAGTAATCGTGCTCCAACATGGCTCCTGACGGCAAAATACAATATAAGAATTCCAAAACATGACACAAAACAAAAGACGTCGCACAATGGCTCAAACTCCATTCTTGCACTTGCATCCCCACTCAGATCGGTTAAACTTACTACCTGCTGCGGACTCCAGATCCGATACCACATCATTCCATCCTAACTCCCCTTCATTTTTTACTCAACCACCCATTCCTGTTTCTCTCTTCCAACTCCGCATGATCCACAAGTACATACAACTCACGAGGTTTAGACAGAACCACCTTTCCTTCATATGAGAAGTGAGGACACTTCCTAGAGTACTTGGTATCGGCTCCATCTCCAGCTGTCACCGTGGTTGCGAACCTCTCCACTTCTTCTCCATCAATGTTTTCAATATACATCCCATCCTTGTCCGAACATAGATTTATGCTAGCGGGAATTCGGATTCTGCGGTTAGTCCACTTCATTCTACCACTTCCCTTACAACCGGTAGTAAAATGATAGCCCAACGAAACTTCTTACGCGAGGGAGGTCGACGTATACAATACTAAGTATGAGGGTCCAATCGGCGTCCGAAACTCGACGAAACTACCCATAAACTCAAGAAAAATAGACACATAAGATACCATACTCACACATAGGCCCTAAATGCAACTATATGAGGGACTCCTAGGTTATAGTCTAGGTTTAACCACCTACTTCTCTATAACCAAGGCTCTGATACCAATCTGTCACACATCGCTGATGGCGGAAACGCGAGTGCAACATCATGGATATCATCACAACACATGGCGTCTATATAGAGAATTACTATATGCAAATATAAAGAGTAAAGAACAGACACAAAGTGTCGTAACGATACCCCAAAATAAAATAACCAAAAACAATCTCCAAGGTATCTTCATTAAAACATAACGTAATAATGGAAGACATTCAATGTATCATAAACAAAATCCAACTGAATCAAATTAAAAACTTAAAGATAGTCATCCTCAAATGCAACTAGGTCTCTTCTAACCGCGCCCTTCTATCTTAGCCTTAGAATGCTCACCTGAAAATGATGCTTAAAAACGTCAACATAATGTTGGTGAGATTCATAGGTTTAAGACACACAAAACACCTCGATTATCAGTTCACTGTGATTATAAAACATAGCATAGCAGGACAGCAAAAGTATAGTTATTATACAACTAACATGCAATCATAGCTTACGGGACGGAACGTGCCCACCGATCCAAATATAAATTGGGACGGTACGTGCCCACCGATCCAAACACCACATCAATTGGGACGGAACATGCCCACCGATCCAAATACCACCACAATTGGGACGGAACGCGCTCACCGATCCAAAATAATTATAATGAGTAGAGCCACTAGGACTTTCCCACTCAAATAATCACCACAATTAAACACCACAATAACATGCAGTATACATACAATAACCATTACAAGTCCATGCATTTTAACAACACATAATCACTGTAACTCAAAAACAATTTTAACAAGCATCATCTCCATCCCAAGTTTAAAATAAAGTAAAAATATGGGACTATGAACTCATCTCAATTCCGCAGCTTCCAAATAATCCACACACAAATCTATACAAACAATACAATAACACATTACACGTCCATGTAACACATATATATGATGGATTTCTAAGGTTCATATAACCCACTATGGATTACCTAGACTCCATACTAATCATCCCCCAATACTTTACACTTACTAAATCCCTTAAATAAAACTTTTAAAAATACAGATTTGTAGGGTACTTTCACCCACATAAAATTACAACGAATAACGCTTCACAACTCACACCAAAAATCCACCATGATCCTTCATAAGCATACAAGCTTGTCCCAGAAGTCCATACACTAAAAACACACACAAGTACTCAATGAAAAATCAAACATGACAACTGTCCAGATTCTGATCTGATCGGACATCAAAAAGTTTTGACCTCGTAGACCTACTCGCACAACTTATTATCGCCTAATTTTCGTGTGGAAGTCTAATATAATGTAGAAATTAATTCCCACAGAAGGCCTAACCCGAATTCCACTTTTTAACCCATATTTGACCTCTATACTTTTACCCTAATTATGTCCTGGTTTATCAGCTCTGACACCTTAACTCACAAAATTCGTTTGATTGACTTCCCTACCTCGAAAACACTTGTGGTCAGATGTTTTGGAAAGCTCTTTCACTGAACTACAATTTAGAGATAAAATTCGTGATCTAACTCATCACCATCTATTAAACACAATCGAATCTTTACAGCCTTATAATTCTGCCAGAAACTTAACTCATTAACTATCAAGTTTTAAACCCTAATCTTTTCACCAATCACCACAATATTACTAATTAATGATCCCAACATGTTTTATAATATTAATTTACAGATCTAAACATAAACCCTAATCCATCACAATTTGTATTACATGAATCATAAAAATTAATTAAGTATAAATATTATAAACTTACCTTGATTATTGTATGATGAAAACCCTAAAAAAATTATTCTCCTCTTCTCCTTTAGGGTTTGGCCGAAAATTATGAATAGGGAGGAATTAGGGTTTTGGTTTTGTATTTATAATGCTCTAGGGAAGGTTCTAGATATCTTTTCCTCCAAGTTTTGCAATTAGGATACAATTTGGTTTCCTTTTTTTTTCCTAACCCTTATTCGGCCGACTTTTTAATTATATATATATATTTTTTTATTTTTTTTATTAAATTTAATTATTACACTAAAAACCTTATATTCTTTATATTTTATAAAAACCATATACTTAAATTAACACTTTACGCGATAAACCTTCGTTTTTACGACAATCTGGAAAAATATCATTTTCAAAATAAATTTTCCAAAAATAGAAATTTCACACTTATATTTAATATAACCCATAAAAATAACCTCCACGTAACTTACTAACGCTCAAATGATTGAACGGAGAATCGTTACGCAAAATCACAAACACCAAAATTACACAAGTCATTTTTACACCACAAAGGCGATCAAAATGCACTTTTCAACATTACTCAACTCATGAGGAAAATATCACATCAAGGGATTTAGTGCTAAACTCACGTACCTATTACCCACAAACCGCACATATACCACATCTAAGCACTATAAGCACATAATACACACCACATAAAAACTAAATAGGTTGAGACTATTAGTCAACTAACCTGCTAAAATCACGGTTGTTACAATTTTGGCACAGGAACTATACGTTAGGATATAGTACATTCGTCGAGACCGATTAGACACGGTTAAACTAAATATGAAACCCTACTGTCTATGAGACAGACAAAACAGTCATGTATTTTTGGTTTTTGTAATATATGATCTAAAGTTATTTACAATTTGAAGTGATTTGCTTAACTATGCAGTGCATGTTGATGGTGTTTGGCTCACCCATGATTTTATAAGCAACAGGTGTTGGTATCTAAACTTATAGTCGTGTGTAAACTCAAAATCAACCTGAATCAAACCCATAGCAAAAGAAAACTATTCCACCCGAACTTCATCTTGAAGGTGACGGTCATACACGACAAGGCCAGTGCATTGAAACGACCTCTGTTGCTCCTAGCGATATGGATCAACCAGCATACATGGAAGAAGGGCTGGCACAAGCAGGTACCATATGTCGATATTTGTAGTTTCCGCCATTCTCGATACATTAGTACATATAACTGTATGATGAATATGGCTTTCGGACCACGGCTGTTCACACAAACGTGTATGCTGATCGGAAGAGGAGATTCCATGAAATATGAGCAGGTTAGTGGTGAAGATGTCTGTGCTGCAGGCATAGCAGGAAACCATGGTCCGAATTTATGAATGCAGATAATCAGCATTTACTATCTCCCGAGGTAATCGATTTTTATATTGGAATCATGTAAAATATTAAATTAATGATGGGACTAACTATGACACTTGAGTTTTTAACTAAGACTCTTCCCTTTACTGCATGTGTGACGATCATCAGGCCATTGATTTTCTTGATAAACTTCTTCGCTATGATCATCAGGACAGGCTCACAGAAAAATAAGCAATGGTAATATTTTTACATATCAATATTTTGCCAGTAGATTAGATAAATAACTTGACAAGTGGGTTGTTTGGGTCACATATTAGTGGCATGTATCTGTTAACGTGGTAACATGTCAGGTTGGAAAGGTGGCTGCATATTAGAGACGGTAGAAATAAAGTATGCCAGATACTGAAAAAAACAATGTGATACTTTTCTACAAACTTATAATGGCCACTTTCTGATACTGAATTCAGAAACTGGCCCGGTGTCATACGTACTTGATTTTGGATCTGGTACCGCCTACAAAGCAGTATCAAACACTTCTATGACGCTTGATCAACGGAACAGATACAATAGAACAAAAGGTAAGAGAACGCTACTGAAGGCGCAAGAACAACATACCAGAGGGCTAACAATGTAGAAAACGTGTGCGGAGTCTGTTACATGGCAGGCGGCTTAAAAGACTAAAGTTCAAATCTTTCATAGTCATCTCAAACCCAAACAAGTAAAATTATAATCTTTTTTTACTTTCGTTTGTAATGATTTAAGCCATTAGTATGTTTATGAATGGGTTTGGTTAATAAGGGGGTGTTTGGGATTGCTTATTTTCTGCATCTCAAGAAGTAATGATGCGACAAGAATAGCTGATAGAAATATGACTAAATACCCAAATGTATGCGAACGTGTAAAATTACTTAACCAAAGTGTCGGATGTCATATTAGCTATTATTCAGCTCTATCTATGTATTCAGAAGTTTCAATGAATTCAACATACATGTTACAAGAGTCTTTCATTTAATTAGTAGCATTGTCAGTCAAACAAGTAATTGCATAACCTTTGTGACACGTTGTCAATTTAGTGTACATCACCCCCTTTGAAGTCACATGTTTATAAACCATTTGTGAATGTTTATCCCACGTCAAGTTAAGATTCACCATATCTGCTGGCTTGCTGTTTGTGCAGGTGCACCAGAATCTCATCCCGACAGTGCAACATCAACTAATCCGGAACCTACAGTCAGTCGATGCACAAGGGCTATGGAGGGGGACTCTGTTCAGAGATCCACACCGGCTGTTGTACGCACAGGTTAGTGCAACAATCATTTGATGCCTGTTTTCCGATTCCTTACTAATCCTATTTACCAACCCATTGTAAAATATCCTGTGACAAATTTATAATCTAAAATGTAGATGCTAAGCCATTTGCAAAATGGTTAATGCAGGCTTTCCAAGAGCATGTCATGCAATATACAATTTCTCAAAACCCTAATATCATCTTAAGTGTTTGGTACTGTTTCTGTATTTGCAGTTCTGAGCTCCATTATTTGCTATTTGCATACAGTGCACTATATATTATATATATTGTCCTTAATATTGACAGCAAAAGTTTATTGCATTTACTTTAATATATTTTCAGTTACGGATTATATTTATTTTGCATATTTTATACAACTTGCAGTCACCGATTACAATGATACCACTCGCCACCGGCATTAAATGTTAAAACCACGAAAGTCGACAAGCTAGCTATTATAGTATGCATTCAGTTCTTTAGCTTACATTTAATAACTTACGTCTGAATACAAACGAAAGGATTGTTTAAACGCATACATGTATCTGATTTGATCTGTTGGTTGTGTGTCGAAGCTCCCGTATTTGAGCAACGTACAAGTCGAGCCAATTGTTGTGCAAATTGATAAGCTTGATCTGGTGTTGGAGGAAAATGACAATTTGGATGTATATAAAAGTACAGAGAGGTAACTATTAGTTTGATATGGATGTATATCGTAACAGTAAACAAATTATTTGGAATATCACTGCCATTTTGCTAAATTACTACTGTATTTTCTTTGTTTATTTGATAAATTGTGCAAACGCCATCCAGTCCAGCAAAAGGCAGTGAGTGATTGCTAATTATGAACTATTGCAACTTAACATGCATACTATTCGTCATGTTCAAAGTACAAGTTATTTAAAAGTAATAGGCAGATGACCAACAACTTTTAAGGCTTTGCAATACATTTTATTGTATTCTATAACCCCCGCTTTTGTTTCTCTGACGTGTTAACCAAATTCTTGCAGTTATCTTTGTCGGCTTCAAACTTGCGTGACCGGGATGTGCTTTCCAAGGTAGGTTGCTTGCTTTCTTCTGAGAGCTCTGTGATTTAACCTTCAATTTACAATGAATCAATGTGAACGCAAATCAAGAATATAAATCTTTCTGCATCATTTTGTTTTATTTGTTTATGGATGAAGTTACAATTTGCTTCTTAACAATGCAAGTACTTCATCATTTTACATGAAAGTCTGCCTGCTATCTCACAGATATACGTTTCATTTATAGAGTGATCCAATGGCAGTTATATATTCAAAAGGAAGGGATGGTTCATTGCAAGAGATTGACCGTACGGAAGTTGTTCTAAATTCATTTTGTCCACAGTGGATTAAGAAAGTGATCATTACTTATCAGTTTGAGGTGGTTCAGACACTATTGTAAGTTTTTGCAGGACTTGTATTTATATCTTCTTATATGTATTATTTTTGTAACTGTCATTAACTATTATCTCATATCACAGATTCCGTGTGTATGATGTTGACACTCAGTTTCATGGAGTAGAAGAAAAGGTATATCATATGATTCTTCTAAAGCTGTACTCCGTAAATATCAACTACTTGCACTCATAATATTATCGATAAACTCTTATATATGGTTTCTAGTTGTTTTAAGCAAGAATGATACTCCTAATGAATTTGGATGAAATATTAAGGCATTTTATGTTTGTCCTTCAGATGCTTAAATTAGAAGAGCAGCAACTCCTGGGCGAGGCTACATGTTTATTGTCAGAGGTATTAGCAACATTTGTTTTCTTTTTTAATTTCGTCACAAGTCATTGGACCTTCTACCAGCGAAAATGAAATTTCTATTATTGTTTGAGAAAGTCATGTAAAGTTAAGCATCTATTGCAACTGTGAAGACACTGAATTTATTTCCACGTAGATAGTAACCAGACGCAACCGGACATTGCCCATAGATATTATGAGGAAGGTAGATTAAGTGGACTTTCTTATGAAGACCGCCACTTCTCACACAAATATTTCGGCACACTTTTTCATGACAATAGAATTCATGCTGCCTTTATATTTCAGATCGACGAAATAACCTACCAGGATTTGATATGGTTGTAAATAGGACTTTGGATTACATCCTATGTGGTTAGTGGTATTTTCTATATGGTTCACTGATAATCTGAAGTCCGTAACCAGTGTGGAAAGTTGTCAGCTTAACATATCAATGGAAATGCCAAAGGCCAATCTGATAAGCTAAGCTATAGGTGAATCGGTTGATGACCAAAGTAATAAGTGATGCCATGCTTATGTGAAATGAACACTCAAATTATGCTCAGGGTTAAGTTGTAAAACCCTAAAATCTAAAATGAGCAAAAAGACTAAAATGCCCCTGCTAGTTTAAAATTTAATTAAAAGCTTATAATGTATCAAATAAATTCCAAACTTCTGGCAATGCACATGTTATGATCCCAAATAATTTTGACAATATCATTTAACATTTATACAAGTAGTAAAATGACTAAAATGCCCCTAGTAGTGCCGAATGGGATAATATCTAAGTTTATTATAATATAAAGGGTATTAAAATATGTAATCATGGAAATAATCAATCAAGTTTATTTTGCTAACCAAAATTTCCGAAAATCCTGGTCAAACTCCCCTCCTATGACTCGGCACCCACTCTTAAAAACCAATCCACATTTTATTCTCTCAAACCCTAGTTGCCGAGTGGAAAGAAAAACACAAAGAAATCACCATAGCCTCCATTCGACCCATAAAAATTACCAAGGCATTTTTTCTGAGTTCAAACACAATTCAAGGAGTCCTAGAAAAATCGTGTGGAGTCCATTTGATGCCCGATTCATTTTTGGTGGAATTATTTCTATCGCTAGCTAACTTTAAAGGTATAATTCGTATCTATTAAATCAAGCTTTGTAAAATTCGATTCTTATTTTTCCTGGAGTCCTTATGTCATGTATGATATGCGAAAAATATGTACAAGGTGATTTGATCCCAGTTGGAGTCGTGGAGAATTCTTCTTTTGTCGAGTATCCATCCGAGAAGAAATAATTCGTGTGGTCTTGTTCGATCGTCCTAAAAATCTTCTGGTATTTTTCCTGGCTTCCATTGATCGTATATAATCTAAGAAAAATAATAAAAATGATCCATGCAATGTAAATAATTCGTATGAAAATTCATGTATTATTAAACCCTAAAATCGAAATAATTTAAGATATTGTGTATGCGATTTTTCCAGGTTTATTAAATAATTTTCGTGGGTTCTATGACCTTAATATAACACTAGAAAAATACTCATTTGATTTGTTGAGGCTAAAAACTATTATTGGTGAATTATGTATTAATCGGCTAGAAAGAAAAATGAGAACAAAAATACTTAGCGTCGAACTAGGGTTTCAAAAAGGGTTAGATCTGATTTAAAATGAATATTAATGATGTTGAAATGATTGCATGATGATGGGATTCGATTAGGGTTTCATTTGGTTAAAAATTGTGTATACCGATTTGAAATTAAATATGATAGGGTGTGTTTTGTCAATTATAAAACTCATGGACCATTTTTGTCGTGTTCTATAAATCATGGGTGACTTGTAAAAATTATAAAATGAAGGGCCTATATGTAGATTTTGTGAGAAAATGAATTAAGTTGGAATTGTTATATCGAATTGGGAAATTAATAAAAACAAGGACTAAATATGTAATTTCTGAAAAGTTAAGGTCGAATTGTGTTATAAATGATATTCAGGGACTAATGTGAAAGTTTGGATAATTTATTGGGCAAATATGTAATTATTATTAGTTAATGATTTAAATGTAAATGTTAAGGACCTAATATGTAACTTTATTAAAATAGAGGGACCAAACTTGTAATTTCTAGAAACTTGGGGCTGTTTTGAATAAATAAATATATTCAGGGAATTATGTGTCATTTTGATAATTAAAGGGCTTGACATGTAACTATTGGTAATTAAATGTTGAAATTGTAAGTTTAAGGACTGAATATGTAATTTTGATAACTAGAGGGACTAAAGGTGTAAATCATGAATAATTGTGGATACTTTCTTACAACATGATAAAATAAGTGTTCATGGAGAAATTTTGATAAAATAAGGGGCTAATGTGTAACTATGAATAGTTGTAGGGTTAAAGTGTAACTTTTGTAACTAAGGGGTGTAAAATGTAAATTATGAAAACCTTAAGGACCAAAAGTGTAAATATGATAAAAATACTTTATTTCCAGCAAGTGTTAACCAAATTAAGCTATGTACTAAATATTGCTAAAAGTGGAAACTTTCTAATTATGGAAACTTTCTAAAAGTGGAAACTTACTAAAAAGGGAAAGTTACTTAAAATAGAAAGATGGTTAATTAAGAATGATTTGTAATTCCCTTCTACTCCTTTAGGTGTGAAGAAGGAGAGACTTTGAGCTTTCCCTCATTTCTGTGCTTGTTTCCGTATTTGCTTTCGTCATAAGGTACGGATACTCTGCCCTTGTTCTGTAAGGGTTCTATACAGTGATGTTGACTTATGATTCGGTTAAGTTTTCTCCAAACCATTTGCTATGAACCCCATTTGTTTATGATCCTTTGCTTATGAACCTTGGTCTGTTGAACCTTTGATTTGGACCTTTGACACTAGTTCTGAACCTTTGATATGAACCCTTTGTTATGAACCTATTATGATGAACCTTATGATATGACACATTTGATATGATATGACTCTTAGTTTGATACCCGAGCCACTTTTCTGTTACCTAGCCAGGAAGGTAACCTGGCCGTGTCTGTGATGCACCACTGGCATGACTCATGTGTGGGTGAGTGATTCCTCACACCGTCCCCATTCTGATTATGATATGCGCATTATTTTGATTATGATTATATATATGTTTCTGGGGGGCGTATGGATTGCAATCCTAGATCTGATCTGTTTAAGTGGATTTAACTGTATATGCTATGATATGATTTGTCTGGTGACTGGTGCTGTGTGCAATACACGCCTTTCACAACTATCTGGGAGCTGATCACTCCATTTGATACATGAGGTCACCCCTCATATTATCTGTTGCCTAAGAGGTATCCCCTCTGCATGTGTATGATGATGAGTATGATATGTTATGATATGTTTCTGGGCTCGTGGTAGATGACTATCCTATTCTTATCTTTATCCATTTGATTCTGATTTATACCTCATGATATTTCTCAGTGCTTCATTATGTTTCAGTTTCATTTCTTTGTTGTATTATGTATCTGTTCACTGAGCTTTGTAAGCTCAGCCGCACGTTTTCTTTTCCGTGTGCGGCAGGTATCTAGCTGGGAGATGGATTTATGCTTGGGATGAGAGTTAGAGGAGCTTTTACCTTAGATGATGTCCTACCCTAGTCTTACCATTTTATTCAGCTTTTGGATATTGGATCTATTTCGTTATGTATTTCCTTGGGATTATTGCTTCCTTTCATTTGAGACTTATGTATTGAATGCCAGTCGTGTTGACTTGGTTTATTTCATGATTATGTTATTGGCTTCCGCTGTGAATATGTATGTATGTTTTGATTTGTCACCATAATGTGATGCTTCTACCCTTGCCGGGTTGGGGTGTTACAATTATGGTATCAGAGCCCAGGTTGCGACCTGTCGTACATAAGCTGTGGCCTGTGAAACATGTGGACCATAGGATTTGACCCTTAAGTTTTGAGTTTTGACTGGTGAGGTTTTGGGTAGGCATAGGTTCTGTTTCGTCTTCCATTTCGTGCTTATTTTCCCCTTATGTTTGCTAACTCTTTTCATGATCATTCAGATGGTGAACACTCGCTTTACTCAGTACACTAATGGGGATGATGGCCCCAACTTTGAAGAGATGATAGCCGCTGCTGTGGCTGCTGCTCTTCCGCGAGTGGTGACTGAGGTCACCAATAATATCAGGAATGGGGCTGGTCCTTCTGGAGGTGGTGGTGGTGGTGATGCTCAACCCACTGCTCCACCCGCTGCTCCTCCGGCTGGTATCCACGTGTGGATCGAGAGGTTTAATAAGCTAAAGCCTCTCACGTTCAGGTCCGCTGTTACTCCCCATGAGGCGGAGGATTGGGTTACGCACGTCGAGAAGTTGTTTCGTGTTCTGGGATGTGCTGACGAGTTTAAAACTCGTTTGGCCACATTCAAGCTAGAGGGTGATGCTCAAAATTGGTGGACTGCTCTTGTTCAGGCCAAAGGGGATGATTTTGCTGAGACTTGTTCGTGGGCAGATTTTATTGAGGCGTTTTATAAGCAGTACATTCCTATGGCAGAGCAGCTGAGGTATGAGAGGGAATACGGGTCTATTCGTCAGGGTGATCATGAGTCTTCTGGAGATTTCATGCAGCGTTTCTTACGTCTGGCTAGTTTCGTGGGGCCAGAGGTTACTGGGGATTCAGTTCGTCAGGCTCGTCATTTCAAGTGGGCTCTTAAGAAGTGGGTGTTAGACCGGATCGTTAACACTCCATTTGATGATGTGGCTAGTGTTCAGGATGCCGCGCGTAACATCGAGTTGTTGCATGCGGACAGGGTGTCTAATAAGCGTGATAGGGATGGTAACCGGGTAGATTTTCGGGGTCGGCAGGACCAAAGACAGGATTCTCGGGGTCATGGTCGTCAGGACCAGAGGCAGGATGTTCGGGGTCGTCAGGACCATGGGCATGATCAGCAGGGTCGCCAGGACCGAGGTGGTGATTATAGGCGACAGGATTCCAGGAACCAGGATCGTCGGGATTCTGGTAGGTATGGTAGTGACCGACAGGGTCAGGGTGGTAATAACCGGCGTAGGGATTCTCAGCAGTATCAGCAGTCGGGATCTTCTGGTCAGAGAGGTGCTGTTCAGGCTTTACCTCCTCCTCCTTTGTGTACTACATGTGGGAAACCGCACCCGGGTCCTTGTTACAAAGCTTCTGGTGGTTGCTTCTCTTGTGGATCTACTTCTCATAAAGTCAAGGACTGTCCTAAGAAGAATGTTGGTGAACCTAAAGTTGATACTAGGACCGCTCCTAATTCAGGCCGGGTCTATTCTATGACACGTGACCAGGCAGCTAGCACCTCAGGTACTATTACGGGTTTTCTGTATATTGGTGATCGTATTGTTTTCGTTTTATTTGACACCGGTGCTACGCATTCCATAATATCCACATCACTTGCAAATAAAATAAACGTAAACCCAACTCAATTAATGAACCGAATATCTATTGCTACCCCGATGAAAACTCATGTGATTATTGATGTTGAGTATGTTAATTGTCCTCTCCGTTTCGATGATCGTATTCGTCCTGCGAACCTTCTTCCCATTGATATGGTTGATTTTGATATTATTCTGGGCATGGACTGGTTAGCTGCTCATAAGGCGACCATTGATTGTTATGCTCGTAAGGTGATCTTTGGTGATCTTCACCATCCTGATTATGTCTATTCTGGTTCCCAACCTCTGAAATCTGTAAAGATTATTTCGGCTATGAAAGCCCGGACTTTGATTTCGCATGGCTGTCTTGGTTTTCTTGCTTCTATTAAAGATACCTCTGTTGATGTTCCTAGCATTGATAGTATTCGTACTGTGCGCGATTTCGCCGATGTATTTCCGGATGAACTTCCTGGCATTCCTCCTGTCAGGGAAGTCGAGTTTAGCATTGATCTGATTCCGGGTGCTGAACCCATATCTAAAGCTCCTTACCGCATGGCACCGATCGAGTTAAAGGAATTAAAGGAGCAATTGCAAGAACTGTTGGAAAACGGTTTTATTCGTCCGAGCGTATCTCCTTGGGGTGCTCCCGTGTTGTTTGTTAAGAAGAAAGACGGGAGCATGCGTCTTTGCATCGATTATCGAGAGCTTAATCGCATTACGATTCGTAACCGCTATCCTCTACCTCGCATTGATGATCTGTTCGACCAGTTGCAAGGAGCGAGGCATTTCTCTAAAATTGATCTGAGGTCTGGATATCACCAACTTAGGGTGAGGGAGCAGGATGTTCCCAAAACGGCCTTTCGCACTCGGTACGGTCACTATGAATTCTTGGTTATGCCTTTTGGTCTGACCAATGCTCCTGCTGTGTTTATGGACCTAATGAACCGGGTATTCCATGAATTTCTTGATAAGTTCGTCATCGTCTTCATAGATGATATCCTTGTGTACTCTAAAACCGAGGCGGAGCACGAGCAACATCTTAGTATAGTTCTGGAGATTCTTCGACAGCAGAAATTGTATGCAAAGTTTTCGAAGTGCGAGTTTTGGTTGGATCGAGTGGCTTTCTTGGGTCACATAGTTTCTGCAGACGGCATCACGATGGATCCAGCAAAGGTTGAGGCTATCACAAAATGGCCAAGACCTACAAATGTGACGGAAGTGAGGAGTTTCTTGGGTCTCGCTGGGTATTATAGGAGATTTGTTGAGGGCTTTTCACGTCTTGCATTGCCTTTAACACAGTTGATGAGGAAAGGAGAGAAGTTTATTTGGACTGATGAGCGAGAGAGTAGTTTTGAGGAGTTGAAGAAGCGTTTAGTGTCGGCACCGATCTTAACTCTTCCTTCAGGTTCCGGCGGTTTTCAGATTTATAGCGATGCATCGAAGAAAGGTTTAGGATGTGTTTTGATGCAGCATGGTAAGGTTATCGCTTATGCTTCGAGGCAGCTGAAGCCTTATGAGGTGAACTATCCGACGCATGATCTTGAGTTAGCGGCTGTGGTGTTCGCGCTAAAGATTTGGCGCCATTATTTGTATGGGGAGACTTGTGACATTTTCACTGATCATAAGAGTCTTAAATACATCTTCACCCAGAAAGAGTTGAATATGAGGCAAAGGCGTTGGTTGGAACTTCTGAAAGATTATGATGCTAATATTCAGTATCATCCCGGTAAGGCGAATGTGGTTGCTAATGCTCTGAGTAGGAAATCCGGTATGATCGCGAGTTTGGAGTTTGAGCCTCGTATATTGCATGATTTAGAGCTTCTTGATGTGGAGTTTTGTGTTAGTGGTCATGGCGGTTATTGGGCTAGCCTTACGGTGGAGTCCAATCTTATTCTGCGAATTAAGGAAGCTCAGAAAGAGGACGGTGAGCTGTGGGCTATAGTTCAAAATGTGGAGGACGGCAAGCAATCAGAGTTTAGAGTTGATGATTCCGGTGTAGTATGGTTTGAGGATCGTCTCTGTGTTCCCAACGATCCTGAGCTTAAGGAGGCTGTTCTATCAGAGGCTCATAGTTCCCCTTTCACTATACATCCTGGTTCTACCAAGATGTACCGGGACCTTAAGCAACATTTCTGGTGGGGTGGCATGAAACAGGATGTGGCTTCGTTCGTGTCGAAGTGTTTGACTTGCCAGCAGGTCAAGATTGAACACCAGAGAGCTAGTGGGTTGCTTCAGCCATTGGAGATTCCGAAGTGGAAATGGGAGGAAATTTCCATGGATTTTGTGACTGGTTTACCCCTTACTCGTAGGAAGCATGATGCGATTTGGGTGGTCGTTGATCGGCTAACCAAGTCTGCTCACTTCCTCCCTATTCGTGTGGACTACAGTGTTAGTAAATTGGCGGACATATTTCAGCAGGAAATCGTTAGGCTTCATGGCATGCCTACGGCGATTATATCAGATAGGGATCCTCGGTTTACGTCACGCTTCTGGAAGGGTTTGCATAAGGCATGGGATACGCGCCTTAAGTTCAGCACGGCTTTTCACCCTCAGACGGATGGTCAGTCGGAGAGGACCATTCAGACTTTAGAGGACATGTTGAGGGCATGTGCCTTAGAGTGGACTGGCAGCTGGGACGATTATTTGTGTTTGGTAGAGTTTGCTTATAATAACAGTTGGCATGCGAGTATTCGTATGGCTCCCTTTGAGATGTTATATGGTCGGAAATGTAGGGCTCCGGTTTGTTGGAACGAGGTAGGTGAACGCGTTATTGAGGGACCGGAGTTAGTTCAGATCGCTACTGAGAAAGTGGATGTTGCTAGGGAGAAGTTAAAGGAAGCTAGGGCTCGTCAAAAGAGTTACGCTGACAAGCATAGGCGTGACTTGGAGTTTAGCGTTGGTGATCGGGTGTTTCTTAAGGTTTCGCCGTTTCGAGGAGTTAAACGATTTGGAATTAAGGGCAAGCTCAGTCCTCGATTCATTGGACCGTTTGAGATTTTGGATCGTATTGGAGAAGTTTCGTATCGTTTGGCTCTTCCTCCGCAGTTATCACATGTTCACGACGTCTTTCATGTATCTCTCCTGAGGGGATACAATTATCATCCTCTGCATGTGGTGTCTTACCCTCTTGATCAGATTCAGCCCGATATGTCTCTTCCGGAGGAGCCGGAAGCTGTCCTTGATCGCCAAGAGCGAGTTATGAGACGTAAAGTCATTCCTTTTGTTAAGATTCTTTGGCGGAATCACCCAGAGCGGGAAGCTACCTGGGAGACCGAGGAGTCTATTCGAGCTAGTTATCCTCATTTTGTTTTCTGAATTCTGGTATGTCTCGATCTTATTTCCGATTTGTTTTCATTCTGACTCTTTGCAAATTTCGGGGACGAAATTTTTCTTTTTAGAGGGGAAGAAGTTGTAAAACCCTAAAATCTAAAATGAGCAAAAAGACTAAAATGCCCCTGCTAGTTTAAAATTTAATTAAAAGCTTATAATGTATCAAATAAATTCCAAACTTCTGGCAATGCACATGTTATGATCCCAAATAATTTTGACAATATCATTTAACATTTATACAAGTAGTAAAATGACTAAAATGCCCCTAGTAGTGCCGAATGGGATAATATCTAAGTTTATTATAATATAAAGGGTATTAAAATATGTAATCATGGAAATAATCAATCAAGTTATTTTGCTAACCAAAATTTCCGAAAATCCTGGTCAAACTCCCCTCCTATGACTCGGCACCCACTCTTAAAAACCAATCCACATTTTATTCTCTCAAACCCTAGTTGCCGAGTGGAAAGAAAAACACAAAGAAATCACCATAGCCTCCATTCGACCCATAAAAATTACCAAGGCATTTTTTCTGAGTTCAAACACAATTCAAGGAGTCCTAGAAAAATCGTGTGGAGTCCATTTGATGCCCGATTCATTTTTGGTGGAATTATTTCTATCGCTAGCTAACTTTAAAGGTATAATTCGTATCTATTAAATCAAGCTTTGTAAAATTCGATTCTTATTTTTCCTGGAGTCCTTATGTCATGTATGATATGCGAAAAATATGTACAAGGTGATTTGATCCCAGTTGGAGTCGTGGAGAATTCTTCTTTTGTCGAGTATCCATCCGAGAAGAAATAATTCGTGTGGTCTTGTTCGATCGTCCTAAAAATCTTCTGGTATTTTTCCTGGCTTCCATTGATCGTATATAATCTAAGAAAAATAATAAAAATGATCCATGCAATGTAAATAATTCGTATGAAAATTCATGTATTATTAAACCCTAAAATCGAAATAATTTAAGATATTGTGTATGCGATTTTTCCAGGTTTATTAAATAATTTTCGTGGGTTCTATGACCTTAATATAACACTAGAAAAATACTCATTTGATTTGTTGAGGCTAAAAACTATTATTGGTGAATTATGTATTAATCGGCTAGAAAGAAAAATGAGAACAAAAATACTTAGCGTCGAACTAGGGTTTCAAAAAGGGTTAGATCTGATTTAAAATGAATATTAATGATGTTGAAATGATTGCATGATGATGGGATTCGATTAGGGTTTCATTTGGTTAAAAATTGTGTATACCGATTTGAAATTAAATATGATAGGGTGTGTTTTGTCAATTATAAAACTCATGGACCATTTTTGTCGTGTTCTATAAATCATGGGTGACTTGTAAAAATTATAAAATGAAGGGCCTATATGTAGATTTTGTGAGAAAATGAATTAAGTTGGAATTGTTATATCGAATTGGGAAATTAATAAAAACAAGGACTAAATATGTAATTTCTGAAAAGTTAAGGTCGAATTGTGTTATAAATGATATTCAGGGACTAATGTGAAAGTTTGGATAATTTATTGGGCAAATATGTAATTATTATTAGTTAATGATTTAAATGTAAATGTTAAGGACCTAATATGTAACTTTATTAAAATAGAGGGACCAAACTTGTAATTTCTAGAAACTTGGGGCTGTTTTGAATAAATAAATATATTCAGGGAATTATGTGTCATTTTGATAATTAAAGGGCTTGACATGTAACTATTGGTAATTAAATGTTGAAATTGTAAGTTTAAGGACTGAATATGTAATTTTGATAACTAGAGGGACTAAAGGTGTAAATCATGAATAATTGTGGATACTTTCTTACAACATGATAAAATAAGTGTTCATGGAGAAATTTTGATAAAATAAGGGGCTAATGTGTAACTATGAATAGTTGTAGGGTTAAAGTGTAACTTTTGTAACTAAGGGGTGTAAAATGTAAATTATGAAAACCTTAAGGACCAAAAGTGTAAATATGATAAAAATACTTTATTTCCAGCAAGTGTTAACCAAATTAAGCTATGTACTAAATATTGCTAAAAGTGGAAACTTTCTAATTATGGAAACTTTCTAAAAGTGGAAACTTACTAAAAAGGGAAAGTTACTTAAAATAGAAAGATGGTTAATTAAGAATGATTTGTAATTCCCTTCTACTCCTTTAGGTGTGAAGAAGGAGAGACTTTGAGCTTTCCCTCATTTCTGTGCTTGTTTCCGTATTTGCTTTCGTCATAAGGTACGGATACTCTGCCCTTGTTCTGTAAGGGTTCTATACAGTGATGTTGACTTATGATTCGGTTAAGTTTTCTCCAAACCATTTGCTATGAACCCCATTTGTTTATGATCCTTTGCTTATGAACCTTGGTCTGTTGAACCTTTGATTTGGACCTTTGACACTAGTTCTGAACCTTTGATATGAACCCTTTGTTATGAACCTATTATGATGAACCTTATGATATGACACATTTGATATGATATGACTCTTAGTTTGATACCCGAGCCACTTTTCTGTTACCTAGCCAGGAAGGTAACCTGGCCGTGTCTGTGATGCACCACTGGCATGACTCATGTGTGGGTGAGTGATTCCTCACACCGTCCCCATTCTGATTATGATATGCGCATTATTTTGATTATGATTATATATATGTTTCTGGGGGGCGTATGGATTGCAATCCTAGATCTGATCTGTTTAAGTGGATTTAACTGTATATGCTATGATATGATTTGTCTGGTGACTGGTGCTGTGTGCAATACACGCCTTTCACAACTATCTGGGAGTTGATCACTCCATTTGATACATGAGGTCACCCCTCATATTATCTGTTGCCTAAGAGGTATCCCCTCTGCATGTGTATGATGATGAGTATGATATGTTATGATATGTTTCTGGGCTCGTGGTAGATGACTATCCTATTCTTATCTTTATCCATTTGATTCTGATTTATACCTCATGATATTTCTCAGTGCTTCATTATGTTTCAGTTTCATTTCTTTGTTGTATTATGTATCTGTTCACTGAGCTTTGTAAGCTCAGCCGCACGTTTTCTTTTCCGTGTGCGGCAGGTATCTAGCTGGGAGATGGATTTATGCTTGGGATGAGAGTTAGAGGAGCTTTTACCTTAGATGATGTCCTACCCTAGTCTTACCATTTTATTCAGCTTTTGGATATTGGATCTATTTCGTTATGTATTTCCTTGGGATTATTGCTTCCTTTCATTTGAGACTTATGTATTGAATGCCAGTCGTGTTGACTTGGTTTATTTCATGATTATGTTATTGGCTTCCGCTGTGAATATGTATGTATGTTTTGATTTGTCACCATAATGTGATGCTTCTACCCTTGCCGGGTAGGGGTGTTACATTATGCTCAGGGTTAAGTAGTTTATTACATTCGCATAACTCAAACTGCCCACAAAGTGATTGCTAATTATGAACTATTGCAACTTAACATGCATACTATTCGTCATGTTCAAAGTACAAGTTATTTTAAAGTAATAGGCAGATGACCAACAACTTTTAAGGCTTTGCAATAGATTTTATTGTATTCTATAACCTCCGCTTTTGTTCCTCTGACGTGTTAACCAAATTCTTGCAGTTATCTTTGTCGGCTTCAAACTTGCGTGACCGGGATGTGCTTTCCAAGGTAGGTTGCTTGCTTTCTTCTGAGAGCTCTGTGATTTAACCTTCAATTTACAATGCATCAATGTGAACGCAAATCAAGAATATAAATCTTTCTGCATCATTTTGTTTTATTTGTTTATGGATGAAGTTACAATTTGCTTCTTAACAATGCAAGTACTTCATCATTTTACATGAAAGTCTGCCTGCTATCTCACAGATATACGTTTCATTTATAGAGTGATCCAATGGTAGTTATATATTCAAAAGGAAGGGATGGTTCATTGCAAGAGATTGACCGTACGGAAGTTGTTCTAAATTCATTTTGTCCACAGTGGATTAAGAAAGTGATCATTACTTATCAGTTTGAGGTGGTTCAGACACTATTGTAAGTTTTTGCAGGACTTGTATTTATATCTTCTTATATGTATTATTTTTGTAACTGTCATTAACTATTATCTCATATCACAGATTCCGTGTGTATGATGTTGACACTCAGTTTCATGGAGTAGAAGAAAATGTATATCATATGATTCTTCTAAAGCTGTACTCCGTAAATATCAACTACTTGCACTCATAATATTATCGATAAACTCTTATATATGGTTTCTAGTTGTTTTAAGCAAGAATGATACTCCTAATGAATTTGGAAGAAATATTAAGGCATTTTATGTTTGTCCTTCAGATGCTTAAATTAGAAGAGCAGCAACTCCTGGGCGAGGCTACATGTTTATTGTCAGAGGTATTAGCAGTTCATTTGTTTTCTTTTTTAATTCCGTCGCAACTCATTGGACCTTCTACCAGCGAAAATGAAATTTCTATTATTGTTTGAGAAAGTCATGTAAAGTCAAGCATCTATTGCAACTGTGAAGACACTGAATTTATTTCCACGTAGATAGTAACCAGATGCGACCGGACATTGCCCATAGATATTTTGAGGAAGGTATGTAACATCCCGCCAACTTAGACCACAATATTGTCCGCTTTGCCCGCAGGCTCACGGCTTTGTTTTTGTGGCCTCATTTGATGACTTCCCGGCAGGTCACCCAAGCCAGTACTACTCTCACATGAGCACGCTTAACTGCCAGTTCCTAAGAACCCCACTCGCAGTAGACCACAAAACGCGTTGTGTCATTGTAAGGCGAATGTTATCTTATGAACCCAGCATCTCTCCAGGCCACAGCCGATGTGGGATTCGCCTAGGGTGTTACAATCACCCCCCTTAGGGACTCATCGTCCTCGATGAGGTTTGCCCCACCATCCCGAATGGCTCAGGAGTGGCTCTGATACCACTTGTAACATCCCGCCAACTTAGACCACAATATTGTCCGCAGGCTCACGGCTTTGTTTTTGTGGCCTCATTTGAAGACTTCCCGGCAGGTCACCCAAGCCAGTACTACTCTCACATGAGCACGCTTAACTGCCAGTTCCTAAGAACCCCACTCGCAGTAGACCACAAAACGCGTTGTGTCATTGTAAGGCGAATGTTATCTTATGAACCCAGCATCTCTCCAAGCCACAGCCGATGTGGGATTCGCCTAGGGTGTTACAATCACCCCCCTTAGGGACTCATCGTCCTCGATGAGGTTTGCCCCACCATCCCGAATGGCTCAGGAGTGGCTCTGATACCACTTGTAACATCCCGCCAACTTAGACCACAATATTGTCCGCAGGCTCACGGCTTTGTTTTTGTGGCCTCATTTGAAGACTTTCCGGCAGGTCACCCAAGCCAGTACTACTCTCACATGAGCACGCTTAACTGCCAGTTCCTAAGAACCCCACTCGCAGTAGACCACAAAACGCGTTGTGTCATTGTAAGGCGAATGTTATCTTATGAACCCAGCATCTCTCCAGGCCACAGCCGATGTGGGATTCGCCTAGGGTGTTACAAGGTAGATTAAGTGGACTTTCTTATGAAGACCGCTATGTTTCAGACTGCCAGATGGTTCTTTGATAGAAATTACTAAAGTTTATCCACTGGATGTTGACTTTGACAACCCTGACCATGTATGTACCTGAAGATGTAAGTAGTATAGAAAAGTATCACGACGAATGACTAAAGCATTTAAAAAGCCCTATCATTTACCTTTATTGATCTAACTTCATGCAGATTAAAGCAAATAAACGTTATGCGGAAGCAAGTAATTAGATAGTGCAGGTGCATACTCGCACCATTATCATCTTTCTATGTGTGTCAGGTTGGGCATGGGTGCACGGCTATACTAATATTTGAATTTGATGTGTTCAGGAAGTTGCAAAATCAGTAAAGAAAGAATTTGGTAGTATTGATATTTTGGAGCATTCACTTGCCAAATGGCTTATCATCGCCATATTGTAGCTATCCTAGAGGAGCTACACATAGAGGTTAACGGCCTGTGAATGAAGCTCCTCAAGTGAGCCACCTTGGCATGGTCAAGATCCCTGTGACTAACAACGTGGTAAAATGCGTTAAAAAAAAGCTATAAATGGTATTCCTTGACTATTATTAATAATTAATAAGTACAAAGATGTGATATTTATTCACTTATATGTTTCGGGATATTTTTTTTAGTTGTTAATAATGGCGATAACTGGAGTATGGGACAAAGATAACTTTATTCTTTGGGAAGAGTGTTGTTAAAGAATAGCAAGCTATTGTTCATAGATGAAACAACGAATAAACGGACGTTGTACAACAGGTAAGCATTTGTTGACTTTAAGTGCTTTCTTCTGTTTTTTATAAACCACAACCATAGTTTCGGTAGAGTTCACAAATAAGATTTTTCTGATTATTTAAGTCCATAAGCGTCAACTTGATAAGCTTATAAGCCGCAATAAGTTGGCTTATAAGCTTTTCCAAATTCATATAAGCCCATATACCGATTAAATAAGCTAATCAAAACACCTCCTTTGACTTTTAAAGAAAATAGATTACATTTGTTTGTGCTTAAAGTTTCAGTTTGATGATGATAACAACCATAGATCAACAGTGAGTTTAAATTCGACTAATGAACTTGAAAGAGTTAATGCTTCTAAAGAGTAAGATAATCATTTGCTTATACCTTTTCGATACTTGATGATTATCTTAAAAGAATTAGGATTAAATAGTAGGGTGAACATTAGGGAACTGATTCTCAACATTTGTAGTCTGCTCACGTTTACTATAAGTTTTGTTAATTCGATCATTTCTCATATTATTTTTAATGAAGGACCTTAGCCAAAATAAAAGTAGTTCGTTTGGTTGATATTCTTGGGCAGCTTCAGAAGTCAAAAACATTTGAGCTTCTTTATAAGGCAATTCAATCTCAGGTTGGCATGCTTATAACTGTATTGATTATGTGCTTATAACTTACCTGCTAAGACGGAGTTCGTTATTTGATTTGTACAGACCATTGTGAATTCCACGAGTAAAATTCAAGATAAAAGGTAATTCAAGCTGTATCCCTCCTGAGATCTTTTAATTTTATGTGCTAAGTACCAATTTTCTCTAAATTGCTTAGACATTTTACTGATGAAAAAAAAATGCAGAGCTGCAGAAACAAAACTGCTCTTGTGCAATATTGTCCATGAGCAAGCAAAGTTGCAGCTAATGCATGTCAAGCGAGAGAGGCTACTGGTAACAAATGAACCGATGCTCTGTTAATAAAAGACTCCCTATGTTTTTTGTATCTTATCAGTCGTGCTTAATTTGTAGAAAAATGTGCAATCAGTTGTGTCTGGAATTCAAGAGTCTGAAGCGTTGAAGTCGAATCATATAGCACAAAAGTCATTAGCTGTTCCACTTATTCATTCAGACGCTAACAAGAGAGTTCAACAGGTACTGAATACAAGATTTACTCCCTTCATTACCTCCAAACATAATTTGTCTTATTACATTGTGTGTGACTATAGTTATAAATTTACTGATTAATCTTTTTTGTTTGTGCACAAAGTTCCCTCCAATTGCTCACATATAAATCTCTCAAAGCCAACATACAAGTCTTTTCTGAATAACTAATTGTAAAAAACGTTTGATTGGTTTCGTATTTCATTGATTTGTACAGTGTCAAGTGGAAAATGACAAAGTAACTTCAATGAGGGAGGAGATTAAAGATATTGATGGAAGAATATCCAACTTTACAAAATCGTTCCAGATATCATCTAAGATGAAAGGAGATCACACCCCTGCTGACACTATCGCATTAGTCAATGATCATTTGATGAAAAGGCACGTCATCAGATCATACGGAAGAATCTGCAGCTTCTGCAAATACTTTACTTCCTGGTCTTTTCTATCATAAGAAATAATATTGTTTGATCAGTGATATTCATGTTTGCTACCTATAAATTAATTACCAATGCTTACTATGAAATTAAAACCAATCGATTAAACATCAAAAATTAATCCATACGGCCAAAATACATGGGAATGGATTACACATTAAGAATTTGGTGATTAGTAGTTCATTGAAGCAATGTCAGTAGATAAATTAAGTTTTTAATTTACCATTGAAAAGCTTTAGGTAATATCTTTTGAAGGGCAAGAAGTAATCAAAGTAATTGTGGATTATGAGTGGGTCGGCACAGGTTGGGAAACGAGTGTGAATAAAGTAGTGTTTACCACGTGTGCGTGAATTGTAGAGGGAAATATACAAAATGAAGTGGAGACGGGTTCAGGAGACGCGGAGCAGGGCAAAAGGTCACAAACAGATCTTTCACGTGTCTTGAATGATTGGTTTTCTCTTGGCTTTTCGGCAAGTAAGTGGTGTTTCATGATCTTTTACAATACAAACTATAGGAGCTCAATTATCTTTTTTTAAATACTCTCTTTTTCCATCCACAAAGATATCCTACATTCAAATATCCCCAATGATCTCTATTATTATCTTTTCCACAATACATAAATTCAAAGCTCAAACTTACGCTTATGAGCTGAATAACCTCTTTTAGCTAAACGCCTCCACTAATAGGCTGTTTGGGTACTCAAAACAGTGTTTTGTTTTGCGCCTGCAATTAGCAATAAGCTGCCGAAATCAGCTTTTACCCAAACACCCCTTCAAGTAACCTTTAAAAAAAAGGGATAATTACTAAAATAGCCCGATTGCCCAAGTGCTAAGAGTATCTGTCCCGCTCACAGAAAATTCCCCCCTTAGCCCAGGGCAACTGATCCGACGGACCACAGGACGCCACATCATCGACCAAAGTATATATACAACTGTTGATACGATGTATAAGGGATGTATTGTATTTTGGGCAACTTTTGAATTTTGGGCAACAAATACATGAACAAAAGGATATTTTGGTCATTTTACGTGCATTAAAATTAGAAACTTGTTATTAACATAAGACCACAACTCGATGGATTCAGATCTAGCTCTCAATCAAAACAAAAATAAATCCCTATCACTCTCACGCATAACAAATCATACACAAACAAAAAAAACACAAACTGCACTCACAAAAAAATCCAAAACAACACACACAACATTTGCACGGTCATCCAGTCGACATGCTTGTTATCGTGTTGCAAGGTTTGGTTTTCGTTAGTGGTGGTCGCTTGTTCGGTCTTCTCCTTCGTTTCGTGATTACCAGATTTGCATATACGTCTTTCTATGTTAGCATGTCATAATCGGGTTAAACATGTAAAGTATTCTTACTGCTGTTGTTAGCATATACGTATTCTTACTGCTGTTGTTACTCTTGAAGGTGTCAACAACTGTCACTCTTTTGGTACTTACTTTCTTACTACTTTTTATATTAATCTATGTTGTAGATCTTGATTTTTAATGATATTAGTTTGCGCGCCTTCCACATTGTGATTTGTTTGTTGCTTTTATTTGAGTTTGTTAGAGGACTTGATCTTGATTAATGTGTGTTAGGACTTGATCTTGATTAATGTGTGTTAAGACAACCTAACAGGTACATTATTTGATCCACTATGTGTTTATATGTTATAACTTGTATATGTATGTATGTTGATGTTTATGTGTTAAAAAAAAAAAAAAAAAAAAAAAAAAAAAAAAAAAAAAAAAAAAAAACAGATCGGAAGTAGGTTAAATATAAGCAGAAACTATGCTGCAACAGATATTAGATTTGGAGTTGATGCTAGGGCGTTAATGCTTAGTGGCGTTGAAGAGCTTGCTGATGCTGTTAAAGTTACAATGGGCCCGAAGGTAGTTAAAGTTTTAATTTGCCATTGTTGAATAGATTTGATTTTGATTGGCGTAAATAGGTGTTTGTATGCTTGTTTGTTTTTTAGTTTTTAAAATTGAAAATGTAGGTCTTTGAGCTTATTTGATTGGCTTATTTTTCATAAGCACGTGTTATCCGGCTTATATTATAGCTTATGGTCTTATTATATGGTTTTTTAAGTTATTATAATAAGCTCATATTCGTAAGTCACAGAAATGCTGAAAAATGGGATTTTGAGGAATAAGCTGAACAAAATAAGCTAATAAGCCCAAATATAAACTAAAACAAACACGTAGGTAAATTTTTAAATATATGCTAGTTAGTCAGAGATCTTAATATGGTTATTATTAGCAGTTTAATAAAATACTATTTGGTGATGATGTTATAGGGGCGTAATGTGGTGATTAAACAAAGTAATGGAGCACCAAAAATAACGAAAGACGGTGTAACGGTTGCAAAAGCCATTGAATTTAATGATGAGGTGAAGAATGTTGGCGCGAGTCTTGTGAAACAGGTTGCTAACGCCACAAATGATGTGGCTGGTGACGGTAATATTCTCTTCGTGATTGATTTGCGATGGTTTAAAAATATTTTGTAAATGTTGTTTTAATAGTTTCCTTGTGATTTTTTATGACTCAGGTACAACTTGTGCAACAGTCCTTACACGCGCTATATTTTCAGAAGGTTGCAAGTCTGTTGCAGCTGGTACGAATGCAATGGACCTCAGGCGTGGTATTAAGATGGCTGTTGATTCGGTTGTAACAAACTTGAAAAGCAGAGCCCGTATGATAAGCACATCTGAGGAAATCACACAGGTAAATATATACGGAGTAACCTATAGTTGATTTTATATAAAGTAATTTTTTTTATGGGAGGCTAAATGTAGTATATCGTAATATAAATAACAGGTGGTTACAATTTCTGCAAATGGAGAACGTGAAATCGGTGAACTAATAGTTAAGGCTATGGAAAAAGTTGGGAAAGAGGGTGTCATCACTATTCAAGTAAGCTTGCTTTTTACGTTACTTTATTATCATGATAATAAATAGCGGATAATTTGCTAAGCTCTATGAACGGATGTAGGACGGACATACGTTTTATAATGAACTAGAAGTTGTTGAGGGAATGAAGTTGGACAGGGGATATATATCTCCACATTTTATCACGAACACCAAGAATCAGAAATGTGTAAGTCCATGTGCTTATTAGTCTGCTAATTGTATTATATGGATCTATTCAAACTTGTATGTATGTTGAAAATGGTTAACTTTTTGATGATTCGCAGGAACTAGACAACCCTATTATTCTAATCTACAAGAAGAAGATGTCAGACTTTGATTCTGTGGTCAAAGTGTTAGAGCTGGCACTGACGGTAGAATCCTTAATGAGTAGTTTTAGTTATGCGATCATTTTGGATGTGCGGTAAATGTATATTACCGATTGTTTTTTATTCTAATTCAGCAAACAAGGTCTCTATTAATCATTGCTGAAGATGTGGAAAGTGAAGCGTTGGCTACCTTAATTCTGAACAAGCTCCGTACCGGCGTCAAGGTTTTTATTGTTTCCATAAATGTTGAAATACTTCTCTCTGTAACAACCTTTCATCTTAGTTTATGAAACTGACTGTTTTCTTAATAGGTCTGTGCCATAAAAGCTCCTGGTTTTGGTGAGAACAGAAAGGCCAACTTGCAAGATCTTGCCACTCTCACCGGAGGCCAGGTGAGTTTTTGACGTTTTCTAGTTGTATCATATATATGCATGATGTTATGAGTCTTTGACGTTTTGTAGTTTTAATTGCATAATACGGGTTATTCTTGAATACAGATAGGGTTGTGTGAGTCTAAAAAGGGCCATTTTCCAATACGATCGGGTCCTCTTACGGACATTTTTAGTAAAAATCTTGTAGATAATTAATGTATACAACTGGTTTTAAAAACTATATCGTCATACTATTAATGTAGATTTTTTTGAAAAAAGTGATTTAGGAGGTGGTAAGCATATGAAGTACACGCTTGAGCTTGTCTGACCTGTCTATAGTTAACTAAGTTTTAGATTGTGATAAAGTTTACCCATATTCGTGAAATGTGTTGAGATTGCCATCTATAATTGTATGTTTGTGTCAGTCGGTAGATCCTTTACTATGGGCCTTATGTTTGACCTTCAGTTTATAACAGAAGACCTTGGTATGAACCTTGACGACGTGGAGTTGGAAATGCTGGGCTCGTGTAAAATGGTTTGTTGCACGAGATCAATCATTAATAACAAATAGTGACTTGATATCTGTTTCTGGGTGTATAATGAGTGTTCTTGTTGTAGGTTACTGTATCGAAAGATGACACAGTTGTGCTTTATGGTGACGGTGATAAGAAGTCGATAGAAGAACGGTGTGAACAGGTACATAACTTTTTATGTTTCGTTTAAAAGTTCCAGCAGTAAATTACATATTTGATACAATGCTAACACCGTGTTGTGTTTTGTTATCTGTTTTGACAAATGGCAGATTAGGTCAGCAATCGAGTCTAGCACATCTGATTATGATAGAGAGAAGTTCCAAGAGAGGTTAGCTAAGCTCTCGGGTGGTGTTGCTGTACTTAAGGTTTGTCCTTGTTACGATTAATCTTTACTTCTTTAAAGCTGGAAAAGTGTTCAAATTTACGTTAATGTAATAAAAATATGTGATTATGCCCAGATTGGAGGAGCCAGTGATACTGAAGTAAGTGAAAAGAAAGACAGGGTTACTGATGCTCTAAATGCCACAAAGGCTGCTCTTGAGGAAGGAATCGTACCAGGTAAATTGGACAAAACCGTGTATTAGTCAAAGTATCGAAGGTGATTACACGCATAAACTAAATCTTCTGTAATGCAGGTGGTGGTGTTGCTCTTCTGTATGCATCTAAAGAATTGGACAAATTGCAAACGGCCAACTTCGATCAGAAAATAGGGGTTCAGATTATTCAGAATGCACTAAAGGTCACAACTTTATGTTCTTTACACAAGACACTTATTTTACTAGCACATAAATGTTAATATAGTGATTGTTATATAAGCTCATGCTTTGCTTGACTAATTGCAGATGCCAGTTCATACAATAGCATCTAATGCTGGAGTGGACGGTTCGGTTGTGGTTGGTAAGCTTTTAGAGCAAGATGACCCAGATCTTGGATATGATGCAGCCAAAGGTTTGTGCCGATGTTTTCTGTTATATGCATAAGCAGGTGTAGAATTAGTTTCGAGGTTGCAAAACTAGGCAGGGTGGGTAACGTGTTAAAGTGGGTGATTTCCAACCTGTTTCCTTTTTGATCAGTTTGACTCATTATGCACGAAATATTATTCATGTTGACCCGGTTTATAGGAAATTGGCAAATTAAAGTTTCTTGATAAACAGGTGAATATGTGGACATGGTGAAAAATGGTATCATTGACCCCTTGAAAGTGATAAGGACAGCCTTGGTCGATGCAGCAAGGTTAGTTGAAGCAACTGTGATTAATTGATTTTTTATTGCTGTATATCTAAAGACACTTTGAACTGATTTCCCTCAAATTCTTGTTTTTCGTTTCTGTGTGTAGTGTGGCTTCTTTGATGACGACTACTGAAGCAATTGTGACTGAACTCCCTAAACCGGCTAGTGAAGCCGCTCCAGGAATGGGCGGCGGCATGGGTGGTAAGCACCCTTCAAAAGGTCATTTTGTAGTTTCCTCACCCTTCCGTTTTTGACTATCAAGCTGAGACTTCAAAAGAGCATTCTGGATGGTAGACTTTGAAGTTTGCTATACTGTTGATCGCCCTAGTGTTTTTGTTCTTCATCCCATCGGATTATGTTAATTTATATGGTGAGTTAATAAAAGTGCATGAACCTATAAACACCATTATATATAATCTAATCTCTAAGTTTCTTGCAGGTGAGCTTGCTCGAGTTGGTGCAGGGTAATCTCTCTATAATCCTTCTTTTAAATGGTGTGTTAATAGTTCTTATGAAAGTCAGCTCATATCTAAAACGGCTAAACCTATGATTCAGGATCTTTCTCATTTTACAGCTTATAAGTGTAATCGAGTTCATAGCATGGTGGAATGCTTATTGGATTCCCGATGAAATAAGTCACTCTATTTGAGTTTATTTATTTTTTTAACAGAACAGAATATCAAATATATCGAATATAGATGGCTACGCTGGCAAAGCAATGCGTAGAGAATGATATAATTTTAAGACCAGATATGAAGCAAGTCGTTATTTCCCTTTCACATATTCTTTTGTCATCTGTGGAGTTGGAAGCTACTCTTTTCGGAAATAGTCAGGCATTCAGTGGCCTTGTTCTGTCGGATCATTTATTTTCCTTTTTTTTGAGATCCATTCTTTCCGGCTTGTAACTTGAGTTTTCTCAATTTTTGCCATTATGATGCTAGAACCTAACTTGTAACTGTGTGTATATAGACGTACGTATAGATTGTTCATTCGAATACCAACCAGAGTAGCCCGAACTTTATACATCATATATGTACTATTTGTATCAAAAATACACAAGTTGCCCAAAAAATAGACAAGTTACCCAAAAAATACAAAAGTTGTCCAAAAATACACAAGTTGTCCAAAAAATACCAAAAGTTGCCCAAAAATACTTCAGCATCAATTAACACTACCAGCAGGAACCAGCTAAAGCTAACAGCAGCAATGAACTTATTCCATAAAATATTTTTTTGGGCAACTTGTGTGTTTTTTGGGCGTGCGTTGACTCATTCTGCTGGTAGATTTCAATACAAAAGTTGCCCAAAAATACACAAGTTGCCCAAAAAATAGACTAGTTACCCAAAAAATACAAAAGTTGCCCAAAAAATACACAAGTTGCCCAAAAAAAATACCAAAAGTTGCCCAAAAATACGTCAGCATCAACTAACACTACCAGCAGGAACCAGCTAAAGCTAACAACAGCAATGAATGAGCGACCTTTTATGGGGCAACTATTGAATTTTTGGGCAACTTGTGTATTTTTTGGGCAACTATTGAATTTTTTGGGCAACGTTTGTATTTTTACCGAGCAGCATAATGAATGCAGCAGCAATGGTGTCATTACCAGCAGCAATGAATGAGCGACCAGCAGGATCACCCCGGGTGTCTTTTTTTTTCTTTTTTTTTTTTTCTTTTTTTTTAGCTAAATAAAAATAAAATAAAGAAAGAAAATGAAAACGATGCAAAATTTACAACAAGTATAAATATTCTATACAAAGTACACACAAAATTCACATGGATTTAAATTAAACAAGGAGAACTATTTGGAGTAGATTACCATCTTGGTGGAACATAAACTATTTGGAGTAGATTACCATCTTGGTGGAACATAACTCGGGTAGTTCCTGATTCTGTAATGTAGTTTAAACCACATCATAAGCACCCGTATTTCTAGTGATTAGTAATACGAACATTCATACATATAACATTTACTCGAACTAGTAATACCAACATTCATACATATAACATTTACTCGAACTAGTAATACCAACAGTCATACAAACATTCATACATATAACATTTACTCGAACCATATTGTAGTTTCTAATGACGGATGCGAAAGAATAAATGTATGTCCACAAAGCAACTAACAAGATACAAACGCCTCGTATAAAATCTTGATTCCTATCTGACTTTTGTATTGTCCAAATCGTCTTCATCTCCTTCATCCATGTCTGAATCTATATTCGCATTAAAATGGTAATTAGCTCTGTCGAAAATGTTATTGGCCATCGGGGTCTCTTCAGTAGGACCTATATCATCAAAAGAGTCGATGGTGGCACTTGTATGCCATTTGGCTGCCAAACTCGTTACAGCTTGAGCTTTGTGTGTGATCTTTGCAGCACTGAGTACGAGCTTTCTTCCTCAGAACTGCTACTATGACGGGTGTTGTATCTAGTCACAAGTGGTAAAGGTGCACTGGTAGGAACCCTAAAGGATCTTGCACAACCCACCATTATTCTATCCTGCATTTGTCCAACCTCCTTGCATACATTATTCCAATATGCCCAAAAAATATCTTACAATCGTAAAGATTCTTAGGTATGCTCCCTCTTTCGCGTTATCACCATGGAAATACTCAGTTACCTCTTTCACAGATGTAAACGCCTTCTTTTCATCAATCTTGATCTTTTCAAGTTCTATTTCCGCTTCTTTAAAGAACACTCTAATCGACCCGTAAAAGTTTCCTTGCATTTCTGAGGTCTCGTGACCTTCTGATCGAATTTTCTGCAACCCTGTTTCAAGTTTTGACACATAACCGCGTAAGACATCCGAATCCATTCCTGCTGCTTTCTTGACATGACTTAATTCTCGGCTTAGCCCACTGACTATTTGTAGTCCTTGTTTCTTAAAAGTACCTTCACTGAATGCTGGATACGGGTCGATTTTGGAATTAGAATCCGTATTTTCTGATCTGATGATTTCTTGAACCACAAAATGAAGTAAGGTTGTTTTTCCATCTGTTCGTTTTACATCCACTAATTTTAAGAGAGTGTCTAGTTTGAACGCTTTGGCGGACAACTCCTAAATCCAATATTTAATCACAAAATACATGATATTCAGCAAGATTAGAGAATAAAGAAAAAGAAATTTCAACATTTAATCACAAAAGAGAAAACAGTAGCAGCAAGATTAAACAAATAAACGATATCAGCAAGAGAAAACAGTAGCAGCAAGATGAACAAAAGAAAAACTCAAAACAAATAAAGAAAGGAGATGAATATGCTAACCTTTGATGAAGTCTGGACTCTGGAGTCGTTGTTGAAGAACTGGGGAATTTTTTATGTACACTAACCTTTGATGAAGGCGAGCCCACGCTTTATGCACACTATGCGCTTTATGTACCGAAAAGCGCACGCAAAAGGCCCTCTACCAACTTATGGGTATGCGAATTTTCTTGTTATGTATTTTCATCTACACGATGATATTGCCTTTAAACTTTCTTAAAGAGCATTATTCCCACCTGCTCGAGTCAATATTGTGGTTATCATCAAAGATGCTAATAAAACACAAAACATATGCTATACATGAAATGAATTCCTTATCCAACACGCCCTCACAATCAAATTCCACCAATAAAAACTTATGTCAATCTATTCATGAGACTTACCTTAACCAACATGACAGCTTCAAACACCTCTTTTTCCAGAGACACCGCTCTAGACACGAAAAAACAAGCTTTAGTCCACTTTCATATTAAATAACAATACAAATTAATGGATATACATAGGCATATATACATTTAGAAAAGTCCAATTATACAAATACACACATTAAAGTAATATATCTACTCCTGAGTCCTGCTGTTGATGATCCTAACTGATTTGCATCGAGACACTATATATGTTAAGCTCTTGATAAAAAAGTACTATGCGCAAAGTAAATGTTTGAAGCTAATATCTATGGCAATGCATTTTATAAGTGACTATCTGATTATGGTTTTCACAACATAGACAATCAGTTTATAGTGTTGATTATCCAACCAATCGGAGATTAAAGGGGCAGTATTAGGATAAGGAGTTTACAAATATCTACACCAAAAGTGTTTCTAATTAACTACTGTAATCATTTAGGGCCATTTTACATGTCAATCCTTAACTAATCAGAGCTAACCAAGAGCTAATATTTTCCTATTATTACGTCGTCAAACACACTAAGCAGATCCAAGTAGTGGAACTTTTTGTATAATCAGTTTTGGATAAACCACAATCTAACTTTTCATGAGTCCTTACTTTACTTGTATAATGGGAAGTCACCAAACGCTCAAATGAACTAAGAAGGTGTTTGTGATTGCTAAAGAAGCTTATACTGTTTGGATAAAACATTTTGCATCTGCTTGCCTGTTTTAATTATGGTGCAGAAATCAGAATAAGCAGATTGGGACTAAACATGCTTATTTCCGATGAAACCCAAAGATATCTTTAACTCTTATATCTAACCTAAAACCCTCAACAAAATAGTTCCCGGGTCATATCGAATTTATTCGGCATAAGACAATCCATACACTATTTTTAGCAGAAGTGCCCTGAAGGTGGCCTAAAGGTAAGGCGTCCTGAATGTCTCAGAAGATACCATGGTTCGAACCTCAACTAGGAAACGGCCACGGGAACTCCGATTAGGCCACACACATAAGAGCCAAAAAAGCTCGACTTTCCCATGGTAGCCTGAACAGGGATCCTTATCTGTTTATTTAGGTTCAATTAATGTTGTACGTGTTCATATTAGCTTGTTATTACTAAATGAGCCTATCTGTTTATTGAAATACAAAAAAGCTGATAAAGCTCCCTTTTTTTTCAGCTTATCAAGTTTACCTTTTGGCCTTGGCATAAGCAAAAGCCATAAGGTCATAAGCTGGAAAGTTTGAGCTTTATTGGCTTTTCCGTATTTCAATACGCCGATAAGCTCATATAATAATAACAAGATAATACACACATGTACAACACTAATTGAGCTTAAATAAATGGAGAGGGATCCTAGTAAACACTATTTATACCTTTTGTTTATCTGGTTATTGCGTATTTTTATATCTTTTTAAAGCATAAGCAAATCAAAACACTATTCCCTGAAGTGCTTATTTGCTTCTGCTTACAAGCACAAGCGAAAACAACAATCCAACACGCCCTCACAATCAGATTCCACAATCAGGTCACTTCCTTATTAAACTTGAGCTTGCAAGGGATAATAAAAGCTGAGAAGCTACTTAATGAGGAAAGTACTTATTACCTCGCTTTCAGCAAGTAACTGCTCCAATGCCTTTGGAAGGTAAGGAAATACAGACGATCCTAATTTACCTTGTTTAACTAAAAGGGATTTGATTGATAAAGCAATTGAGGATTCATCTGGGGTTATTGAAGGGGACATACGGCTGGTTAAGATACGTGTGGCGTATTTGATTGTGTTAGGGTTAGGGTTTAGTGTCAGACGGTGGATTAGTTAGGTTATTAGATCTCTGACGCGGTGGTCGGAGGAGGACATGGTAGTTTACGGCGGCCATATGAGTGAGTGAAGTGAAGGGTGATGTTTGGTTTGATTTGATTTTGGTGAGTGAAATGTGGGCGCGGAAATGCTTTTGATTTTGGTCTAGTTCGTATGGTTTTTAGTAGTATGAGAAATATGTGAAATGACCAAAAAACCTTCTGTATAATATACGGTTGCCCAACAACTAAAAGTTGCACAAAGTACAATACGTGATTATACGAGTTGCCCTGGGCTAAGGGGGGAATTTTTTGAGATCGGGACGGATACTCTTAGCACTTGGGCAATCGGGCTATTTTAGTAATTATCCCTAAAAAAAAAATAAAGTGTGTGTGGCATTGCATTTTGGAAGTAATTATGTGATATAAAAAATTAAAAAATATATATATGCCACAAGGATCCATAGGCGACCAGTTGGGTAATCAGTAAATACGAGTATATTTTTGGCACAGGTGAAAACTGTTGGGTTGACATGAAAAACCATTCAATTTCATACGTAAACGTACAAAAAAGACGTTCTACTACTTTTGAATGTTCCAAGTACTTTTGGTAATTTTTTAACAAAGTTTGTGGTATGGTGATTCGTGTTTTAAAGCTGACAAGGCAGGAAGAACATTTTAAAACAAAGATGGAGGAGATGCTTGCATATTCCACGCGCCCAAATCTTGGCAAAGTCGATCTGGTAATTCATTAATAAACATTACGCTTTATTAGGTTAAAGATGCATGTATAAATAAATGTAAAAATGGTGTTTAACAGAGATGAATATGAAACAGGTGTTTTTTCCAATCACAAAGGCAGGGGAGGAGCTTAACCACTACTATCTAATTGTATATAATTTAAAGACTATGGAAGTTGATATACTCAATAACATGCATGATGAAATTCAAGTCATACGTAAGCGATACGGGGACATTCCAAGTTCATTGGTAAGTATTACAAAGTTTTTCAATATTAGTGCATCAAGTATATAAAAAAGTACATCTAAATGAGTTATAGTTGCACTGACTGTTTATTACATGACAGACAAAAGCATTGGCATTTTACCTAGATTCAGTGAAACACGCCAGTGCATTCAAGATGTTAACAGCAAAACCGCAAATAATGAAGATGGAATGGGAAACAAGATCGAATCATGTAGATGCTGGAATATTTCTCATGCGCCACATGGAAACATATGCTAGAAAGAAAAAGGCATTCGCTTCAGGATTAAAAAAGGAAGGTAAAATGCAACATAATCAACTAATCGAGCTTCGGAAAAAGTACATCGTAAAGATGCTGATGACAGAGCTAAACGACAAGAGAGAACATATGGAAATTGAGTCGAAGAAATATAGAAACTAAAACGATGCTCAGAAGAATAATCTTCAGAAACCAACATTCCAAAGGCTTCAACCAAGGGTGACAAAATATTATGAAGAACATGAACGAAAAATAAGGAAAAAGTGGAGCTTTCTAAACAAGCATATCCGTGCAAACAATATGATGTAATGACTTATATGTATACCCTGTGCTTTAATCTTTGAACGCAAATAATTCATCGAGAGTTGGAGGTTTCTACTGTTGTGATAATTTTGTTAACGTTCAAGGATAATGCTGCTGCTCATACTTTTGAAACTTTGATTAGGATATTCGGGGTACTGCATTATTGTTGTTTAATAAAAATAAAATGATTCCAAGAAGAACATAATTGGTATTGTTTTAGTGTGTGAATGTTTAACATTTGGGATACTCAATTCACACGTTCCAACCCTACAATTATCCACACTTATTTGCAGGTCAAATCGGCCCAATGTATTGTGGATTTTGGGTTGAAAGGCAACGATTAGCAACCATTCTTTAAAACCCTTTTTACGTTGTACAAACATATATATATATTAGAGAAATATTTTTTATTACATAAATACTAACAAAATACTATATAAGTATAGATATTTGTATATATGTATATATTATTTAGGTGGGTCGGGGCGGGGATGTTGTTACCCGTTCCCCGCCCCAAACCCGATTAAAATCCCGTTTAACCCCCAACCTGCCCTATAACCCGATAAGCATGCCCTCGGCCGATCCTAGTTAGTTCGAGTTTCGAATTTCCCGCCGGGTTCAAGATTTTTTTGCCATCCCCGGGTGTAAAAGACAAATCCTGACCCAAAAACGCCTATCAAACAACTATCTGTCATCTTTTCAAACCAAAACCCATCACAAAATGGTAAACAAACCGACCCTACAATTACATATTGACTCTTGATGTCATTCATTTATCCTTATTTTTTATTATTGATGACTTGATGTCATAGATAAAGGAGCTGTTTACTAAATTAAATGGTTTAATATAATGATATTAATTAGCCTCTTATTGAGGAGAGTGAAGCTTTAATGCCTCTCCCAATTAAGAGGGACTAAGGTTGTGGGCCCACATTTTCCTCATTAAAAAGAAAGTAAACACCCCCTTAAATCTTAGGGTTCGTTTGGTTTGTAGGTGGGTTTAGGATTATGATTTGTCTTTAGATTTAGATTTGGATTTAGTTTTAATGTGAGAGAAAGAAAAAATATTTAAAATTATTTTATATTTTAAATTATGATTTAACAATTATTTATATAAAAGATGAGAGGAGAGAGATAGGGAGAATGAGATGGGTCTCATTTTTGTCATAAAATCTACCACACCACCTTACTTTACTCCGCTTCTTAATATTTGGAATTAAGTCCAAACCCAATAACTAAAAATGAGGTGGGGTCCATTTTTCTAACCCAAACCCAAACCAAACCCACAAACCAAACAGGCCATTAGTTCTTTTTTTCACCATATAATTGTGTACCCATGTTTATCTGTTCATACATAATTACTAAATATTTTACATACAAAAAATAAAAAGTAATGCTAAATCCACATAAATTTTTAAAAAATAATAATAATAATAATAAAACTTCACACAATGATGTGCCATGTAGCTTATGGTACTGTATTACTCCGTATCTCTCTTCTTTTTGCATTGTTTCTCTTATTTGTATCCATTAATTAACATACACATTATTTTGTATATTTTTTAAAATTTATGTGAATGTAATATTCTTAAAAAATAAATCAATACAAAATCATCATGACCATTAATAAATAACAATTCAAACACGATTATGTTTAAGTGGCACAAGTGATCCACCGGAGTCGTGAGAATTGTTAAAGATCAATATTGTAAAGGGGCAATTTCATATCTATCCTCATTTTAGTTTGAAATTTCATATATACCTAAATATGCATTAAAAACATTGTACATTATGCATTCAATAATTGCACTTTGGGTATATATGAAATTAATCATAAAAGTAGGGTGATATATGAAATTAATGCATTGTAAAATGAGGGTTTAGGGTGCGTTTTGTTTGAGCCTATAGGAATGAAGGAATGAGTATGGGAATGATATATATTATTTGTTCATGGTAATTGGTATGATGAAATCCATATATTGGCTATACATCAAAGACAGCAAAGTAACATGGTATGAATCTATCATTGTTGAGGGGGCCACTACTAAAACTCATACCAATTGTGATTCATATCATCAAACCAAACGACCCCTTAATATTTGTCAAGAACAAATATGTAAGTTCTATCTCATTTACTGCCGTGGATAAATCATTTTCTTGCGTGGAAGAATTACTTCCCATACAAAAGTCTCTTGAGTATGTGATATATGCATACATGTTAATATTTGGTTTGTGGTCCTAAAACTATGGACATAGATGAAAGTGTTTGACCACCTAGAAACTTATACAGTAACATTTAGAAAGCAAAACATCAACACAATTGTATATCACTTTTTGGCCAACAAGGAAACCAATGTTTTAAAAACCGGATTTTTCATCGAACCGGTCAGTCAGCCGGAGGCCGGTTCAACCGGTTGAACCGGACCGGCCAAACCGGATCAAAAAAATTCAAAAAAAAAAAAAATCAAAACCGGTTGAACCGGACCGGTCGAACCGGAAAAACCGGCCAAAATCGGCCGGTTATGAACAGTGAACGGGACTATAAAAAACCGGGGTTTTTTAAACCGGACACCGGTCGAACCGGCCGGTCCGGTCCGGTTTTTAAAACATTGAAGGAAACACAAAATTAAACTCATCAACATTAACTATGTAAGTTTTAAATTATTCCCCAAAACAACAAACTTAATTAATAAAAAAACACAATTATGAATTTTTTGTCTACCAAATACATTTTAAAAACAAAATTCGAATCTAACTGGCGCCATTTACGGCTCCCGAATCAGCCAAAGTACTCCGCAAAAGACTTTGGATTCCAAAAACCCACGTACGCCTCTGTCATCATTCCAATCAAAAGACGCCACGTGTCATAATCCCATTAACCCCGATCTACCGTTTCATCATTTTCTATTAAATTTTATTCCTCTTAAATACCACTCCATAAAAAGTTTCTAAAAAACATAAAAATTTGGCGGGCGTTTCAAAATTGTTTGAAAATTAAATTAAATTAAAAAAAAACCCTAATTATCATTTCAGCAGCAGCCTCCATTTCTTCACTTCTCTCTAAATTCCATTTTCAGGTTTGTATCTTTTATTTATTTAATTGTTACTATTTATATTTCACTTTAATATAGCTGTATGTGTGCATTTTGGTGTTATATTTTAGGGGTTTATTATGTTTATTTAGCTAAACGGACTAGATTTTCCCTGTTACGGTTACCCGAGAAGGGTTAGTCTTTGACTCAGATGTACGTGTAGTAATGGTGTGACTGTCTACATCTCACGTCCCCCGTACCCCGCGGGATTGGGTATTGTTGTTGTTGTGTTTGGATTAATTATATAGGAATAAATAACAGTCTGTTAGAAAATTTTCAATCAATTACATTTATAAAATGTTTAAGGTCAGATTTGAAAATAAAAAAAAGAATTAAATAAGCATGCAAGTAGAAGCACTGTGGATGACATGAAGCTAAAAAAATAAGGAGATAGGCAGGAAGAATAAGCAATCCCTTGCGGTCCCTTATTCCATAATAAGCAGATACCAAACTGGATATTAAAATATGCATATTTGACCCCTAGATAAGAAGATAATTAGAACTGTATACGCAGTTTCGATGTTGAAAAAGGCCTATCTACTTGAAAATAAGCAATTCCAAACACTCTGTTAATGGGTTCGAGGTCTGTTAATGGTGGTCGTTTTCTTTAATGTTAGAATGAGGAAAGTGTCACCGAAAACGAAAACACCGAAGAATCCAAAGCAGAAGAGGCGAATTCGTGATGCAAACGTGTATTTGAAGCCGGGTGCTCTTGCTCAGCTTCGCAATAGTAAGGCGTCAGCATCAGGGTCGGGATCGAAGTCTAAGTCATGTATGGACCTTGGGAAGAAAAGGGTTGCTGTTTTGGATGCTGAGAACGATGTTGGTGGTGGTTTGTTTGAGAATAAGTCTGGGAATGAGGCTGCTATAATTTTATCGCCTCAACGGTTTAGATATGGACCTGTTGATAAAGAGAATAACATACAGAGAACACCAAGTACACCGCGCCCTGAAGAAGGGAATGGGGATTACGAGTCACAGCTCGAGTCTCTTCCAATGGAACTGCTGGTAAACTTTTTTTTGGTATCTTTTATAGGTGAATTGAGGAAAGTGTAAAGTGTTTTAATTGGTTTACTTTACTAAAAGTGGTAACTTTTCAGCTGCTTGAGGTAAAGTGATTCAGTTTATCGTATGATCACTAATACTAATAGCAGTTAATAGAGAGATTATTGCTGGAAAAAGATTACACGTTACGTATTTGAATGTTTGGTGATGACTTGATCACAGATTTCCCATTTTCATGCAAATTTTTCGTTTTACAATGTATGAAACATCTGAGATTCTTGATTTTACTCTATGCCAACTAGCTTGAAACGAAGGGTTTGTTGTGTATTGTCAGTCATCAAGCATAGTCAAGTATATATCACAATCTTCAAACAAATCACCCCGTGGCATCTTATATTCTTATGTAGATTAGTGTTTCTGTTATGTCGAGGTGTTTTTCAAGCTTAAGTGGGTACATATCAGGTTCTAACTAGAAAGAGGTGACTTATCTCCAGAACTCAAACTAGTTCCTGTCAGTCAACAGCGAAAAAGTCATTATAAAAGAAGTTGGTCTGCTCAAAGAATGCACAAGTCTTTTCTGATTATGATTCATTCTACTAACAAGTTTGTAAAAAGCATTAATTTGTAAACAAATTTCTGTGTTCTAGCCATCATCTCTATATGTAGTTAGGTGAAGATATTTTGAGGTTTATTATGAACATTTGTACTGGGGGTCTGACTTATTTATCTCTGTTTGTGATTTAAGGTCAAGATACTTTGCCATATGCACCATGACCAACTAAAAGCTGTTTTCCATGTTTCTGAGAGGATCAGAACAGCTGTGAGTTTCACTCTGTACTTTATTTTTATCTGCTTACATACCACACATGTTATGTAGAAATTTGGTAAAATGACTGCTTACTCATTGAATCAGGTCATCATCGCTCGAAGGTTTCATTTTAATTACAAAACACCTGATAGGTCTCGACAAGAAATGTTGAACACAATGACTCCACTCCCTACACAACACTGGCCTTTTATGAGGTTGGTATCTCAACTTTCATTTATTCCTTTCTTGTAAAGTATTGTTGCAAGTAGAGGTGACAAGTCGCGTTGGACAACAGGTAAAAAAGGGTAATATTTTGGGACTGGTTGGGTCCAGTCAGGTTGACCCAAAGCACTTTCTTACTTTTTTTTACTACAACTAGCTAGTGTGTTGTATATGACAACACCGATATTATCGTTTTTGCAATAATATAGTTTCTAGAATGAAATGACTCAGGAGATCTTATTCATAAAAAATATCGGTTGGAGCTACTTTTGACCCTTTTTTGGCTATTATATATTTTCCAATTTGACCTATTAGAGATAAACATAACGAGAACGACCCATTTATAAGTAAATGGGTCGAAATTGCCTCCATTCTTATAAGTTTTTTAACAGACACTACTTGCTGCCAGTTACTAATAAGTAATAACATGAGTTTGCATTTACTACTGCAAGGAAGATGATAAAAGAAAGGCAATGACATTACCAAGGACCCCAAAAGCACCTAGGCACGGACCCCGCCCTCCATCCCGCCTCAATTTGATTGAGATGGCGTCAATTGGCAGCTGCTTTGTTCCAAGAGTCAGCATTTTCTCCGAAATACATTCTGCCAAAACCCAAATTCAAATCGTTTCCTTCCAGGAGTCAGCTGTTTGATGAAGAACTCGAGCTTTGTCAGGCTGTTGCTCAGAATAAACTTCTTTAATATTTATATAAACCTTATTTATATGCATGTACAGTAGCTTTTTCTTTCCCACCTTTTTCATTTCCTAGGGGGTTAGCATATGATGGTACATTTGTTAAAATCTGCTGAGGCTGTCAGCAGCTAGATGGTGGCGTAAGATTTGCATTAGTAGGGTAGTCCAGTTGTGAAGGGAATAATGTGTCTGTTCTGTTTGTAAATGTTGCGGCCGACAACTTTTTAGGTGGTTAAGATGTTTTCTCTTCTTGAGAAATACTATAGTACTTTAGACTGTGTTATTGGATTCTCTCTCTTATTCACTTATGCAAGAGACCCGTTTGTTTATGGACAATCTTTATGTGCAAAAATCATTATAGACAAATTGGCATTATGAATTTATAGTTTTATACAAATATTAAAGTTATGTTTGGCGTGGATTTTAAACACTTGTATATGTATTGGGTGTATATTTTAACTATACTAAGCATGGTCAACATATTTTCCTAATCTTATGAACTTTTTGGTGGATTTCTTTAGAATTCTCCACACGCAAAATTACAAATGAAGTAATTGTGACAGGATTTCTTTAGTACATGGTTCATTCAACCAAACACAACTGATATGTAAGTTGTAACCTTCCAAAAAGGCTGCATTTCAATTCGGCCAACACAACCAACAAACACCAGATAGCTGTAGGTGTATCATGTACGTCATGAGAGGTATATTTAGCTCACGTAACAAACTGATAGATGGTGGCCCAACCAACACATCTATGATCCATCATAAGTAATATTTTCTGCTAAGCTAGTTTCCTCCAAGGTGTAGACGAGGATTGAAACATTGGACAACTCAAAATGCCTTATGCCACTATCGCCTGAGCCAACTAGGCTATCTGTTAGAGGCACCGACATGTAACCATAGCGACATTCCAATAACAGATAAGTACTTTAAGTGCTGGAAAACAAGAACCAAAAACGAAATTATTGTACAAAAGTTCAAACACACAATGTAAAAGTTGGTGACTTTTGACCTTTCTGAAAAAAATTTACACTTTGAGTGAAATTGTTTGTGGCTAACATGTTAGGGCATTTTTATACTATGCACCCCTAATACTAATTGATCTCAACTCTTAGTAGGCCGGACTCATCAAACCCACCGCCTTCATATTAGCGTCACATCACCATTCAACACATCATTAAACCACCACCAACCAGGTGTAATGGTCACCACCAAACTCATTTTTTTTTAAACAAATTTATTTAAAGACTAAAATTTTCATTCATAATTAAAAACATTACATTAAAAATTTAAAAAGTCACACCTATTTTTTATTTTATTTTATTTATTTATTTTTTAAAATTAAGATCAATGAGAATGGTGTTCGACCAAGTCGGCACAAAGGTTTTGATGTGCCTCTGACGATTTGATTTGTCCGACTCGGTCGTCTTCACGATGATGTTGTTCTTCCGGATGCCAGTCGGGAGATATCACCTTTCCTTTGTGTTTTCAAATCATATCATGTAATATGATGCATGTATATATTATATTGTTTATTTTATCGATAAACATCGCTCGTGCGGGATTGACTATTATAGCTCATTTTTTTTAGAACACCGAATGCTCGTTTCACATATTTCCTTGCCACTTCATGCATTTTCTTATACCGTATTCGCTTGCATCGTCATTTGGATGTAATATCGACTTAACAAGTACTTAACAAGTGTCACCCATTCCAGATATATCCTGTCAACAAGATAATATCCCCATTTGTAACTTACGGCATCAGCCACAAACGGAATCTCGTCTTTGAGATTGTTGAATAAAGGAGATTGATGTATAACTTTGATGTTGTTGTTCACCATAGAAACACAAATGAAGGCATGCCATGTCCATAAGTCTCATGAGGCAATAACTTACAGCAAAAGCAAAATGAATTGGTTCGAACCATGATCACGTCTACAATATTGACCGCGATATGCTTTTGGACAACCAAACCCCTCCCAATCCATACAATTAAGGTTACCTAACATTTCCGGAAACCCGTGCTTTTTTTCGTGAAACCCATAAAGTATTTCTACATCAGTGTAAGTAGGTTTCCGCAAATGCTCTTCTCCATATATTTTCATAACAGACCTACAAAAATGCGCAAAAGCATCACGAGAAGTTTTTGCACCCATTTTCAAATATTCATCAAGGGCATCAAGGGCATCAGGAACGGTTCCGCATGCCAACTGACGAATTGCGGAGGTGTACTTCATCAATGCCGAAATGCCTTATCTTCCTGTACAATTAACATTACTAGGAAAGAATCCACAATGATTAGTTACGTCTTCAACTATGCTTGTAAATAGTTCTCAAATCATTCGGAACCTCTTCCGGAATGTATATGTGTCTTACTTCGGCTGCTTACTAAAGTAAGCGACAATTTAAACGATCATGAGGACAATAATGATCTCTACTTATGATGATTCTTGTATTTTGCGAACTTTCACATTTTCGTTTATTCTTAATGAACAACGCCACACTTTTTTAAAATTCTAAGTTCACACTATTAACTTCTTTTTCTTCTTTCGATGAGTCTGTGAATATGAATGCTTCGAAGTCCATTTGAAAAATGAGAAATGAAAAATATTTTCTTTGAGTTGTGTAGATATTGAGGAAGATGATATTTGAAGTTGTGAATAAAAATGATGTAAGTATGATGATATTTATAATAAAATTTAAAATTAATTTTTCTTTTTAATTTTGTTTCCAACATATACTCATTGGAAGGGGGTATTTTGTAAATTTTGATGAGAGAATGATGTATTTGGTTTGGTGGTTGTGACCACCAAACTTTCGCCAAAACACAAATGATTAGGCAAGTGGTGACTTGATGTAACCGTCACCACACGTGGCGGTGCCTGGTGGTGGAGGATCACCTCCATAACACCCGGCCATAGTTATTGCTCTTAACTCTTAGGCGTATCTTCAATTTTGTAGTTTATTAAGAACATTGGAAACTCAAATTTTCATTTGTAAAGGTAGTATTTAAAGAACTTATAATCATAAAAACCAAAATTGTTAGAAGGTTCATATTGTTTTTTTTTTTTGAATATAAACGGTTTTATTTCTGGAAAAGGAGAAAGTAGTGTTAGCTGTATATTAGTAAAAGAGATATGATCGCTTAGTAGGCAAAGAGATATGATCGATTAGCTGTACATGATTAGTGATTAGCTTGTGATTATCTATTTACCTTATATAGATCATAAGATAGGCTATAAATGTATCTTGTATTCTTGCTTTTGAAATCAATCGAATAAACATCTTATCTCTTACATTGTACAATCTTACAAGCAGAAGCGTCTTTTCAGAGTGTGAGCTGCACAATTATGGGCCAGAAGCATGTTCATTATAAGAGCTCTCAGGTTCTCAACGCCAAGACTGGCGTTCTTCGGCAAAGTGATGTAGCCAGTGCACCCACTCAGCAAATATTGGGTACTACTATTTTTATTGAAGTGGGTATCTATATATCATTACATTAATTTCCCAAATCAAAATAGGTTCTAGTCGATCAAAATTTCTTTCACATTAAAATGCCGACTGTTGCAACAGCAATATGCGCAAAATAGTCCAATGCTCAGCTCCACCTTAAAAGATAGCGACTTGAATTGTGACTTGGACACATGCCGTCAGTAAAAGTGCTCTTTACAGTGCATCCCAATAGCAACATGACAACCATTAGGAATATTAATCTCATGACAATCATAATTAAATACAATATACATCAAAGAACACATGCGAAAGCGTAGGAACAATAACACATAATTAATTAACCGAATTTAAACGTATGCGTACCTTAATGATTATAGCAAAACAAGAATCAATCCAAGCAACAATTGATGACGTATGGTCCGGGAAGGATATAAAGGAGTAAGTCCTCTTCCGGGGCAGGAGCAAGCCCCCTTCCGGGGCTGGAGTAAGTCCCCTTCCGGGGCTGGAGCAAGTCCCCTTCCGGGGCTGGAGCAAGTCCCCTTCCGGGGCAGGAGCAAGTCCTCTTCCGGGGCAGTAGCAAATCCCCTTCCGGGGCTGGAGTAAGTCCCCTTCCGGGGCAGGAGTAAGTCCCCTTCCGGGGCAGTAGCAAATCCCCTTCCGGGGCTGGAGCAAGACCCTTCCGGGGCTGAAGCTTCCCGCCTGAATACGTCGCTATCATGACCTGGGCCCACCAGACAATGATAAATAAGTCCTATAAATAGAAGGCATTGATCACTCTCAATGGTATGATCTCTCTCTCACTAAAACACATACATACCTCTTACTAAACTGACTTGACCGTCGGAGGGTGGCTCCGGGGCTCCGGCCCCGGGACTCCTTCTAACCGGTTTATTTCTTGTACTGCAGCAGATATCCAGGATCGGGATGACATGGGACGGCTCAATCTATTGTCAACATCAGCCCGACGGATTTATGCTTCAACAAGTGGCGCCATCCGTGGGACCGCTACTAAACGCTCGTCCTACCTCACCGAAAGAATCATGTGGACGAATTTTCTCCATTGTATGTGGGAGTCCACGATGATGTTTTCCCCAAGTTCGATTCGGATACACGGTTTTTACACCTCGAATCATCTTGGCTCATATAACTAACGAACGACGATGGTTCTGCAACCACTCGTTCAGATAAAAAACAACAGATATTGGTGAAAGTAAAATCGCAAATTCAGTTTTGTAAGTTTTTTCACACTTGTTGTCTCTTTAATCTTCCAACTGCCATGAAACATTTATATATGTTTATATAAAAAGAAAAAGAGGGTGACAACTTTTCCATAAAGAAACCCATTTCTAAGTACACGTGTTGCAAGTGGTAAATCCTTGTACTTAATGCCTAAATGTACATGTTATCATGCACACATTACAAGTTGTTATAGCTCGGTGAACTATTGACTAGTCTTTACTTTATAAAAAAAGTAATATTTGGTGTGAAACCGACAAAGTTGCATTATTTGATGAGAGGTTGTGATTATCAATGACATTTTTTGATGGGTACTCGTACTTGTCACCAACCATCAACCTCTCTTTACACTCCAAAGTGAACTTTAAAGACGTACAAGTCTAAAAATAAATACAGCCCCAGTACAAAATGAAGGATAATAAATTAAGGTTATCACATTCTCTCTTTGGGAGTTTGGGTTGTTATTTTATGATTGTTTTGTCGCTTTCCCCTTGGTTATATTTAATGAGCTAAATTAACAAAGCGTTCATCAAAACTTAATAAAGTCTCATCTGAAAAAACAAGGTGGAGTCACGTGACTCACCTACCCACTGTCAACTTTATCATAATATTCAAAAGTTGTGGGCAACAAAGTCAACAATGTGTACTTTTATGTCAAAACTTTATGTCAAACTCACTGTACACCTGCCAACTTAATCAATTGGGTCAAAGTTACTGTGCAACTGACACCTTTATTATAAAGGTTCGTTCACTACACTAAAAACTAAAAACATCTTCCGCGTATGAAGGTGTTTAGAGCTACCAATTCCTTTCAATAATATTACCAATGGTCAGACATGCCTCCGACGCATAAATTGTGTATCCGGAATAATGCGTGAGCTATCATCTCCGCTACTACGACCGTGCGAGTCACAACGACTGACGCATCTCTTTGGTTCCTTTCTTCTTGACCATTTTATAAGCTCCATATGCCTATATGAACACAAATCTTTAATCATCTTTACTACACTAGCATACTGCAAGATGCTCATTCTTTGCATATATGCAATAATTGCTTTCATAAAAGTCTATAATAGACACTTCATGTAACTTACAAATAATAAGAGGCGCCAAGAAATTTTGAGCGGCCTCTGAAGTTACAAATCATCACTTCGTGTCCCGGATTGTTAACTTTTGGTCTGAATGTGTGACATCTACTTCCACTACCAATTTGTCATTAGACTGGCATCAACTATTGCTCTAAATAGAGTCGATAGATTCCACGTCCAATCTCGGACCTCCAATCCCCTGGCACAAGAAGCAACCAAATTAACACCTTCTACCGCGGATAAAAGTGCTTAGGGCATTGCGGGCCTTCGGCAAAACTCGTTTTTCAGGTTGGCGACCTCCGGACGCCGCATACTAATAGTCGTGGCAGTGGATTCTTAGGGTCCTTACAATACCAACTCCGGACGAGGAAATTTGCCAACCCGAGTACAGGCATGATACATGTGGATACCCTAACCATCGCCACCTTTTCCGATGATAATTACGTCCATGGACCTTTGAGTGTTAAGACGTATAAACTTTGGACATTCGCGGTTGATAAACCGCGGAACCAATCTTGAACTCCGGATGAGATATCTCCGGTCCGGTGTTCCAACTACACTTTTGTTAACACCTCCACACAACACAACGCAGGGACAAATAGTTATTTCAAACATGATCATAACCCCTGATATCTTTTTTAAAAAAATCTCCGGATTTTTAATCCCAACCTTAGCCACCAACTCCGGTGCTGATATCTTTTTTAATCACCAACTCCGGTGCCAATCTCCGGACATTATTTTTACGACCGGGAAAACCAATCTCCGGACATTATTTTTACGACCGGGAAAAACGCAAGTCGGAATCTCGACTGCTCTATCTGTTGATGTCTCAGCATACCCGTCGCTCGTACTTAAAATTTAAAGTTTGTCCGCGACCCGCGTGCTTATATCTCGTCGGTCGTTTTACTAAGTGGCCACAACCACCAAGGCTTTTACTGGTGGTAAACTCCGGACTCCATTTCCGCGTCCCGACGTAACACTTGGCGTATGAATTGTCCAAACTTGAACCATGATCTACTGGACCCCTGGCCAACATAATGAGCCGCGGAACCTCTATCCGCAGGAGCAGTTTTATAAGCTCCGGTCACCAGCTTAACGGACCAAAGCCTATATTGACTTTTCCAAAATCAAAAGAGAAACAAACGTTATACATGATCATACATGTGTCTTTTTTCTTATAAGCTCCGCATGAGCAATTTCTTTCCCTGTTATACATGATATGACAAAGATATGAGAGGAAAGAGAAATATGAAAGAGGCGTGGAAGATTTTACTTCCACAAAAATTTGCAATCTCTCACCTTTAACATAAGTATTGACAACTCAACACCCCTACGTGTCATACAATAATGTGAAAGATCAAGTTACATTAATATTGTATAAAAAAAAAATATGTCCACAAAAGTACAGCACACTTGGAAGACTTGCCTCCACATAACTACACTTAGGTGTTGTTTACTTTTTTCCTTAGCTAAGGGATTGAACCCACTAACAATTTAATATTATTACTTTTGTAAATGGGGCTCACAAAAATCCCTTATTGTGTCTGTATCTATAAGGAATGAAAATTCACATTCTCCCCAACAAGATGCTTAGACAGACGTGGGGCCCACATCACCCTTAGCTAAGGAAAAAAGTAAACATCACCATATGTGGCTTGGTAGGGACATATTATTTTTAATTACTATATGTAATTTTATATTAACAAAGTGCAAGTTAATGTCGAGGTCCGCCCACATCGCATATAAACGAATATTTCGTATCCCATATCTAAAATACATATAACACATTTGTTAATATTTGAAATGAGATGGCACAAATTTTATAAAAGTTTTATGCTACTAATAAAGTATAGTACCATTAAACTTGGGGGCCATACCGGTATGATAATACCATTAACTATATCTTACTTGATATTGACCCGACATTTATTATAATACAAGTGAAATACTATTTCATTATTAAAGCACTATGATGTAAAAAGGATGAGCAACCTCATAATCAGCTCCATACTTAAAAGTAATATTTGCTAAAAAGTACGAGGATGAGTAACCTTCAAATTAACTCAAGTATGTAAGTGGCATTACAAGCCCAGTACGAGGATGAGTAACCTTCAAATTAACTCAAGTATGTAAGTGGCATTACAAGCCCGATACCAGGAGGCATAATCTTCTAATTAACTCAAGCGTATAAGTGGATTGCAAGCCCATCGCTAAAGGCGGACTCTATTGTCGCCGCGGACACTATTGCCGCACTAACGTGGACACTATTGCCGCACTAACGCGGACGCTATTGCCGCACTAACGCGGACGCTATTGCCGCACTAACGCGGACGCTATTGCCGCACTAACGCGGACGCTATTGCCGCACTAACGCGGACACTATTGCCGCACTAACGCGGACTCTATCGCCGCACTAAGACGAATTCTATATTCGCATAAAGACGAATTCTATATTCGCACCAAAGACGAATTTTATATTCGCACCAAAGACGGACTCTATATCCGCACCAAAGACGGACTCTATATCCGCACCAAGACGAATTCTCTAATTCGCACCAAGACGGACTCTATATTCGCACCAAAGTCGAATTCTATATTCGCACCAAAGTCGAATTCTATATTCGCACCAAAGACGAATTCTATATTCGCACAAAGACGAATTCTATATTCGCACAAAGACGAATCAAATATTCTCAAAAAGAGGAATTCAATATTCGCACAACTACGGAAGTACATTCTCCGGGAAATCTGAAGACGGATGTGATGTCCGCACTATTGTTGCAAGCTCGTACAAGGTGGCTACACCTTTGCCCCTTTTCACCGCATAATGCATGGAGACCATCTCCACCTTCATAAACCTTTTTCATCATCTTCCACTAAGAGATGAACACAAAGGTATTCGGTCGATGCTAGTGTTACCCCGACTATAGAAATATCGTTCTTCTCACGGGGTCTTTACCGTTCAACACGGGAAACCAAGCATTCCAACACCGAAAGAAAAATGATGGCCGCTAACAAAGTAGAGTCTAGCACGACATGGTCAGAACCATATCATACTAGACTGGGGGACATGATGACGTATGGTCCGGGAAGGATATAAAGGAGTAAGTCCTCTTCCGGGGCAGGAGCAAGTCCCCTTCCGGGGCTGGAGTAAGTCCCCTTCCGGGGCTGGAGCAAGTCCCCTTTCGGGGCTGGAGTAAGTCCCCTTCCGGGGCTGGAGCAAGTCCTCTTCCGGGGCAGGAGCAAGTCCCCTTCCGGGGCAGGAGTAAGTCCTCTTCCGGGGCAGTAGCAAATCCCCTTCCGGGGCTGGAGCAAGACCCTTCCGGGGCTGAAGCTTCCCGCCTGAATACGTCGCTATCATGACCTGGGCCCACCAGACAATGATAAATAAGTCCTATAAATAGAAGGCATTGATCACTCTCAATGGTATGATCTCTCTCTCACTAAAACACATACATACCTCTTACTAAACTGACTTGACCGTCGGAGGGTGGCTCCGGGGCTCCGGCCCCGGGACCCCTTCTAACCGGTTTATTTCTTGTACTGCAGCAGATATCCAGGATCGGGATGACATGGGACGGCTCAATCTATTGTCAACATCAGCCCGACGGATTTATGCTTCAACAACAATAGTGATGAACCATAATTAGGGTTTATAAGGATTAGATGAATTGCCCCTTACCGATTTTGCAATTTAATCCAAGAATCAAACAATAATGTGTTTGATTCACGTTCTTGTACATACGTACTAATACCAAGTAAATGTTTATGCAAGTAAAGAACACAAAACAATTTAAGGTTTTGAAAACCAAAAGGCGAACACCCTAAGGAGAGGGTTTCGGCCGAGTTTTAGAACAAGGAAAAGAAAACACACTTTAGGGTTTAGTATTGTGTACAAGAGATACCCAAAACTAAGAACCCTTAATGTGTTTATATAGTGTAGTTATCTTGGAGCTCAAGTTTGATTTGGGTTGGGTTTCCCCTACTTAAACCGATCGGCCTATCCCTCAAAGGGATCTGGAAGCTTCTTGACATACCAAACATTTACACAAATTTCTTTCCTTTTATCGGTTAACGGTCGTTAGTCATTATTCGTTAAATACTAACGGTCGTTATGTGTTTTGTGTATATAATAATTAAATATAACTTTTTATAAATAATTATTATTCATTTACTCTTCATACGTAAAGTGTGCAATCCCGTGATCTCGAGTTCGATCATAACATACGACTACTAAAATAATGTCCACAAAACTAACAGCTCCCACTTGGACATATTTTAATAGTGTAATCACATCGGTTAGCGTCTTGCAACACGCCGATGCCTCTAGTACAACTCGAGTAGGTCTCCTGGAAAAACCTTTAATGATTCATCATTATTATTATCCTTTTGTTACTAATACTACATTAAATAAAGATATGGATTAAAGTCATTCTTTATTCAAATATTTTGTTTCTCGTTGTTTGTGATTGAGCAAGATTACCAAATTTTCTGAACATAATCAGGGGAGATCTTGGGCGTGCACACGCAAACAATCTTGTTAACCCTACGAGGGGCCCAACAGTATTAAACTCCAAAATAAATTTGAAGGAACAAATTCTATCTTGACTACAAGTATAACCTATAAATTTTGCAACAATTCCGAAAACAATCCTTATGACTACCAGTTACGTATAGCGTTAAATTGTTTCACAGAATGCACTACATTCATAACAGTTATCTGGTATCTCAAGTCTAAAGATAACTATTCATCATTTACTTAATAACAACATCCATAAAGTAACATCATGTAGTTTGGGATAAGTCATATATTCAATTCATTGAATATCATGTGAATTTGGTATGTCAACGCATCAACATACTTTCAAGTTTACTCTACCAAAACTCAGATTTGTCTTAATTTAATGATATTCCCATATCATTAACTGACAACGGACGATTTAGAATAACTAAATTATTCATGGATTAAACATGCAAATATATGATACAATTTATTATTAATGAAAATAAACGTACCAAGTACTTAAATTCGTAAATAATAAATGCTTAACATCCTTCATCCAAATACTAAATAGATCAATGCATGAAAATTCTAGTTGATGAATTATGTCTCAAGCTATAACAATCATACTTGTTGACAAGACATAAATCAACCAACTTTGATCTATCAGAATTTTGAGAATACTTATTTCAAGAATTCAACTAATGAAGTTCTTGTACGTGTGCATTCAAATAATTTTGATATTGCCACATAATATGTAACACCCCGACCCGACAAGGGTAGAAATGTCACAATGATGGTTCCATATCAGAATAAACTCAAGCATCGACATAAATAATACAATTGAATTTCAAGGGTTACAATGGAAAATCTGAAACTACAAGGTTACAATACAATAATTTTTAAGTCTAATTATAAATTCTTCTAGTCATCTTCAATAGCTAGCAAGGTCTTCTAAATCCAAAGTACTCTCCACTCATACACAACTTCCAAACTAAAACCTGCCGCAGGAAGAAATGCGGCTGAGCTACGAAAGCTCAGTGAACAGATATAACGATAACAAAGCAGTAATGATAGGGTAGTGAGGTAAGTTAAACATTTCAAGGTGTAACAGGAGTAGGAAAGAAAATGGAAAAGGTTATGCAGATATGTCAAGAGATGGTTACAATAATTAGGTGTAAAGGAAACCGTAACCCACCACCAGCCCAAGTAAAAAATCAAGTCAAGTATCAGGTTGCAGGGTAACAGTAACAGTAATCCACTATGAGCCCAGAAACAGTACATATCAAATCAAGTAATCAGGGTGTACGGAGGGGAGTCCTCGGTACCAAGTACAGTATGAGGGGATACCTCCAGAGTTGGAGTAGCTAGCTCCCAGATATGTGAGTGACGTGTATCACACACACCATCAGTCACCAGATATAATAGATAAGATATACAAATACATATAACAGATAACAGATCTAGGATGCATCCATACGCCCCAGGTGGCCAAAACCTCCTCAACACACCAAATCAGATAAAGTCAGGGACGGAACAGGACATCACTCTCCTGCTCTAGAGTCACGCCATCGATGCATCAATGACATGGACATGAAACCCTCATGCCTAGTGAACAAATAGTGGCTCATAGTCTCAAACCGTGGGTCAAGGGTCAAGTATCAAGTATATATATCAAGTGGTTCAGGTTAAATTTCATTTCAAGTAGGTCATATCCAGATTTATATCAAGGTTCAAGTCAATTTTCCATTTCAATTATATCAGATGGTTCATATTAACTAGTTCATATCAGATGGTTCAATATCAGAGGGTTCAATATCAGATAGTTCAGATCAGATGGTTCATATCAGATAGTTCATATCAGATGGTTCATATCAGATAGTTTATAGCAAAGGTTCTTTCAAAAAGTTTCTATTAAAGTCCATTTAAAGCAATATTTTAAAACGATTTTCATAAAAATGATCTTACAAAATAGTTTTCATAAATTGGTCTTTTAAAACGGTTTTCATAGAGATAGTTTTAAAAATAGTTTTCTTAAAACATTTTCATAAATAATTTAAAAAGGTTTTCTCATACAGTTATAATATCAAGTAAATCTTCAAGGTATCAAAGAAATATGGCAAGGTTCAAAACAAGAGATCAAGGCAAGGGTTCAAGCAAAGGTTCTAATCAAAGGTTCACAATACAAGGGGAACATAGCAATGGCTTGGGGAATCCTAAACGAATCAAGATAAGAAATCAAGAGAACGAAGACACCTTACAAGAAGGGCAGAATATCTGTACCTTATTAGCAGAACACAAGAATAGAAATCGGACAAGGACCAAGTTACTCCTTCCTCGAACCTAACGGAGTAGAAGACAAGATCACAAATGATTTTTAGTTATCTTTCTATTTTAAGTAACTTTCCAAAGATAGCAACTTTTCATATTTAGTAATATTATTTATAATTATCCAAGTTTATCATTTAATCAATTTTAAAGTACTATAGATGACCATATTGATAATTTAAGGTTCATAATATCATTTACATAAGTTTAAGGTTCATATGGTAGTTTTCATAATTTTAGGGTTCATTATGCAATTATAATAAGTTTAAGGATTAAAATGTTATTAAGATAAGATTAGGGTATAAAATGCAAATACTATCAAGTTACAGGTTCTTACAAGTTAAGTCCTTTAGTTTTAGAAAAATAACAATTTAAACCCTTTAGTTTATAAAATAAACACAAAACACCTTTTTAAATTCCTTTTTAACCCCTTTATAATTTCTAACAGTTTTTTTTCACACGAAATTGTTATGTTTTCTATAAATTGTAAATCATATAAGAACTTAGTAATAAAATTCCTAAACATTCCCAGAGATGCTCAAATGTCTTTAGTATTTTACCTAATTTTTCCAGATTTTATTAAGTAGCAAAACTATGGATTAAAATTCAGTTAAACTAACTTGTCCAGATTTCTGATAAATTTCACTATACGAAAAGTTAGTAATTAGAAACCCTTTAAGAAAAATTCATAAAAATCTACAAAAATTCCAGTGACTAATAGACATCCTAAATATTACCCAGTTCAAAGGACACCTTCTAATTCGACACGGTTTGAAAACTAAAATTCAAAAACCCAGACTGATTTTCCAGACTTACAATTCCAGTTTTGAGACTTTATTTTCTATAAATCAAAAAGTAGCCTTCTAGACCTCTAAAAATTACAAGATTAATTTTTCCAGATAGCTATTTCATTGAATTTAGTTCTAGACTCCAGAAACACCAAAATACACGTCCACATCATTTAATTACAGTCGATTAAAATCGGACAATTTTTCAGATCAGCAGCAGTTTCATAAATTCATGCAAGTAGTTAGGGTTTTGATGAACAAATGATCATATATTGACATAAAATGATTATTGTTGGGTTTAATACTTATTTAGGTCGATCATAACATATTTTAACATGTTCATAACCATTTAATTTCAGATTCATACAACCAATTCGATTCAGACACATTAGGGTTTCATTATTTTATGTAATAACTTTATGATTTTATGTGAATCTTTTATCATCATATATATATTAATGACCACAACATTAATGAACGAAAACAAGAATCACAAGAAGGATGATACAATACCCTTGAAGCGTGATCAAAACACAAGAACAAGAACCACAAGATCAACACCAACGATTTCTCCTTCCTTCTTCTTCTCGTTGGAATGAAAAAGAGCAAAGATCAAAGCCTCCTTTGTGGTTTTGCAACCCAATCGAGCAGTAGCAACAAAAGAGAGAGCAGCAGCAACAAAAGAGAGAGCAGCAGCAACGAAGAGAGAGCAGCAGCAACGATTATTTTGATTGAAGGAGAGTTTAGGGTTTTTTTTTTTTTTTTTTTTGGTTTGTTTTGAGTGAGCCGTGTAAATGAGAGTGAGAGGGAGAAATTATAGGCTTGAACCGTGTTTTGTGATTGATCTAAATAAGGAGGTGCCAAAATTGTAGGGATTGCTATCATATGTAGTTATCTTTTTTTTTTGTTCCTTATACCGAAATTCACAAGGCCTTTTTCTTTTTCTTTTTTTTTCTTCTTATGTCGCCCCATTAATTAAATGTGATAGGAATTTATTTTGTGGCCTTTAAATGCATAAAGTAAAGTTTACGTTAACTTAATTTGTTTTGTAACTTAGGTTAAGTTCAAATGAGGTTACTTATATAATTTTCATAAGTTCTCAAAAATTTTAAATTCGAGGGTATTTTTGTCATTTCGGATTATATTAATTTCAGGGTTTTACATAATACTTCATAAAGTGTGTGATATCCTCAATAACCAATTTATGATAATTAAACTTTCAAACATTTTTAAAGTTTAAAGTATTCTTATTCTTTTAATGTATAATTCAACTATGCTCTTAGTGAGCACAACTAGTTCACATGTCCAAGGATGAAATCCTACTATGACTAGTATTGAGTGTCATCTCAATTAAACCAGCATCATTATAAACAAACAACAATATACTATTTAAAATTCCGTAAACTTGAATATCTATTGTGTAATGTTTGATGCGTTCCAAACTTTCAAGTTTGTTGGCTATGACAATTTGCACAACAATTGACAAATTGTTCATTTATAAAATCTGAAAGTTGTTCCAGGCTGAGGATGTAATTCTATATTCAAACATATTTCAATAGAATAATCATTACACTAGTTATCTAATAACTTTTAATTAGATATCAACATTCTCATAACATCTTATAACAATTTGTTTATGTAACATGATGTTCATGAAAAATTTTCGAGTCATACTCAGATTTCATTCATGTTCTATCTTATTTAAAAGATAGGTATCCATTTAGACATTCAAAATGATATATCATGTTCTATTAGATTTATTTACCGCATATGTTTATAATAATAAACACACATTCCAAGGTTATATGTTTTATTTCCTAAATCTTTCAAGTGAAGTTTCATTCCAAGTTAAGACTTAACATTTAACTTATATGAAATGTTACTTCCTATATGTTATCCAACATATATGATTTAAGAAAGTAAACATAATACTCCCACTAGCTTTCAGGAATGCTTAGGAGTTATCTTATTTCAAATTATAAATCAAAATTTGGATTTTAATATTTAAACATAAGACTCATCTCCTAGATGCATGCATTTGTCTGTACTTGAATTCTTGCATTTTGTACACTTTCAAATATTATATGAATTCATAAAACTCTTAATTACTTACCGTCCTCGCTTAAGTAATTATACAAGAAAGAGTTTAATAATCCATTGTCAAATTTCATATTCATGAAAATAAGTATGACAATTACCATCTTTGTATATTTAATGTGCTTAAAATTATTCAATCATAGTTAATTGCTTAAGTATGATTAATAATCTTGTCATAAGACATGCATTAAAATATGTGTACAATATTGTCCATATGATTTCTACACAAAGATTTAAACCACTAGGGTTACCTTATCTTTGAAGAAACTCATCTTCATTCTCTAGTCTAACTATTAAGAATTAAGATAAACCAATTTTTCAAAAATTGATTATCTTTATGGACAACATCTTTAACATTCATAGTATGAGTAATTTACCCAATTCAATATTTGGTAATGCATCATAATATAATCCTCAGCATATTAATCAAATATCGGAGATATCCTTGCGGATCTATGAATGAGAATTCCATCATCTTGAGGTCTATCATTTATATGTTTAGCCTCATCATGATTTTCACTAGTGTGTTTTAGAAGATTATGTATCTTGTAATTTTATCTTTTCAAGATAAAACTCCCACTTGCTTTTTGTAATTTATAGACTATCTATAAATACTTAGCAAATAAAGCAACAATACAATGTTCTCTTTTTGGGACATTACAAATACATATTGACAGTTCCTGACATTTAGTTTGTTAATAACCTACTCATAAGTAGTTTAACAAATTCATAACTTCATTTTAAGACTTAATGTGATTCATCACATTCCATAACAAAATGGTGTCTTATTAATCTTTTAGATTGGAGTTTTATTGAGTATATCCAATCCATACTCAATTTTCTAACCTTGATAACTTTTGAAAGAAAAGAAGTCATAGTTATCTTTAATCAAACAATATAACAAGAGTTTGATTTTCCTAACTGAACATACCATAAACATTTGGTATTTCATTAGGATTAATATTGTAAGACAATCTTACAATATGTAAGATAAATATATTTCGTTTGGATTATCTATTCACCAACTAAGTCAACTTAATGGTATAATAGAATTTTCAAGCCAATTTCATGCTATATAACATAAGTACTTTTTGACCAAGTCACTTCATGTCCATGTCTCAACAAGAAGACATAAACTGTTATAATCCCACTATACGTTATAAATCATTGATCAACTCAATGACTTCTTGTATATGTCTTAAAAAACATAACAAGTTAACGTCTTACTTTATTATAAGTCTTGTAACAATTAAAAGACTTCATGTTTATATCTTTACAATGAAACATAAACATGTTTAACTAAAGTAATCATGAACACTATTTCTTGGTTTCAATAGTAATTTCAAGTTAATTTATTACTTCACTTATTTTATGTCATTCCAAAATTACATAAATATTCAAATTGAAGTAGTATTAGATTACTTCATATATTTATGTCATTTCAATAATACATAAATATTTAGTTTGAAGTAGTCTTATTATCATATTGACACTTGTTCTAATTGGTATCTAATTTAGAAACTGCAAATTATCCAGATACGGTCTCACGTAACATGGAGTTTTACCTTGTTATTGCAATCTAGCTAAGCTCTCACATAATGTAAATTGCAATACCAAGTGTTTCTTGGATTAGATGGGGTAGAACGTTAGTCTCTTACCTTGCAGTCAAGAGAATCCTTTAAATCATATTCCTATGTGTTGTACCTTGCACACAATAAATATTTCTCCCACTTGTGCATGGAACAACATCATGTATCAGATAAACAACATGTCACTCGTTTGTTTATGTGATCAATATGATTATGTCATAGATATTATCATAATTAGTAGATATAGAACCACATTGTCTAGTAAGAAAACGTACATGACAATCCTTAAAAACAAACGTGTCTACTATTGGAGAGTAATTATCTCAAGACATTCTAGAGATAATCTGGGTTACTACGAAGATGAAAAAGCTTGTAGCTCCCACTGAATTACAGATCATTACAATAATTCATTATTCAGTAATTACAACACAATGCTCCCACTGGATTTGACAACATTATAAGTGTTTCATAACCAGTAAAAGAAAATAGTGTGCTATTTACTTTCCTACACCTTTGAGAAAACCCATACGTAATAATTACTTAGGTACTAAAAGAATGTATTATACTTTGTAAATGATGGACTATCCATCAATGCAATTAACTTGAAAAATTGGGCATGCAATTTCTTCCTTAATAGGTCTACCATCCCCACAATGGTATATAGCACCTTTAAATGGTCAAAACAAAACAAATAGATAAAATATACTAGTTTGTCTTTTACCATTTTACGGTAATTAGTCTAACTTCTAATTTAATAACTCATAAAAAGTTACACATGTTTTCCAGTTAACCAAATGTCATATTGGTTATATGAGAATTCAATTACCGAAAGAGAGTAATGAAATCTCTATGGAAAATGTGCAATTCTCTTAACTATTAAAGATTGTTATGAGTTATGTATTTAGAATTTAGACAATTCTAATTTTCCTATCATATCTTTTTCATTCATGAAAAAGAATAGGATTAAGTCTCACGCTTCTCTCATGAAAAGGAGACTAGGTTTATCCTTTTAGTAAAATTGACTCTAGCCAAAACCCCCTATGGGTGTAGATCAATTTACCAATAAAAGAATATCCCACGTTTACGGTTTAATGTTACATTAATACATTAAAAGAATTTACAAAATTCAATTTTAGTATTTTCGATAATACAATCTTTAAGAAAATTAAATACCCATTGGTTTATATTCATATGAACCATAGAATTTTCTTAAAGCTAGGATCCTAATTGACATAATTCCATTACATCAGTTGATCTGCTAATAATGAAAGTATTCAACAAGGTAATTGTCGAACAATAATTGGCAAACAATTTCCAATTCCTAGATCTTTAGGGGATTTATATTGGCAAACAATTTCCAATATAAGCATGTTTTATCCCCATCTTATGCCTTGAGTTCAAGTTCTTATTTACAACTCAATTTAAGTCGTCTAAATTAAAAAACTGTAAATTAACATAGTCTCATTGCATTAGTTGATCTGCTAGTAATGAAAGTATGAATTTACCTTTACATTGTAATCTAGTCCAAGCTCTCACATGACGTAAGTCACAACTTCAAGTGTTTTTTTAATTAGATGGCATTAACTTAATTTTAAAGGGTACTAGTTTTGATGTTTATAATCAAAATATGTACGAAGAAGCATGCATACATCTTCATATCATAAGTTTAATAAAACATTTTTATTTACTAATTCATTAAGATCAAATTTACAAACTTTTTCAATTGAGGTATTGGGTTCACCAATCAAAGAATTTACCTTTAATTATCGTCCATTACATCGTACTTTTGCATAAGTCTAAAGACTTAGTGTTTCGGATAATTACCACAAAGTGGCACATGGAATTAAAACTAATTCACCCTTAAGGTGATTTTGTACATAAAATAGTCATACTTAGTAGCTCCAATTTGACGCACAAAGGAGCGTAGAAACAAAAGTCAGCGCAAAGCTTATTAAAAACCCGTTCCTACTTATACCCCTCTTATAGTTTGTCACAATTTGGTAAGCCGTTCGTACTATTGGTACAAAACTCAACAATCAATTAAAACACTTTGAAAATTTAACTCTTCGAAAATAATTCATTGTTTCACCATTATTTAGTCCATATTATTTTTCTATTCAAAATTACCCTTTTTCGTTTATAAACATGTCTTTACAATAAATAAACAAAAAACAAGTAATACAAATAAAAAATAAAACAACTAAATAAATTTACATAACATAACAATTAATTATGTAAAAACATGTAGCCACATGCAAACTTAATTCGATAAAACCTATTAATAATCAATTCTAGGTTTATATTGTATATATTCAACTAAGACTATCACTTACAAAGGTAAGTGAGCCACATGCGTCGACGTATCGATTGCGTTAGTCATAATTAAATATACACCACATAGCACGTAATTGATTACTTAATATATTGAAGTCTTCCCCAATTCGACATTTATCAATTAAATTACATGTGTATTCATATAGCAAATTTAAACAATTTAAATCATCACAACAATGAATCCATGCAAAACATGCACGTTTTCATGGATTCTACATAACAATTATCAAGTTGCCACAATATCGCATACTTAAACACATAAACATATTAAACCTAGGGTTTCCAATCAAATTAAATTACAAAACCAAACCCTAAATAATTATAGGGCAATCGGCCCAAAAATAAAAAAATAAAAATTAGGGTTTCGATTTTGTATAAACCCTAAATCGACCAAACATGAAAAACACAATCAAGATTCATTTTTTATGTGTTTCGGTAATTAATTACACGTTATAACCTGGCTCTGATACCACTGTTGGAATATTTATATCATGACAATCATAATTAAATACAATATACATCAAAGAACACATGCGGAAGCGTAGGAACAATAACACATAATTAATTAACCGAATTTAAGCGTATGCTTACCTTGATGATTCTAGCAAAACAAGAATCAATCCAAGCAACAATAGTGATTGTGGAAAACTAGAAGGGGGGTTGAATAGTTTTACGTCTTTTTATTTTATTTTGAAAACTTTTGTTTACTTTTAAAAACTTAGATTCGAATTATGTGAACTCAATTCTTGAACAATATGAACAAATATAAGTGTATCTAAACTGACGATGTAAGTAATGTAATGAAATGAAATAAAAGATAGAGATGGAAAGATCTAACCGAGAGACAAAGGATTTATAGTGGTTCGGCTACAAGGACACCTTCCTTGCCCTACTCCACTCCCCGAGCACCTAACTCGAGAGTTTTCTTCACTATATCAACAAGCTCCCTTATGGCGGAGAAAACCTTACACAACTTTGGCTTACACTGGTTTAACGACACAAAGCTAGATGTCGAGTTCTAATCGTAGCTAGAACTAATCTCACAACTTCACTACACGACTTATTTACACCTTCTTCACGACTTCTTCACACGACTTCGTTACACCTTCTTCACGACTTCTTCACACCTTCTTCACGACTTCTTCACACCTTCTTCACAACGGCTTCACGACTACTTCACAACCTATCACTACCTATGTACTTCTCTACTTCTTCACACCTTCACTACTTACACACCTTCACTTCTTCACAACTTCACTACTTACACACAAATCTAGCCTATACAAATATACACACTCCTATCTAACAAATATACACAACTTTTACAAATGAGTGAATAATTAACAACCAACTTAGATAACAAGATGATACTAAGTTGTAACACTTCTAATCTTGATCACTAGAAGTATTATTCTTTTGCACTTTTATGGTGGAAGCTTTGGATCACTTGAAACAAAAGCTTATAATTATATGATCAAAGGGTTTTTGAAGATATGAAATGAGATCTAGAACTGAAAGTTTTTAGTGCAAAAGGTAAGTAAAAATCCAGGGGAAGGCTGGTATTTATAGGCAGAAAAACTGGACAGCTGGAAGCTACTGGAGCGTGGTCGGCCCCCTTAAATAGGGGGCGGTCCCCTTAATTTTATGGGGGCCGCCTAGCAAAATTAAGGAGGCCGCCCAAGCCAACCGTCGCCCAGTTTTTTCTTTTTGTGGGGAAGGTTTTTCTGGAACATTTTTACTGATTTTGGTTAAAAATTTGAATTAATAAATTTATAATGAATTAAACCTTTTTATTTATTACCAAAAATGTTTTTCTAAAAGATATAAAATGTTTTTGACATTTTATAAAAAATCTAGTGTTTAAGAAAATGTTCCTTTGATCATATAATGCATTAAGCACTTGTTTATTCATACCTTAAGTGATTAAGTTGTAGAAGTGAATATTTACAACTAAATACTTGTTTATTTGATAAGTTTATGTTTAATGAGTTTATATTTTGTGATCATTAAAACATAGAGATATGAATAATGTTTTTAGGCATTATTTATGTCAACAATCTCCCCCTTTTTGATGATTATAAAACTTAAACTTATTAAATCCAAAAATTTATTTTTGGACAAGTATTTAGTGAGTTTATATTCACTTCTCCCCCTTTTTGTAGAATCAAAAAGGTTATGCCGACAAGTTTTAGAAACTAAATTTGTCGGGACGAGAACTCCCCTTTGATGTTTACTCCTCCTCGTTCGAGGGGACCAAGGAGACGAGCTATGGAAATCTTGGCTGCAAAAACAAGTTAGGAGACACAAGATACATATATATGCATAGCAAAAATATTTAGAACAACTAACTAATTTATTTATGCATTCAAGATGATCATATATAACATATGAATCATCATTACATTACATAAAATACTTAAAACATAACGATTACAACATAACTAGAAACACTAATGGTCCTCATATTGCCAAAGAGAGTGATTGGACTTGCTTGCGACATAAAAGGGTGAGGGATTTTATTTTGAGGCGGAAAGCATGTGGATGGGTTTTAGTTATGTGATGGTGAGGGAAATGGAGCGGATCCAGTGATGTTATATCGTTGTAGGGGAGGAATGGGATGAGGACGAGTGAGTAGATATTCGATCCAAGAAATATCTTCACTTAAGTGGAGAATTTGTTTTTGAAGGAAGATGCAACAAGGGCAATAGTGGGTGTGGTTTGTAACTTGATCCAAGTTAAGAGAGTGGGGTAGGCAATTTGAGTAAGGTGAGGATGGAGGTTGTCCCTTGTTGCATTGTGTGAGGTGCATAGCAAGGAGATCACTAAGATCATGGATTTGGTTAATCTCTTCATGAAGCTTTTGCTTTTCATGAATGGGGATTTGGTTATTTGGTGGAAATGGATGGTATTGGGGTGTATGATTTGAGGAAAAGTTTGATGTTTGACCAAGGTGATGAGGGTTTTCAAGGATTCCATTGAAGTTGGTTTGATGTTTAGGGGAGTAGTTTGGAATGAATGTGGATGTTTGGCCAAAATGATAGGGTTTGTGAAATGGTTCAATGGAATGAGGTTGTGATCTTGGAGAGTAGTTGGGGATGAATGATGATGGAGGTGTTGGTTGTCTTGTCGCACCATTTGTGATGGGCTTGTGGTGAGAGTGAGGTTTTCTTTTCCACCCGGGTTTTAAGGTCATCCTTGCTAGCTTTGAGGTTTTTGGTTTTGGGTTGATAGGAGAAGACATGATGGGATGTGGTGAGATATGGGGTTATTTATAGTGGAGGATTTGTGTTGTTTAGGAATGGATAGGCTTGTTGGGTTATTAGGACAAAATGTGTTTGTGAATTTTGGGGAAGTATAGGATCAAATGGGATAAAAAGCAGAAAAAGATTCTGTGAATCCGTCCAGCAGATGGCCGGTCCCCTTAATTATGGGCGGTCCCCTTAATAATTAAGGGGGCCGCCTTATGAATTAAGGGGGCCGCCCATCTGGTACCTTTCTGGGTTCCATAAATAGATTTTTCTGTAGAAATAGGTGAGGATAGCTATGTTTTGAGCTTTTGGTTTTAGGCAAGTCCCACTCTTTGAGGCAATAGAGAAACATATTAAGCATGCATGGCATATAAGATAAATAAATAAGCAAGCAATAAGTTATATCTAGCAATTTAGAGAATTAAGAAAATTAATCATCTAAGGCAAGGGTAATGGAGCAAAGGCACTAGAAACTAATGGGGAATAGGTGATGGAACAATTGTGAGGATGTAATTAATAAGCTTGTTCTAGTGTGTGCCTATATGCAACTAATGTGGAGATGTGATTGTTTTGACTCCTAAATGCAAAAATTTCCTAAGAAACAATCCAAGGTCTCATTGATTTGATTTTGCTCAATATATGAATATCAAAGATATATATACTAGATTATATACTTTGACAATTCATGTGAGATCTTTATGCATGGAAAAAAAATATTTTTAGCATTATTCAACAATGTAAGGAAAATGGTTTTCATGTGTTTTCCTAGATGTGAGAATGATTTGTAGAAAATAGATTGGGTTTTGTTTATAAATATGTTTATGCAAAAAAAAAAAATTCCCAATCTTTTATTTTGTGCAAAACAGATTCCTAGACTCAGATGGGAGGAAAGAGGAAAAAAAATTTACAGACAGATGGCCGGTCCCCTTAATGACAAGCCGGTCCCCTTAATAATTAAGGGGACCGCCTTTATAACATTAAGGGGTCCGCCCATCTGGAAAAAAATTGTACCAAAAATGCAGAAAATTCAGTCAATTTGTTCCATCATCCCTAGGCCTAAACGTAAGTGGTTAAAGAGCTCACGCTTAAGGGGCTTAGTGAATATGTCTGCTAAGTTATCTTCCGATGCAACCTTTTCTATAGATATGTTTCCTTTTTGAACGTTATCGCGGAGGAAGTGGTGGCGTATTTCTATATGTTTAGTCCTAGAGTGTTGAACTGGATTCTTACTTAAATCTATAGCACCTTTGTTATCACACATAATTGGGACATTATCTAACCTAATGCCATAATCTACGAGAGCTTGTTTCATCCATAGTGCTTGTTGACATGCCTTTCCAGCGCTTACATATTCGGCTTCTGTGGTAGAAATAGCAAGAGTGGTTTGCTTCTTCGAGAACCAAGATGTTAGACAACATCCCATGAACGTGCAAATTCCGCTAGTGCTTTTTCTATCCACGTAGTCTCCCGCATGATCCGAATCCGCATAGACGATGGTTTCTATGCCGGATCCCTTAGGATACCATAATCCTAAGTGTATAGTGCCTTTAATGTATCGGAAGATACGCTTAACCGCTTCTAGGTGAGAGGTTTTGGGATCCTCTTGAAAGCGAGCACAAAGGCAGACACTAAACATGATATCCGGTCTACTTGCCGTTAAGTATAGTAAACTACCTATCATTCCTCTATACTTAGTGTTTTCTACGGACTCACCCTCTTCATCTCTTGTGAGTTTTACTTCCGTAGACATCGGTGTTTTCATGGGCTTAGCGTCTTCTAATCCAAATTTCTTGAGCATTTCCTTAATGTACTTAGATTGATTAAAAAATATTCCATCTTCTAATTGTTTTATTTGTAATCCTAGGAAGAAATTAAGTTCACCCATCATACTCATCTCAAACTCATCATGCATGATTTTGGCGAATTCATCACACATATCCTGACAAGTCGATCCGAATATAATGTCGTCGACATATATTTGGACAATGATGAGATTTGGGCTTTTCTTTTTCGTGAAAAGAGTGTTATCTACCATTCCCATAGAATAATCATGTTTAATAAGAAATGCCTTTAATCGATCATACCAAGCCTTGGGAGCTTGTTTGAGTCCATATAAAGCTTTCTTGAGTTTATAAACATAATCAGGTTTTGCGAAGTCAATGAATCCTGGAGGTTGTGCCACGTATACCTCCTCATTGATAAAACCGTTAAGGAATGCACTTTTCACGTCCATTTGAAATAACTTAAAATCTAGGGCGCATGCATAGGCAAGTAGTATTCTTATAGATTCTAATCTAGCTACGGGGGCATAAGTTTCGTCATAATCTATTCCTTCTTGTTGATTATATCCTTGGGCAACTAACCTAGCTTTGTTCCTAGTAACTATTCCATTTTCATCTAACTTATTTCTATAAACCCACTTAGTTACTATGATGGTCATGTTCATGGGATTTGGGACTAGTTCCCAAACGTCATTAGTCTTAAATTGATTTAGTTCTTCTTGCATAGCCATAACCCAACTTTCATCTTTTAATGCGTCATTTATATTTTTAGGTTCTATAGTTGATAGGAAACAAAAGAAGTTATTTTTGTCTTGAGCTTGTGATCTAAGGGTTCTTTGATTTAGGTTTCCTATTATATTATCTAATGGGTGTGATTTAGATTCCTTAATATTTACTATTTTGTTTTTTCCTAGTGTTAAATCTTCATTATCATCACCTAGGGGCTTAGTTTTACTAACATCAATAGCTTCTTCTTCAACTAGGTCATCATCTTCAAGAGGCAATGTCTTAGGTGGTGATGGAGTTTCATCAAAAGTTACATTTAAGGACTCTTCTACTTTCATAGTGTGTTTATTGAGTATTATGTATGCTTTACTATTTTGTGAATACCCTAGAAAGATTCCTTCGTACGACTTAGGATCAAACTTAGTAAGGTAATCTTTTGTATTGAGAACAAAACATTTGCTCCCGAATACCCTAAAGTAATTTAGATTAGGTTTTCTACCTTTTAATAACTCATATGGGGTTTTTCCTAAAATTCGCCTAATTGAGACTCTATTTATTATATATGTTGATGTATCTACTGCATGGCACCAAAATTTTTGTGGGATAGATTGTTCAGTTAGCATTGTTCTACTCATTTCTTGTAATGTTCGATTCTTTCTTTCTACTACCCCATTTGATTGTGGAGTGCGAGGAGCGGAGAAATTGTGAGATATCCCATTTAAATCACAATATTTTCCGAATTGCACTTCGTTATCAAATTCCCGACCATGGTCCGTCCTAATTGATACTATAGAACATCCTAATTTATTTTGAATCATTTTACTAAATATTTCAAACTTATTAAAGGCTTCGGTTTTATCAATTAAAAATCTAGTCCACGTCTATCGTGAATAGTCATCTACAATTACTAAGGTATAACGATTACCTCTGTAACTCCGCACAGCGGATGGAACAAAAAGGTCAATGTGTAATAATTCTAGGCATCTAGTAGTGGAGACTATATTCTTAGCTTTGTGACTAGCATGTGCTTGTTTTCCTATTTTACATGCATCGCAAAAGTGTTGGTCATATCTTAGGTTAGGCAAGTTTCTAACTAATTCTTTAGAGGCTAGGGATTGTATTTGTTGCATATTTGCGTGACCTAATCTTCTATCCCACAATGTAGAGTTTTCATCTAAGGTTGCTAGACATATTTTATCTTCCGGTTTATTTCCTAGTTTCATAACATATACGCCACCTTTCCTAATTCCTCTACCTATGACCTTTCCGTCCTTAACTATTTCGCTATCTTTACTTGTAAAAGTAACCCTACACTTATTATCACATATTTGTCCTATACTAAGCAGGTTATATGTTAAATTATCTACATGCTCAACATTTTCAATAGTTAGGGAGTCTTGAGAGATCGTACCTTTGCCAATGATTTTCCACGAAAATCACTACCGAAAATAACATTACCTCCGTTGTATGCCTTGTAGGAGGAGAATAGCTTCCGGTTTCCCGTCATGTGCTTCGAGCATCCACTATCCTTAATCCATTCGTCGGGCTCCAAATTTATCCCTAGACATATTTCATCGGTGGCTTGAGCTACAAGGCACTTTTCGTCTTTTGCTCTGTCCGCTTCATCTTTGTCGCTATCGCTCCATGTTCCACTAACAAATGCGCTTTCGTAATCATAACCCGGTGGCTTTGGACATTCGCCAATGAGATGGTTTTGGCTTCCACATCTAAAACACTTTCTTTTCCCGTAGTTATCATTTCTATTTCTTTGAAGCGATCTTCTTTCATCTCGCGGTTGTCTCGTGAATCTTCCTTGTCTTTTGAAGAATTTCTTGAATTCTCTTACGGCCATTGCATATTCTTCATCTTCACTATCGTCACTTGAATCATCGTCATCACTAAGTTCCTTTTTGGCTTTTAGCGCGAGAGACTTGATTTGATCTTTCTAGCTCTTGACCGTTTCCGAGTCCCTCTTTATAATTTCATCATGAACCTTCAAGTTGCCAATAAGCTCATCAAGTGATAACGTCATCAAGTTCTTTGACTCTTCAATCGCCGTGACCTTCGCGCGCCATTTCGGTTGTAATACCCTAAGAAATTTCCATACACAATTTTTGCTAGAAAAAGTCTTATCAAGTGCTTTTAAACTTGTGATGATTGTGTTAAATTTAGCAAATGCATTATCAATAGATTCCTCTTCAGGAATTGTAAATTGTTCATATTGTTGAACAAGAAGATCTATTTTATTACCTTTGACTTGACTATTACCTTGGTGAGTGATTAGTAAAGAATCCCAAATCTCTTTTGCGGTTTGACACATAAAAATTCTTTCATATTCTTTGCGTGGTAACGCATTATAAATTACCATTTTAGCTTCATTATTTTTTGCTAGTTTCATTTTTAAACCATCATTTTGTTTTTCAAAAGGTACAATTTCATCTATTTTAGTTAGGGTATTATATTGAATAGGGGGAAAATCACCATAGGTAATAACATGCCAAAGATCAAGATCTTTTGATTTCACATAAGTTTCGAACCTATTTTTCCAATAAAGAAAACCATTACTTTCAAATAGTGGTGGTCTTTGCGTGGATTGCCCTTCTAAATAATTTTCAGATTCCATAGATCGTTTCAAGTTTTAAAATACAGTTAATTTTAAAAATCTTGTTTGACATGGCTCTTGATACCAATTGTGGAAAACTAGAAGGGGGGTTGAATAGTTTTACGTCTTTTTATTTTATTTTGAAAACTTTTGTTTACTTTTAAAAACTTAGATTCGAATTTATGTGAACTCAATTCTTGAACAATATGAACAAATATAAGTGTATCTAAACTAACGATGTAAGTAATGTAATGAAATGAAATAAAAGATAGAGATGGAAAGATCTAACCGAGAGACAAAGGATTTATAGTGGTTCGGCTACAAGGACACCTTCCTTGCCTTACTCCACTCCCCGAGCACCTAACTCGAGAGTTTTCTTCACTATATCAACAAGCTCCCTTATGGCGGAGAAAACCTTACACAACTTTGGCTTACACCAGTTTAACGACACAAAGCTAGATGTCGAGTTCTAATCGTAGCTAGAACTAATCTCACAACTTCACTACACGACTTATTCACACCTTCTTCACGACTTCTTCACACGACTTCTTCACACCTTCTTCACGACTTCTTCACACCTTCTTCACGACTTCTTCACACCTTCTTCACAACGGCTTCACGACTACTTCACAACCTATCACTACCTATGTACTTCTCTACTTCTTCACACCTTCACTACTTACACACCTTCACTTCTTCACAACTTCACTACTTACACACAAATCTAGCCTATACAAATATACACACTCCTATCTAACAAATATACACAACTTTTACAAATGAGTGAATAATTAACAACCAACTTAGATAACAAGATGATACTAAGTTGTAACACTTCTAATCTTGATCACTAGAAGTATTCTTCTTTTGCACTTTTATGGTGGAAGCTTTGGATCACTTGAAACAAAAGCTTATAATTATATGATCAAAGGGTTTTTGAAGATATGAGATGAGATCTAGAACTGAAAGTTTTTAGTGCAAAAGGTAAGTAAAAATCCAGGGAAAGGCTGGTATTTATAGGCAGAAAAACTGGACAGCTAGAAGCTACTGGAGCGTGGCCGGCCCCCTTAAATAGGGGGCGGTCCCCTTAATTTTAAGGGGGGCGCCTAGCAAAATTAAGGGGGCCGCCCAAGCCAACCGTTGCCCAGTTTTGTCTTTTTGTGGGGAAGGTTTTTCTGGAATATTTTTACTGATTTTGGTTAAAAATTTGAATTCATAAATTTATAATGAATTAAACCTTTTTATTTATTACCAAAAATGTTTTTCTAAAAGATATAAAATGTTTTTGACATTTTATAAAAAATCTTGTTTAAGAAAATGTTCCTTTGATCATATAATGCATTAAGCACTTGTTTATTCATACCTTAAGTGATTAAGTTATAGAAGTGAATATTTACAACTAAATACTTGTTTATTTGATAAGTTTATGTTTAATGAGTTTATATATTGTGATCATTAAAACATAGAGATATGAATAATGTTTTTAGGCATTATTTATGTCAACAGTGATGAACCCTAATTAGGGTTTATAAGGATTACACGAATTACCCCTTACCGATTTTGCAATTCAATCCAAGAATCAAACAATAGTGTGTTTGATTCACGTTCTTGTACACACGTACTAATACCAAGTAAATGTTTATGCAAGTAAAGAACACAAAACAATTTAAGGTTTTGAAAACCAAAAGTCAAACACCCTAAGGAGAGGGTTTCGGCCGAGTTTTAGAAGAAGGAAAAGAAAACACACTTTAGGGTTTAGTATTGTTTACAAGAGATACCCAAAACTAAGAACCCTTAATGTGTTTATATAGTGTAGTTATCTTGGAGCTCAAGTTTGATTTGGGTTGGGTTTCCCCTACCCAAACCGATCGGCCTATCCCTTAAAGGGATCCGGAAGCTTCTTGACATACCAAATATTTACACATATTTCTTTCCTTTTATCGGTTAACGGTCGTTAGTCATTATCCGTTAAATACTAACGGTCGTTATGTGTTTTGTGTATATAATAATTAAATATAACTTTTTATAAATAATTATTATTCATTTACTCTTCATACGTAAAGTGTGCAATCCCGTGATCTCGAGTTCGATCCTAACATACGACTACTGAAATAATGTCCACAAAACTAACAACAACATCATTTTATACATTGTTAAATGGAAGTCTCTCGGTAGTGTATAACAAATCAACAAATGCCTAGGATCTATGTATACAACTTGTAGTGTATATCCAACTCGATAATGTCCTTATACTTTTGAAATTAGCATCGTTTACTTTTTCCATCTCAGATTATAGGTTCACATTTTTATCTTGTTTTTAAAATAAGTTTCAATTTTCATATTATACTATATACTAAAAGGGGGAAGGGTGCTTCCCCCCAAATTAAACTCACACAAAATAAAGTCACACATGGCTATTATGCATTGGTTGTAACTCACACATGGCTATTATACATTGGTTATGTAACTATTTAGTCGACTGTAGCATGGTATATGGCATATATACATTGGTTGTGTTACTATTTAGTCAACTGTAGCATGCCTCTTCCCTCCAAAATGAAGTCGGTTCCAGGCAAAAAAATAAAATAAAAAAATACAAGTATTAATACACTTAGTTCCCCCTATTCTGATTCTAGACCTTTCTTCACACTTGCCTCCACCTTCACCCTCAGAAAACACACACGAAACAACACGACTCTCTTCTCCCCTGATTCATCAAACACACAAATCTAATAATCAAAGTCCCAAGTTTTATGATCCACCGACCGTTTTTGAGCTTGGCTTTGTACCGCTTCGCTCCTGCTTTTCAAACGCTGGAGAAACTTCAATCGAAGGAAGAGAACGAGATTGAGAAAGTGACAGGCCCGGTCACCTCGGATCAGCGTAAGATCTGGAATAGAAAGTGTGCAGTGCGCCTATTCCCTGACTAATGAGATAGCCCGTGCAAGCTTTTAGAATCCAATTCCATTCAATGGCTACCATATCTCTTTTCCCCACTCTATTGATCCGGACTGGATGGACTACTTCACTTATACACAAACCTAGAAGAAGGTATACTCAGTCATTAATTTAATTTTTTTTGTTCCTTATTTCAAATATTGATTTTGTATTCTTATTTGGGTTCTAAGAATTGTGCTAAACCAAGGTATACTCTTTGGTTTCATGTCGGTTGGTATTTTAGTTAATTGATCTAAGGCAAAAGCTTGCTTAATTGTTATTTTGGTTAATTGATATATACATCTTTGGTTTCACTGTTGTTACTTGGTGTTATGACTTAAGGCAAAACCTTGATATATGATTTTGGCGATAAAACGCTAAAAACCCATGTTTGTTTTATGTTTTTCATGGGTTTTTGCTGTTTTGTTAGTGCCTTATTTGTGTCATGGATCTTGGATAAAGATGCTTATGCATTGGGTGTGTGATAAAAGAAATAGGTATGTGGTGTAGTTCAACTAATGTTTTGTCTGCTAGAAATTAATCTGAATTATCATTAGACGTGTTCATGTTGAGTTGTACTTCACTTAATTAGAAATGCACTTGGTTATTTGGATCTCTTACAGGAACTTCTTAATATGTTACCATGTAGGTTAATCTGTTATGCGTGCATTCGAAGAAGCATATGAATCATGTTCCCAAGATTGCTGAAATGAAAAGGATGATAAACACAAGAACTTTGAAGAAAATGGCATTGCTTACAATATGATAAGCGTTATCTCAATGTGATAAGATAATATAATGAGGTATTTGGATTATTTATTAGGACTGCTTATCTGTTTATTGTGGTTTTTATATAGTAGTGAGTAGTTTTTACTATTTGGATACAAGCAAAGTAGTATGTGTCATGAGGTTGTTCAAATAATGTATCTCAAAACCTTTCTCAATTATATACCACGTTTCTTATCTATTAGTAAAAAGTTTTATTTGTATGACCAGTACTCAAAATTGAAGTATCTATGTGACAAAGATGCGAATACAGTAAGTACACAACAAATGTTGTGTACAAAGAAGTTTTGAGTAGCATATGAATAAATATCATGTAATTGATTTGTTGTCATACTTATGATTGTTCTTTTTACATATTATATATGAGCGCGATAAAGATGCAATAGGTATGTGTTTGTTTCCCGTTTAGAATTTGTGCTCAACTGTTGTGTCTATACTAAAATAGGTCCAAATAGCTTCATTTTGTCACTCAAAAGTCGAGTTTGTTTGTTTTTTTACATTTAATCATAGCCATTTAAAGTTTCACCTACACACGACAATCCCAAATTTCTTTGTTCGGTGCTATTGTACTTATAAATTCTAATTAAGTTACAAATCGTTGATACAATGACGACTGTTTAGATCATTTCATAGCCATCCATCATTCTTAGCCACATATTCTCATGTTAAATATATAAATCGGAAATGCGTCGTTATCAAGATATTAATAACTCATTCTATAGGAGGAGAACACATATGTACAGATCAATGTTAGTTTTATTGTCATTTTTTCCTTTAAAAATCCAACCATAGTAACACAAGTGTACTATTAGTAAGAAATTTCAAGTCCCATTTCTTGAAATAAGCAAAGATTTCAACAACCAAAGCAACAATATTAATAGCAAGAAACACTCTTATGAACATATATATAATCTTTTCTTTATATTTGACTTCATATTTGTTTGAGTCTGATAAAGCATGACGATTTTTATCCGAAATAAAGGTTTTCGGAAAACCCGTTGCTACGCTTTTTTTTTTTTTTTTTTTAAATAGATTGGTTTAGGTAACAAGGAGCAAGGCTGCGGTGGAATAGATCAAACATGGGAAAAATTCTCACGGGTTGCAAGATGATAGTTGGACATCTGAGATACGGGGTTGCCTTCTTTATAAGTTCGCTTTATGGTTTGCTAGGCCTGAGGTGAGGTCTGCTTGATGTGAGCCGAACCATGTCTGCAGTTTGCACCAGGCAGCGAATGTCTCCTTTTCAAGTAATCTTTCTTACCTTGCACATTTAAACTTGACCTTGGTGAGTTATTTGCAAGTGATTTAGCTCTTTGCATGTTGCTTGGTATAGAATTACTACTGCTACTATGCTTTGGCTCCATATCAATGTGATCAGAACTTTCTGACTTAAAAAAACACAGTTTACTACTTTTTATGTTAATGGAACTATTATTTTATCGTAACGGGGCGTTTGGGATTGCTTATTTTTCCGTTATATTTTCTGATCTTGCAGCTCTTGCATTTGAGACACGTAACTTCAAATCGACCCATCTGCACAAATTTGGAAGTGAAATACAGGGAACATGTTGAAGTTAAAGACACTGGCAACTTCATTATGATAAGATATGGCTAAATAATAAGTACTAAAGACCTCGACTTAAGAAGATATGGCTAAAGTTAATTAAGTATCTTCTTAAGCCGAGGTCTGTAGTATCAAAGATCAGCAAGGTGAGCAAAAATTAGAGTATAGACAAATTTAGATTTACACACATAAGTGCACTTGCATACATATTGGTTGGTAATTTGGTATGTTTGTTGTAGAGATATATGTATCCCTTGCGACGGCTTGGTGAATAATAAAATATTCATTTTTTTCTATTATTATTATTATTATTATTATTATTATTATTATTATTATTATTATTATTATTATTATTATTATTATTATTATTATTATTATTATTATTATTATTATTATTTTTTTTTATTTATTTTTTATTTTATATATATATATATATATATATATATATATATATATATATATATATATATATATATATATATATATATATATATATATATTTTTTTTTTGTAATTTAATTCGATTTGCGCAGGCTGTAGCTGAAATGGCATCAATTGAATTTGGCCTACCAAAGGACGCATTCACCAGTCTCTTGAAAAATGTGAGTCCCACAAACGAAAAATACTCATATGTCCTGTTATTTTTTATGGAAGCAGGTGTCTCCTCTTTCACACATTTTGGTTTTGTTTATGTTAGGAAGCAGATAATTTATGTGCATTTGTATAGTGATGGTGTATTATCCAAGAATCTTTTTCATACTGATCCTACTGGCCCAAGTGATATTCAAGTGAACATATTCAAGTCAATAGTTTAAATGAAGCAGGCATCGTGGTGCTGTATACAGATTTTATGGACATGCTTTCTTTAATATTATTTGTGTCACTTGCTTTTTTGTCGGTATGGTTTTTAAACTTTCCTTTTTGTAATCAGGTGCTTTTTAAGCCGCCGATCGATGATCTATTTCATGGAGCTTCATCATCAGGTAATGTAAAATCTTACTTGATATTCTTGGCTTAGATACACGGCCAAACGTGACTTTAGTTGTCAAGAATCGGCCAGATTAATTGCTTCGTTATGTACCAGTGGGGAAACTATGTTATCACAAATATGATTTTTGGAGAAACTGATTAAAGAAGCTGTAACCAATTAAAAAACACATTCATTTGACCTATATGAGTCATTAGGATTAACTCATAACCCAGATTGGCCATTTGAAGCATTGACTTTCGATGCAGTTTGGCGAACATTAGCTATGGTCAGAGAGCAAATCTGACAGCATAATGTTGTCAAGAGCAAATGTGACAGCACGTTCTTCACATAACCACATGCCTTGAAAGCTCAATGGTGCCCGTTTCTTCAAATGACCATACTGTTAGTAATAAGAAAAAAATAAAAAAAACAGGACGCATACACAATGGTTTAGACTAGATTCATTTTCTGCAAGTGCTTATTGTGTTTTGGTTTTAATTTTTAGTGTTCAAATGCTAATTTTTGTAAAAGGTGTTGTACAGAGTACATTTTCATGAATTGAGTGCTATGTTCTATGAATTGATCTTACTTTTTGTCTGACCTTTTTGTTTCTTTGTTGTACAGATTACATTTTCATTAAAATTTGCTGATGTGTCGAATGATGACCCTGCCCTTGCACCACCGTCTCCTCTACTCTTTCATTTGTTAGGACTGTTTGGAGAAACATGTCTACATTCGGGAAAATGTAATGTCCCATGTCGATGAGTGTTATTTTTTGAGATTTTTAGTGTTGTCATTAACTTTAACTTCCATCTATGTTTTAGTAGCTTAGCAAGGAGCGGAGACGCAATCTGCCAATATACAAGGAAAGAGGGTAAATTTGACCAAAACGAAAATATGAATCGGAGTATGATGACTGACAAAGCATCCATGTTTTGCAGCTATTACTATTTCTTACTCGGCTGACTGGTAAGTTTTACAACCTGGAACTGAAATTATCTGAGTTTATCATGTGTTATGCAGTTTATAGATATAAGTAAACATCTATTCAAAATTTTCTGTAAGTAATAATAATCGGTTGTTCGCTTGGTTCCTTAATGTACCTTAAAATTTAGTATCTTTATATTAATGGGATTATATCATTTTCCTCTATATGAAGGTTAAATTTAAACACTGAACAAAACCTGGTAATGTGATTGTCATTGTGCATCGTTGTCGGAAATTTATGCGTGGACGTAGTGTTTATTTGGAGCTGCTGAATTATTGTTTGCCACTAAATGCTGTCAAATGAGAATAAAGGAGCTCTATTAGCATCAGTTGCGTCATGTGAATACAGGCTAAGAGCAACGGTATGTTGCCACAATACCTTTTTCTGTCAAGCTGTTGTAAAATTGGTTTGTTGTTGGGAAATTGACAGTGCGTCACTCTTGAACAAATTTGAAATAAATATTCTCATACTATTTTTTCAACTTTAGCTTTTCTATCTATTACATGAGACTGTGAGTGAATATACATCTCACAGAACTTTCTGACTATGTATTTAATTCAATTCTACATCGATCTTTAAGGCGAAAATTCTGTTTGACCCATTTTAATTATTTTGATAGGTCTTAGAAGCACCACATGGTGATTTTATGCCGTTGTTGGAGATGGGCAAGGTACTAAAAACTCCTATTCTGCTCAGATAAGCAAGAAAAAAAATAGTCGTATTAAATGTATATTCAATGTTGCCATTTAGATATGACGAATGGGGGTGTTTAGATTTAGAGCTAAAAATGATGTTACCGGTTACAAATAAAGAAGCTGGCCTGGCTAATAAAGCTCCAGCCATATTAAAAAGAGCACTAAAAGATATAAAGGCCAAAGGTACATATGTCTTTCTATTACAGCCTTTGAAGGTGAAAATTCTGTTTGATACACTTTTACTTATATCGATAGGTTTAGAAGCAGCGCATGATAATTTTATGACATTCTTGGAAATGTGCAGGGTACTTACAGAGTACTTAAAACTGCTATTCTGCTCAGATAAGCACAAAAGTAGAAAAAAAAAATAGCCGTATAAAATGTATCTTGAGCGTTGGTATTTAGATATGACGAATAGGGGTGTTTGGATTTAGAGCTAAAAATAATGTTGCTACTTACAAATAAAGAAGTCGATCTGGCTAATAAAGCTCCAGCCATATTAAAAAGAGCACTTAAAAATCAAAAAGCTCACTTTTTCCAAATTATGAGCTTATTAGTTTAGGCTTTTAACGAACTTATGTTGCTTTAAGTTTGATACCAATCACTGCATTTGTTGGAAGTAGGTAGCTGTGATTGGTAGATGATAATAATATGCATTCCTATATTGTGTAATAGCCTTTGAATTAGATGAAGTTCTGTTATTAGGGTCGGGTCAAAGTAGTATGGATTTAGGGAACAACGAGTCGAGGGATATAAGTAAAAGAAAGACTTTTAAGTACGCGGTTTGATTTAAGGAGTTCGGGACAGGAAATGCTTTAGGGGGCATATTAGAGCCCATTATTGTAAGTGTTTGGTTTGCTTTAAGGAATTTGAGTCGGGAGAAGATTTAGAGGACCACAAGAGAGCTGATTGTTTTGTGAAAAAAATAGTACAGATTATAAATGCTCGATTTTCTTTAGGGAGTTTGGATTACGAAAAGCTGTAGGAGGTCATAAGAGGGTCCATTCCAATTCGATAACAAATTTGTTTGCTTCAAGCTTATGCGTAATTCTAATAGTTTGTGGATATGATTAGTTTGTTCATTAAAATACTTATACTTGACTTCATACGATAACCATATGGGTTATATATAACTGAGATTTCTAGCATACATGGTATCTTTATAGCATTGAAATCAACTTGCACCACGAAAGCATTTTGAATATACTCAAGCGTTGTTACCTTTTTATTATTGCATTTTTTGCCTTTGTGGATGAAATTAGATCCAACCATGTTCAGTTTTCCTTTTATTATATGTTTATTAATTCCATTATTTGAGATAAAACTACAATTAAATTTGCGCCATTAAAACTAAGAAACTTTATGCATTGATTAGCCTAAAATTTTCTATGGCTCAGCAAATTTTTGACATGTTTTGCCAGTTTTCTACCCGTTACAGAAAAAAATGTAACCCAGACCATGGCGATCATTTCAGAAAAGAAATATGTTTTTAATTATCACGCTCATTGCTATTTTAAGCCACACAATCTTTCGCTTAATTATTACTTTTGTATGTAGTTTAACTTTTTTAAGTCATCAGGTACCAATGCTCAAGGTGTAGCTCAAATTTCATATGAAATATCCGCTTTCAATCATGGTCAGTCAAGTGTTGTAAATTCAAACCCTGTAACAGCAGTAACTACTTCTGTTCCGAGACTGGAAAGAAAAGGTGTTATGTGGGATGTCACCAACGCCGTAAGCGAACGCTGCTCTCAACCTGGTATCAACTTTTACTACAAACTATCGACCATTAAGTTAGCACCTATCTGGAATGTGTTTGGAATTGCTTATTTAACTGTAAGCAGGTAAGCAGTTTACAATGTTCTGATATAAATACATTGTTTTTTTAGTACAAGTGGTTTCATGCGTTTACGTTATATATGAACGACATTTTTCTTCAATGACTTTTATATTTGCAATTTCAAAAAGCAAAAGTTTATTACTACAATAACCTGTTGGAAATTAGAAAAAGCTTATTGCCAATGTGATTATCCACGTGTTTATGCACACTAGATGAACATTGCTGTTATAAATGAAACTGATTATCAAAACTCAAAATCCTACTTTGTTTATTTATTATTAAAAGTTTTCATATTTATGTTTTTAACTTTATTGTTCCAGATTGAAAACATGAACTCATCGATGATTGGTCGGGTCAAAACCAACAACCAAATGCTATGTACATAACACATCAGGTGCTTCTGCTTCTTTGTGTTTGTATGCTGAAATTAAGTAAATATAAGAATAGTAATTCTTCTTTTCTTTATGATTGCAGGTGGACAAACAATCTACCCATTTTTTAAGTCTCATTGTAAATGAACAGAAACCGCTGCTGCTATAGCAAATATGCAGGCCTTATTCATACACAAGTTAGATGTCATAGTAAGTGAATTACCCTCTTACCCTTACAACACATTAATGTGTTAATCTTTGTTGTCAACAACTTTCTTTTCATTTTGTAGGATGCACCTGAGGATTTAGAGTTGCATTCTGATACGGTTTCAGGTCATTGCAAGACCCGCAGACTAGAAATAGTGGCACACACCTCTAGCTCGGTGATTGATTGTATAAGAATTTGTATGTACTTGCAAAAAAGTTGCTATGAATTTAAGAAACATGTAACAATGGTCACATAATAATGTCTTTCTAAATCATTTGTTTTATACAAATGGGTTTCACATGATGTCTTAATCATAAAGTTCTAAGCATCAGCACAATGACTATTTAAAACACACTCATATACTAACAATTGCATCTAAATAAACATTACCACAACACTCCCGCAGCAATGCGCGGGTTACCCTGCTCGTTTTAACTAAAAAAGTTTTCCAAACGCTATGGTGATATTATATTTATGTATCCTACTTTCTTATAACTGTACTTTGTAATCTGTAAGTGAATATATAGCGCTAAAAGACGAGAAAGTATTTATTTAGCTCATTTATTGACTACTCTGACACGTATACAAAAGTTTACAATAAAACTTGCCTATTGATTCTGTGAACATGAGTTAAAGAATGTCGATACAGCGTCACCAAGAATTTAACGAAATTGTTAGGCTTGTCACAGTGGTCGGTCCCCGTGCATCGGTCGACCATGGTCTTCGTCGGTCGTGGCCAGTGTGGCCGAATGGTCTTGATCGGTTGTCGGTCCCAAAAAACCACAATTTGGTCAAAATCCGACCGAATCAATACACACACTTCTCTCTCTTATTTTATTTTATTTTTATTTTATTTTATAATTCGGTAAAAAAAAAAAAGTGTGTGTGTAGATTTGCAGGTGTGTTGTACGTATGTTGTGATGGTGATTGTTGGATGGAGTTTAATGTTTATATAGTGGGAGATGGTGGTTATATATATGTGTATATCAAGAAAAGGTAGAAGCTCTTTATGCATATTAAATTCATAGTTACAAAAGTAATTAATCATAATAAACTCATAATACAAAATATTACTAGTAGAAATTATTTATAATATTTGAATTAAAAAAAATTAAAATTAACTTGATTGTCATTGTGCCAACTTGGTTATCATCAAATTGTCAAAAAAAGAAAGCTGATGTTGCATGATCGTCGCAGGTCACGACTATGACAAGCCTTATACACTGGCCAATACACGCATTTAATTTCCCAAAGAGATCAAGTGACGTGGCCAAGAAGTTTCTAACACCTGGTAGATGGTTCAAGAGCCAATGGTCCCACGTGTCACAGACCCACCTCACTACCGCCTTTTAACTCTCATTATCACCTCACAACCAGTTAATTATATATACACATCGTTTTCTTTTTCACTCGTAAGTTACACACACTAATTAATTATATTAATGGGTGTTGCAGCTTGTTTATCCGACCTTTATGACTCTTGGCATGATAGTCATGGCTCAAGAAAGAAACTTAAGAAAAAGAACCAACTTCAGGTATCATTTTCTGTATAGTTGCTTAACATATCAGCTTGTTTTCGTGGTCCTTGCTGTTTTTTAAGTTTTTCGTTTTATGATATGAGTTTACGTTACTCTTAATTAACAAATTAAAAAGTTTACAAAATGTGAAAGTGACGTTTTATTAGTTAGTGTCACACTTTTGTGTGTGACACTCTTCAAGCTAGAAGTTGTATCTATGATGCCCATTTATTATGGGATTAAGAAGGTATTATTACGTATTTATGTTGCTAGCTTATTGTAGATATAAAAATCTTGTTCATAACTAATCATGCATCTTTCGGCATGTTGAAAGAAAGTCCTAATTTGGCTCTCCATGGCCACTTACTAAAAACTATTCAAGTTTCGACACTAGAGTATATACACTAATAGTATCTCATAGAGCACCAAAAAAGCCCATCTTAGCTATGTTTGTTCTCTTTAATCTTAAACACTCGTGTGGTTCTTTTTTCTTTTCTAGACAGTGGAGATAAAGGTGAAGATGGACTGTGAAGGGTGCGAGAGGAGGGTACGTAAGTCAGTTGAAGGAATGAAAGGAGTGAGCTCGGTAGAGGTTGACCCAAAGAAAAGCAAGCTAACGGTTGTTGGGTACGTAGACCCCGACAAGGTGCTGCACAGAGTTCAGCACCGCACTGGAAAAAAGGCTGAGATGTGGCCTTATGTTCCATATGACGTTGTAGACCATCCTTATGTACCTGGAGTTTATGACAAAAAGGCGCCTGCTGGATACGTTAGGAATACGGTCGCGATAGATCCGCAGACTGAGAGTTTGGCTAGAGCGAGTTCGCCTGAAATAAGGTATACGACCGCGTTTAGTGATGAAAACCCTACGGCTTGTGTAGTTATGTAGTTTTCTGTGTTGGTAGGTTATTTTGTATGTATAATTAAAGCAATAAGAGAAAGGTTAGGTATGTTTTTGTTGGCAATTGTTTTGGAAGGATTTCTAGGTATAAGGCTTGCACGCACCGAGTTTTGACAAAAATAGTACATTATTTTGTGCTATGACGCGCGAATTTCAGATGTGTTTACATAAACTTCGCTCGTTTTGATAGCATAAAGAAAAAAACACTCATCAAACTACTTCACTACTATGACGTATACCAATCAAACATAATAGTATAAAAGTATGAGATGTGATTCATGGGTTCCGACCTTCATCAAGCATGCAGTGAATCAGGACACGGCAACACACATCATCGTTTGTTAAGATTTATATATTGTAAATATAAAATAATTTTACATTATCAAAAGAGGCTGTGATATACTAACCCTCCCTATGTAGGTTCCGGGATAGGCTTCGCCGGGGGTATTGGTGCCGGCGGAGGGGAGCCCGGCAATTCCTGAGATGGCGCTGCAGCAGAGATCTCTCCACACCAAGGAACCAAATCACAATGGATCGAACAACTGGAAATGATAACAGAATGCATAGGTCATTAGAAGGAGTTCCAATAAGCGGATAAATATAGTATATCAGAAATCCGGTATGGAATGATAGATCAATCTGAAAGACGAGGCATGAACCTATGTAGGGAGGGTGTGTTGACTTCTCGCTGCCGCCGCTTGTACTGTCTGCTTTGTCGGCTTGTACATTCCTTAAAAATAGGTGGGGGCTCATATGTAGGGAGGGTCCGGTTAGTATGACCATATCAAAAGGTTTGTTTCTCAATGATATTTTGTTTTATGTGAGAATTCAAATCCTGCTTAGAATGTGTGAGATAAATTGTCATGTATATTGTGTGAGATAAATATTTGCTTTTTTAAAAAAAAGAAAAAAAGAAACCTATATCGTTCGATTGAGATTTTATTACCGTACCTTGCAATTAAAAGCTGCATTCTCAAGTTAAACATACATTCAAAACTATTAAGACTTTTATACTGAAAATATTAGATGAGTACCCGTACATAGCAGCGAGATTTTATAGTGGTATATAGTTATAGTGATAAAAAAAATTTATAGAATATAAACGAAAAATAACCCGGTTCGACGCGGCCAATTCCGGGAAAAAAAGAGTCAAATTAAACCGGTTTTTATGTTTTCGAAACCCAGTTAAACCCGCCGAGTTTGAAGTGACTCAGATCAACGCGGTTTTTGATATATATATATATATATATATATATATATATATATATATATATATATATATATATATATATATATATATATATCTGGAGGTGTATGACGTTAACAATGTCATGAAAGTCCACCCAATCATCTATTAATGTCAAGTCATCACAATTAAAGCCACCTAAGCATGCATTTGAAGGACTTAAATTCGGTATAATTAAATTCAAAAATTTGAGCTTCACAATAATCGAACCTGGGTCTGTTAGTCCACAAACAAACATGATAACCACTAGACCAACACATTTTTTGGCTTATATCTTGCAAAACCAAATCTATAAACCTACATATATCCATTCCTTAATTATAGTTTCAGTATTATAACTTTAACCTAATCCCGTCTCATCATCTAAATTCATCTAAATGTGTTGGCCCAACTCATCCTATATCATTCTACGTATCCTTCTGCAACCCTAAAACAAATCCATTCTGCAACCCTAAAACACAAAAAAAATAAAAAAAATATATACATGATATGAATACATGTATACATGATGAGGTACTAATCGGTTATCTTTTTATTGTAGGAGCATCAACATGATCTTCATCGGTATTTTATTTGTGTATTCATGCACTGACCAATTTATACTATTGATGTTGCATGGTTCCTGTAAAAAACATGGAAGTTTTTGTTGGAGTGAAGACTTTTTTTCAGGTAATCTAATCAAATACCCTAATATCATTAGGTTCAACAAATTTTCTATCCTAAATAATCTATATTTACCCTAATATCATTAGCATATCTATAATCGTACTAAATAATATATATTTACCCTGTTTCACGATTTTGTGTGTTGTTGCTTCAGTAGGTATCATCAGAACCATAAAGCCGCAAATAAGTCTACTGATTCACTTTTTGTTTAGAAGATTTATTTTTTTAACAAAACCCTTTTTATGATTTTAGTTTGAATGATGAATTGCAGTTAATATTTAACAAAAGAAAGAAAAGGGCTGAGCTACTAGAGGGATTGATAGTTAGCAACAAAGATCTTACTATATCACATTATCCACAGGTAATACAAAAAATTCAACAATTGGTATACATGACTATCATTTATATAGTTTACACTCCTAACTTTTTGGGTGCAAGTTTCTTGGCTTATTACATGTGAGGCCATAAAGCACAACTATACATTGCAAGTTTTTAGAATAGATGGAAGAAAGTATAACTTTGATGCTAAAAATTAATATACAGTGGTTTTCTGCATAATTAATGATATACTTTGTTTCCAAGAAAGTTCTTGAAACATCAGGTTTTTCTGCTGTTAGTGTACTGTGTTTTGCCTATTTAAGTATGAAAACCAAAAGGTAAGCTGTACCTAGAACTCATAGGGAACCAACGTGGGAAGCAGATGAGTCTATTAGTGTTGTTGCTGATGTGGGTTTGTCTTATCCTTCGTCAACCCCTTCCGAGTTGCCTTCTGTTGATTGTCCAAACTCTGCAAACCAAGGTCACACTCCTATGGATGTGGAGGGTTCTTTTGATTATAATGATTCTGTTGATTGTCCAAACTCTGCAAACCGGTCTTTAAATGACCTAACAATAAACGAACCGGGCTCGCTCATCGATCGTTATCAGCAATGTTTGTTAAACGTTTCAGTACCTGGCAAAGGAAAAAGGAAAATGGATGATGTACCAGAGTCTGCGAGTGATGATATAATTGTTTCTTTTAATAGACTATTTATTTGGATGCTTTATCATAAGTCTGTGTTAGTATTCGGGATTAAAGATTAAGCCATTTGTATGTTTATAACATATGTAGTTTATGTTTCTTCTGCGTGTGCTGTTATGAATGTCTCGGGATCTATGTCTGTTAACATTGACGGTCAGAGTTTATCGCTTGACCGTCTTAGACAACATCCGGCTGCAGGTATGTTGTTAATAACTTATTTTGTTGTATACTGGACTTATGCTTCGTGTTTTTATGTTGTCTTTCCAGATGCCGATACGGAGACCATCAATGAACCAAGCCCGTTGCAGGCTCATGTTGTTTCTGGTGAGCGGTGCGCCGCTGGTGAGCTTTTGTGTGTCGTTTTTTTAAAGTCATATCAGTCACCGATCAGTTGTACTTCGTGATACTAATTTATGTTTGGCCGTTATTGTCATAGCTCAAAGTGATGTTCCTACCAATAGCCTATTCAGCCTAAACATGCGTGATGGTCAATCCACATCTACCTATGAATTTGCGTTTGCTAATAAATATTTTTTAGTTTATAGCAGTAACATGCGTACTCTCATTGTTTTCTAATCTGCGTCATTTGAATATGGGTTATAACAACAAAAAAGTGATGTTCCTACCAACAGCCTGTTCAGCCTAAACACGCTTGATGGTCAATCCACATCTACCTATGGATGTGCATTTGCTAATAAATATTTTTTGGTTTATAGCAGTAACATGCGTACTCTTACTGTTTTCTAATCTGCGTCTTTTGAATATGGGTTATAACAACAATTAACGTTATTTTTACAGGTGGAACAAATGTTTCTTGTCTCCGTTGTCGTACCACCAGTATGCACGCAGGCCCATCTACAAGTGCTTATCAACATGCGTTTGATTCTTATCCGTGACGGCTGTATTGTGGCACCTTTATTTTATCCGTCTTTAAATACCGGTTGTACTTTCTGATACTAATTTATCTTTGGCCGTTATTCTTATAGCTCAAAGTTATGCTTCCACCAATAGCCCTTCCAGCCTGGATACGCATGTTGATCAATCCACATATGCCTGTGAATGTACGTCACACGCGTATTTTCATTATTTTCTAATATGTGTTTTTCGAATATGGATTATAACAACTGTTAACGTTATTGTTACAGCTGGAACAAGCATTCGTGGTCCCCGTTGTCACCCACCAGGTATGCACGACGTTGCGCAAGCTTCTTATTAGTATTCAGTTGAAATGGAAAAATAGGAGTATGAACTCGACCGGGTCAAAATGGGTTGGTCAGGGTTAGACCTTTTTTTGCCTGATCCGGGTCAGACCAAGTTGACTCACTAAAACAAACATCTTCCTGTTTTTTGACTTCTTATTGTTTAGTTTAGTGACTTCTTATTTTAGAAATAATGTCTGCATCATCTTCAACTGCAAAACTACTGTGTGCGTATACTCCAGATGTCAAGACACTGAATCATTCAGTTGGTCTTTTGTCCACCCTAAACACTAAACATTTAAACTTGACTGACTCTTTGAAAGAGTATCTGTGGATGATAACTGGGACTGGGAGGGCCCCGCCTGTATATCATGTTAGGAAGCCCATGGACGTCATATCTTTAGAAGGATGGGGTGCCTTGTGGAGGGGTCTCCGACCAGGGTTAGTTCGTGATACCATTTTTGGTGGTGTGTTTTTTTCAAGCTGGCAATTTGTGCATTGTACAATGCTGGACTGGAAAGCTATCGGGATGGATCCAGTACCGAGATCTGTATACACATTCAAAATACTGATTGTTTTTGTTTAAATATACTATGTATTAATCAAGAAGTTATATTTAGACATATGATTGATGCTGCAATATAGTTTAATTAGCCTTTTGGTTATTTGATTACTTCAATATATACTTAAATCATGCTGTTGAACCTAATGATTGGTTCATAGGACAGAGTATAACAGGCGGTATACTTTTAAATGTGTATATATTATTGTAATATTTGTTTGCTGATTTCAACTCGGATGAGGATGTTGGGTCATTACACCCTTTGGCTGTTAGTCTGGCAGCTGGGATCTTAGGGTCAATTGCTGCAGCCGCATCCCATTCTTTTGACACTTCCAAATGTCGATCACAGTGTCTTGTGCTGCCTAAGATACGATTCTCGTCATAAAAGTTATCAAAATAAGCATGAATTATGGATCCTAACCCACAGAGTCTGCAGCCATTTCATCCAGAATCATTTAGGTGTGCCACTGATTAAAATCACTAAAAAAGTGGTTATGAGTGGAGATTACAACAATGGTGACTTATGCGAACAATATTTTGTAGATCCCAATGAATTATATATCTCATATAGTAGATACTTGAAAGTCATTGACCTTATTAGTCTAAAACTTGACGGTCCTGTTGAGGTTGTTCAACGTATTTGTTATGTAGGTCCTGCTTATTATCCTTAAGAACATAAAAACTTGTGATACCGGCCCTGTATCTCGGATAAAAAGATGTAACCTGCAATTTTAAAATGGAGAATGGAGTAGATGGTGTAAAGAAAACACATAGCAACGCAGTTTGACTGTTTGGTTGATTTTCATTCCATTGCCAAGGCCCAAAATGCATTTTTCCCATTCCATCATGGAACGAATGAAAATTAACAATGGAATGTGTGGAAAACTAGAAGGGAGGGGGGGGGGGGTTGAATAGTTTTACGTCTTTTTAATTTTATTATGAAAACTTTGTTTACTTTTAAAAACTTAGATTCGAATTTATGTGAACTCAACTCTTGAACAATATGAACAAATATAAGTAAATCTAAATAAACAATGCAAGTAAAGTAATGAAATGAAATGAAAGATAGAGATGGAAAGATCGAACCGCGAGACAAAGGATTTATAGTGGTTCGGCTACAAGGACACCTTCCTTGCCCTACTCCACTCCTCGAGCACCTAACTCGAGAGTTTTCTTCACTATGTCAACAAGCTCCCTTATGGCGGAGAAAACCTTACACAACTTTCGCTTACACCGGTTTAACGACACAAAGCTAGATGTCGGGTCCTAATCGTAGCTAGAACCAATCTCACAACTTCTACACGACGGCTTCACAACTACTTCACAACCTAGCACTACTTATATACTCTTCTACTTCCTTACACCTTCACTACTTACACACCTTAACTTCTTCACAACTTCACCACTACCACACTAATCTAGCCTAAACAATTATGTTCACACCTATCTAACAAATATACACAACTTATACACAAATGAATGAATGATTACACAAACAACTTAGGTAGCAAGATGATACTAAGTTGCAATACTTCTTCTCTAGTTGTTGAAGGAGTATTCTTCTTTTGCACTTGCATGGTAGAAGCTTGGATCACTTAGAAACCAATGCTTAAGAATATATGATCAAAGGATTTAGAAAGGATTTAGAAAGATTAGAAGAGATTTAGAACATAAGGTTTGGGGTGCAAAAGGTGAGGAAAAAGTCCAAGAATGAACCAGTATTTATAGGCAAAATCTGACAGCTGGAGGAGCGGGGCGATCCCCTTAAATAGGTGGCCGGTCCCCTTAATTATTAAGGGGACCGCCTAGTAAATTAAGGGGGCCACCCAAATCCGAACGTTGCTCAGATTTGTCTTTTTGTGGGGAAGGTTTTTCTGGAACATTTTTGCCATTTTTGTTTGAAATTTTGAATTCATAAATTTATAATGGATTAAACATTTTTATTAAATACCAAAAATGATTTTCTAAAAGATATAAAATGTTTGTGTCATTTTATAAAAAATCAAGTGATAAAAAATGTTCCTTTGATCATATAATGCATTAGGCATTTGTTTATTCATGGCAAACAACAATCATGGCAAACAAATATTAAGAACACATAGCAAGACATTCATTAAATCAAAATGATTATGTGAAACATTTATTATGTTTAAAACATACAACAAGTAAAAAAAGGTCCTAATTTGCCAAAGAGAGCCATCGGACTTGCTTGCAACACAAGAGCTTGAATTATTTTATTTGATGGTAGAGTGTTTGGGATGAAAGTGGTTGAGTGAGGGTAAGGATGGAGGATGGAGGTTGGCCCTTGTTGCGTTGTGCAAGGTGCATAGCAAGGAGGTCATGGATTTGGTTTATCTCTTCACGGAACTTTTCCTTTTCCGTGGGAATGTGGATTTGGTCATTTGGTGGAAGTGGATGAAATTGGGGTGTGTAGTTGGAAGTAAAGTTGGATGTTTGACCAATATGATGAGGGTTTTGAAAGGTTTCAATGAGGTCAGTTTAAGGTTGAGATTTGTAGTTTGGAACGAAGGTGGAGGTTGAGGTTAGTTTGTGATGAAGAAGAGCTAGAAGGAAGTTGATCCAGCAAGGTGTAAGGCAAGAAGAGCACTAAGCTCATGGGCTTCATTAAGTTCTTCAATGAACTTCAAGTGTTCGGAAGAAGGTGATGATGGTGGAGTGTGGTTGTTATTTTGGATGGATGTTTGAATATGCAACATAGAAGTAGCATGTGAGTTGGTAGGAAGTGGTGGTGATACTTTTGGTGGTGGAGACATTTTTGAGTTTGGGTAATCATGAGTGAATGAGGATGGAGATATGGAAGAAGAGGATATTCCAAGAGTGGTGAGTGTTTTGGATGGTACATTGGTAGGTTGAATAAGATGTGAGGTGTTGTGAATGAGATTGGGATTATTATTTTGGGATTGATCATGCTCTTCATGTGAATCATATGGATGAGATGAAGGTGTATTTTTGGGAGTAAAGATGGATGGTTGGTTATTATGATGAGGTTTGTGAAAGGGTTCATTGGAATGAGCTTGAGGATTGGGAGTATAGTTGGGAACAAATGTGGGTGGAGGTGTTGTTTGTTTAGCCACATCATTTATTGAGATGGACTTGTTTCGGGGGTTAGGTTTTCTTCTCCAAACGGGTTTTTCGGTTATCCTTGCTAACCTTGAGGTTTTTGGCTTTGGTTTGATGGGAGATGGCATGATGAGATGATGGAAGATTATGAGGAATGGGAGTGTTTATAGTGTAGGATTGATGGGATTAAGGAATGGATAAAATTTGTTGGATGGATTGGAATAAGATATGTTTGTGAATTTTGGAAGGTTTAGGATGAAATGGGCTAAAAAAGTAGAAAAGGAAACAGCACCTTCGACCATCAGATGGCCGGTCCCCTTAAATAGGGGCCGGTCCCCTTAAACATTAAGGGGGCCGCCCATCTGTTGGTTCCCAGATTACTAGAAATGGGTTTTTGGCAGAAAATTGTAGAAAGGGTTGTGTTTTTGGGTTTAGTTTCAAGCAAGTCCAACTCTTTGAGGCAATTAAGCATTTAATAGATATTTATGCAAAACATTTTAATTAAAGAGATTAAGCAAACAAGTAATTTCATCTAGCATGTAAACATACTCATCAAGCAAGTAATATATATGGACTAGGAAACAATAAACTACACCAAGTATTTTCTTAATTATATGTAAGTGGGAAGATTAATGAACTATTTGATGAATCCTGATGAAGCGAAAAGTGTATCGCTTTTAGGGGGTCATTTAAGCCCTAAATCATATTTATTTGATCAAATATTGCCCTAAATCGTTCCTTTTGTCATTTTAGGTACTTTGGAGAAGAAATCTGGAAAAGGAAGCATTTTGGACGTTTTTGGAGCATAAAAGTGAAGAAAACGACAAAGTCTCAAAAATATGCTGGAAAGTACATGTGACGGCGTCAAGCTCTATTGTGACGCCGTCAGCCCTTGATAAGCCAGAGAAATTTTGGAAGATTAAAGGGGGACGACGTCAAGAAGGTCGTCAAGCCTTGATAAGCCAGGGAGGATTTTGGAGGATTAAAGGGGGACGGCGTCAGGAAGACCATCCGGGAACCCTAGCCACGGCGAGGTGATGGCGTCAAGATCTACAACGTGACGCCGTCAGCTACTAAACTCTATATATAGTTTTGCAATTTTTATTCATAGTGTGCAACTTTGTGAGGAGAAACCCTAAGACGAATTTCTGCCATTTTTAAGGGTTTTTATACTCTTGGATCTCCCATGTTTAATTAAAGATAAGTAATCACTTAATCATTCAATATGTCTATGTGTTGTTTGATTATATCTTGTTCTTGTCTTTTAATTAACATGCTAGGCTAGATTTATCTTGTGTTTGCTTAGATCTAATGAAACCTAACTATTGATTATTGGTTGTTAGTGTGTTATTAATTGTATTGGATGATTGTTTATCGATGTTAGGCTTAAGAAAACTGGCTAACCTCCTATACGGTAACTTGCTTGAACGTCTTAAGAAACATGAACCAATGCGTACTAAGGTTTTTATGGTTGTATTTAATGCATGAGCGAATTCTAGTGATCCCATGTTAGGAGCTTCTTAGCCGGCTCGACATAGGAGTGAAGTAGGAGCTTGTAGAGTTGGGGAAGTACGTACGCCACCCCACGATTGGTATTAAGGAATACACCCGTCATCCACGCAATTAATACACACTAATCAACCGGTAAAAGATAGTTAGGGAGTAAGGAAATCTAAGTAAACACATTTCTCTCCATATAAGTTTCACAACCTTTCCATTTTCAGTTATTTTATTTTATTTGCAATTGTAGTTATTTGGGTTAGTTGACTAGCAACTAATTCCGCCCACTCCTTCAAACCCGAGATTTTACTTGCTTTCATAAAATTATAAAAATACAAAAAGAATCTTCCCTCACCCTTAGACCTATTAGAGTAGTTTTTCAATCCTAACGACACTATTCCCCTAGAGAACGATCAATCCCCCGGTACTTGCCACTTCACTATACTACATCGGTCAGGTACACTGCCTGGTGGGGATTGCAAGCCTCTTGAGATCCCTCGAGAGGTAAAACCTGTTGTAAGGTCGCAAAACCACGCATCAAATCCTAATGTGTGCCTATGTGCAATAAATGGGAACTTAAGATAGCATGGACTTCTAGACTTGTTACAAACAAAATCTTAATAGACAAACCATGGTCCGCTTGATTTGACTTAGTTCACTTATAAATGTCATGTACATAAATATAGATGACAAATATGAGATCACCATGCATGATTTAAAGAAACGTTTTTAGCATTATTCAACAATGTTTGAAAGTGAGTTTTTATGTAGATGTGAAAGTTATTTGAATAAAATAGATTAGGTTTTATTTCAAAATGTGTTTATGAAGAATGGGTAAGAAAAAGAATTCCCAATCTTTGACTTTGATCAAAACAGAATTATGGACATAGATTAAGAAGAAAAATGAGATAGTAAAACATGTTAATAGAAAAGTGAAATAGTCCCAAAAGAAAATCATTTTTCCAAAATGTGAAGTTTCTGTATATTTTTAAAGATACAGGATTTTTGACAACAAATACCATTAATCCTAGATTTTTAAAAAAATGGTTGTTAAAGATCTCATGCTCAAGGGAATTGGTTAAGGCTATTGTCACATGCTACCCTTTTCAAAAAATCCTATGGTCATAAGGAAGTGATGACGAAATTCTATATGTTTGATGCGAGAGTGTTGAATGGGGTATAACCTAACATCTATAGCTCCTTTGTTGTCGCACACTTATCTAACTTGATGCCATAGTCTACGAGAGCTTGTTTCATCTATAGTTTTCTAACGCGAGAAATCTAATCTTACTTCTATGTTAATGATTAATCCACTTAACTCATTTCACTTCATCACCATGAGTTTTCTAATAGTGGACATAGAAGATTTCCATTTTAAACTTTATAGCTTAAGAGGGCCAAGGGAAAAGAATAAGTGATTCTAGGTTATAATTAGATTCATATAAGCTATTATATATATATATATATATATATATATATATATATATATATATATATATATATATATATATATATATATATATATTAATTACTAGGCATTATGAGCTAAATGGGCATGAAATAACTAGTCATTAATCTAAGCATATATTATAACAATGAACTTAAAAGGAAAGCGTACCTTTTAGTCTTCAGTAGATTTTTCTTCAAACACTTCAAGGTGTCATATTGACTTTTAGAAGCCAAACATGAATGAGTTTCCGAATTATTCAATGAGTAACGATTTAGCCACTTGGTCCCCATTGTCTCATTTGTCCAAAATTGTTTGAACCAAACATGGTTTGCATTTGCATGTATGGTGAAAGTATTCCCCAAGGGTTGAAACTTGGTTGAAGTGAATAATTCCACATTGGGTGATTATTATTATTAGGAAAGTTTTGTCTACTTTGATTTCTTCTAGGTTGAGGGGTTTTAGACCGAGGATGAGAATTATTTGGTCTATTTGGAGGTGGAGTTTTAGATCTTAATTTCATTTTAGAAAATCCGGTTTTGGCTTTTAATGATGGTTTATAAAAACTTTTTACTTCCTCATCACTCGCAATAGGTATTTTTCTATCTTTTATAAGTATATACTTAGGTTTTGACTCTAATGGTTTTTGTTTACTAGATTGACATTCAAACTTTTCATTTTTATAATCACTAGTTGAAACATTATTTGAGTTGAATCCTAGACCGGTTTTATCTCCCGAAGTTCCTTGAACACTTATTATTTTCTTAAGTGAGTTACTACTATTTTTAAACTTGTCAAGTTTGGAAATTTCATCTTTAAGTTTTTTGTTTTCATTTTTGACCTCTAGACATGTTTTACATTCTATAAAAACTTCTTTTTCTTTTTCTAAATGTTGTAGTTTAATTTTTAATTCGAGTACTTCATTTTCTAATCGATTATTAATATGTTTTAGTGATTTATTTTTAGCCATGACTTTTTGACCTAATTTGCATAACCTATTATATTCATTATCTATGTCTTTTTCGTCTAATGATTGATTTTTGTCACTAAAGTATTCGGAAAGTACCTCATTTGATGTCTTTCCCATAAGACATTTTTCGTCGTTTGCTTTGTCCGCTTCGTATTTGTCGCTATCACTCCATGCTCCACTAACAAAGGCGCTTTGGTAATCATAACCCGGTGGCTTTGGACATTCGCCAATGAGATGGTTTGGGCTTCCACATCTAAAGCACTTTCTTTTCCCGTAGTTATCATTCCTATTTCTTTGAAGCGATCTTCTTTCATCTCGTGGTTGTCTTGTGAATCTTCCTTGTCTCTTGAAAAATTTCATGAACTCTCTTACGGCCATTGCATATTCTTCGTCTTCACTATCGTCACTTGAGTCGTCATCATCACTAATTTCCTTTTTGGCTTTTAGCGCAAGAGACTTGATTTGATATTTCTTGCTCATGACCGTTTCCGAGTCTCTCTTTATAATTTCTTCATGGACCTTCAAGTTGCCGATAAGTTCATCAAGCGATAACGTCATCAAGTTCTTCGATTCTTCAATAGCCGTGACCTTCGCGCGCCATTTTGGATGTAATGCCCTAAGAAATTTCCTTACACAATTTTTCCTAGAAAAAGTCTCATCAAGTGCTTTTAAACTTGTGATAATAGTGTTAAATTTAGCAAATGCATTATCAATAGATTCCTCTTCAGGAATTGTAAATTGTTCATATTGTTGAACAAGAAGATCTATTTTGTTGTCTTTGACTTGACTATTACCTTGGTGAGTGATTAATAAAGATTCCCAAATTTCTTTTGCGGTTTGACACATAAAAATTCGTTCATATTCTTTGCGTGGTAATGCATTATAAATTACCATTTTAGCTTCATTATTTTTTGCTAGTTTCTTTTTCAAATCATCATTTTGTTTTTCAAAAGGTACAACTTCATCTCTTTTAGTTAAAGGATTATTTTGAATAGGAGGAAAATCACCATGAGTAATAATATGCCAAAGATCAAGATCTTTTGATTTCACATAAGTTTCGAATCTATTTTTCCAATAAAGAAAACCATCACTTTCAAATAGTGGTGGTCTTTGCATAGATTGCCCTTCTAAATATTTTTTGGATTCCATAGATCGTTTCAAGTTTTAAAATACAGTTTATTTTAAAAATCTTGTTTGACGTGCCTCTTGATACCAATTGTGGAAAACTAGAAGGGGGGGGGGTTGAATAGTTTTACGTCTTTTTAATTTTATTATGAAAACTTTGTTTACTTTTAAAAACTTAGATTCGAATTTATGTGAACTCAACTCTTGAACAATATGAACAAATATAAGTAAATCTAAATAAACAATGCAAGTAAAGTAATGAAATGAAATGAAAGATAGAGATGGAAAGATCGAACCGCGAGACAAAGGATTTATAGTGGTTCGGCTACAAGGACACCTTCCTTGCCCTACTCCACTCCTCGAGCACCTAACTCGAGAGTTTTCTTCACTATGTCAACAAGCTCCCTTATGGCGGAGAAAACCTTACACAACTTTTGCTTACACCGGTTTAACGACACAAAGCTAGATGTCGGGTCCTAATCGTAGCTAGAACCAATCTCACAACTTCTACACGACTTCTTCACAACTACTTCACAACATAGCACTACTTATATACTCTTCTACTTCCTTACACCTTCACTACTTACACACCTTAACTTCTTCACAACTTCACCACTACCACACTAATCTAGCCTAAACAATTATGTTCACACCTATCTAACAAATATACACAACTTATACACAAATGAATGAATGATTACACAAACAACTTAGGTAGCAAGATGATACTAAGTTGCAATACTTCTTCTCTAGTTGTTGAAGGAGTATTCTTCTTTTGCACTTGGATGGTAGAAGCTTGGATCACTTAGAAACCAATGCTTAAGAATATATGATCAAAGGATTTAGAAAGATTAGAAGAGATTTAGAACAGAAGGTTTGGGGTGCAAAAGGTGAGGAAAAAGTCCAGGAATGAACCAGTATTTATAGGCAAAATCTGACAGCTGGAGGAGCGGAGCGGTCCCCTTAAATAGGTGGCCGGTCCCCTTAATTATTAAGGGGACCGCCTAGTAAATTAAGGGGGCCGCCCAAATCCGAACGCTGCTCAGATTTGTCTTTTTGTGGGGAAGGTTTTTCTGGAACATTTTTGCTATTTTTGGTTGAAAATTTGAATTCATAAATTTATAATGGATTAAACATTTTTATTAAATACCAAAAATGATTTTCTAAAAGATATAAAATGTTTGTGTCATTTTATAAAAAATCAAGTGATAAAAAATGTTCCTTTGATCATATAATGCATTAGGCATTTGTTTATTCATACCTTAAGTGATTGAGTTGTAGAAGTGAATATTTACAATAAATACTTGTTTATTTAATAAGTTTATGTTTAATGAGTTTACATTTTGTGATTATCAAAACTTAGAGATATCAAGAAGTATTAATAATATTTTTAGGCATTATTTATATCAACAGAATGGAACAAAAGTAAGTTATTTCCAGTAACATAGAAGTCTATACACACTTTAATTATATGCGTGTTCTTTCACTTAATTTTCTCATGAACTTTAGTAAACAATGTTTATCTTTGTATTTCTCATTAATTCCTACTATTGTGAGATTTTAAAATTGTAATCAGGAAGATGTTGATGCCGTTGTGGGAGAGACGTATCATGCAGCATGGACATATATGATGGCTGGAAACAAGCGAACAGTTTAGTGCTTCCCGTATACAAGAAACTTATTGATGCAAAACTTAGGATTGGGGTATACAGGTAAATGATTAATCCTAATTTCAAAACTAAGATAAGCGGCTATTTTAGTTGTTTATCCATTATCCAACAGGTACAAAGCGGCTCTCAAACAGGCGAGTTTACGAATAAAGAAATGGCTAAAAGGAGAATGGGTTGAACAGGTTAAAGGCTACCCAAAGTCTGTTATCAATGGTTGCAACCTCCTAAGCTGCAGTCCTTAAGTTGGAAAATGATGTCCTTGATTTAGATATCGTCTTCAGGGTGATGATGGGTATGTTCCGATAGATAGATTAATTGCTCTCTATAGTATTATTGAAAAGTGACTTCATATACGATTAATAGATTTAATTTCGGATACCTTCATAATATGTGATTTGCATCCACGTATATAATTTTTGGTAACCTTCTTATTAACTGAATTGATATTTAATTTATTTATATTTTGTTTTTGCTATGATGTGTATCTTTACTGTTCAGTGTCATTTGCAAGTAGGTCGGTAGAGTACAAAATGAAGCTTAAAATTTTATTACAGAAATATATATATAGTTTTTTTTTCCTTCTTATAATGGAATTCTGATTTACCTGAATCAGATGCGTTGGAAAAGAGGAAGGCTCCTTCAGGTGCGCTAAACAGTGATGACTTTATGTTAAAAGACGTACGTATACCTTACAGTGTTCCTGGCAAGAGGCATTGTACCAGAGGCAGTCGTTCGTATTATACTCCTGACGCGCCATTAAGTAGTACTGATTTTACTCGATACGTGTATGATGAAACTCAGTTATATGAAGAAGGATCCTCTTTCAGTGATCCCATGGGAGAATGACATCCAGCTGCACCATTTAATGATGACCTTGATGCAACAACGGCTACGAGCTCAGGTACTTTTGCTGGTAACGATTTCGTGATTTTTAGATTGGTTGATATTTTCATGCAAAACAATGGAACGAGTTTTGACTGATGGGAGTAAATCGGTCACCCACCATGAAACTTAGTTGTATAAAAAAACAATAGAAGGGGCTATTATTAGTGATGTTGCAGGGATTTTATAACTAAAATTTGTATCGACCAACTTCTTAACCAGAAGGTATGCCTTATTTATCCTTCTGATTGACTTTTTTCTCTATAACTTCTTTTTCATTCTATTGGATTGTAAAGACAATGCTGAGGTGAGGACTAAATTTTTTGTTTAAATCTTATTTAAATAGTTGAAGTGATTTAGGAAGCAATAAGCGATTTAGAGTAGTAAATACGCATTAGCCGACTTTCGACCATTTAATTGATCTCAAATTCAGCATATGCTATAGGTTTTACAAATTTGACCTACTATAGATAAAATACAACTAAATTGGGCCTATTTATAAAAATGCAGGCGATGTTTGGATTAGCTTATTTTTCGGGCTTATGAGCTTATATGAAAATCGGAAAAAGCATATGGCTCATGAGCTTTTAATTTCATTTTAATTAAAAGCTCCAAAAGTTATATTATATTAGATGTACGAATTATCTATAGAGAACTAAACACATCTGGACCCGTTTGTCTTTGATTTTTAACAAGCTTCTTTAAGTGAAGAAGGCGTGAAGGAGCTCATTTGGAAAGAAACTTTGAACTTCAACCCATATAGTGTAGTGGTGGATTAATCTCTATTCCAAATCCTTTTATTTGTCAAGTGATGATTGACGAGTGTTATATCTTTAGTTTTGTAGAAAAGTGTATGAATCGTTTCCAATAGGTAACAACATATTTGAGCAATCATGTCCAAATTTTAACCCATGCATCAAACCATCAAGTTAATCATGATTGATTTACATCAATAGCATGTTCATTCAGGTCTATGCACATGTATATATGCACAAAATGTGTCGAGAAAAATACGAAAAAAATACACTGGTCTAAGCTAAGAGAGAGTGTCAAGCACTCCTAAATTTATGGTGTTTATGTCTTCATTTTTGAATCACACCTCCTCATCAAATGATAACTGAATAGGTGTTACGTTTATCTTCATTTTTCATTTAATCTTTATAGATAAAAAAACTAAAAACCCCAATGATTTCATGCCCCTGACTACTTTTGTAGGTTATGACATTTCCAATTTAAAATTTGCATATATGTCTAATGGTAGTGTCTCCCTCAACAATTACTGTCTAAGAGCAATGCTGCTTCTTGACTCAAGGGAAAAACTTGAACTTACTGTTTCATTGTTTATATAAACGTTTGATATTTAGTATATTAGTTGCGTTTCATGATATGGACTAAGAAGTTAGAAGCTTATTGAAAATTTTCTAGGCTCAGTTTTGTGGCCTTATGAGCTTATGGACTTGAGCTTATAAAGTGTTTACGGTCAAGTGAAAAAGTTCATAGCCAGAAAAAGTGAACTTATGAGCTTATAAAACTCTTAATAAGCTTATATGCCTAATAAACAAGCTTATGGAAACACCCGATTAAACATGAACATAAGTTCAGAAAGTGGTTATGATATATAACCCGCGTCAGATAACTTCATAGGCCTATATATAAGCTTAAAATAAACAACATGTAGTGTCTAATGCATCATGTTAGTAGTAGTCATTAGAGATTGATTTTATAACTAACTGCATCTTTCTGATACATTGGCTTATTTGGGAACTTTTATAGCCGTGTTTCACGAGCTCTTGCTCCAATGCCTATCATTATATGTGTTGTAGGTAGTTCAAGTTTGGAAAACCATATGAAAAGATTGGAAGGTGCAACTGTGATATTGTGAAAGAAAAGTCTTTAGATGGGCTAACCGGGTAGAGTTTTTACACTCTTTACACCAGCTCCTTTACAACTGTATGTACTTGATTGCAAGTTATGTTATATGTTTTGTATTATACAGGTCGAAGCCCTTTTTTTTAGATATTCCGCGAAAGTTGGAATGAAATATGTTATGTTGAAACCTTGTTTCTTTGATTCTTTGATCGGAATACGGATGAAATCCCATTATGTTGGCACTTTGCCATCGATCACTAATATCTTATAATTTATTTACAGAAATCTAAAAGTTTTTATGTAGAACCCTTTCTTTCAACATATACACTTTTCAACCATTTTTTACCACCCTTCTTTCGCTATAGTAAAATATGCCAACGATAATTTTAAGTCATGCCCGCCCACTGGGCGGGCCATGACAACTAGTGTATATATATATATATATATATATATATATATATATATATATATATATATATATATATATATATATATATATATACTTTTTTTTGTATCGTTCCAAATATATATATAAATTTAATTTTTGTGGAACACCGGGTAGACCCGGTGGTCGAACCGGTTGAACCAGTAACCCGGTGACTCGACTGGATCGATTAGAGACCCGGTTTTCAAAACATTGGTTAAACACTAACAGTCTAACACTATTTAAACTGAATGAAAATAAAATAGGTTATAAACGAGAATAATAATAGAAGTTTATGATTTGCATAAATAGTTTACTTAATTTTTCACTTTTCCACTTTTCCACTTAGAGGGTTTTCCTTTATATATAGTATAGATAAAATAATTCCATATTGTTCGATTGAGATTTTATCAACATACAAGATCAACATACTTGCAAAACTAAGAGCACAATTATGTTTTTACTTGGAGGTTTATCTAAGCAACATGTTATACATACACAGTTAAAAGTATTTTTAACCTAAACCATATACAGTAATGTAAAACAACAAATCAAAACAACAAAAAAAAAAAATTAAGACAAACAAAGAACAAAAATAAAAGAAGAAAAAACACATATCAAATGAAGATCGCACATCATCACCACCTTATGACATGGAAATACAATAAAACTAATAATGTAAAATAAAATCCAAAAGTTAAGCAAAAAGTTAACATAAAAATGAGGAAGATGAAGGTTGAACCAACCGATGGAGATGGGTCTTCAGTTTGCAAAACAACTACACTGCCATAAAACCAAAGTTTGTTATAGCATCGGTTTAAATTTTATAAAGTTATAACCTAGTTTAATCTTAAATAGACCAGATCAAGAAGACTAATAAACATATGTAATTGGGAATATGAGGGTTTATGAATAAATCACATATAAATCTTACCAAACGGTCAAATAATGTTGGGATTAAAAGCCTTCTTGTTGTTACTGTTGCTCATGTTTATGTTACTGCTGCTCAATGGATTTAATGCTGCTCTTAAACTTCAAATAAAAAGTGCTAAGTGTTTATAACTGCTGGTGTAAAAGTTAAGACTGCTAGTACAAGTTACTACTACTGAAGAACTTCAATGAATATACGCTAAGTATGTTACTACTGCTAGTACAAAGTTACTGCTGCTCAGTCAAAGTTAAGACTGCTGATGAAGTTACTACTGTTAGGCTTGTAAGTTAGTACTATTAGTAGAAAAGTTATTACTGCTTATGAGATATGGATTAGATAAGTATAGAAAAGATTTGATATAATTAGGAAAGTATTTTAAGCCGTGTAGGACTCCTTGGTGTATAAAAGAAGGTCCTAGGGCATATAGTTATACACACCAATACACACAGAATACACAAAAGAGTCGTATAATGCTTATAGCTTCAAGGTTTTGTAACCCTAATACTGTTAGAGTATTCGTATTATTCTTAATAATATTGAGGCTTGATTGTTTGTTTGTTTTACTGTTCCATTAAGCAATTCTTCTTAATATTAAAGATTAGATTCCGCATAATCTTTAATACATTCATACACAGTTTCTACCATAGTTGTGTTAGATTTATCTAATACAATTAAACCTTAAACAAGCTTAAGGAATTCGATCTAAGTTCAACTGGGATTCAACATGTGGTATCAGAGCTTGTTGAGAAGCTGTGATCAAGAAGAATTTGTCTGTATACACAAGATCTTGCTAAAAGATATGGATCAAGAGTCTGCACACATGGTTGCTGCCTCCAAGGTTCCCATGCTCAAACCTGGCGAGTTTGAAATATGGAGGATGAGGATTGAACAATACATCCAGATGATAGACTATTCACTATGGGAAGTCATAGAGAATGGTAATACTTTGCCAAAAACAAAAGAAGTGGAAGGTGTTGTGACAGTATTGCCTATTTCAACTGCTGAAGATAAGGCTCAGAGAAGACTGGAGGTGAAAGCAAGAAGTATTTTAATGATGGGCATTCCCAATGAACATCAGTTAAAGTTTAACTCCATAAAAGATGCTAAGTTGTTGCTGGAAGCTGTAAAAAAGAGATTTGGTGGGAATGATGCTACAAGGAAGATCAAGCAGAATCTCTTAAAGCAGCAATATGAAAACTTCTTTGCTCCAAGCTCTGAGATGCTTGATCAGACTTTTGACAGGCTTCGAAAGCTTGTGAGCCAGTTGGAGCTTTTGGGTGAAAAGCTTTCACAAGAAAATGTTAATCAAAATTTATTGAGAAGTTTGCCACCTGAATGGAACACACATGCTGTTATGTGGAGGAATAAGGCTGATTTGGATACTATGAGCATGGATGATCTGTATAACAACCTTAAGGTGTATGAACAAGAAGTTAAAGGGATGTCTAGCTCAAGTTCAAGCACACAGAACATGGCTTTTGTGTCCTCTTCAAATAACAACACTAGCAGCACTGATGGAGAAGTTAATACTGCTCATGGAGTTTCTACTGCTAGCACTCAAGTTAATGCTGCTAATATTGATAACTTGAGTGATGCTGTTATTTGTGCATTCTTTGCTAGTCAACCAAATAGTCCTCAACTTGTTCATGAGGACTTGCAAAAAATTCATCTAAATGACATTAAAGAGATGGATTTGAGATGGAAAATGGCTATGTTGACTATGAGGGCCAGAAGGGTTTTGAAGAACACAGGAAGGAAGCTTACAGTTAATGGCAATGAGAGCATTGGTTTTGATAAGTCCAAAGTGGAGTGCTACAACTGCCACAAGAGGGGACATTTTTGCTAGGTAGTGTAGAGCTCCAAGAAATCAAGACAACAGGAACAAGGAAAGCTCAAGAAGGAGTGTGCCTGTGGAAACATCTAATTCCACAGCTTTGGTGTCATGTGATTGTCTTGGTGGTTATGACTGGAGTGATCAAGAAGAGGAAGGGCATGATTATGCACTCATGGCTTACTCATCTTCAAGTTCTAACTCAGAGGTATCTAATGATTCTATTTGTTCAAAATCTTGCTTGGAAACTGTTGAATCTCTGAAATCTCAAAATGATAAACTTTTAAAAGATTAAAGAAATCTGAGTTAATGGTTCTAGGTTATAAGACAGGTTTAGAGTCAGTAGAAGAAAAACTTGAATTTTATAAAGCAAATGAGTCTCTTTATTGAGAAAAAAATTAAGGGCTTATAATTTGAAATTCATTGTGGAGAAATAGCTATTAGAGAGCTTAGGAAGAAGCTTAAAATAGTTCAAAAAGAAAAAGATGGCATTCAACTTAATGTAGATAAACTTGAATATGCATCTAAAAGTGCAAACAAGCTTATAGAGTGTCAGATTGTTGATAAATGCAAGAAAGGTGGTTTAGGCTATAATGAAGTTCCACCTCCCTTTACAGAAAAATTCATGCCTCCAACACTTGACTTGTCTTTTACTGGTTTAGATGAGTTTGTTAATGAGCCTGTAGTTAAGAAGAGTAAAGCTAAGTCTAGTGAAGAAGAGCCTAAGTAGATAGGAAGAATGATGATGCCCCAATTATTGAAGACTAGGTGTCAGATGATGAGAAAAAGGATGTGTCTCAACCTAGAATTGAAAAGAAAACAGTTAAACCTAGTATTGCAAAGATAGAGTTTGTTAAATCTAAAACTGCTAGGAAAATTGTTAAACATGTTGAGCAACCTAGGCAACACACTCACAGTCCTAGTGGCAATCAAAGAAACTAGAATAATATGATGTCTCAAAAACTAGGAAGTAATTTTGAGATGAAAATAAGGCCTGTTATGTGTGTGGAAGTTTTGATCATTTGCAGGTTGATTGCAATTACCATAAAAAACAGTTTCAAAATCAAAAGATGGTAAAACCTGTTTGGAAGAATGCTCAAAGGGTGAATCATCAAAACTTTTCTAAAAAGACTCACCCCTGTGCTAAAAAGAACATGGTTCCAATAGTAGTACTAATAAAGTCTGGCTTAGTATCAATTAATACTGCTAGACAAAACATTTCAAAACCAGCAGTATTGGTTAATACTGCTAGACAAGTTAATACTGCTCACATAAAAACAACAGTGAATGCTGCTAAATCAATGTCATATCTTTCTAAAATGGCACATTCAACTGTTAAGAGGCCCATTCAAAAGAACACAATATTTAATACTGCTAGGTCACAAGCAGTAGTTAATACTGCTAGGCCAAAAGCAGTAGTTAATGCTGTTAAAGGAAATCATGTTAATGCCGTTAAGGCCTCAGCTTGTTGGGTTTGGAAACCAAAGATTAAAGTTTTAGTCCATATTTCTAAACACAACAGTGCATCAATCAACCTAAAAAAGTTTGATTATATTGATGCACAAGGCAGATCCAAGTTAGTGATGGCTTGGGTCCCTAAAAGAAACTGATTTTCTTACCTAATGTGTAGGGCAATCCATAAATGGATTTACAGGATCAAGGAGTGATTGATAGTGGATGCTCAAGGCACATGACAGGGAACATATCATATCTTACAGAATATGAAGAGATTGATGGAGGATATGTTGCTTTTGGAGGGAACCCCAAAGGAGAGAAAATCACAGGAAAAGGTACCATTAAAACTAGTAATCTAGAATTTGAAAATGTGTATTTTGTGAGAGAGTTAAAGTTTAGTCTCTTTAGTGTCTCACAAATGTGTGACAAAAAAAATAGTGTTCTTTTTAATGACACTGAATGTATTCTTTTATCTCCAAACTTTAAGTTAATTGATGAAAGTCAAGTTTTGCTTAGAGTTCCTAGAAAGAACAATATGTATAGTGTTGATTTAAAGAACATAGTTCCTAAAGGAGGTTTAACTTGCCTTTTTGCAAAAGCCACATCTGATGAATCTAAACTTTGGCATAGAAGGCTAGGGCACTTAAATTTTAAAACTACGAATAAACTAGTTAAGGGAAATCTTGTATGAGGTTTACCTTCCAAACTTTTTGAAAATGATCAAACCTGTGTTGTTTGTCAAAAGGGAAGCAGCACAGAGCCTCTTGTAAGTCTAAAATAGAGAACTCAATCAGTCTTCCTTTACATATGTTGCATATGGATTTGTTTGGTCCAACATTTGTAAAAAGTCTTATGAAGAAAATGTATTTCCTAGTTGTCACAGATGATTTTAGTAGGTTTACACGAGTTTTCTTTCTAGCTACTAATGATGAGACTAGTGGCATTCTTAAGTCTTTTATAACAAGGATAGAAAACCTAGTAGATCACAAGGTTAAGGTGATTAGATGTGATAATGGGACTGTGTTCAAAAATAGAGAGATGAATCAGTTTTGTAAGATGAAGGGTATTTTGAGATAATATAGTGTAGCTAGAACTCCTCAACAACATGGAGTTGCTGAGAGGAGAAATAAGACTCTAATTGAGGTTGCTAGGACCATGCTAGCTGATTCTAAGTTGCCAAATACTTTTTGGGCAGATGCAGTCAGTACTGCTTGCTATGTGTAAAATAGAGTGTTAGTAGTTAAGCCGCATAACAAGACCCCATATGAACTTTTTCATTGTAGAACACCAACTTTAAGTTTTATGAGACCATTTGGGTTTCATCTGATGAATCTAAACTTTGGCATAGAAGGCTAGGGCACGTAAATTTTAAAACTATGAATAAACTAGTTAAGGGAAATCTTGTAAGAGGTTTACCTTCCAAACTTTTTGAAAATGATCAAACCTGTGTTGTTTGTCAAAAGGGAAAGCAGCACAGAGCCTCTTGTAAGTCAAAAACAGAGAACTCAATCAGTCTTCCTTTACATATGTTGCATATGGATTTGTTTGGTCCAACATTTGTAAAAAGTCTTATGAAGAAAATGTATTGCCTAGTTGTCATAGATGATTTTAGTAGGTTTACACGGGTTTTCTTTCTAGCTACTAAGGATGAGACTAGTGGCATTCTTAAGTCTTTTATAACAAGGATAGAAAACCTAGTAGATCACCAGGTTAAGGTGATTAGATGTGATAATGGGACTGAGTTCAAAAATAGAGAGATGAATCAGTTTTGTGAGAAGAAGGGTATTTTGAGACAATATAGTGTAGCTAGAACTCCTTAACAACATGGAGTTGCTGAGAGGAGAAATATGACTCTAGTTGAGGTTGCTAGGACTATATTAGCTGATTCTAAGTTGCCAACTACTTTTTAGGCAGAAGCAGTCAATACTGCTTGCTATGTGCAAAATAGAGTGTTAGTAGTTAAGCCGTATACAAGACCCCATATGAACTTTTTCATGGTAGAACACCAAATTTAAGTTTTATAAGACCATTTGGGTGTCCTGTTACCATTCTCAATACCATAGATCACTTAGGAAAATTTGATGATAAGGCTGATGAAGGTTTATTTGTTGGATACTATTTGAATAGTAAAGCCTTTAGAGTATTCAATAGTAGAACAAGGATAGTAGAAGAGAACTTGCATATTAGGTTTAGTGAGAGTACACCTAATGTTGTAGGTAGTGGACCAGATTGGCTATTTGATATTGATGCACTAACAAGAATAACGAATTATGAGCCAGTTGTTGCAGTTATATAGTCTAATGGTTTTGCAGGTACAAAAGCTAATAATGATGCAGGTCAAGCTAGAAAGGAGACAGAACCTGTTAAAGATTACATTTTGCTACCATTATGGACTGCTGATCTACCATTTTCCTAAGATCTAAAGAGTTCTCAAGAAGATGAAGTCAAACCTTCAAGTGATGATGAACAAAAGGTTAATGAAGATCCAAGAACAGAAAGTGAATATGCTGATCAAGAGAAGGAGGAGGAAGAAGAGAAGGAAGATAAGTTTAACAGCACTAATAATGTTAATACTGTTAGTTCACCTATTAATGCTGCTGGCATAGAAGTTAATATTTTTGATGGAAATACAAGCAATGAATTTCCATTTGATCCACTAATGCCTGCTTTGGAAGATATAAGCATCTTTGACTATTCAAGTGCTGATGAAGATGATGCTAATGTGGCTGATATGAGTAATTTGGATCCAACAATCCAATTCAGTCCTACTCCAACTACGAGAATTCATAAATATCATCCTCTTGATCAAGTGATTGGAGATGTGCAATTAGCTACACAAATAAGAAAGATGTCAAATAATTTGAAGGAACATGGGTTTGTTAGTACTCTTCAACAAAGAACAAACCATCAAGATCTTCAAAACTGCTTGTTTGCTTTCTTTTTATCACAAGTGGAACCCAAAAAGGTAATTCAAGCATTAAAGGATTCAAGCTGGATAGAGGCTATGCAGGAAGAGCTTCTACAATTCAAGTTACAAGAAGTTTAGACTTTGGTGGAGTTACCAAATGGAAAAAGGGCTATAGGCACTAAATGGGTTTTCAGGAATAAAAAAGGATGAAAGGGGAATTGTGATAAGAAATAAAGCAAAATTGGTGGCTCAAGGGTACACACAAGAAGAAGGGATTGATTATAATGAAGTCTTTGCCCCTGTTGCAAGAATTGAAGCAATTAGGCTATTCTTGGCTTATGTCTCATTTAAGGATTTTGTGGTGTATCGAATGGATGTAAAGAGTGCTTTTCTCTATGGGAAGATTGAAGAAGAGGTGTATGTATGTCAACCACCAGGATTTGAAGATCCGGACTTTCCTGATAGTGTATACAAGGTTGAAAAAGCACTGTCTGGGCTACATCAAGCTCCTAGAGCATGGTATGAAACCTTGTCAACATATCTGTTGGACAATGGGTTTCACAGAGCAAAAATTGACAAGAGCTTATTCATCAAAAGACACAAAGGTGATATTTTGCTGGTCCAAGTGTATGTGGATGATATCATTTTTGATTCAACAAAGAAGGAGCTATGCATTGCATTTGAGAAATTTATGCATGAGAAATTTCAGATGAGTTCTATGGGAGAACTTACATTCTTTTTGGGATTACAAATGAAGCAGAAGAAGGATGGCATATTTATTAGTCAAGATAAATATGTTGCTGAAATTTTAAAGAAATTTGGGTTTACAGAAGTCAAGACTGCAAGCACACCAATGGAAACAGGAAAGCCTCTGCTCAAGGATGAAGATGGTGAAGAAGTTGATGTTCACATGTACAAGTCAATGATTGGTTCATTGATGTACCTTACATCTTCAAGACCTGATATCATGTTTGCAGTGTGTGCATGTGCTGGATACCAAGTCAATCCGAAAGCTTCACATCTTCATGCTGTGAAAAGGATTTTTAGGTTCTTAAAAGGTCAACCAAAATTGGGCCTTTGGTATCCAAAAGATTCTCCTTTTGATTTGGTAGCATACACTGATAGTGATTATGCTAGAGCAAGCTTGGATAGGAAGTCTACAACAGGAGGTTGTCAATTCCTTGGATGTAGATTAATATCATGGCAGTGCAAGAAACAGACAGTGGTTGCAAATTCCATAACAGAAGATAAATATGTGGCTGCTTCAAGTTGCTGTGGACAAGTGCTTTGGATTCAGAATCAACTACTTGATTATGGGTACAATTTTATGCATACCAAGATCTTTATTGACACTAACAGTACTATGTGCATAATTAAAAATCCTGTTTTTTATTAAAAAAACAAAGCATATAGAGATCAGACATCATTCTATTAGAGATTGCAATGAAAAGAAATTGATTGAAATGGTCAAAATCCATACTGACAAGAATGTTGCAGATTTGCTTACAAAAGCTTTTGATGTAAGTAGATTTCAGTATTTGATTGCTAGAATTGGAATGTTAAATCTTTAAATTCTTGTATCTCTTTATGTTTTTTGTAAAGTTTGTATGAATTAGTACTATTATTCAAGTCATTCAATGTTTCTGCTGTTAAGTATAATTAGTACTGCCGGTTATACTTAAAACTGCTGTTGGTTATACTTAATACTGTTAGGTATAATTAATATTGTGATCATTGTGAAATTGTGAAATTGTTATGGATTGTGTTTTCTTGGTTTTTGGACTAACATTTTACAGGATAAGCAAAGAAAAGTGTTGGATTGATGATAGACAAGTTGTTTGGAATGGAATTGGAGTTAATGCTGGTAACTCAAAGTTAACGGTGCTAGGCATAAGTTAATGCTGCTATGCTTAACTTACTACTGCTGGGGTTACTACTGCTGGGTTGTTTAGGGTACTTTTTATAAATACATCGATTAAGGGTTTTAAATCATTCAATCACTCATTTAATCGATTTCATTCATTTAAATACTCTCTCATACCAAACCCTAACTCAATTTTATCATCTAATCGCAAAACCCAACACAAATCTCAAAAATCAACACAATGGCGACACTAAAATTTGCTGATTCTCACAACATGGTCGCATTCTTGTCCAAACCCACTGAAAGTGAAGGGTTTGAAGAAATAGTAGATTTTCTGAATGCAAACCCTATAAGGTATGCTTTAATGGTCAATCCTACTATATATATATTTCCTGTATTGAACAGTTTTAGTCTTCTGCTGTGGCAAAAACTATCAATGAGGAAGTAACGCCGTTGTAGATGGCAAGGATATCATCATCTGTTAGAAGAAATCTTCGACTAGCAGATGCTAAAGGTATTGAGTGTTTTCCTAATTCTACTATTTTTGAACAACTTGCATTGATGGGGTTTCTGAAAAACTGACTTTTTATAAAGCATTCTTCTCTGATGCGTGGTTTTGCAACCTTACAACAGGTTTTACCTCTCAAGGGATCTCGAGAGGCTTACAACCCCACCAGGCAGTGTACCTGACCGATGTTGTATAGTGTAGTGGTAAGTACAGGGGATTGATCGTTCTCCACAGGGAATAGTGTCGTTAGGATTGAAAAACTACTCTAATAGGTCTAAGGGTGAAGGAAGATTCTTTTTATGTTTTTATATTTTTATGAAAGCAAGTAAAATCTCGGGTTTTGAAGGAGTGGGCGGAATTAGTTGCTAGTCAACTAACCCAAATATCTACAAATGCAAATAAAATAAAATAACTGAAAATGAAAAGGTGGTAAAACTTATGTGGAGAGAAATGTGTTTACTTAGATTTCCTTACTCCCTAACTATCTTTTACCGGTTGATTAGTGTGTATTAATCGCGTGGATGACGGGTGTATTCCTTAATACCAATTGTGGGGTGGCGTACGTACTTCCCCAACTCTACAAGCTCCTACTTCACTCCTATGTCGAGCCGGCTAGGAAGCTCTAGGGCTGTAAACGAGCCGAGCTGAGCCGAGCCAGGGTAGGCTTGGGCTCGGCTCGTTTAAAAATCGAGCCGAGCCGGCTCGGCTCGTTTATTTATACGAGCCGAAAAGTTGAGCTCGGGCTCGGCTCGTCAAATACTCGAGCCAGCTTGTGGCTCGTCGAGCCCGCTCGTTTACATTGAATGGGATATACTTTAACATAAAAAAATAATAAATAAGCTACACGATTTTAATCCAGGTCAAAATGTCAAATACTAATTCAATTCTAATAAAAATTAGTTCTGCAGTTCTGCAATATAGCCATCAAAGTAATTAACAAAATAACAGACTTGAGTTTCTTTCATCTAGAAGTTAACAAAATAGCATTTCCAAAAACTTGAATTACTCTTTCATCTAGTTGTATATATTATATTATATATAACTAAAGTTTAGTTATATATATATATATATATATATATATATATATATATACGAGCCAAACGAGCGAGCTAACGAGCGAGCCAACGAGCGAGCTAACGAGCGAGCCACGAGCCAAGCCGACGTTGGCTCGGGCTCAGCTCGTTTACAAACCGAGCCGGCTCGACTCGACTCGTTTATAAACGAGCCGATTTCGAGCGAGCTTTTTTCGAGCTTTTTTCGAGCGAGTTTCGAGCAAGCCACGAGCCGCGAGCTTTTTGAACAGCCCTAGGAAGCTCCTAACATGGGATCACTAGAATTCGCTTATGCATTAAATACAACCATAAAAACCTTAGTACGCATTGGTTCATATTTCTTAAGACGTTCAAGCAAGTTACCGAATAGGAAGTTAGCCAGTTTTCTTAAGCCTAACATAGATGAACAATCATCCAATACAACTAATAACACACTAATAACCAATAATCAATAGCTAGGTTTCATTAGATCTAAGCAAACACAAAGAAAACCTAGCCTAGCATGTTAAACAAAAGACAAGAACAAGATAGAATCAAACAACACATAGACATATTGAATGATTAATTGATAACTTATCTTCAATGTAACATGGAAGATCTCAAGGCAAAAAGCCTTGAAAAAGCTGCTAAAATCATCTTAGGGTTCTTACACACAAAGTTCCACAATAAGTTCCACACTAATGACAAAAAATTGCAAAACTATATATAGACTTTCAGATCTGACGGCGTCACGTTATGGAGTGTGACGCCGTCACCTCGCCGCTTTTAGGGTTCCCGGATGGCCTTCTTGACGCCGTCCCTCTTTAGCTCTCCAAAATCCGTTCTGGCTTATCAAGGCTTGACGCCGTCAGAATTAGGCGTGACGCCGTCCCGCTTTAACTTATACCGTGACGACCTTGATCATATTAAAGGGTGACGCCGTCAGAATTCCCATGCAAATTTTTCTGGCTTATCATGAGTAAATTTCACCTCCACCACTTTTGCCAAGCCATGACGCCGTCTGGGGATAATCCTGACGCCGTCAAATGTAACTTCCAGCATAATTTTAAGACTTTGTCGTTTTCTTCACTTTTATGCTCCAAAAACGTCCAAAATGCTTCCTTTTCCAGATTTCTTCTCAAAAGTACCTAAAATGACAAAAGGAACGATTTAGGGCGATATTTGATCAAATAAATACGATTTAGGGCTTAAATGACCCCCTAAAAGCGGTACACTTTTCGCTTCATCATTCTCCATCAATGGAAATTCCTAATTCATACTATCTTGCAGTGTTTAAGTCCAAAAACAACTGCATGGAATGAGTTTAGCAGCACTATGGCATCTGCCATTATCTGCTTGGCTACAAACCAAAAGTTTAATTTTTCCAAATTAATTTTTGATAGTATGGTTAGAAACTTGGATAATTTGTCTGGCAAAATTTTAATATATCCAAGGTTTTTACAAGTTTTTGTGGACAAATATTTTGTTGAAAAACCAACACATAAAAGAATATATGTTACCCCTTCTCACACTAAAAAGATTTTTGCAAATATTAGAAGGGTAGGAAAGGGTTTTTCTGGTAGAGTGACACCTTTGTTTCAAACAATGGTGGCACTAAACCAACCACAAATGGGTGAAGGTTCAGTCATTCCTACTGATCCCCAACACACACCCACCATTTTGGAACCATCATCCTCTCAACCCCAAAAGACACAAAAACCTAGGAAGCCTAAGAGAAAGGGCATTGAGATACCTCATTCTAGTGCACCTACAGACATTGTAGCAGATGAGGCTCTCCATAAGGAGAGGGGTGACAGTTTGGTGAGGGATACCACTACTACTTCTAGCTTAGAAGCAGAGCAGGTCAGTAGTAACATAAGTAAGACCCAGTCCAAGGCAACATCTAATGAATCTAGTTCCCAAGGAACTAATTCAGGTGATGGTCCCAGGTGCCAAGAAACCATGGGGGATACTATTGCTCAAACTAGGTTTGAGAATGTATCTAAACTATCCAATGATTCACCACTCGGAAGAGGTAACCCACTTCAAAGTGATGAGGATAGACTGAAACTTAATGAATTGATGGAACAATGTACCACTTTTCAAAATCAGGTTCTTGATCTTAAGAAGACAGTGAACTCTCAACAAGATGAAATTACAAGTTTGAAGAAGAGGGTTAAGAAGCTTGAGAAAAAGAAAAGGTTAAGAACTAATGGGCTGAAAAGACTATACATGGTTGGTGCTAAGGCAAGGGTTGACTCCTCTGGTGTAGAAGAGAGTTTGGGTGAGGATGCATGATAAGGATTTATTTGGTACCTTTTTAATGGGTCATTTAAGCCAAAAATCGAGAAAATATGATCAAATATTGCCTAAAATCGTTTCTTTTTGTATTTTAGGTACTTGAGACGAGAATTATGGAAAATGGCACTTTTAGAGTATATTTAGACGATAAAGTGAAGAAAAATACAAAGTCACAAAAAGTAGGTCAGACTTGAAGGTCTGACGACGTCACTAGATACAACGTGACGCCGTCCATTGTAAACTCGAGGAAGATTTCTAGTGTTGAGCTAACAAGTGACGCCTCAAAAGATTTTGAAGGCTTTATAACCTAACGACGTCAGGAGTAAAGTGGAGATGGGCGTCACGCTTTATGCTAACTAGAGACGGTTCAGAAGGATTTTACAAGTGACGGCCTCAGATCCCTTTCTGACACCGTCAGAGCGGCGATTACACAGACGAAACCCTAAACCACGACGAGTTGACGGCGTCAGAGGCTATAACCTGACGCCGTCAGAACTGTATTCCTATATATATTTTTGAAAGTTTTCATTGTTAAGGTGTGACATTGATGACGTATAGTCTGTATTCGGGTCACGAACCCGGCCCATACTTAAGTCCATCACGAATGGACTCAAGCCCGTCACGATATGGGCTATTGCGATAACGGTTTGGGCTCACGATGGCCCAAACCCAACGCTATTTATGGCTGCGATAATATATCTTTTATTTATGGGATATATATTGCCTAACCGCCCTACGCGGGATACACCGAAGATTGGGGAACACGAAACCAATAAGGATTTCGTGTCCATATATAGAGGGCATCTCAACCCTCACAGAGGTACGATTTACAAAACCCTAACTCTTCTACAAACCCTAAAACGGATTACTTACTCTCACGCCGGAGGATAATCATGGGAGACAATCCCACGATAAGCCTAACGGTGTTTTTCTGTTTTCTTAGTGCGCAGGTCTCAAGCATTAAGATCGAATTGGTACGGAATCAAGGAACGCCCAACTTTTGTATCAACAAGTGGCGCCATCCGTGGGACCCTACACTAAGAGCTTTGCTAAGAACTAGAATGACGAAGCACGGAAAGGAGCGGACTCCGCATGCGAAGAAAACGCATGACGATTTACTAGGGAAGAAACAGCAAACTGATGCGGCCTCCAAGCAGACCTCTGGAACAACCAGTGTGCCTAGAAGCTTTGGAGCGTACTCAGATCTACTCCTTACTCCAGTAGAACCGCTCACTATGACTACCAATGCTACTACAACAAGTACTAGCGCGGTAGACCCACAGCGCACTCCCCTTGCCATGCCAGAAGTGAACTTCTCTGAGCCACCAAATGCGCCTATCCGAAGAAAGGATTTTGCCTTGGAAACGGACTCCATCACGCTAGAAGGAGTCACACCTGAACTAGCGCCAAGTGACTTCGTATCTCAAAACTACGAAGCCTTGGCTACGCTCATGCAAGAGGAGGCAAAGAAGAGGTCAAGCCAAAGTCTGCACGCCAGACTCAACTTCGACCCTGAGTACGAAGAATCCCCACCGCGTTACCGAAAGGAAAGACGCGAGAAGGATAACCGCAAACAACCAGTGTTTACCAGGATTGGAAGAAAGGTTGTGGATGATGAAGCAGCCGACTTTCAGCATTTGGAGGAGCATGAAGATGGGGAACGGCGTGCCAATGTCCATGCTAGGCTTGGCAGTCGCAGAATTCAGGATAGGCTCGGGCGACGGTGCTCCCCAAGTGAAAGCCCATCAAGCTCCGATTCTGAGGACAGTCGGCGCAAGCGCCACAGAGGAGCAAGCTCAGATTCTGATGATAGTCGACGCAAGCGTCGCAAAAGAGTACGCTCATCTTCAAGTGATTCCTCGGACAACGAGGACAAAGAAACTGGACACTGGAAATCAAGAGGGAAACACCGCGACCAGGAAGACGAAGACATGTCTCTTCCCTGGCGTCGCCAAAAAGTTGATGCGTTTACTAGGCGCATCAGCGATTTTTCAGAGAATAAGAAAAGGCGCATGCCTGCTAACGTCAAAACATATGATGGGACAGGTGATCCTGATGATCACCTAAAAATTTTCTAATCAGCAGCCACTATCGAAAATTGGCCACAACCTGTGTGGTGCCATATGTTCAACTCTACATTAGTAGGGAATGCGCGCAACTGGTTTAGTAAGCTTCCACGCAGAAGCATCGGTGGGTTTGAAGAGTTGCGCAAGGCGTTTCGTTTAAACTTTACTCAAAGGAAGAAGTGCGCCAAAAACCCTGTCGAACTCGCTAGGGTTAAACAGCGACAAGGGGAATCCACAAGCGCTTTCATGGAACGCTTTAAGGACGAATGCATGCAAGTCAAAGCGTGCCCAGAGATACTAAAAATATCGGGTTTTATGAATGCAATCAATAACCCAGATTTGATAAAAAAGTTAAATGATAAGGTTCCCCTAACTTTTGACGAACTCATGAAGCGCACAAGGTCCTTCGTCCAAGGAGAAGCAGCCGCTGCGGATAGCAAGAAAGGCTACTCGAACCATAGGTCACAAGAAGAGTTAAGGAGACAATCCAATGACCAGAGTGGCAATCGTAACAAAAGTTATCGCAACCAAGGAAGCGAAAGGGGAAACGACAAGTACACCCCATTAACAAAAACTCCAAAGGAGATATTCGCGACGGAAGGTGCGAACTTTCCAAGACCCCCACCTATGCGCACCCCTGAGGATCGGCGCGTAGGGAATGGATACTGCGAGTATCACGCACAGAAGGGCCATACCACTAATGAATGTGTCCAGTTAGCCAAGTAATCGAGAAACTAGTGAAAGAAGGCAGGCTGGACCACCTCGTTAAAAATATTAAGGAGGGGAAAGACAAGCAGAGAACCGGAGGCAAGAAGGAAGCGCCTAAGGAAAAAGCTGATACTATCTTCATGATACAATCATGGCAGTGAAAGATTAGGCAAAAAGTGAGCCATAAATTCTCTCATGAAAGCAAAATCTCCTTCCCCACCTTGACTGCGGACAACGCAGTGGCAGAACCACTTACCATTGAAATAAATGCGGGGGGTCACGACATCCACCGCATGTATGTCGATGGGGGCGCATCAGCGGATATAATGTATGAACATTGCTTTAAGAGATTGCGTCCTGAAATACAAAGACAGTTAAGTCCAGCCACGACTCCACTTACTGGCTTTACAGGAGAGAAGATATGGCCTATGGGGCAACTGCGCTTACTAGTTGCTGTCGGTAACAAGGAACATTCCACGACAGCCTGGATGAACTTTATGGTGATCAAATCCCCTTCGCCATACAATGGCATCATTGGAAGGTCAGGAATCTCAGCGTTGCGCGCGGTACCATCCACAGCGCATGGGATGCTCAAATTCCCAGTAGAAGGTGGCATTGTCACCATTTACAACAAGCTGCGCCACCAGAAGAATGTAACACGATTACATGTGAGACGACGCACGTCCCAGAACAGAGCGCAGCTAAAGTTCCAAATTTGAAGGTCGCAATTCACCCTGATTACCCAGAGCAAGAAGTATCAATCGGAGGATCGCTGTCTGACAAAGGCAGAGCAGCTGTGTGCACACTCTTACAGAGGAATCTGGATATCTTTGCCTGGGAACCAAAACACATGACTGGCGTACCACGATCGATAGCAGAACATAAGTTACAAATCCGACAAGGATATTCACCGGTAAGGCAGAAAAAGCGCGGCCAGGCTCTAGAGCGCGCAAAAGCCATACTAGAAGAAGTACACAAACTTGTGGACGCTGGCATCATGCGGGAAGTCTATTACCACGATTGGCTCTCCAACCCAGTGATGGTCAAAAAGAGCGATGGTAGTTGGCGAATGTGTGTGGACTTCACTGACCTTAATAAAGCATGTCCACAGGACTGCTACCCACTACCAGAGATTGACTGGAAAGTGGAATCGTTGTGTGGATATCCCTTTAAGTGTTTCTTGGACGCATACAAAGGGTACCACCAAATCCAAATGGCCAAGGAAGACGAGGAAAAAATAGCTTTCCACACAAGCCAAGGGGTCTACTGTTACACAAAGATGCCTTTTGGTCTGAAGAACGCGGGCGCCACCTACCAGCGATTGGTAGATAATGCATTCGAAAAGCAAGTGGGCCGCAACTTAGAAGTTTATGTGGATGATCTTGTCATAAAGAGCCATACTGAGGACGAAGTGGTGCGCGATATAGAAGAAACATTTAGAACGCTACGGGCGATCAACATGAAGTTAAATCCCAAGAAGTGCACTTTCGGTGCTACAGAAGGAATGTTCTTGGGATATCTGATAGAACCAGATGGCATTAAGCCTTGCCCAGAAAAGACAGACGCTGTCCTACAACTTCCTTCACCGCGCACGTTGAAAGAAGTTCAATCTCTAAATGGAAAGCTAGCCGGTTTGAACAGATTCCTGTCCAAATCAGCGGATAAGTCACTTCCCTTATTTAAAACACTCAAGAAGTGCACTAAAAAGGGAGACTTCCGGTGGACTGCGGAAGCGGAAGAAGCTTTCACCAAGCTTAAGCAACATATAGCAGCGCTTCCTAAGCTAGTCGCACCCCGACCAGGGAGGAGTTAATCATCTACTTATCCGCCACCCAGGGAGCGATCAGCGCAGTGCTGCTGACGGATAGGAATTCTGTACAAACACCAGTGTATTTTGTAAGTAAGGCACTCAAAAAGACAGAGATCAACTACAGCTCAATGGAGAAGTTGGTTTTGGCGTTAGTATTTGCTGCCAAAAGACTGCGCCGATACTTTCAAGCGCACCCCATAGCAGTAATTACTGACCAACCTATCAAACAAGTTATCTCTAAACCTGACGCATCGGGCCGATTACAAAAATGGAGTGTGCTATTAGGAGAGTATAACATCTCTTACAGGCCACGCACTGCGGTTAAAGGGCAAATACTAGCAGACTTCATCATCGAAAAACCAGATACCGATGACGCAGTCCTACCGAGCAAGGTAGAATTACAAGAACCATGGGTCTTGTTCACAGATGGATCTTCATGCGTGGATGGATCGGGCGCTGGCCTTATCCTCACTAATCCAGAAGGAATGGAATTCACTTACGCACTGCGTTTTGAATTCACAGCCACGAACAACGAGGCAGAATATGAAGCCCTAATCGCTGGATTACGCATTGCAAACCGAATGGGTGTACGTAACCTAGAAGCAAACGTGGACTCCCGATTGGTAGCCAACCATGTGTTGGGTGAGTATGTGGCTAAAGAGGATAACATGGTCCAATACCTCGACAAAACCAAATCGCTAATACAAGGCTTCGACAGGTTTACAATTAAGCAAGTTCCCAGAGGCGAGAATAAAAAAGCGGATGCGCTCAGTAAGATCGCATCCACCAGCTTCGCGCACCTGTCAAAACAAGTTTTAGTGGAGATCCTAAAGAATAAATCCATCTCAGAGATGGAGATATCCACGGTAATAGAGGAAGAGAATCCTACATGGATGACTCCTATTATCGACTTTATAAGCAAGGGTAACTTGCCCGCTGAGCAGAAGGACGCTAGACGGATACGGCGCGCAGCTCAGAGGTTCGAACTTAGAGATGGTATTCTATATCGACGCTCATTCCTACAACCATGGCTTAGATGCGTTGGACCTCTTCAGGCAGATTACGTACTCCGAGAGATCCACGCTGGTTCATGCAGTATGCATTCAGGACCACGGTCCGTCGTAGCGCGAGCATTGCGCTCAGGATACTATTGGCCTACTATGCACCGTGATGCGCGCGATGTGATAAAGAAATGCAACGACTGCCAAGTTCATAGACCCATCCCACGCAGACCACAACAAGAGCTAACGCCTATCACTTCTCCATGGCCATTCTATAAGTGGGGTATCGACATCGCAGGTCCCTTCCCTGTCGCAGCAGGAGGACTTAAATTCCTTATCGTTGCAATAGACTACTTCACTAAATGGATTGAAGCAAAGGCAGTAGCAACGATCACAGGTAATCAAGTAAAACGCTTTGTTTGGGAAAATATTGTATGCCGCTTTGGATTACCTGGGGAGATTGTTTCGGACAATGGAAAACAATTCCGCGATAACCCATTCAAAGACTGGTGCGCAGAGTTACATATCACACAACACTTCGCATCAGTAAAACACCCACAAACCAATGGCTTAGTTGAGCGCGCAAATCGCAGTTTAGACGAAGGAATTAAAGCGCGCCTGGACAAACACAAAGGAAGATGGGTGGACGAATTATCGCATGTCTTATGGGCGCATCGCACGACAATCAAGGTTAGTAATGGAGAGACTCCTTTTTCCCTTGTCTACAGGACAGAAGCTGTCATACCAGCTGAAATTGGGATGCCAACTATCCGCACCGCGGAAGTTAATGTCGCGACCAATGATGACGAACGACGGATAGATTTGGACCTACTGGAGGAAAGGCGCGAGAGCGCAGCCATACGGGAGGCAAAAACCAAGTCAAAGATGAAGGGATACTACGATGCTAAAGTTCGAAGCACCTCATTCAGACCTGGCGACTTTGTGTACCGCGCTAATGATGCAAGCCACGCAGAAGACACAGGTAAACTTGGACCAAAGTGGGAAGGACCCTATGAGGTCGTTGAAGCACTAGGACAAGGCGCGTACAAGCTGCGCGACATGGAAGGCCGTGAGCTACAACGCACATGGAATATCTACAACCTCAAGAGATGCTACCTTTAGGAAAGGTTACGACCCAATGCATGGACACACACGCACTTTAGTAAGTGCCAAATAAATATCCATGTATTTACATTCTTTGTTTCATTTAGACAAATGTTTTTTTTTTTTTATCTTTTTTACAAAAACTTGCAAGTATTAATAAAATGTTGCGGTTTCTAGCTAACTCCGTGACACACTTTACTTTATTGCTTACATATAATTTATGTCTCAATATTGTTTATTATATTATCTTTTGCCTACATGGCGTGCATGCACTAATTAAAAACCCACGATGGTAAAAGGATGAGTAAACCTAACAAATGACTCGTTGAGTAAGAGGGTTGCAAACCCATCAACACCGGATCACGCATCCTTGTTAAACACCTTATTCTCAAGACGTTGGAGTAAGTTCCATGCGTACCCCACGAAGGGTACACATCAATGCACACTGTGCGCGTTTAACAAATCAGGAGTTAAGACAACTAACCCCTTAGTATGGCCCTAGTAGCACGCTGCAATCCATACACTTGTGCACCCCATGATGGGTACACAGCAACTTGTAAATTTCATACACAATTATGTTATATACAACCATGTCATACACGACCATGTCATAATTTTCATACAAGATAAGTATAAGTGATTATGAATCCTTGTAAACCCTCTTCAAATGTGTTTATACAAGCGATTTGACTCTTAGACATCTTTTATGCAAAAATAACTAAGTACAAACGTTATAAACCATAGCCAAATTTGATATAATATGCATACAATGGTATTATTCAAAATCAACGCTTCATTATAACAAGTTCATCAAGAGTACACATCCAACAAGCATATGTACAAGGAAAAAGTGGACATATAACAAAATACCACTACACCAAAACTACCAAGACATGCTATGAGTACGCCTTAGCCCTGAGCTACCTGCCTGGTGCGCTACACGACCAGCATCTGTAAGCAGCTGCAACAACTTAGCATCCCCAGGCGCTACTGTTGGTACGCTAACAGGCACCCCATCAGACCTAGGAATGTGAGCTGCGCCAAGACCACACAGGATAGCCTTCCCCTTCTGACCCCTCTTCTTGGCAAGTCTCATCTCGTGAGCTTCCAAAGATGTCTTCAATGGAATCTCTTTCTCAAGAGCAAAAGGGTTTAGGATGTCACGAGGGCGAGCAAAAATGGGCACCTGTAGCTGAGACACATCCGGCTTCAAAAAATAATCAAGCTGCTCCTCAGCATTCGCGGATGAATGTCTAGGCAAAGTCAAACCCTCCATAATTACACTAATAGGGAAGTCCTGGTCCCGCTCCAGCTGCGCTATATGAGGAAGCTCAAAAAGCTTTAACTTCTCCATAGCAGAAACAAGCTCGCCATAAGCATTCTCATTATAACCAGGCACTTCTGAAGGAGACATCGCCAAAACCTTGGATGCGCACAGTTCCTCTACCGCCTCCGCCCTACCACGCGCTAGGGCACATTGAACCACATTCCCGAAGGACTCCTTAACCTCTCGAGACTCCAGCGTGGTCATGGCAGCCAGACGCAAACCATGGCTGATAAGCCACCTGCGCTCAGCTATAGTCGACATCAAATGAGGATACAACTCCTCATCATACTCAATGCTGAGTTTGCGCAGTTTGCCCTCTTGATTCTCCAGCAAGCTCTCCACAGCCTTGCGGAATGCATCCAGATCAGACATGAGCTTCCCCTTATTCAGCTCCATATATCTCATGGCCCACAGGCAGGAGGCCTTGTACTCTTTCGCTCCAGTGCGCTCTTTAGCCAGATCAGACATGAGCAACATCTTCTCATCAGCAACCTTCTGGTCATACATAGCGGATGCTCTCAATTCAGCCTGCGCCTCAGCCAACTGCGCCCTTAGAAGCTCGATTTCCTTATCCCTTTGAGCAACCAGGCTGCTCTCACCAGCATACTCAGCCTGTAGCCGCGCCACCAATGAAGCCTGGTGCGCAGCAGACAATGCCAACTCCTCAAGAAGGCTACTCCTTGGCGCATTCCCGGCAGATTTTTCTTCATTCACTGGACTCTCAGGCCCAAAATCACCAACATCGGTCTTGGGAGGCGAACTCTCCACATGCGCATCATCATCAACAGCAGTCTCAGCCCTACACGCAAACAACAAAGTTACTCTATAATACTAATGGCGTAATAGAGGACTGTAGATCTAAAGACACAAATGCTTACGTGGGGGGAGGAGTCTTAAGCGATGACGCATCCTCTTCGGCGGGCCGCTCGACAATAAGCGTAGGGCGCTTACTTGATGTCCCTGCGCCATCATCACCAGACGCCCTCTTGCGTTTCCGCACCAAGCCTTCATCTCCAGACTCGTCCATAGCACTACTTGATGAGTCTACATGCAACAACTCAACAGGGATCTGTGACTCAGCAGAGGGAAAGCTACGCAGAGGAGTTGCCATGGTGACACCTGCGGGAACCTCCCCTATCCCCTCTGTCTCCTCTGTCTCCTCTTGCGCAATCACCATTGTGCGCCCTGCAGTAGCCTGGAGCAATGGCTGCTCCTCATCTCTCAAGGGGCGCACCCCTACGATCACCTTTGTAGGCTTCGCCAAGCGAACAACATCAAACAAGTCCATCTCTGCGCAACAAAGCAACAAACAAATTGCAAATGCGTTAGTAAAACTACAAAGGAAAGAATGCTTACAACTACCAAGTGAAGGGGAAGGAAGAGACAAGCACCCACCCCGGCCGTCTTCATCTAAGAATGTTGGCACCTCTTCTGGACTACCAAAGTAGTTGTGAATGATGCCCATGTGCACCAAAACATCTTCTGGATACGGTTCAATAGGTATGCGATTGGTGTTTATCGTCTCCGCATCCGCCACATTATACAATCCGGGGTCTGGGCGCTCATCTCTCGGCAACGATTCTTGAGTATAGAACTCAAATGCCCAGGGAAAAAATGCACTATCAATCCAGAAAATTTTTTTCCCTCCGTACCCTTAGTGCGTCTAATTTCTTTGCATAACACTGCAGAGACCCCGCGCGCTTAGCAAAAGTGACCCACCCGTTCAACCACGACGTGTGGTAAAATGCGCGGAATAGATGCACAGTGGGTTCAATCGCCAACAGGCGACAATTTACCTCAAAATTAGTAACTTTCGCCGCACCTATACAGTGCAGTTGCGAGATGTGCAAGCGATAATGGTTTAAGATATCGCACAAAAACAGGGAAATGGGAACACGCTGGTTCGCAAACTCGAAAAAGCGCGTATAAACCCCCACCTTCCCTTGCGGGAAATTCGCTATCGATGCATTTGCGCCCGGAACTACCGGATGCAATGCGAGAGGGATATAATAGTCTGAGGTGAACTGACGAAGTTCATCCTCAGACATATCGGAACTAATCTCAGATAATTGAAGAACCATGATACCTATTATCGGCGCACTCGCTATTATCTTCGCTTTTGTTGATTTGTTTCTTGAAGGTTTAACAATGGCGAAAAAATGATGATTTCTTTTTACTGTGGTAACCACAGTCAAATGACGGCTAAAGTTTATATAGGGTACACATATTCGTGGATGTACGACATGTGTACCCCACTTGCTCTAATCGTACGGTTGGGAACCCAAAAGGTAAAGCACTTTTTCACCCACCACACACGATTTTCGAAGAAGATACTTGGACTAGGATTAACTCGCTACTTTTGGCGGGAAATACTTAAAGCTTCCCCGCTACGCATTGAGGAATATTTTTTTTAAGTCGTTAGTCTAGTATCCGCAATCACGCATTGCGCACACTAGACTGGGGGGACATGATGACGTATAGTCCGTATTCGGGTCACGAACCCGGCCCATACTTAAGTCCATCACGAATGGACTCAAGCCCGTCACGATATGGGCTATTGCGATAACGGTTTGGGCTCACGATGGCCCAAACCCAACGCTATTTATGGCTGCGATAATATATCTTTTATTTATGGGATATATATTGCCTAACCGCCCTACGCGGGATACACCGAAGATTGGGGAACATGAAACCAATAAGGTTTTCGTGTCCATATATAGAGGGCATCTCAACCCTCACAAAGGTACGATTTACAAAACCCTAACTCTTCTACAAACCCTAAAACCGATTACTTACTCTCACGCCAGAGGATAATCGTGGGAGACAATCCCACGATAAGCCTAACGATGTTTTTCTGTTTTCTTAGTGCGCAGGTCTCAAGCATTAAGATCGAATTGGTACGGAATCAAGGAACGCCCAACTTTTGTATCAACAGACATCTTTGGAGAATAAACCCTAGTCGAATTTCATCAGCTTTATAAGGGTTTTTCAACCCTTGAACCTTATGCTTTATTAAAGATAAGTTATTCGTTTAATCATTCAATATGTCTATGTGTTGTTTGATTAATTGTTTATCTTTTCTTCTATTTATCATGCTAGCTTAAGTTTGTTTGTGGTTGCTTAGATCTAACGAAACCTAGTTATTGAATATTGATTTGTTGTCTCTTGTTTAGTTAATTGTTATCGCGTTAGGTTAAGAAAACTGGCTGACCTCTTATATGTAACTTGTTTGAACGTCTTAAAAACGCAACCGTAGAGTGCACTATTGGTTTTGTTCGTTGTATTTATTGCGTGAATTGCGGCTTGTAGATCCTAGAAAACTTAACGGATGTTAAGGGATTTAGGGGAGACTAATATTCATAGAGTTTGGGACTTCGGCACCTCCCCACAACCAATAATAAGGAATAAGACGATTCAACTAAAACAAGGACATGACAATTCAACGAATCAATTGGAGATAACTAGGGAGTAATTAAATCTAAGTAAACACGCTTTTCCTATCATAAGAATTTCACCAATTTACTTTTTCTTGTTTTTTAGTTTAATTTTAGTTTTATAATTAGTTTTTGGGTTAGTTGATTAACAACTAATTCCGCCTACTCCTTCAAAATCGAGATTTTAATTACTTTCTAAAAAATATAAAAATACAAAAAGAATCATCCCTCACCTCTAGACCTATCTCGTCATACGTCTTGACCTAATGAAACTATTCCCCTTGAGAACGATCAATCCGCCAAACCTACCTATACTACACTACAACGATCAGGTACATTGCCTGGAGGATTGCATGCTTCTTAAGATCCCTTGAGAAGTAAAACCTTTCGCGTGGACGCAATCCTCGCATCAAGTTTTTGGCGCCGCTGCCGGGGAATAGTTATTGTTTAGGTTCAATTTCTATCTCGTTTAGGTCTACTCACTAGATTCCTATCAAGTGAGATTTTTATTTTCTTTTTATTAGCTTTCTTTAGTCTATCTTTTCTTTGTGTTTTTGTTTCCTAAAATTTTTCATCTAACTATTCCATTTGCCATTATGGAGAACGCGAATCCGCCAAAATTTTCAACCAATCGACCTAATCCACTACATAATCTACCCTTTCTACTCCAAAATGACATCTTTATGTTCCGATGACATAATGGTGAATCTTTTTCCAATGCATGGACTCGTTTCAAATACTTACTACAAAAAGTCCTTCATCAAGGTCTTGACTTATTGTTTCCACTTCAAACTTTTACACTCGTATCGACCGCAAAACATAAAAGAAGCTTGAATATATGGTAGATGGGAAAATTTGGGAATTTGGTGATGAAGAGGCATGGGAAACCTTTGAGATTCTCGCCCAATTCAGAAGTGGAACATGGGACCCAAAAAATGCACGCTTAGACCTATTCTCAATTTGGAAGGTTCAATCGGAAAGTTTGTTTAGGAATGAGGTGGTTAGAGTTGAGGTACCTAGGTTCATGTCATGGTTAGGTGCTACCATAATACAAGATGAACACATAGGTAATCAAGATAAGATGGAGGACATAGTAGAAAACCTAAGCCCCCCGAGTACTCCACAAGTCCTACCATCATTTGAGGAATACACACCACCCGTGACTTACCAGGAAGAAGTAGAAGAGACTATAGGAACCCCAATGGAGGTAGAACCCTTGGACCAAACACAACTAGAAGAAATAGGTTTGAATACTTGTAGTCATAACCTTTCTCATAGTTCTATGGAAGTTCCTAGTTTTGATGAATCGGAGCCTCAACCAAAGCAATTACCTGATTTTCCATCCTTGGATGAAAATTTAGGAATTGAATTAGGCCCCGATCCTACCATCAAACCATATAGCCCATGTAGTTTTGGGATAAAGGTAGTATACTCTATGCCTTGTGTAGTGGAAGCTAATATAGGAGTGAACCATGACCTTACATACTTACATCACCTATAAGTGATTATTATCGTCTAGTTACCTGAGAATACATGCTAAAAAGTCAACCTAATTGTTGGTGAGTTCATAGGTTTAAGTAAACAAGTAAAGTTCGGACCACAAGATTTCAATAGCATGACAATCACAATAAATATAACATCATAGCCAAAAATAATATACAGTGCCCTAAGCTCATGACCCCGAAGCTCAACGAAATGGTATGCAATCAAGCATAATAATAATTAATGCCCCAAATAAGTGTTTGCCAGACACTCGGAAATAATCCAAATGATATGCGTTCGTTTGACAGGTTGGCGCGACCAACTCGGACGGGGGTGTTAACCAAAATAGATCTATTCATAACATCCGCGCTTACAAGTAATTAACGGTTCATGATTCAAGGGGACTTCAATGGCAATGCGGTAACTTAGGAAAAGTAACGGTTTTAATACTTGTGTCCAAAAAATAAGCAATGTATTCCCACCCTGAGGGTTTTAAAATAAGATACAAACAATGTAAAACACGTGGCTATGAAACTCACCTCAGTAAAGCAAATCTCGATTGGTAATACGGTAAACGGTGAATAAAGGTCCGATAAATCTAACCGCAACCTAAATAAGTACCATGTCTTAGGTTTGAAAACAAGGTCGTGCATGCAAGTTCATATACTATTATATCACTTGTACATGTTTGTTGCAATATTTAACGTCAAAAATATGGTTGCGTCAATGTGTCTATTTATTAAGCAAAGTAACCCTTTTAGAAAACGTAACTAGTTAACCTCGTAATTAAACTACGGTCGTCTTGTTAATAAGTATTTTTGAAAACCTCTAACGCGCCTAACAAGTATACATAACGTTCTACCATTTTTGTTTACGTCATTTTAGCTAAATCCGACTCTAAAGTGTCCAAAATCTGTATAGAAAATTCTAACAGCTTTCTATAAGCAAAAATAAGCTGTCAAAAATTTATATTTCGTCGCAATCTTCATTAGGCCATAACTCTCTCATCTTAGCTCCTATTCTTAAGTTTTATACATCCCCGGGTTCGTGTTTAAGTATACTAACATGTTTTTAGTACCTCGGCTAGTCTAGTTAACTTTTAACATCAGTTTTTACCTCTTGAAATTTCCCAACAGAAACTATATTTTCAGAAAATTCATTTTCTTCGCACAACTTAAAATTAACGTATCTTCTTCGTTATAAGTCCGTTTTAACTCATTCAAGCGGCTACATTTTTGTTATAGAGTCTATTTTCTATATTTCTAGCCTAATCTTGCCACCAAGTTACTGATTTTTCTGGGTGAGGTCGAATGGGACAACCTCTCTTCTAAAAGTGTCAAAACACGTTTCCTAGCCTTCTAGTTATCCAAAACCGTTTAACAACAACTCCCAAACTAATCCTAGCTCTTCCACCAATTTCTCAACATGTCAATAGTGATTTAACAATAAACTTAGCAATATGAAAAGTTCAATTCATTATAAATAAATTATTCATCAAAACTATTTTAGCTACTTACTAGCTCATATGTCTTGTTTTAATTTTTACGTCTTGTCAAGATTCATAACCAACTAGTTTATTCATGATAGAAATATGTTTAAGAAATAGTCATTAGTTATAAACTCATTGTGGTTATAAAGTTTTACAAACATGTACAAAGTGATAATCATGTGTATTTAACCTGAACTAAATATCATGATATAAAGAGTGAAGAATTTATGAAAGTAAAGTATTGCTTACTTAAGATGGTTAGTGTGATGAGGAGGTAATTTACTTGATTAAACCCAAGACTATGCTTCTAAACCCTTACAAGTGTGTCCTAATGATGATTGAACTAGCCAAACAACTTCTTCTTCCTTCTTGCTCCTTGGTGGATCGAATGGTATGTGAGGGTGAGTGATGATATCTTCTTTTTTTCTTTCTCTTCTTGCTAGTGTAAGTAAAGGTGCTAGTGTAACTTGTATTTATATGTAGTAGAGTATCAAATTAAGAATAGTTGGTCAAAAATATCAAGGTGGCTAGGTTTGATTGTGTTGGCCGAATGGCTGGGGGGGGGGGTGGACAAAGTTTCTAGTCAAGCCTCCATTTGGTTGGCAACTCCATGTTTCACTTCAACTTGCCTAGTATTAATTGTAATTGTAAAAATTGTCTAGTAATTATTATGGGACAAGAGGGGGGGGGGGGACGGCACTTAGGTATAATTGGGAGTAGAAGATTGAATTTTATACAAAAGTGTATATATTGTATGTATTGGGTATTAAAAATAGGTATTGGTTGTCGGTTTTGTAATTAACGTAAGTTACGCGTAATTAAACGTAATGAATAAAGAAATTACATTAGGCGTAAGAAAATATTTTTGGAACTTTGGTAATAATTTAGGAAGTATAAAAATGTGTTAAAAATAATTGTTAGGAGTATTTGATATATCGGGTGTTTATTTAAGTAGCGAAAAGCGTTTGTTTAAGGAAACAATCGAAAATAAATAAAAAGGAATTGTCTTAGGGTTTGAAATTTCGAACCGGAGTAGGAGCAAGGTGTTGGAATGTTGTGGACTAAATATAGCCTAAGTCCTAGTGCACTTGAAAGGTATTCTCAATTTTATGTTGATTCAAGTAAAAAATTATATGTAAATTGTTCTCTAGTAAATGTCAAGATAAATAATTTGATTTTATTAAATAGTATTGACCTGTAAAATAGCGGGTTGTCATAGTCTACCACCCATAAAATGAATCTCGTTCGCGAGATTCAGTTAGTGTTGGTCGTTGGAGTGTTGTCAGTGAAGAGGTGCGGATGCTTTTGACGGATCTGGTCTTCTCGCTCCCAAGTGAACTCGGGGCCTCATTGAGAATTCCAGCGAACCTTGACGATAGGAATTCTACCATGATAAGTTTGTCAGAAAGGGCGTTATCGGAAGGATAAAGCTATGGTAACAATTTTGATTCCTCGTGTTTTGCTCTAACTGATGTCACGATATGAGTCCTTCTTAGCCTAAGGTGCTTAGTCTTCATTACTAAGATTTCACTGTTTATTAGTGTTTCCCTAGATTTCCTTCATCGAAATTTTTCCATGCTACTGTTTGTCAATCACAAGATCCTAAATATGTGAAGTGTTTAAGTACGGTGGTTGATTTTCAAAATTTGACTCGATATTGAGTGTTTTATTTGAAATATTTCTCTGAATAATGAATTTACAAGTTTGAACAAACGACTTCTTAAGTACTCTCTTTCTTGATGATTCAAAATTTAGTAGTTATGCAAGATTGGACTGTTTTCAAATATGAACCAAGGTTTTATAGACGGGTTTTCAACATGATGTGCATAGAAATGTTTAGCAAAGATGGATGTTATACAGTTCTTAACGTACAATAGTTTTGTTAAAGGTTGACCAAAATGGATTTACTCGTCAAAATAGGTACTTTAGAAAAATATTTTCCTACAAGGTATATGATTTGTATAAACGCATTTTAAGAAAATCCATTTGAAGTGAAAGCATTAAAAAGGATGTAATAGTCGGGTAGGTATGTCTGCATGAATGCTTAGATGTCTAACGTTTTGTTTCTGATGTTGATAATGCCTATTGGTTAATATTAGGTAAGACTTACAGGTATGAGTATTCAACTTACTTGGTTATTTCTAAAATGGATCATGACTTAGGTTTGTTGTCTTACTTGGTCTAACTAGTACTTCTGAAATGATAGGATTGGGTGACTATGCCAGAGATAGTGGTTTGGATTGCCTCGTGAGATCTTAAGTTTTCTGTTGCGTTATGAATCAACTTACTGTATATTTCTAGTCCTTGTTTGTAGTTCCGTAATCCTTTCATTGTTTTCTTATGTCATGGAATCCTCCTCGTAGATGGAAGGTCTATCCTAGAAAGGTCAATGGTAAAAATCCAACTTAACGGTTGAGTGAATGACAAGTGGTGTAGGTATCTAGAGAGGGTTTAACAAAAGGGATGTTCATGAACAATTTATTTGGTTACAAAGCTTTGCTTTTTGATGTTTTGGAATGAAGATTGTTTTAAAATTTGAAAAGATGATTGTTTCCTTCACGGCATAATCCTTCCTGAATTATACATAGGTGATCAGGCTATGTATAATTGAGGATTAATGATACGATGCTCGGTTTAGTCAAAGTAGTATTATGTTTCTCAAAGTTTTAGATGGTATTCAACGTGTTGTTTGGTAAAATGGTAGCCCAATTTTTATTTATTTATTTTTATTTTTTTAACAAGAAAAATTGGTTCGTATAATGTGGTAGTAAATAGTTGGTAAAATGCCAGAAAATCAATTTATAAGGTGGTAGTAATATAACACGTTTTAAAATTCTGTGAAATAATTTCCTAAAGTGATAGTAAAATAGCTTGGAGTAAAATTATGTGAAACAGTTTTATAAAGTGGTAGTAAAATATCTTGTAATAAAATTTGTTGAATGGGTTATAGGATGTGTGGGAAAATCTTACGGAATGGTAATAGTCTATAGTCAAAGATGAAATTTGCCTAATCCCTAATAGGATAGCGGCATGTCTTTGCGAAATGGCTAGGAATAAGGTAAATGGAATAGAAAATGTAATAGATGAGGGTTGTGAGTATCGTGGATATAATGAATGATAGAGATTACATTAGATAAAAAGGTACTTGTTACAACTAGGTTACGCTAACTTCCTAAGGTGAAGTACAACAGGAAAATACAACCCTAGAGGGCTTAGATTTCGGTTTTATTAAACAGGCAGAAACTTTTCCTTAAACATTATCCTTGCCCGTAACATCGACAGGATCCTGGCAAGCTACTCCTCCTATTAATGCGTATGCTCCCCCACTAGTTCTTCATCCATTTTGATTCCTCAGCTTTGGGAAATCACTCCTGAGGTGTCCTTTTTCACCACATCAAAGAAAGTTACCGGGGTAGGGACCCTACAATCTTTAGCTTGATGACCGGCCCTTTTGCAATTCCAACATGTAGCGGGGAAAGGTCCAGTGTGGTGATACTTACATTTGTTGCACTCAGGTAGAGTTCCAGCATACCTTCTCTTATCACTTGGCGCAGCAGCATAGGCTTTCACCACTTCTTGTCTCTTAGGTGGTTGTTGTGCAACACTTTCACCTTGATTGATTGATTGTTGTTGTTGTTCCATTTTCATTTGTTGTCATTATTGTTTCCTACAGCCTTGGTGTGAGTTATGTGTTCCCTTTCCTGGAGCGCCATACAGATAGCTTTAGGCATGGTATCGGGTTCTAATGGGATAACCAACATACGAATTCAGGGGAGAGTCCCCCGATATACCTCTCAAGTTTCTTGCATTCCGGTTCATCCATTGCTGGGCATAGCCGTGCTAATTCGTAAAAACGATCAGTGTATTTGGCAACATCATCTCCTACCATGGTAAAGACCAGGATTTCATGTTCCATTGCTCGTAATTCGCTCCTTGAACAATATTCTAAAATCATCATCCATCTTAGTTTCTCCCAAGAGATTAAGTAAGCAGTGTCGACCCCTACTATCTGAATATGTTTGGTCCACCATACCCGGGCACGATCCCAAAAAGTGCAAGTGGCAAACTTAACTTTGTTTTCCTTGAGACAGTTACCACCTCGAAATATTGTTTCTACTTCTTCGAACCATTTTCAAAATCCCCTCGCGCCTTCAGTTCCACTAAAGGTGTGGGGATTGTAATCCATAAATTCTTCGTGAGTAAGATTAGGAACTTTGGGTGCAACATTTCCTCCTTCTATGCCTTCAGCTGTCTTTGTGGTTTCAAGTCTTTTCGGTGCATTGGTAACATTTTTCTCATGATTGGCGAGGGCTGTGGCTATGCTCTTGGCAATGATTTTCTCAACAGTGGCTTGTGTCATGGCTGGAGCGGCTTACTTCGACATAACTCATCAAAATCATAAGAGACCATGAGAATTTATAAGTAGTAAGGATTACCACACTCACATATACGCAACCATGACATGTGTAAATGAAGTGAAATCACAACAAGATGCAACCACAAAAATATCATAAATATAATCATAACACACATGAATATATAAAATGAAAATTTCAACCTACATAGACCGATATCAAGCATAGCAAAACCATATCCATATAGTATAGTCAATACTTGGTAAATTCGTTGTACAATAACCAAAATACTATAAGTTTCTTTGAACTATGCCACACATCCCGTGGCTAGGATAATACTAAAAGCTAGTAAAGATATAAGTCTGATCTAGAGGCTTCCTGATGCTCCTCTGATTGGATCCTGGGTTGTGGCATCTTGGGGTTGTGATGAGTTCTGATGTGGGGCCTGGAGTTGTGCATTGATCATATCTGAGATAGTATAGATCCCAAACCATTCTTGAGGAATCTGCTAATGTTCCTGTTGAGTCGGTGATCTTGGTACTATCCACAGAGTGTCATCTAATTCCTGATATGTGGGAATGGAAAAGGGGAATGACAATGGTGATAGTGGGAAGGTAGGGGCAGTCTCCGAAGACTCAAAGGTCTTAGCGTCACCTCTGGTTGTCTCCTCTACGTCTGTCTCAGGTGATGCTAATACCTCAAATTGGTGGAAGTTATCATCTAACGATGGTGAGTGATATGGGAACGTCGAGGTATAGGAAGGTAAGAGTAGTGATGTAGGTGCATTAGTGGATGAAAAAGCATCCTCAATATCCGAGTCCGATGAAATAATGATAGGGTGGTTGGGTAAAGACATGACTCTGTAACAACACGATATAAAACAAATGTAAATACTTCGTATTAACTAATTAAGTAAAAACATGTATAGCAATCGCACACACATCATGATATTGTGAAGTGTCGTGACCTAGTGGTTATAGTCTAGGGTCAATGATGCATCCTAGTTCTCTATAACCTTGGATCTGGTACCAATCTGTCACACCCCCAAATTTTGGATTGCAACGGAATGGAATTTCGAGGGCGTAACGTTCTTGGATAACAAAGTACAAGGATGTTAGGAATATGAATATTCAGCAGAAGACTCGGTCACCCCGAGTACTTATTAGATCATCATTGCTCATAAGATTATCTGTAATATTATCAGTTGCTTAGTATAATTAGTATTAGTATTAGTAGTATCTATATTTGTGGAGTGGGTCGGGGCTTTCCCCTCTGTCAGCTCGCTCCACAGTCCACTAGGGACGTAATATGTAGTAGTATATATATCCCTTCCCACACATGGGAAGGGTTGGACCTTTCAAGCTAATATTACACAAGTTTCTTTCTCTCACTAAAAGGCTCCCATTTCTCTCTCTAAAAACCTCTTCCATTCGATCCATACAAGACTCAAACTAGTGATTCATGCATTGTGAATACCCTACAATTGGTATCAAGAGCCATGGTTAGGTCCATGAAGTTGGTATTCACGAATTTGTGTAGTTCTTGAGGTTTTCTTGTTGGATTCGACTTGTAGTTTTAGTTTTTTTTATTTTGTTTGTTTAGTAGCATAAATCTCATTTTGTACTTTGTTTAGTGATTAGAAGTTGTTTTTCTTTGTACTTTCTTGATTAAGATTAGTATTAGAGTGGTATTTAGTGTTTGGATTCACAGATTTAAGGCTCGTGTGGTGTTTGTGGGTGATTCGAGGGTTTTTCTTTCAAGAGTTCTTGGATGCGGTTTGTGTTGTTTGGACGATTCTTGAATGCGGTTTGTGTAGCATCGTGTACTCGGTTTGTCTTTATACTAGTTTAGGCAAAAGGACAAACGGCATTGATAGTGACAGGTTTGGAAGTTTGAGCCAACGCGGTTTGTCTCTACGGTGCGTACGCGGTTTGTGTCTACGGTGTGAACTCGGTTTGTCTCTTTGACGCATACGCGGTTTGTGTCTACGCGGTTTGTATCTCAAGTGTGAACTCGGTTTGTCTCTTAGGTGCATACGCGGTTTGTGCATACGCGGTTTGTACATTTGGTGTGAACTCGGTTTGTCTCTAAGGTGCACACGCGGTTTGTGTCAACGCGGTTTGTATATCCGGTGTGAACTCGGTTTGTCTATTTGGCGCTTACGCGGTTTGTGTCAACGCGGTTTGTATCTTTGGTGTGAACTCGGTTTGTATCTCCATTGTGAACTCGGTTTGTCTCTTGGCACATACGCGGTTTGTATATCCGGTGTGAACTCGGTTTGTCTATTTGGCGTATACGCGGTTTGTGTCTTTGGTGTGAACTCGGTTTGTCTCTTTGGCGCACACGCGGTTTGTGTCTCCTGTGTGAACTCGGTTTGTCTCTTAGGCACATACGCGGTTTGTGTCTACGCTGTTTGCCTAGGCGGTTTGTGTCTTGGTGATTTTAGAAATTCCCGCGAAAGATTCGATTTCTCGGTTAAATCACAAGATCAGTAAAATCCCGTAGTTACTATGGCTACCACATCAAGTACATCATCAGATGATATTCAAGCAGCAGGATCTGACACTCGTCCACCTATGCTAGATAGGACGGATTATGAGTCTTGGGCACAACGAATTAGACTTTACTGCTTGGGAAAAGATAATGGTGTTAACATTCTTAAGTCAATTGACGAAGGACCTTATCAGATGGGTACCACCAGAAACGTTGTTACAACTGGTGAAGATGGTACTGTAACTTGGGGCATCGACAGACCTAGAAACTACAATGATCTTAATGAAGAAGAAAAGAAGAGGTATGATGCCGATATTAGAGCCTCCAACATAGTTATTCAAGGTCTTCCAAAGGATGTATACAAGCTCATCAATTTTAACACTGAAGCCAAGGCTGTGTGGGACAACGTTAAAATGTTGTTGGCAGGGTCAGAACTCACAAAGGAAGATCGTGAGTCACAGCTGTATGATGAGTTCGAGCATTTCAAAATGAACCCAGGAGAAAATGTCACAGATTACTATGTGAGATTTCATAAGTTGGTAAATGATATGAGGATGATCAGAATGACTATGCCCAACATCCAACTTAACTCAAAGTTTGTGAACAACATGACTCCGGAATGGGACAGATTTGTTACTGCCGTCAAACTCAACAAAGGTTTAAGGGAGACTAACTATGAACAGTTGTATGCTTACCTGCAACAACATGAGAAGCATGCTGCCTATGATCGGGTGCTGAGAGAAAAGTTGAATCCTTCAACTACGAATGACCCACTGGCTTTCATGACAAATGTACAACCAACAATCCAATCATCATCCAATCCAAGCTATCACCAACTTCACTCACAAGTACCTGCTATGAGTTCACAACTTGACTCAGGCTACTCTCAGACCGACAAAATGATTGACAACCTCACCAATCAAGTATCTCTACTGGTTCAACAGTTTCAAGCATCACTCCCTCAGACCAACAATCAGTTAAGGAATTCTTCCAACCCACGCAATCTAGCAATGGTGGAGGACGGGAAAATTGTGGTCCAGAATGTGCAAGGGAGAGCTGGCAGAAACATGGGTCGAGGTTATGTGCAGAACAGAGCAGGGAATGCCAATCAGGGGCAAGGGAAACAGATCAAGTGTTATAATTGTGGGGGGCTTGGACACATTGCTAGAAACTGCAATCAACCTAAACGTCCTCAGAACTCAGATTACTTCAAAGACAAGATGCTGTTAATGCAAGCTCAAGAAAATGGTGCTGTATTGGATGAGGAAGAGTTATTGTTCTTGGCAGGAGATGGAGGAAATACTTTTGATGAAGATGTGGATGAGAAGCCTGTTCAGGATCTGGCACTTAATGATCCTAACATCTTCAAGGCAGATGACTGTGATGCATTTGACTCTGATGTGGATGATGAACCTACTACTCAAACAATCTTCATGGCTAACTTGTCTTCCCTGGCCTCATCTCGTCAAGCTGGTTCTTCTAATGCATCCGTGATTTCTGAGGTACTAAAAATTTATGACACATATAATATTGTCGAGGGACATCAGATTCCCGAAGAAGTACATCAGGCAGTTGTTTCTGACTCAAGTGATGTTGATATGGAAAATAGCAATATTGTCTCATATGAACAGTATTTGAATAGCAACAACTCGCCTGATGTACCAAATGGTGAATCCTTTGTCAATAATGATGTGTGTGCTATGAGTAATGCATGTGCCTTAGATAATGCAAGTAATGTAGATAATGCTTGTGTGTACCATGAGAACCAATTGCCTGTCCCTGATATTAACTTGATCACTAGACTTAACATCTATAAAGAACAAGTTGCTATGTATGAACAGCGTGCTAAGTTTGAACTTAATGATCGTGAGCAGAAATTAGAGGGTCAAATGAATACACTTATTAAAGAGTCTAGAGTGCGAGAAGAAACATTAAAAATAGAGTTAAGTTCTTTGAAAAGTCAGCTAGAACAGTCTGACAAACAGAAACAGGATGCACAAAAGTGTGTAACAACACTTAAGCAAGAATTCAAACAAAAAGAAACAACTCTTTTAAATGATTTCTCTAAACTCAAGACGCTAAAAAATAAGCTTGAAGATAAGTTGTACACACAAAATCAAACCATACAAACTGCTCAAATGATTCATAAGCACAGAAAGTTGAGTGATAAGCATAGTAAAATCATGATAGGTGAACCAAAGTCAACCATCCTTAAGGGTATGCAAGTACTTCAACCAGCCCTATATGATGGTAATGTGATGATTAAGCCTATTCATGACCAACCTGAGCATATCTACACTGATGAAGAGGATGAGTTAAGTGATAAAACGAGGGAAAAAATGAATGAGAAAATGAGGGATCCCGAATGCATAGCCAGACGAATAATAATCAAACCCCATGATTATTATGAGGAAAATCGTTTGACTGTGTTTGCTCCTCAAACGAAGTTAACACCTGAGCAGATATTTTGGAAACAAGATAATGAAAAACTTAAGGTAGAAAAACTTAAGGCCAACACCCCCCTCATTAGAAAAGTTGCGTCCATAACGGTGTATCCTCCCAATACACCTAGGAATTTGGTGCCTTTGTCTCTTCCCACTGAATGCAAAACCTTTATTAGCTTATATGTGCTTTGGCAACTGTTTGCTGATTTCGATAAAACATGTAAGAAGAGAATCACACCCACTGGCATTACTGAGGGGGAAAGGTGTTTTGAACATGCAAAAAGGTGTTACTTAACTGAGGTCATGCCATTCTTTAAACTACTTAAAGAACACTTTGAAGGGTTGCAAACTGCCCTTAAAGCTGAAATAAATGAAATGAAAGTAGTGTTTAAAGATATGGAAAATGAGGTGAATGAACATGCAATAGAACTTAAGAGTCGAGAGATTGAAAGAAAAAACATACTCATTACTAATGACAACTTGATTGCTAAATGTATTGCACAAGATGTATTTTACACTGTCACTGATTCTGCATTGTCTGCTTGTCAATTTAATGAGTATGCTATTGCGTTAAATGTCACCCAGAATCGTGTTGTTGAGCTTGAGGGGGAGAATTTGAAATTGCTTGAAAAAATTCAAAATGATGACCATGTTAACATGGTTAAACGTTTTTCAAAACTAGAAGTTGATTATCTGAATTTGCAACTCAAACATCAACACTTAGAAGAAAAATGCAAAATATCAAATGTCAAGACATCCTCGGATGCTCCTGAGTTTGATACTTATTTTGAATTAAGCAAACAAGATGAGACAATTCAAGCTCACACGAACACGATTCGACTGCTGAGGGCCCAAATTGCCCAATTGAAATCCAACAAGTGTGAAGTATATGGCACCAATAAACCTTCGTCTTCAGATTCTCAGAATTTTCAATATCAAAACACCATAAATAAGTTACATTATGAAAATGAGTGTTATCGAGAAGAAAATTCAAAGGTTAAACAACATTTCAAAGAGTTATATGATTCTATTAAAGTTACAAGAAGCAATCATAATGATCAAATAACCTCTTTGACAAATGAAATTGAGAATCTTAAGGCTCGGGTGAAAGGTAAAATGCCATGCACCACTTGTAACTGTGATACACCAAAGGCTAATGATTGTAAAAAGTATGATGTTGATGTTGGGCGTATTCCGTTTAAGATTAGAAATAACAGCCTTGCCCATCAAACATATCTAGATCATCTTAGAGAAGGTCTTGACTCACTTCGTGAGGTAGTTGAAGAGGATAGGAATGATAAGCCACTTGATCAAGCAGTTGTCTATGCATGCAAACTCACGAAAAGGATTCAGGAAAACTTAGAATATGCCATAGGCTCAATTCCTAAGTTTAGAGGCCATAGAGATAGATTTGTTGCATCATCATCAAATGTTGTGAACAAGTATGTAGCCTTTGACCTACCACCCAAAACATTAGAACCCAACACATCATTATCAAGAAGGCATGAGGCAGAAAAACAAACTAATGTTACCTTCGATGCTTATACAGGAGTAAAAAGTGACACCCAAGCTAGCGGGTCAAGGTCTAGAGGAAATGAAAGAAAGGACATGACTGCGCCAGCTAAGAATGATCACTTGAAGAATGTAGAAGCTCAACCTAGGAACAATAAGTTTACAATGAGTAGGATGAATCGTGTTGATTCTAGTATCAAAAGTACTGTAATTAATTCGAATTCTAATGCTATCTGTAAAACTTGCGACAATTGTTTAATTTCTGCTAATCATGATGAATGTGTTGTGTCTTTTCTGATGTCTTCTGCATCATCCCATGTTAAGAATGGTAGGATAACTAAAGCATGCAAAAAGGTTTGGAAAGCAACAGGAAAAACATTTGCTAGCATAGGCTATCAATGGAGACCCACTGGAAGGAAATTCAATTTAGGACAACCGTGCACGTTACCTAAAATGAATAAGCATAAAATTGTAAAAGTTAAGGAATGGAGACCCACTGGAAGGAAATTCAATTTAGGAAAACAGAGACCATTGCCTAAAATGAATATGCATAAAATTGTGAAGAATAAGGAATGGAGACCAACTGGTAGAATCTTGCCTTTAGAATCACAATGCCCTCCATCTAGGTCTTGTCCTGTCTCAGGTTCTGTCTCCACAGAAAAGATAGTAGCATCTGTGAAATCTATAGTTCCTGAATATGTGTATGCTGACCAAATGGACCCCAATTGCACTTGGGGATCCACATTTTTCAGTTATCCATTGTTTTCTGGTTTCAAATGCAGGTCGTACAAATCGTCCTGTGGTATTTGGACTCAGGCTGCTCAAAACATATGACTGGAGATCGCTCACGACTCAAGAACTTCGTGAAAAAGTTTATCGGGACAGTTAGATTTGGGAACGACCACTTTGGTGCTATTATGGGTTATGGAGATTATGTGTTTGGTAATAGTGTAATCTCAAGGGTATATTATGTGGAAGGACTAGGACACAATCTGTTTTCTGTGGGTCAATTTTGTGATTCAGATCTGGAAGTGGCTTTCAGAAAGCATACATGTTTCGTCAGAGAATTGGATGGTTTAGATCTCCTCAAGGGCAGTCGGGGCACCAATCTATACACCATTTCAATTGAAGAAATGTTGAAGTCCTCTCCCATATGCTTGCTCTCTAAAGCCTCTAAAACAAAATCATGGCTGTGGCATCGTCGTCTGAACCACTTGAACTTCGGTACCATAAATAATCTTTCCCGTAAAGATCTTGTTAGAGGGATGCCCAGACTGAAATATGAGAAAGATCATCTCTGCTCTGCATGTCAACTGGGTAAAAGCAAGAAACAAACCCACAAGCCTAAAACCGTCAACACCAACTTGGAAGTTCTTCACACCCTCCACATGGACTTGTGCGGTCCAATGAGAATACAAACCATAAATGGAAAGAAGTATGTTCTGGTGATAGTAGATGATTATTCTCGGTTCACATGGGTAAAGTTTTTGAGAACCAAGGACGAAACTCCAGAGGTTATCATTAAACTGATAAAACAGCTGCAAGTAAGGCTAGATAAAACTGTCAGAATCATTCGCACAGATAATGGTACTGAGTTTGTTAACCAACAACTCCGTAATTTCTATGAAAGTATTGGCATCACGCATCAGAAAAGTATCCCTCGCACGCCTCAACAGAACGGGGTGGTTGAACGAAGGAACCGTACTCTGGTGGAGGCTGCAAGAACCATGCTTATATTTTCAAAGACACCGATGTTTCTCTGGGCAGAAGCTATAGCAACAGCATGTTACACTCAAAACCGATCCCTAATTCATCCGGTTCATGAGAAGACTCCCTTCGAGTTAATTCATAACAAGAAACCAGATCTTTCCTTTCTGCGTGTGTTTGGTGCTCTTTGCTATCCAACTAATGATAGTCAAGACTTGGGAAAGTTAAGAGCTAAAGCAGATATAGGTATTTTCGTTGGATACGCACCTGACAGTAAAGGGTATCGAATCTACAATAAAAGGACCCGTAAAATCATGGAAACCATTCATGTTACGTTCGATGAGCTGAGTGAGCTACCTGTTTCAGGACAAATCAGTTCTGGACCCGATCTTCACCTTTTGTCTCCTGGACCCATTAGTTCAGGACTTGTACAGAATTCCACGCCTGCAGATTCTTATGTGCCTCCTACATGTGAGGAGTTGAAGAAGTTATTTGATCCTATGTTTGATGAATACTTTGAGCCAACGAATGGAACCATCCCGAGTGAACCAGATACAATTCCTATGGATGAGGTTCAAGCCCCACAAGGCTCAGAAGGCCCTGCAGCTTCAGTATCAGTCAGTCACGATGCTCCTGCTGCCAGTCAATCGCCTTCGTCATCAAACACTCAAACTTCTCCAGTAATGCAAGAATCTTCAGATAATAATCCTTTGGGAGTTAATCCTTTTGCTCCTGTTGAAGAGGCTCCTTTTGAAAACATATTTGCTCCTGAACATTCATCAGACACATCCTTACCTGAGGAACACAGCACTGCTACATCTGTTCATAACCATCAACCTCACGATCATCTCAGGAAATGGACCAGTGATCATCCAATCGACAACATCATTGGCAATCCCTCACGTCCAGTATCTACACGTAATCAACTAGCCACTGATGCACTATGGTGCTTCTTCAATTCCGTACTGTCTAAAGTCGAACCAAAGGATGCCAAAGAAGCAATGACTAAAGATTGCTGGTTCCAGGCCATGCAGGATGAAATCCATGAATTTGATCGACTTGAAGTTTGGGAATTAGTGCCTCCTCCGGAGCGTGCAATGATCATTGCCTTGAAGTGGATCTTCAAAGTGAAGCTTGACGAGTATGGTGATGTCCTAAAGAACAAGGCACGGCTAGTTGCTAAAGGGTTTAGACAAGAAGAGGGCATTGATTTTGAAGAATCGTTTGCTCCGGTTGCTAGAATTGAAGCCATAAGAATCTTCCTGGCAAATGCTGCGAGTCGTAATATGATAGTCTACCAGATGGATGTCAAAACGGCATTCTTGAATGGTGACTTAAAGGAAGAAGTTTATGTGAGTCAACCTGAGGGATTCGTGAATGCTGAACACCCTACTCATGTTTACCGCTTGAAGAAGGCTCTTTATGGGCTAAAACAGGCGCCAAGGGCATGGTATGATACATTGTCCAAGTTCCTCCTAGCGAACAGATTCTCCAAGGGTGTTGTTGATCCTACACTATTCACCAGGAAATCAAGAAACCATCTACTGCTAGTTCAGATATACGTAGATGATATCATCTTTGCTTCAACAGATCCTGGTGAATGTGATAGTTTCTCAAAGGAGATGAATTCCAAGTTCCAAATGTCCATGATGGGACAAATGTCATTCTTCTTAGGACTACAAGTTTCTCAAAGTCCCGGAGGCATATTCATCTATCAATCCAAATACGCCAACGAGATCCTGAAAAAGTTTGGATTCCATTCAAGTGAACCTGTTGACACCCCCATGGTTGATAGAACGAAGCTGGATGAAGATCCTTCAGGGATTCCAGTTGATATCACACAGTATCGAAGCATGATTGGATCTTTGATGTACATCACGGCTAGCAGACCAGATCTTCTGTTTACTGTGTGTATGTGTGCTCGGTATCAATCCAGACCAACCAAGAAGCATGTTGAAGCTGTGAAAAGGATCTTCCGATATCTTCAAGGCACAGTTCATATGGGTCTCTGGTATCCTAAGGACACTGCAATGGAGTTAACGGCATACGCAGATGCTGATCATGCGGGTTGTCAAGACACTCGTCGAAGTACTTCAGGAGGAGCTCAATTTTTAGGGGAAAAGTTGGTTAGTTGGTCTTCTAAGAAGCAGATGAGTACTTCCATATCATCTACTGAAGCTGAGTACATTGCTATGTCTGCTTGCTGTGCACAAATCCTTTGGATGCGATCACAGCTTTCGGACTATGGATTCTCATACAACAAAATTCCCCTATATTGTGACAACAAAAGCGCCATTGCTCTTTGTTGTAACAATGTTCAGCACTCCAGGTCAAAACACATCGACATCAGGCATCACTTCATCAGGGAACAGGTGGAAAAAGGAATTGTGGAACTATACTTCGTGAGGACAGAGTTTCAGTTAGCTGACATCTTCACCAAGGCCCTCCCAAGAGAAAGGTTTCAGTTTATTCTCCCACGCCTTGGCATGAAAAGCATGACTCCTGAAACCCTCAAGTGTCTTCAGGAAGAAAAGGAGGAGTAAAGGATTGTCTTCTTATATCCTTGTACATAGTTGTATATATCTTAAATCTAAAAGAAAAATACAAAAATATAAAACCTATAAAAACCATAAAAATCGAAAAATCAGAAAATACCAAAAATAGTTCTACCTAGGCATGTCTTCTGTTTATCGATAACATTTACGTATCTAGAAATGTCATTCAACAATGGCACGGATTCTTAAATGAAGCTCGAGCAGAAGTTATACTAATCAGTTAAAACATGTCTAAATGGCTTGCAGTTACTTCATACTGCAACCCGCACTGTACAATGGGGAAAGCATGTCGCCAAAAAGACAGCTGTTTCTCCAACCGGGTGATGTTCACCTGGGCATGGATTACTTTATATCCATGTTCTCCCGACTTGATGTACGTTTCAGTGCATCACTTCGTATATAAGAAGAGAAGTCTTCTTTTCATCAAGATTCTCTATCTTGTTAGATCCCTCAAGAGAGTCTTGATGTTACACAAGGTGGTAAAATGAACTAAATTTTCACAAATGTCCGTCGCTCAATTGAATGACTACAGCTCTTTTAATGGAAAACGGGTCATTAATTGAGGGGGAGTATATTTGTTCAAATTTCCGACACCTTACCAAATTTGTGCAACCTCAGCAGTGACACTCTCTCGTTGTTTCAGGGGGAGCATCGTATGCTCCTAAATCAGAATACATTTAAACCTGACCACATTTTCTCCCGAATTTTTTTTTTCTAAACGTATTTAAATCAATTGGGATCACAAATCTCAAATGGTTTGAAATTTTTGATCGGGGGAGAGAATGTGATTTAAATAGGAAATTCTGATAAAATGTGATGATTTGGCAATTAATGTAAGCTCTCCCGTATGTGCTAAACCATTTTGTATATCAAGGCACATATTGAGGGGGAGCAAAATGTTTTGGACATAAAAGCAAGCTCCTCCATAAGTACGAAAATCTTTCTTATATCAATGCATATATTGAGGGGGAGCAAATGGTTTTACAAAACAATGGATTATGGCATCGCATGTGGCTGTGACTCAGAATTAACAAAAGAATTGACGAAACTTGAATTGTCATCAATCGAAAGGATACGTCTTGGCCGGGTAATAATTTCAAGCTGGTCTAACCAGTGATGTAAGCGTGTCTCGAAAAAGATGTATCTGAGTAGAGTGTACCGTTTCGAGAAACTTTCTATGGACTTGACCAGGACGGGTAATAATTTCAAGCTGGTCTAACCAGTGATGTAAGCGTGTCTCGAATCGGTCATGTTCACTGAAAGTGGATCAATTCAAAAAGTGCAGGCTCTACCTAACATGTGCAAATTTATAAAACAATCAACCGAGCACATGTTGAGGGGGAGCATTTGAAAAATATAAAACTCTCAAGTGTATGCAAAAATGTGTTTCAGAATCATGAACACTTTGAGAGATTTTTCAAAGATTTGGTTTATGGCAATCGTGGAAGTACACCAAAGACCGACCATTTTAATTAATGCATGGAGTTATAAGGATGGTTAGGTTAGGCTCAAGTTCCCACGATCCTGCCAAAGCCGGAGGGATCTACCCAGGGACAATCCACTAGTTAGTGTAGAAGTCCTTAGGTATGATTAAAAAGGAGAAAAGTGAATGAGGGAAAAGTGCCGACTGAGATGGAGCTAGTACTGGAATAAACCCAACAAGGTACTAGTAAGGAAGTCTCGGTAAGCACTGAAGGGGTTGAAGAATGAAAAAGAATTGTAAAGATAAAGGGTGAAAAGAAATAGCCCTCCTTACAACTTAGGCAGAAACCGGGTCAATACATATGCTGTCAGAATCACTTAGTTGATTGCTGGCATTGAAGACAAAGTATCATGGACCCAGTGATACGCTGCACAACCCTCCCTAGCCACTCAAGGTCCCTCAAAGGATTCTTGTTTCAATTGTCACGGAGTTCAATACATTCCTATCGTCTCTCTCACTCCGAGTTAGATGATATTGAAAAGGTGGCAGTCCTCTCCAGCCTCCGATCACCAAATCAAAACGCACAATTGAGTCTAGAGCCACGAGATACATAATAAGATCTCATAGGGACACGAATCATTTCTACACTGGTTGTTCAACAGTAAGGACGCCAGTTGTAATCTCATGAGTCCTACGCAGATCTTAGCAATCTGCCAGAACATTTATGAGAGAATTTACTTATGTAATTCTCAATGATTGAATGGAAATTCCTGCCAGGGTCAACATCAAACAGCCCTGAAAGCAGGTCACTTCGGTAATTCCTCGTGGATTACGCTTAGTGGTCGCGGCGGTTTCAACCGGTCTACAGTCGTGGAGTGATCTCCAGCGACTCACCTAATCGCTGATTTACTACGGTAAAATCTTAAAAAGCTCTCTGTGAGTTTTCGATTAGGAACGGTCTTGGTAAGGATTAGAGATAGTTTTCACAATATGCTGTTGACTATCTCGAAGTCCAAACTTGTAAGTACCGGTCGAATTATTGCTAACTGTCGTATGCAGGAACTTCTGGCGATTGTAGCAGTGGAATGCTGTAGCTGGTTGCTGTCGTAGCTGGTTGCAGAAAAGATGCCAATCCATCACCACATGTTCACACTACATCATCATTAAAGAAGTCATGATCACTCTAAAAGACCTTCGACACAGCTTCTGCTAACTCTGATGCTGAAGATCATGACCCCATATCGTGTGAGCATGCCGGCTCTAAGTATATTTCATCACATGGAGTATTACTACTGAAAGATGACGTGGAGACTCAAGTGGGATGATACGTTCAGAGATTATTCAAAGTTCATCCAAGACAAAAGAGAAGTCATCTTCAGATCACTGACGTTTGCACAGCTAATCTATGACATTGAAGATTCAATGAATACGAGCTATGATGTCAAGATCCAAGGAAGAAGTGCTGAATTTCAGAACATTACTTCTGGGGTGACCTCCCTTAGGGGGAGATTGTTAGGAATATGAATATTCAGCAGAAGACTCGGTCACCCCGAGTACTTATTAGATCATCATTGCTCATAAGATTATCTGTAATATTATCAGTTGCTTAGTATAATTAGTATTAGTATTAGTAGTATCTATATTTGTGGAGTGGGTCGGGGCTTTCCCCTCTGTCAGCTCGCTCCACAGTCCACTAGGGACGTAATATGTAGTAGTATATATATCCCTTCCCACACATGGGAAGGGTTGGACCTTTCAAGCTAATATTACACAAGTTTCTTTCTCTCACTAAAAGGCTCCCATTTCTCTCTCTAAAAACCTCTTCCATTCGATCCATACAAGACTCAAACTAGTGATTCATGCATTGTGAATACCCTACAACAAGGAAATAAAGAATGACCCCTAAGTGAGTCATTTTAAAACAAGCGTTTGATTTAACATTATCGTTTTTCAAAACATTAATATCAGAGTTCACCATCAAATGTAAGATTTTAATACATAACCAAACGCTAAGTATTGCAAAGAAATCTTCATCATGATGTGTGTTCCAAAATGTGACTCTAATATGCTCCATACATAAGTGATTATTATCATCTAGTTACCTGAAAATACACGCTAAAAAGTCAACATAATTGTTGGTGAGTTCATAGGTTTAAGTAAACAAGTAAAGTGCAGACCACAAGATTTCAATAGCATGACAATCACAATAAATATAAAGTCATAGCCAAAAATAATATAAAGTGCCCTAAGCTCATGATCCCGAAGCTCAACGAAATGGTATGCAATCAAGCATAATAATAATCAATGCCCCAAATAAGTGTTTGCCAGACACTCAGAAATAATCTGAATGATATGCGTCCGTTTGACAGGTTGGCGCGACTAACTCGGACAGCGGTGTTAACCCAAATAGATATAGTAATAACATCCGCGCTTACAAGTAATTAACTGTTCATGATTCAAGGGGACTTCAATGGCAATGCGGTAACATAGGCAAAGTAACGGTTTTAATACTTGTGTCCGAAAAATAAGCAATGTATTCCCACCCCGAGGGTTTTAAAATAAGATACAAACAATGTAAAAACCATGGCTATGAAACTCACCTCAGTAAAGCAAATCTCGATTGGTAATACGGTAAACGGTGAATAAAGGTCCGATAACTCTAACCGCAACCTAAATAAGTACCATGTCTTAGGTTTGAAAACAAGGTCGTGCATGCAAGTTCATATACTATTATATCACTTGTACATGTTTGTTGCAATATTTAACGTCAAAAATATGGTTGCGTCAATGTGTCTATTTATTAAGCAAAGTAACCCTTTTAGAAAACGTAACTAGTTAACCTCGTAATTAAACTACGTTCGTCTTGTTAATAAGTATTTTTGAAAACCTCTAACGCGCCTAACAAGTATACATAACGTTCTACCATTTTTGCTTACGTCATTTTAGCTAAATCCGACTCTAAAGTGTCCAAAATCTGTATAGAAAATTCTAACAGCTTTCTATAAGCAAAAATAAGCTGTCAAAAATTTATAATTCGTCGCAATCTTCATTAGGCCATAACTCTCTCATCTTAGCTCCGATTCTTAAGTTTTATACATCCCCGGGTTCGTGTTTAAGTATACTAACATGTTTTTAGTACCTCGGCTAGTCTAGTTAACTTTTAACATCAGTTTTTACCTCTTGAAAATTCCCAACAGAAACTATATTTTCAGAAAATTCATTTTCGTCGCACAACTTAAAATTAACGTATCTTCTTCGTTATAAGTCCGTTTTAACTCATTCAAGCGGCTACATTTTTGTTATAGAGTTTATTTTCTATATTTCTAGCCTAATCTTGCCACCAAGTTACTGATTTTTCTGGGTGAGGTCGAATGGGACAGCCTCTCTTCTAAAAGTGTCAAAACACGTTTCCTAGCCTTCTAGTTATCCAAAACCGTTTAACAACAACTCCCAAACTAATCCTAGCTCTTCCACCAATTTCTCAACATGTCAATAGTGATTTAACAATAAACTTAGCAATATGAAAAATTCAATTCATTATAAATAAATTATTCATCAAAACTAGTTTAGCTACTTACTAGCTCATATGTCTTGTTTTAATTTTTACGTCTTGTCAAGATTCATAACCAACTAGTTTATTCATGATAGAAATATGTTTAAGAAATAGTCATTAGTTATAAACTCATTGTGGTTATAAAGTTTTACAAACATGTACAAAGTGATAATCATGTGTATTTAACCTGAACTAAATATCATGATATAAAGAGTGAAGAATTTATGAAAGTAAAGTATTGCTTACTTAAGATGGTTAGTGTGATGAGGAGGTAATTTACTTGATTAAACCCAAGACTATGCTTCTAAACCCTTACAAGTGTGTCCTAATGATGATTGAACTAGCCAAACAACTTCTTCTTCCTTCTTGCTCCTTGGTGGATCGAATGGTATGTGAGGGTGAGTGATGATATCTTTTTTTTTTTTCTTTCTCTTCTTGCTAGTGTAAGTAAAGGTGCTAGTGTTACATATATTTATATGTAGTAGCGTGTCAAATTAAGAATAGTTGTTTAAAAATATCAAGGTGGCTAGGTTTGATGGTGTTGGCCGAATGGCTGGTGGGGGGGGGGGGACAAAGTTTCTAGTCAAGCCTCCATTTGGTTGGCAACTCCATGTTTCACTCCAACTTGCCTAGTATTAATTGTAATTGTAAAAATTTGTCTAGTAATTATTATGGGACAAAAGGGTGGGGGGGGGGGGAGCGGCACTTAGGTAAAATTGGGAGTAGAAGATTTAATTTTGTACAAAAGTATATATATTGTATGTATTGGGTATTAAAAATAGGTATTGGTTATCGGTTTGGTGATTAACGTAAGTTACGCGTAATTAAACATAATGAATAAAGAAATTACATTAGTAAAATATTTTTGGAACTTTGGTAATAATTTAGGAAGTATAAAAATGCGTTAAAAATAATTGTTAGGAGTATTGGGTATATCGGGTGTTTATTTAAATAGCGAAAAGCGTTTGTTTAAGGTAACAATCGTAAATAAATAAAAAGGAATTGTCTTAGGGTTAGAAATTTCGAACCAGAGTAGGAGCAAGGTGTTGGAATGTTGTGGACTAAATATAGCCTAAGTCCTAGTGCACTTGAAAGGTATTCTCAATTTTATGTTGATTCAAGTAAAAAGTTATATGTAAATTATTCTCAAGTAAATGTCAATATAAGTATTTTTAGTTTATTGAATAGTATTTACCTGTAAAATAGCGGGTTGTCATACTTTCTTGGAGAAAACTTTACTTCACCCATTGACTTAATTGAACTAGGTAAGGTTATGATGAATGGAGCACACCCCTTTGAGCATATAATTTTTCCACCAATCTCTCCTTACGCGATGTACTTCCACCCTAAGGGTGCGTATCGCTACTATTACCTGCATTTAATCCTAAGTATAGGGAAAACTTCCCTTTTATCTGTTAAATAAGGGTAGAGTCAGGCTCGTGACTCGAACAAAAATAAGCGCTTCTTGGGAGGCAACCCAAGCTTTTTATTTGTTTGTTTGTTTGTTTTATTTTGTTTGATTTCATATATATGCTCCATCTTTATTTGTTTATCGTTCATGTTTTGAATATATTTTGTGAAAATTCTTTATTTTGTCTTTAACCTTGTCTTAATTACATATAAAGGTATTTTACAAAAAAATAAGTGTAGGGAAGATCATATTTGTTTATAAGAATGAATTCGAACATGAAAGATAATAAGTAATGATTAGCATATATTTATGTGATTGTTTAGAGTCAAATGCTTGTATCGAGTCACAATGAATGTTCTGCAGTTTTTCCAGGTTTTAATACTCGAATTTTTCCAGAAATTTTTCAGAAACAAAATGTAAAAATACTGTCAGGTCATACCTGACGGCGTCAGGCTTAACACCCAACGGCGTCAGGCACTTTAGCAACACAGTTTTCCAGATTTTTGTTTTTCTGCTGGAATTTAAATTTTTGAAAAATTTTAAGAATTTTAAATTTCCAGGAATCAGTAGACATTTATTTTGCAAGCATTATATCTTACTTTGCTTTCTAGGAATTAGTTTTAATTATATATAGTGTTTACCGCCGATTTTATGCGAGGTTTTGTGTTTCGTTTTCTTAGTGAATTATAGGTTATATTGGACAAGAAGACGAAATTATACATTAGAAGTGAAGCTTATCATGTTTGTTTTCTTGGAGGAAGATCTAATCATGTTTTCACATTGTCCATGCCGAGCAAATCAGGGGAGTATTAGTTTTTTTCTCTATTTTATTTTCCCGTTATCATAACTTTGATACTTTTCAAGAACATTAGAGACAATGTTCAATTTAAGTGTAGGGAATGTAAAATGGGATACCTTAGAAACTAAAACTTCGCTTGATAATTGTTTTATCTTAGAGTAAATGTGTAATAAAACTAAGAAAGATACTTGTTAGGGCAATTTTAGCACCAAATTTAATTTTTTTTTACAAAATATAGGAGTGAAACTTTAGTTTTAATAAGCATCTCATGGATAGGAATTATATAGCTAGCACAAAAACCATTCCACTAAAATATATCCACCCCAAAAATGTGAGGTTCGCCTTTAGATATATAGGAAAAAGCATTCACCTTGAATGCTTATGAGTGTACCAGTAGTATATAGATTCTAGAACTTGCGTTTGTGATGCATCCTGAGATCGCTAGTGAGACTACATTCGTGTAGTTAAGATTTACTAAATGATAAGAGGCATTAGGATAACCCTTGTTTTAAACTTGTATTATAATTACGTTGGCTACACCGGTCAAGTAATTTCCCCACACCCTTGCGATGTACTCATCTTTAGTACACGATACCCCTAGTACACCCCTCAGAGCCTATCTTTTTCGCGGTTCTCGTGATATTTCGGTGGATTTTGAAATATTAATGAAGAACATTATTTACAATCTACCCCCAAATGTACACCCAAATCGCCTTAGCCTACCTTGTATGCACTCATTTTTAGTGCATTATTGTTATTTGTTAAACCCTTTGTCAATTGTCTAATCGGTTACATGGTTGCTAAGTCGAGTCATATCTTGTAAAAACAGTTTTGGGATGATTGGGACTTATGAGTAAAAGTACTAGTTGTTATGGAGTAATGGGGAAGAAAGTAATGTTATTGCCCCCAGATGTGCGTTAATGTTTAAAGTACTCCAAGTGTTTTAATTTTCTTAAATCGGGTCATTAGTTAGTTATGTGTAAAGTATGTAAAATTCAAGTGTAGGGAGGTTGCAAGATCCCTTTGATGTATTATTTTGGATGGTAGGGCAAGAGTGTATGAAAAAAAATCAAAAAAATGATAAAAAGAAAAAAAAAAGTAGAAAAAGAAAAGTGAAAAAACATACGGACTACCATCCCGTTTCTTTTATATTTAAGTCAAAGATAGTGTCAAGAAAAATACAAATAGAGTTAGTAGTTAGCGAGTTGAGCCAAGTCTTGGTTTAGCAACGCCTCATTGTACATGTAATTGACCAAGATAATTGACTTGCCACCAGTAAAATTCCCTATATCCAACAAACCGTGTTTTCCATACCTTACACCTAATGTTACAACCCTTGAAAAGCCCTCTTTGATAGTTTATCCTAGGTGCTTACGCCAAAGTGGTGGAGGTTTGATCCGTTCCCAAGCCTATGGTAATCTATGTACTATGACAGGTAGAGAGTGTTTCAATTTTAATTTTCCATATGTATTATATTACTTTATATACCCGATAGATATGAGAATCCAAACACTTTATGTGAGGTGCTAGTATATAATTTCCGTGCTTATTTTGACTAACGTGGAACGATTGTATGTTGTAATTACTTTTATATTAATGTTAAATGACCCCTAGCTTGTAAATAGATTAGAATAAAAGCTCATTTAGGGATATTTAATAAGGATTTATTTGGTACCTTTTTAAGGGGTCATCTAAGCCAAAAATCGAGTAAATATGATCAAATATTGCCTAAAATCGTTTCTTTTTGTATTTTAGGTACTTGGGACGAGAATTGTGGAAAACGGCACTTTTGGAGCATATTTGGACGATAAAGTGAAGAAAACAACGAAGTCGCGAAAAGTACGTCAGACTTGGAGGTCTGACGGCATCACTAGACAGAACGTGACGCCGTCCCTTGTAAACTCGTGGAAGATTTCTAGTGTTGAGCTAACAAGTGACGCCTCAGAAGATTTTGAAGGCTTTATAACCTGACACCGTCAGGAGTAAAGTAGAGATGGGCGTCACGCTTTATGCTAACACGCGACGGCTCAGAAGGATTTTATAAGTGACGGCCTCAGATCCCTTTCTGATGCCATCAGAGCGGCGATTACACATACGAAACCCTAAACCACGGTGAGTTGACGGCGTCAGAGGCTAAAACCTGACGCCTTCAGAACTGTATTCCTATATATATTTTCAAAATTTTTCATTGTTAAGGTGTGACATCTTTGGAGAATAAACCCTAGTCGAATTTCATCAGCTTTATAAGTGTTTTTCAACCCTTGAACCTTATGCTTTATTAAAGATAAGTTATTCGTTTAATCATTCAATATGTCTATGTGTTGTTTGATTAATTGTTTATCTTTTCTTCTATCTATCATGCTAGCTTAAGTTTGTTTGTGGTTGCTTAGATCTAATGGAACCTAGTTATTGAATATTGATTTGTTGTCTCTTGTTTAGTTGATTGTTATCGTGTTAGGTTAAGAAAACTGGCTGACCTCTTATATGTAACTAGCTTGAACGTCTTAAAAACGCAACCGTAGAGTGCACTATTGGTTTTGTTCGTTGTATTTATTGCGTGAATTGCGGCTTTTAGATCCTAGAAAACTTAATGGATGTTAAGGGATTTAGGGGAGATTAATATTCATAGAGTTAGGGACTTCGGCACCTCCCCACGACCAATAATAAGGAATACGACGCTTCAACTAAAACAAGGACGTGACAATTCAATGAATTAATAGGAGATAACTAGGGAGTAATTAAATCTAAGTAAACACGCTTTTCCTATCATAAGAAGTTCACTAATTTACTTTTTCCTGTTTTTTAGTTTAATTTTAGTTTTATAATTAGTTTTTGGGTTAGTTGATTAACAACTAATTCTGCCCACTCCTTAAAAACCGAGATTTTAATTGCTTTCTAAAAAATATAAAAATGTAAAAAGAATCATCCCTCACCTCTAGATGTATCTCGTCATACATCTTGACCTAACGAAACTATTCCCCTAGAGAATGATCAATCCCCCGGACCTACCTATACTACACTACAACTATCAGGTACACTGCCTGGAGGATTGCAAGCTTCTCAAGATCCCTTGAGAAGTAAAACCTTTTGCGTGGACGCAATCCTCGCATCAATGCATCCAAACAGGGGAGGAGTGATGATATGGATGAGGAGATGGTGAATGAAGGGAATGAATTTTTTGTTGAAGATGTAGATGAAAGGAGAAATGTTGATGTTGTTAATTCTGCTGCTGAAGTTAGTGCTGTTAGTGAGAATGTTAGTGCTGCTCAAGTTACTACTACTAATGATCTTACTATAGCTCAAGCACTTAAAGCTCTAAAAAGTGAAAAGCCCAAGGTGAAAGGGATTGTCTTCAAAGAGCCAAGCACAACTACAACAACAACTCAAATATCTTCACAACAACCACAGGGCAAAGGCAAGGGTATATTGATAGAACCTGTGTCAAAGAAAGATCAAATAAGACTTGATGAAGAAGTTGCTTTGAAGTTGCAAGCTGAATATGATGAGGAAGAAGGCTAACAGCAGAGAAAGAAAGACTTGCAGTAGAAAAAGAAGAAGCCAACATTGCCTTGATGAACACATGGGATGATGTACATGTAAAGGTTGAGGCAGATTATTTATTGGCTCAAAGACTGCAAGAAGAAGAAAGAGAAGAGTTATCTGATGCTGAAAAGGCAAAATTATTTGTTGAATTCTTAGAGACAGGAAGAAAACACTTTGCAGCATAGAGAGCGGAACAGACGAGAAACAAGCCACCAACAAAAGCTCAACAAAGGAAGATAATGTGTACCTACCTGAAGAAGATGGAAGGATGGAAGCTTAGCAAGTTGAATTGTTTTGACTTTAAGACTATCCAAGACAAGTTTGACAGGGCAATGAAAAGGGTAAATACATTTATCGATCAAGACACAGAGTTGGTGGAAGGCAGTGCAAAAAGAGCAGGAGCAGAACTAGAGAAAGAGATGACAAAGAAGCAAAAGGTGGATGATAGTCATGACAAAGATACAAAAGAGCTTAAACAGTTTATGGTAGTTATTCAGGATGATGAAGAGATACCAATTGATGATGTACCTTTGGCTACTAAGCCTCCAGGGATTGGTGACTGGAAGATATACACAGAGGGCAAGAAAATGTACTGGGAGATCATAAGAGCAGATGGGAAATCTCAGTTGTTCACAATCTTCAGTCAGATGTTCAAGAGTTTTGACAGAGAAGATTTGGAAACTCTGTGGAAACTGGTTAAAGCCAAGTATGGGTCAACAAGGCCATTGAAGAAGCCAGTGTCAGACTATGACTATGTGATGTGTGGTGATATGAAGACAATGTTTGAACCACATGTAGAGGATGAAGTATGGAAGAAACAACATGGGTATAAAGTATTGAACTGGAAGTTGTTTGACTCTTGTGGAGTTCATTCTTTAATGATGCAATCTATGAAGATCTACATGTTAGTGGAGAATAAATATCCCCTTACACCACCTACACTTTCTCAATGATGGAAAATAAGCTTGAACTTGAATATGAAAGTGAAATGTCTTATGAGCTTATTTGGTCCATTATACAACAGCTTAACAAGAAGTGAAGTTTTTGGAAGCATCCTCTTGGTGATTATTAAGCTTTGAATGAAGAAACTTGATGATTTTGGAGAATAATATCAAGTTTAGGGGAGGATTGTTGGGATTAAAAGCCTTCTTGTTGTTACTGTTGCTCATGTTTATGTTACTGCTGCTCAATGGATTTAATGCTGCTCTTGAACTTCAAAGAAAAAGTGCTAAGTGTTTACAACTGCTGGTGTAAAAGTTAAGACTGCTAGTACAAGTTACTAATGCTGAAGAACTTCAATGAATATACGCTAAGTATGTTGCTACTGCTAGTACAAAGTTACTGCTGCTCAGTCAAAGTTAAGACTGCTGATGAAGTTACTACTGTTAGGCTTGTAAGTTAGTAGAAAAGTTACTACTGCTTATGAGATATGTATTAGATAAGCATAGAAAAGATTTGATATACTTAAGAAAGTATTGTAAGCCGTGTAGGACTCCTTGGTGTATAAAAGGAGGTCCTAGGGCATAGAGTTATACACACCAATACACAAAGAATACACAAAAGAGTCGTATAATTCTTATAGCTTCAAGGTTTTGTAACCCTAATACTGTTAGAGTATTCATATTATTCTTAATAATATTGAGGCTTGATTGTTTGTTTGTTTTACTGTTCCATTAAGCAATTCTTCTTAATATTAAAGATTAGATTCCTCATAATCTGTAATACTGTTAGGTCACTATATTAATCATACAAGACATATATTCTAGAGAGAGAAAGTAAGAGAGAGAGTGATGGAAGGAACTTGTATATGTAATAAGAAAAGTTTCATTAACCAAGAACTAACACCATCTCCCTTCAAGGGAGGTGGTATTTATAGTGTTTACAAGATAAGGGGCGTTGCCCTAATAACAAGTAATAGGCCGCTCATGGGCTTGCTTCATGAGCGGGCCTTGTAACAAACATACAAGCCATATAATATACGACCTATTACATATACTAAATGACCGACACTTTATAATGTTTACACGTAATCCCAACAATCTCCCCCTAAGGGTTTGTCTTTAAAATATAGGTCGTCTAACGTCTTTATCTCTTATCATGATCTTTAACATTCTTTGCTTGAGACATCTTTAGTTCATTGTATCTTTGTTCTTTGTTCTTTGTTCTTTGTTGTTGTGGTGATCAAGTGATGGTATTCTCTGCCTTTCATCAACGTCTTTTTCTTTGGTGTCTTTACGTCTTTCCAACATGCTCATACTTCCTTTGACTTTGAATCTTCATGCTTAAATGGTTCTCTTTTCTTTGCTTTTGATCTTTGTCTTTCAACTTTGTAGATTATTTTTCGTGACGTAGAATCTTTCTTTGAACTTTGCTTTGCTTTGATCTTTGTGAGAACTTTCTTTGTGATGTTAGTAATAGCATGTGGAAACTGATGTAGTGTTGATGATGGTATTGGTGGTGGTGGAACTCCCGGTCTCCGTAAGTACCTGCATGAAAACAGTTAGTAATAAAGCATCCGGTACTTATAGGTTTGGACTTCGAGATCGTTAACAGCATAGTGTGAAAACATTCTCTAATCCTTTCCAAGGCCGTTCCTGAACCGGATGTCCCCAAGCGGGCTTACACAAATACACCAAAGTGCATCAACGATTCAGGTGAGCCGCTGAAGTATACCGAAGTATCACTCAACGACTGTAGACCGTTTATAACCATCACGAACACTAAGCGTAACCCACAAGGGATTACCAAAGTGACCTGCTGTCAGGGTTGTTTGATGTTGACCCTGGCAGGAATTTCCATTCAATCATTGAGAATCACAATTGTGAATTCTCTCATAAATGTTCTTGGCAGATTGCTAAGATCTGCGTAGGACTCTGTTATTTACAACTGGCGTCCTTAATGTTGACCAACCAGTGTAGAAATATTAAGTGTTCCTAAGAGATATTTTGTTGAATCTCATGGATCTAGACTCGATTAAGTGCGTTTTGGTTTAAGTTATCGGAGGCATGGAGCAGATTGCCTCCTTTTCAATATCAACACATTTCGGAGTGAAAGGTCGATAGATTAAGCAGGGTTCTCCGTGAGAAATGAAACAAGTATCTTTTGAGAGATACTTGAGTGGCTAGAAGGTTTAGGGAAATGCGTCACTGGGTCGGCATGTCTTCAATACCGGTGTCACCATAGTAACATCCAGTAGCATATGAATTGAACCCGGTTTCTGCCCTAAGGTTGAACATTTGGAGGGATATTTCTTTTCACCCTTTCATTTACTTTTCTTTTTAATTCTTCAACCCCTTCTTTCTCCTTTCATTTCTTTACTCCTTTTTTCAATCATCCTTAAGGACTTCTAGTACTAAACTATTGGTATTGTCAATGGGTAGATCCCTTCTGTTCTGACAGATCATAGGACGTATTTCTTAACCTTAGTCACCTTATAACTCCATGACTATCCTATGTTGCCATAAACCATTCATTTGAAAATCTCTCAAAGTGTTTATGATTATAAAACATATTTTGTTAACACCTTGAGAGTTTTTCTTTTTCTAAAATATTCCCCCTTCACATGTGCTCATAAGTTTTTAAGATAAATTTGCACATGTTGGTTGGAGTTTGCACTTTTGAATTGATTGATTTTCAGTGAACATGACCGATTCGAGACACGCTTACATCACTAGTTAGACTAGCTTGAAATTATTACCCGTCCAGGTCACATTCAAAGAAAATATCTCAAAATGGTACACTCTACTCAGACAAGTCCTATTCGAGACACGCTTACATCACTAGTTAGACCAGCTTGAAATTATTACCCGTCCAGGACAAGTCCTTTCGATTAATGACAGTTAAGTTTCATCAATTCATTGGTAATATCTGAGTCGAGCTTGTACGAGATTCCATACATTTGTTACCATATTTTAATCACATTATTATTCTCCCCCTAAAAAATACCATATTGATGTTGGTTTTGGAAAACATTTTGATCAAAATATGATTTTTGAGGTTTGTGGGAAGAATCCAACAAGAACTTTATGTTTTGAACAAAGATGATTTCAAGTACTCCCCCTCAACAAGTGAAATCACTTTTTGAGGTTTTAAACACGAGAGGGAATACTTGTTCTTTTGAGCAGAATTTTGAAAAAAACTTATCAAAATTTTTGATTAATTATACTCAAAAGTAAGAAGCCTTCGCTCCTTATATTAGGATTGAGGCACCGAGGCATACCTCAGGGTTCTTTCTTTATAGAGAACGGGTTGTGCACTGTTATATGTGTGGAAACCATAGAGGGGGGGGTGAATACGCTTCCATTAAAAACTTAAAAACTTTTTGTATCAAACACCCGATCGAGTGTGACGTCATATGGAAAGTGTCAACAAAGATCATATAACATCTATAGATGGTATAAAGTAAACTACAACACAATCACAATCAAACCATGACACAAGCATAATCAACATATTATAAGCAACAAACCACACAAACATAAACACAATGCAAATATAAATATAATGCGATAAAGAATAAAATAAAAGTAAAGAGATAAGTAAGAAGGTGCAAACCGGACACAATGATTTATAGTGGTTCGGTCACGAAGCTCCTCTTCGCCCTACTCCACTCCCCGAGTACCCAACTCGAGAGTTACTTCACTAATCAACAAGCTCCCTTCAGGCGGAGAAAACCGTACAACGTCGCTTATCCTTATTTTTGACACTAAGCTAAATGTCGAGTACTAATCATAGCTTGTACCAATCTACCACGATCCACACGATCTACTCACGATCTACCCGATCTACCCTTGATCCACTTGATCAATACACATGCCCACAAGCTACAAGAGATCTCCAAGATCTCAACAAGATCACAATGATCTACTCCCACTTGACTCGATCTACCCGATCTGCCCTTGATCTACTTGATCAATCACACAAGCCCACAAGCTTCAAAAGATCTCCAAGATCTCGACAAGATCACAATGATCAACCCTCACTTGACTCAATCTACCCTTGATCAACTTGATCAACACACTAGCTCACAAGCTACAAGAGATATTCAATATCTCTATAAGATCCAAATGATCTTCTCTCATAAACTCCCAAAAGAAAAATGAACTTGATGTATACAAGATACAACATGTAACAAGTGCTCTAACTACAACTACAACACTTTATTTCTTCTTTGATACCTTGTGTTCTTCTCTTGCACTAGAAGAGAAATGAAGGTGATCTCTTGATTGGATGAAAGGATCACTCTTAAACAAACTAAGACTCTCTAAATGATCAAAGAAAGTGATCTACGTGATAACTCGTAATTTCAGGCCATTTTTCCGAACCTCGACAATTTACTATTCACGAGTTACTATTCATCGATCACTATTCACTTTTTACTATTCATCATTTTCGAGGTCAGTTTGAGGTTTTGAGAAACTTTCGGAAAATTTTACTATTCATGAAACACTATTCATTCCCGGAGGGAAATCACTATTCATAATCATCATTCATCTTTTCGTAAACTAGGTTTACGGGTATTTAAATGCGCGTAACCAGGATGGTTTAGCTGCGTATTCATGCATCATCAGTAAGGACACGTCATTTAGACTAGAGTAGTCTACATATCATCAGTAACATCATCATCATATTAAGTCATGCACGGGTTTGTGTGTTTTTCATTTACGTATGTTTGTTTATTTGTTAAACGTTACCACTCAGTCATTACTACCAATATTATACTAAAATACTCCCGACTATGATCCTAATATATTTTCATGCTAATTTTAATGATATAAAATTTATATTATTAATTTACCCGGTGTTTTAAAACCTTTTGCTATATTTTACGTTAAGAGCTTATAACTCCATCGTTTTGCGATATTTCATCACGATCACTATTTTAACACCCGATTCTTATCAGTAACATGATTTCATAAATTTTACAACTTCGTCGTATTTTATTTTTATTCGTCATGATTTATTTTCAGTTAACCCGGTACCCGATAACACCGAAATTATACACTAATCTGACTAAGACTTATCCTAAATATCTTTGTAAGAAAAAAATCTCATCACAAGGCTTCCTCATGAAGGCTTGCCGCCCCCCTTCCTATTTCCACTAGCCTAGTAAGTTAAAATTCTTTTAATGCTAAAACTTTACTTATAACTTGATTTATTTTCATTAACACATTTCATAACACAATTTCATTAGCCAAAAGAACACAAACACTCTCTCCCTCTCCTCCCTCGTGCACGGCCAACTCAAGAACACCACAAGGATCCGTAAATTTTTCTAGCAAAAGTGTTATACAAGTTCCTTATATCATCCTTGTTAGTGTTTTGCAATAAAAACTCCAAGGTTGTGGTCATTTTTCATCCTAGCTCATCAATCATCAAGTAAGCTCAAGAACACCATTTTTGATCATTTCATACTTCCTTTGTTCTTATATTGTTGTATCTTCTAGTTATTTTGAGAGCAATCCATGCAAAACTTATGTTATATATACCACTTGGTTCATTTTTCATTAAAACTATCACAAACTCTAGATCTGTACGTTTTATTAACATCCCCGCGAATCCCATTATTTTTAGCGATGTTTAGGACCCATGACACCCTAAGAAGGTGTATGGTAGGATGTGTGTATTTGTGGAGTTGTTTTGAAGTAGTTTGATCAAGCCGCGAACCAAGAAAACGAGTTTCTAACGTATATATATACCTGCTGTCCAAAAATACAAACTCTGGAAAAATCAGTAAACATGGCGTTATTTTAGCTTTCATATTTAGAAAGTACTCTCAAAAACGAAAACGTGGGCGCTTGAATCACTAAAAACCGAGTTATAACGAAAGAGATACGAAGTTTTAAAGTTAGGCGACAAAAACTATTATTTTCAGAAAATGCGTGCTGTTGGCCGAACTTTAGGGGACAGAACGAGGCGTTAGCCGTAGTCTAGCTGAGCCGAGCCACTGAGAATATGTTAGTTCATGTTATGACGAACGCGTGGACATAAAGAACGTTGAAAACGGACTTGTAACGACCGAGATATGAATTTTTGAAAAACCGACGAACAACACTTATTTTGACAGCATCACTATAACTCAAATATTTTCTAAGTGTAAACAGTTTTTGCGAGGCACCATCTTACGAGCCATTTTCCCGTTGAACGAGTCGGGTTGGGCCATAAACTCCTTCGGGTGAAACGAATTATACCCGGCCTACTTTCCAAATCAATCAACCGTTTGTTGATCGGACTTATAATGAGTAAGATATGATTTTCCTAGTATCTCCGAAAAACAACCATTATAAGAAAATATTTCTAAGTATAGAAATTGTTTTGCAAGACACTATATTCATAGCCGATTTTCTTTATGATCGAGACGCGTATGATCAAAACTCAAAAGAGACGACATTGAGATTATGTTGCAAGGTTTTCAAAAACGTCAAGTTCTATTACTAACTCTTAACCTACAATATTCTACGACTAGTTTTGCGAGGCCGTTTGGTCATATTTTCACCAGTTGTAAAAGTGATATTTTGCGACGAAACTATTTTATTTGACGATAAAACATCAAATGAGGATCGTGGAGTATTATTCCAACATTTTTACACGAAATATAGTATATGACTTGCCGAGATGTCAAAAATATATTTTTCGACAATAAATGTTATTTTCAAAAATAACGAGTGGTATCGTTAACATACGTATTTGCATGTGTAACATCATTTCATTTCTTACAAAAGATCATATCATTCATGTTAGGTCGCGGTTAGAGACCGAGCCTCATTTCAGCATATTCATATCTGTCATTGTTGCTATCGCATCAGGTGAGTTCCATAGCCCCTATCTTTATACGTTTTGGATTACGTTTTGGGGGAGAATACATGCTCAATCATTTTCATCGAAATGTATACTTGATTTACTTGAATATGCCATTTGCTTAGTCAAACCATCATTTGCTCTACTTATGAATTTGTTATTCATTCGAATGTATTGTATATTCACTTGCTACACATTTAATTCTTATTATTCATGGACACAAGCACTTTAAACATTATGCACACTTAACCGAATGAACCGGCTCCACCACTATGTACATACATGACAGAATGAACGGGTCACATAACCGAATGTACGGGTAACATGACAGAATGAACGGGTCACATGACAGAATGAACTGGTCACATAACCGAATGAATTGGTCACGTAACCGAATGTACAGGTCAAACCATATGTACTTCAAAACTTGTGGTCCACATATTACTTTGTTCACTCAAACCAAATCATATTTGGCAATGGGTTGTAAACACACAGGTTGCAAGTCTTGTTATGGGCGGGACTTGGAACTGGGTGGATTTACAATGCCTTTGCTGGGAAAATCTTCATTCAAAGGCTTTACATTTTGCACTAAACTCTATGAACTCACCAACCTCGTGTTGACACTTTTTAGCATGTATTTTCAGGTATAAAGCAATAGCACGCTACTGAAGGCTCTTGGCAGGGCATGGCATGGTTATAGGAGACTCTGATAAACAAATGGGGACCGTTCTACCTATTTTAAAGGGCCTATTTCCGCACTACTTTTAACAATGTAAATTCAACATTTTTGTTAAACAATGTTGTTCTAAATGATTGAAATGAAAAGCGTTCTTTGCACTTGTGTTGTGATACCAATTGAGTTGCACCCCAGCGATGTGTAAGCTTCCGCTGGACCCGATTTTGGGGGTGTGACAGATTGGTATCAGAGCCTTGGCTATAGAGAACTGGGTGATTTTGAAACCTAGACTATAGCTACATTTACAAAAAAAAAAAACTTAACCCTATGACCGCCACGTGCCTGCCTGCCAAGCTGATGCCTCAATTGTGGTTTGTTGCTGACATATTTAATAAGATTTGTGTCTTATTATCAAATCATTTATACCCACTTATTATAGTTGATTACTATAGATGTCTTTCATATAAGCATGCACACATATCGTGTACGTTTCAGCGTTACGCCTTTTTCTTACATAGTTTCATCATTCGACCACGAGTTTGGTCCTTTGCCTTAGCCTATCAGAACATCCCCTAAATGTGAAGGACATAGTATTAGTATAACTGAGCTGAGTATTTCAAAATTCATTGAACCTCGGTAAAATATAGACTGGTCATCTATATTCGACCCGGGACAGTGGGACATAGGCTGACCACCTATGCCCGACTTAGAGATGAATTTTGCAATACTGAGAACAGTTATAATAAAATTATGTCCGGTTTGCATTCCTACTCGATTTCTAAAGGTTTCAAAACTTCTTGTGTGTGTACACAATCGTTGCAAGAACATCCACACCTACATCACCGTATGAACCGCCGTCTAGAAGTACGTCAGCTAACCATAACCCAACCTCAAGCCGTTGAGAGTCAGATCATTGGGAATGACAATCATTTCACCTTTACCATCACGAATCCTCGAGACTCAAGTTGAGGCACTCAAGGAAGGAAACCGACAGAATGATAAAACCCTATGGTATGCCAAAGAATGCAAATGGGTTAGTAAAGAGGTCAGACAGAGTATTGTGCTTCAAGGATAGAAACTGGATATCTCTCTATGGTGGAATACGAGAGTTGATTATGCACGAGTCGCACAAGTCGAAGTACTTCATTCATCCAAGTTCTGATAAGATGTATCAAGATCTCAAGAAACTTTATTGGTGGCCGAATGTGAAAGCAGACATAGCTTTGTATGTTAGCAAATGCCTTACTTACGCTAAAGTAAAAGCCGAGTACCAGAAACCATTAGGATTACTTCAGCAACCAGAAATTCCTAAGTGGAAATGAGAACGCATTACAATAGATATATTCATTAAACTTCCCAAGACATCAGGCAGTTTCGAAGCTATTTGGGTGATCATCGATCGTCCCACCAAATCAGTCCATTCCATTCCAATCGGAGAGACTTATACTATGGAACAGCTTACCAGACTTTACGTCAAGGAAATAGTTTCAAGGCACGGTGAACCAATTTCCATCATTTCCGACAGAGATAGTCGTTTACTTCAAACTTCTAACAATCCCTTTAAGCTATCCTTACCCAATCAGATGTATGCACGATCTACCATCCTCAGACCAACGAACATTGAAGAGAACTATCCAATCCCTATAGGACGTGCTCAGCACCATAGAATTAACCTTAAATTGTTTGGAGTAAACCTTTGACATTGACAGATTTCACCTTCAACAATAGCCATCACACCAATACAAAGACTATACCCTTTAAGACACCCTGTGGTGGAAGTACCAATTACCTACTGACAGACGAAAATCGTAAAGTCTAATTCACTAGTCTATAACTCAATTGTGAAACAACAAAGGAAATTGTACAAGTCAAGAAATCAGTTACAAGCAACAAGAGAACAATAGAAGATTTAGGCCAGTTCGGGTTGCAAAATCATTGGGATTAGGTATCCCTAAGCAGCAAATCATTAAGGATTCGAGTTGGAGGACAAGCTACGTTGAAAGCCTTGCCTTGGAAAGGCATGACACAATTTCAGAAACATTGGAAAGGCATGAAACAATTCGAGAAACGCGGGAAGTGAACCCGAGATACTTTGGGCCATTTAAAATTCTGGAAAGGATTGATCCAGTAGCATACAGACTTGAGCTTCCGTCAGAGCTCAGCAGTGTACATAACACGTTTCATCTCTCGAACCTCAAGAAATGTTTTCCAAACGAAACGCTCGAAATTCCATTGGAAGAAATTCAGCTCGACAATAAGCACAATTGCGTGAAGGAAACAACAGAAATCATAGACCATGAGGTCAAACAGTTGAAGCAGAGTCAAATTCCTATCGTTAAGGTTCGCTAGAATTCTCGCAGAGGTCCTAAGTTTACTTGGGAGCGGGAAGACCAGATGCGGCTCAAATATCTACATCTTTCACCGAATCCACCCCGGAGACCAACACTAACTGAATTCAGGGACTGAATTCCCGTAACGGGTGGAGACTGTGACAACTCGTAATTTCAGGCCATTTTTCCGAACCTCGACAATTTACTATTCACGAGTTACTATTCATTTTTACCATTCATCGATCACTATTCACTTTTTACTATTCATCATTTTCGAGGTCAGTTTGAGGTTTTGAGAAACTTTCGGAAAATTTTACTATTCACGAAACACTATTCATTCCCGGAGGGAAATCACTATTCATAATCATCATTCATCTTTTCGTAAACTAGGTTTACGGGTATTTAAATGCGCGTAACCAGGATGGTTTAGCTGCGTATTCATGCATCATCAGTAAGGACACGTCATTTAGACTAGAGTAGTCTACATATCATCAGTAACATCATCATCATATTAAGTCATGCACGGGTTTGTGTGTTTTTCATTTACGTATGTTTGTTTATTTGTTAAACGTTACCACTCAGTCATTACTACCAATATTATACTAAAATACTCCCGACTATGATCCTAATATATTTTCATGCTAATTTTAATGATATAAAATTTATATTATTAATTTACCCGGTGTTTTAAAACCTTTTGCTATATTTTACGTTAAGAGCTTATAACTCCATCGTTTTGCGATATTTCATCACGATCACTATTTTAACACCCGATTCTTATCAGTAACATGATTTCATAAATTTTACAACTTCGTCGTATTTTATTTTTATTCGTCACAATTTATTTTCAGTTAACCCGGTACCCGATAACACCGAAATTATACACTAATCTAACTAAGACTTATCCTAAATATCTTTGTAAGAAAAAAATCTCATCACAAGGTTTCCTCATGAAGCCTTGCCGCCCCCCTCCCTATTTCCACTAGCCTAGTAAGTTAAAATTCTTTTAATGCTAAAACTTTACTTATAACTTGATTTATTTTCATTAACACATTTCATAACACAATTTCATTAGCCAAAAGAACACAAACACTCTCTCCCTCTCCTCCCTAGTGCACGGCCAACTCAAGAACACCACAAGGATCCGTAAATTTTTCTAGCAAAAGTGTTATACAAGTTCCTTATATCATCCTTGTTAGAGTTTTGCAATAAAAACTCCAAGGTTGTGGTCATTTTTCATCCTAGCTCATCAATCATCAAGTAAGCTCAAGAACACCATTTTTGATCATTTCATACTTCCTTTGTTCTTATATTGTTGTATCTTCTAGTTATTTTGAGAGCAATCCATGCAAAACTTATGTTATATATACCACTTGGTTCATTTTTCGTTAAAACTATCACAAACTCTAGATCTGTACGTTTTATTAACATCCCCGCGAAGCCCATTATTTTTAGCGATGTTTAGGACCCATGACACCCTAAGAAGGTGTATGGTAGGATGTGTGTATTTGTGGAGTTGTTTTGAAGTAGTTTGATCAAGCCGCGAACCAAGAAAACGAGTTTCTAACATATATATATACCTGCTGTCCAAAAATACAAACTCTGGAAAAATCAGTAAACATGGCGTTATTTTAGCTTTCATATTTAGAAAGTACTCTCAAAAACGAAAACGTGGGCGCTTGAATCACTAAAAACCGAGTTATAACGAAAGAGATACGAAGTTTTAAAGTTAGGCGACAAAAACTATTATTTTCAGAAAATGCGTGCTGTTGGCCGAACTTCAGGGGACAGAACGAGGCGTTAGCCGTAGTCTAGCTGAGCCGAGCCACTGAGAATATGTTAGTTCATGTTATGACGAACGCGTGGACATAAAGAACGTTGAAAACGGACTTGTAACGACCGAGATATGAATTTTTGAAAAACCGACGAACAACACTTATTTTGACAGCATCACTATAACTCAAATATTTTCTAAGTGTAAACAGTTTTTGCGAGGCACCATCTTACGAGCCATTTTCCCGTTGAACGAGTCGGGTTGGGCCATAAACTCCTTCGGGTGAAACGAAGTATACCCGGCCTACTTTCCAAATCAATCAACCGTTTGTTGATCGGACTTATAATGAGTAAGATATGATTTTCCTAGTATCTCCGAAAAACAACCATTATAAGAAAATATTTCTAAGTATAGAAATTGTTTTGCAAGACACTATATTCATAGCCGATTTTCTTTATGATCGAGACGCGTATGATCAAAACTCAAAAGAGACGACATTGAGATTATGTTACAAGGTTTTCAAAAACGTCAAGTTCTATTACTAACTCTTAACGTACAATATTCTACGACTGGTTTTGCGAGGCCGTTTGGTCATATTTTCACCAGTTGTAAAAGTGATATTTTGCGACGAAACTATTTTATTTGACGATAAAACATCAAATGAGGATCGTGGAGTATTATTCCAACATTTTTACACGAAATATAGTATATGACTTGCCGAGATGTCAAAAATATATTTTTCGACAATAAACGTTAATTTCAAAAATAACGAGTGGTATCGTTAACATACGTATTTGCATGTGTAACATCATTTCATTGCTTACAAAAGATCATATCATTCATGTTAGGTCGCGGTTAGAGACCGAGCCTCATTTCAGCATATTCATATCTGTCATTGTTGCTATCGCATCAGGTGAGTTCCATAGCCCCTATCTTTATACGTTTTGGATTACGTTTTGGGGGAGAATACATGCTCAATCATTTTCATCGAAATGTATACTTGATTTACTTGAATATGCCATTTGCTTAGTCAAACCATCATTTGCTCTACTTATGAATTTGTTATTCATTCGAATGTATTGTATATTCACTTGCTACACATTTAATTCTTATTATTCATGGACACAAGCACTTTAAACATTATGCACACTTAACCGAATGAACCGGCTCCACCACTATGTACATACATGACAGAATGAACGGGTCACATAACCGAATGTACGGGTAACATGACAGAATGAACGGGTCACATGAAAGAATGAACTGGTCACATAACCGAATGAATTGGTCACGTAACCGAATGTACAGGTCAAACCATATGTACTTCAAAACTTGTGGTCCACATATTACTTTGTTCACTCAAACCAAATCATATTTGGCAATGGGTTGTAAACACACAGGTTGCAAGTCTTGTTATGGGCGGGACTTGGAACTGGGTGGATTTACAATGCCTTTGCTGGGAAAATCTTCATTCAAAGGCTTTACATTTTGCACTAAACTCTATGAACTCACCAACCTCGTGTTGACACTTTTTAGCATGTATTTTCAGGTATAAAGCAATAGCACGCTACTGAAGGCTCTTGGCAGGGCATGGCATGGTTATAGGAGACTCTGATAAACAAATGGGGACCGTTCTACCTATTTTAAAGGGCGTATTTCCGCACTACTTTTAACAATGTAAATTCAACATTTTTGTTAAACAATGTTGTTCTAAATGATTGAAATGAAAACCGTTCTTTGCACTTGTGTTGTGATACCAATTGAGTTGCACCCCAGCGATGTGTAAGCTTCCGCTGGACCCGATTTTGGGGGTGTGACAATCTAAATAAGAAGGTATTAGACCAGAGAAAACTGACTGGAAAAATCAAGTTGGAAGTGTAAAATGGTCCACTATTTATAGGCAAAGAAAAAACTAGCCGTTACAGAGGGACGACACCACTAATTTTCCGACGCACCACTAAATTTAGTGGTACCTTCGGTACTTTAGTGGTACCTTGGAAACTCCTCCGTTTGTTTTTAGTGGGAAAGGTTTATTTGGGAATGTTTGGAGCTGTTTTGGGGGGAAAAATAGCTGTTACTAATTTTGAAATGATTATCCCAAATAAAACATTTCTTTCTAATTCAAAAATAATTTGTAAAATATTTTTTCACATTCATAAAAATGTGAAGTTCAAAACAAAAAATTTATTTCTTTGATCATCCGTCAAGTTTAAATTTGTTTGTTCACACCTTGAGTGATTTTCGTCGGGATGAAAATCTACGACTCTGTTGAGGCATACTTGATACATTGAGAGATTTTGATGTAAGTATGCGTTGATGATTTGTGTTTACAAGTATCTTGCGCATTTTACGTTATGCATTACAAGTTACAAGTGTATCATTATTAAAACCAAAGAAACCGTTTAGTTTAAATATCGGAATATTTGCACTAACAATCTCCCCCTTTTTGATGATGACAAATATGAAAACCGTAACACACAGTAAAATGTAAAATTTTCCTGTTTACACTCCCTTCTCCCCTTTTTGTCGAAGCAAAAAGGTAGTTGCCTCGAGCTCTCCCTTGAATTCACTCTCTACTCCTCCTTATTACACTACTATCCTTTCTTCCCAAAAAGGCGAGCTTGCATCATCCCAGTGAAGTCTTCTATCACCACTTGTGAAGATGACTCCATGCTATGTATTCAAATACCCCCGAGCTCCCCCTAGCTCAATGCTCCCCTATGGTAATTGAATCCCCTCGTTTATTCACCTTTGTATCTAGCGGAACCATGGATCAAATTCTTACAAATGATTTTCCTACATCAAGGGTTAGCTTCGTGCAACATAATATATAAAAGAATAGGAGCAACATTATAGGGATATAATACACATGGCAAGACATGCAAAGGTTGAACTATCTTAAAACGTAAGTGTCACAGCCCAAAAGTGTGACAAAAGGATAAAGACCAAAAAGAAAGCCTAAGAAAGTTGAGCGACACAAAAAGATGAATGCATATTGCAATTCAAAGACACTTGAGTGTCACAACCCGACCGAAAACCTAAGGTGTAATTGTTCAATCAATCACACTAATAAAGAACGAGATTCGTTCATTGACTGACACACAAAATGACTTCTTCCAAGGTGTCATTGGGAAGGCGAGTTCTAACAAACCTTTTGAATGACATAATCATCTACCTAAGATGATTGGTGTTAAGGATGGTTTGTTGATAAGACAGACTCTAAATGATTACTATTATGACAAGTCATGCCATAAAGTAGACACGATAGAAGAAAAAAAAAAGAATGAGAACGACACGCACTAATATTCGAGTGGAAATGATTCCATAAGATAGGAAGTATTGGATTTGACCTTTGAGGAAAGGTGGGAAAAGATGGTTTAGATTAATATATCGTTTGCACTGATAATGAGATGCATGATATATTTCAAAAGAGAAAAATAAATTGTTCATGTGATCCTAACAGGATTGTGGGTGGATATCTCTAACGGGGTTGAGGTAACGAAGTTCTTGATTTCTAGTTTGGATGATCCTAGTTGTGTGTTAGAGATAATTTGGTACATGAAGGGTTTTGTGTGATTGTGAGGATTGAAGGTTATTGAACTAACTATCACTGTCAAGAGTGAAGTGTAGCTAAAAGGTTTCAGTGGGATTGATATAAGGGTTGAAGGTTTTGAAACTAAATATCACTGTCAAGAGTGAAGTTTAGTTATAAGGGTTGAGTGTGAAAATGAGATGCAAGATAAGCTTGCAATGGTGAGGCCTTATATAGGCAAGAGTTGTGGGATTCGACTTAAAGTTGGTGGTAGTGTCCTATGGTGTAGTGAGGGAATCTTAGGGTGTATGTGAGCTTGCAAAATTTTGCAGGTTTGAGGTTAGGGATGCAGGGATCTAGAGGAAGCAGTGAAAATTCGTCAAACAAGGGCACGGTACCACTAAATACCGCACGTTACCGTTAACTTTAACGGTAACGTGGCCTATTTAACGGTACCGTGACCTGAAGTTACGAGTTTTCTTGTGCAGCCTAGTTCTGGGCAGCTAAAGGGAAGTTTCCTAGGGAATAAGAACCACATTTGTGTGTTCTTGAGAGTGTTTGTTGAAAGACTATATGAGTGTGTTTTCGCTCCCCCTTAATCGATGACCATCCGGACAAGATGTGTTAAAAAAATAAAGAGGAAAAAAATGTTGACGGAAGCGATGAGCTTAGTAACGTCATGATAAGTGGTGGATAGCATACAATAAACTTCACCTTTGAAGTCACGTAGCTCTTCTCAATCATTGGGAATATTCATAGAACATTCATACGATGAGGCATGTGATTACGTGAAAATGTGCTTAGGGTTAAGAAGATAAAATCTTCAAGGTTATGGGGTTAGTGATAAGGTTCTAGTGGGGCTATCTATGTTGATGAAGAAGGGTTATCTCTACTTATCCTAGCGGTTCTTTGCTTGAAGTGTGTGGAAGATGAGTGGGATGCGGAAGCATTGGTAGTGTAGAACTAAGGTTGAAAAGTGTAGATAAGTTGAGAAGATAATGGATACGGAAGTAACCAAACATATGGTGTGTTCAGTACCATGCGAAAGTGAAAGGGGAAAAAGCTAAGAAATCAGAAGATAGACATAATCTATTCTGATAGGAGACCGTTCTGGTTCAAGACTACATCGAGTGAGTTTCGATAGTGTTTTTGAAACAGTGAGAATTGAAGACAAAATAAACTGTCTCAGCAGACAACGGTCCTACGGTACCGTTAAATTTAGCGGTACCATCCCCTATTTAAGGGTACCGTGACTGCTGAGGTCAGTTTTGACCCAAAATTAGATTTTTGACAAAGAAATTTCACATATGTTGTGATTTTTCTGTACTTTAGATTAAAGAAATTTATACCAAATAAATTCTTTTATGAATGAATCCAACGGGATTCGATGAACGTTGATCGAGAACGAGAGATGACATTTAATTGCATTTCGCAAATTAAATATACTTTAAATATTTCGGATGAAATATTTAAGTTGTCATTGGAATTTAAGAGGATTTTACGAATAAATCTCGCTGATTTAGTGAGACTTTTTGACACAAGGAGAGAATTTATACCTAATAAATTCTTTTTACGAGATGAACGATACTAGACGAGAAGAGATGACTTTTATATTTCCGAGGAAATACATAGGTAGTCATTAGAGCGATGTGAAGGATGACTTAATATTTCCAGTGAAATATTTAAGAAGTCATGAGACGAGACACAAGATATGACTTCAATATTTCCAGTGAAATATTCAAGTAGTCATAAGGGCGATGTGAAGAATGACTTAATATTTCCAATGAAATATTTAAAAAGTCATGAGACGAGACACAAGATATGACTTCAATATTTCCAGTGAAATATTCAAGTAGTCATAAGAGGGATATGAAGAATGATTTAATATTTCCAGTGAAATATTTAAAAAGTCAAGAGACGAGACGTAAAGGATGACTTCAATATTTCCAGTGAAATATTTAAGTAGTCATGAGAGGGATTTAAATAATGACTCAATATTTCCAGTGAAATATTTAAAGAGTCATGAGACGAGACGCACGAGATGACTATAATATTTCCAGTGAAATATTCAAGTAGTCATAAGAGGGGTACGAGGGATGACTTTAATATTTCTAGTGAAATATATAAATAGTCATAAGATTTATGGAATATGTTCCATCATTCCTAGACCTAGAAGAAGATGGTTAGAGGATTCTCGTTTGAGAGGGTTGGTTGATTTACGGATTTCGATGTGCTTCGCCCGCGAGTTTCATGGGGTTTTGAAAGACGTATCGCAGGGCCTATGGTGCTGATTCACAGCAGGGTTTGGAATCTTAAGAAGTGTACAATCACACGAGGATGAAAGGAACTACTAATCACTTATATAGTAACTCGTGAGTCCTTTGTCACCTGAAGGTTGATGTTAGATTTTAGCTTTTGAATGAGCGTTTTAACATATGTTGTTAAAAGGCTTGAATATGATGTTTCGGATATGACATTTAACAATTGCGATCACAAGTTAAACTTACTTGAATATTTTGGATGAAAATATTCAAGTTGTCAAACATACTCCGAGTTCTACTAGGTTTGTATCTAATCTTCCCATGACAAAAGGGTGTATTACTTGGAAGAAGGCAAAGTGATGACCAGGGAATTAGGACAACTTCGCGACTACTTTAACTTATAGGTTTTGACACTAGTGTATGACTATATGGCTTCTAAGGGTTCATAGTGATAGGCATACCTAATTCCTAATGTGTTAAAAGGACATAGTGTGGGTGCAAAATTTACAAGAAAATCATGTAAAATGCACATAAGGAATAAATGCAAACATCATGCAAAACATGATAATCATTTAGCATTTAAGATCATGAAGACATTTAATCATATCTTATGAGAACATGTTATCATTTTGAAACACATATGTGGGATGCATGAAATCTAGGTTTGCTAAGGAAGATCCTAATTACTACTTGTTCAAAATGAAATCCTAACGGGAGATAAAGTTCACAATGTAAACTATCTCTAGTCAAATGTAGGAATGAAAAATTTTCAAGTTAGAGAATGAGTATGAGACTATCACTAGTGGTGCTCAATTCAGTCTAAATACGACCATTTTTACTGGTTATACCATGAACCCAACTTCTCTCCTGGACGCAATTCAACTGTTAGGTCAAATTAAATTTCTAGTGCGATAGGTTCTCTAGTAGTCATTCTCATGTTAGAAAAATTCAAATTCCTATATTTGCCTATCGAAATATAGCAAAGATGATATTAGCTTATTTCTCTAATACATGGCCTAATATGACTCAACTAACCATACTTTGAAAGTCGGTTAAGAAAATGACATGTCTTACACAACTCCTAACATAGGCAAGCGAAATATTTTAATTTTGTGTTTGAGATTTAGAGGTTATTTGATGGAGATGGTGCATTTTATGATCTCTTGGACAATATCTTTGTTTGTGGAGTTGTTACATGTTATTTTAACATGATTTGGTTTCCTAGAACCAAGAGACACTCTAATGTGATACAATGTAGAATCTACTACATCGTGTGTGTTTCAAGAATGCTCCTTTGCATATCTTGAGAAAGGAATCTAGTAAAGGTTACTTACCTCAATAGATCTTGTGAGTATTATATTTAAAATGAGACATACTTTATATTTCAACAAATATGCTTTTCTAAGAGGAAACTTATCACTCTTATAAATGCTTAGTAAAACAAGTATTTTAGTGTATGACCAATATTACTTGTTTATGCAATGACACATGTTGTTTTGGGTTATATTCAAATCTAATATCCTATATTTGTTAACAAGATGCAATGTACTCTCTTGTAACATAACCATTCATGTTACAAAGGGAATAAGATGCATAGGATATAAGTTATCCTTTGTCAATCTTTTGATAAGAGAAATACATGTGATATTCTCAAAGATTGATGACTTATATAATAGTTAATAACATATTATGTGTGACACTTTTACTAGACATGTGATTTTGAGTCTTGAGTCGTTCATGAGCAAAGTTTACATATGTTGTTTGTTTGCTCGTGTTTGGTTTTTCAGAAATGACACATTTACTAATTGCATTGCAATGTAAATTACTTGTATATTTCGGATAAAACATCCAAGTTGTCAATCCTACTTAGTTGTGTATTTTATGCATCTTTTAAACATATTATTTTAAAGTTTAGAACACAACCATTGGACAAGAAGACTAAATATGGCATCTTCAACACAAGTGTGAGTTATGATCTGATGCGTATTATTTTCGTCTTGAGAGGAAGTCACTATTTTCATAACAACCGAGTGTGATTGAGTATGTAGATTCAAGATAATATATTTCGTTATATTTTGATGTTATCTTGAAGCTAGACAAATAATGACTCCAATTTCATGTCCTTACTAGAAAACTTGTCAATTAGATTCGATAATGATATCAATCATAATTTGAATAATGAATTGATATGTACTCGAAATCTTTCTTGACCCTCACGATCACTCCTTTTAAAAAGAAAATAAAAATTTAAGGAATGTGTTCCGTTTATTCTAATACTTGTTGTATTTGTGAGGTTAATGACATATTAAGTTACTACTTCGATATTGTCATTTATTTTTATTTGCGAAAAACTATTTATATTATAAAGTATAATATTATTAGTTTTTCGACACCTCATTAGTATAAAAATAATTATCTTAACCATTTTTATACAACATACGTAACATACTAAATGTTTAAAACATTTTGTATGTGTGTTAGATCAATGCAAGTTTAATACATTTTCTTTTACTTAAATACTAATGTATTAATATGATCTTTTATCTTGTTTAGACAACCCATGGTCAAGCAAGACAAAATGATGTGATGTTTTAGAGATCACGTTACGGATTTTATGAGAGTGTTAAGTATTTTGAGGTGATATACCTTTTACACTTAAACCTTTGGAAAAATAGTTGTGTAAGACAATATCTTTTGACACACATGATCAACCAACTTAGTTTCTATTCCTAAGAAGGTTACTAAAGCATCTTAAAACTTGCAATATGTCTAGAGCACGTATGCAAGAAAAGTGGTCTATGCCTATATGCAATGCAAAATCATTTACGCAACTTAGTGCAAGAAGTCCAGTCTAAGTCCTATTGACGCATAAGCCAAAAAACTAATAATCAGCAAATAGCAACATGGCATGTAAAACGCTTGTGATTATAGATATAATTAGTTCAACTAAAGATAACTATAAGCACAAAAAAAAACTAATAATACTAAGAATCAAAGAAAAACAAATTGTCATTTAGCATAACACACAAAAATACTTATCGTCATTTTTTGTATTAAGTATAACAATGTATACTAAGCTTGATTTTATTTGAAAACGAATTGGTTTCCTCCCCATTTCAAAGATTTTTGCTAAGTCACTTTGAAAACACGTCAAGGTTTAAAAGTTAAAACGCCCTTTTTCAGTTTAACCAAAAATTTACGCAAACTGCATGACCAAAAAGACCTTTAGTTGAAAATCAAGGACTTTAACATACTTTCATTTATAACTAATTCATAAAATTATTTTTCAAATGAAAGTAGACTCAACTTCTTTTAAAATGATGGGTGACACGACTCCTATGGACTTATGGTTGATTTTATATGAATTTCTAAAAATGACCCAATACTGAAAACAGACAGATAGAGGCACGGTGCCTTTAAATACCCCACGGTACCGTCCTATATTTAGTGGTACCGTGATGTGTTTTCTGATTCAGTTTACTATTTTAGTGCGGCGACTCGACGAAAAAATGTAAAATTTAATAGACTAGATACCGAACATATAAAATATATATTAAGCATCATTATCACGTTTAGGACTAAGAAAGACATTTACGATAATACTTTTACTACAAAATAATGGTTTGTCCCAAACACTCCTTTCAAAACCGCATGACTTAACGACTCGTTCTGAAAACATGAACGGACACTTAAAACTCTCTTCTTTTATTGATTTAAGAAAACCTTCAAGCTAATATGACAAAGTATACTTAACAACAAAACTTGGAAGTATTAAGCAACAAAATACTTTTCATATTTTATCACCTTCACGGGTAATTTGATCCATGGATCGCACTCAATTTTGAAAACCATTTGTTTTAAAAATTTGAGCGATGTGGCTCTGGTACCAATTGTGGAAACCGTAGAGGGGTGGTGAATACGTTTCCATTAAAAACTTAAAAACTTTTTGTATCAAACACCCGATCGAGTGTGACGTAATGTGAAAAGTGTCAACAAAGATCATACAACATCTATAGATGGTATAAAGTAAACTACAACACAAACACAATCAAACCATGACACAAGTATAATCAACATATTATAAGCAACAAACCACACAAACATAAACGCAATGCAAATATAAATATAATGAAATAATGAATAAAATAAAAGTAAAGAGATAAGTAAGAAGGCACAAACCGGACACAATAATTTATAGTGGTTCGGTCATGAAGCTCCTCTTCGCCCTACTCCACTCCCCGAGTACCCAACTCGAGAGTTACTTCACTAATCAACAAGCTCCCTTCAGGCGGAGAAAACCGTACAACGTCACTTATCCTTATTTCCGACACTAAGCTAAATGTCGAGTACTAATCATAGCTAGTACCAATCTACCACGATCCACACGATCTACTCACGATCTACCCTTGATCTACTTGATCAATACACAAGCCCACAAGCTACAAGAGATCTCCAAGATCTCAACAAGATCACAATGATCTACTCCCACTTGACTCAATCTACCCGATTTGCCCTTGATCTACTTGATCAATCACACAAGCCCACAAGCTTCAAGAGATCTCCAAGATCTCGACAAGATCACAATGATCAACCCTCACTTGACTCAATCTACCCTATCTACCCTTGATCAACTTGATCAACACACTAGCTCACAAGCTACAAGAGATATTCAATATCTCTATAAGATCACAATTATCTTCTCTCACAAACTCTCAGAAGAAAAATGAACTTGATGTATACAAGATACAACAAGTATGTAACAAGTGTTACAAGTGCTTTAACTACAACTACAACACTTTGTATCTTCTTTGATACATTGTGTTCTTCTCTTGCACTAGAAGAGGAATGAAGGTGATCTCTTGGTTGGATGAAAGGATCACTCTTAAACAAACTAAGACTCTCTAAATGATCAAAGAAAGTGATCTAAATAAGAAGGGATTAGACCAGAGAAAACTGACTGAAAAATCAAGTTGGAAGTGTAAAATGGTCCACTATTTATAGGCAAAGAAAAAACTAGCCGTTACAGAGGGACGACACCACTAATTTTCAGACGGTACCACTAAATTTAGTGGTACCGTCGGTACTTTAATGGTATCGTGGACCCTCCTCCGTTTGCTTTTAGTGGGGAAGGTTTATTTGGGAATGTTTGGAGCTATTTTTTTGGGGGGGGGGGGAAATAGCTGTTACTATTTTTGAAATGATTATCCTAAATAAAACATTTCTTTCTAATTCAAAAATAATTTGTAAAATACATTTTTGAAAAATGTTTTGTCACATTCATAAAAATGTGAAGTTTAAAACAAAAAATTTATTTCTTTGATCATCCGTCAAGTTTAACTTTGTTTGTTCATACCTTGAGTGATTTTCGTCGGCACGAAAATCTACGACTCTATTGAGGCATATTTGATATGTTGAGAGATGTTGATGTAAGTATGCGTTGATGATTTGTGTTTACAAGTAACTTGCGCATTTTACGTTATGCATTACAAGTTACATGTTTGTCGTTATTAAAACCGAAGAAACTGTTTAGTTTAAATATCGTAATTTTTGCACTAACAATATGTACACAAGCCATTGTCATGCATAAGCAATATTTAATGATAAAAAACAAATGAAAATAATACCAATGATTACTCAGGACGACGAAATCTGAGAATGTTTGGATCCTTAGCTCTTCCCCTAACATATCCTTCCAATCTCCGCATTTGAACCCGGTGCTTGTGCCTGTAGTCAATACGTTCTAAGAACTTGACTGCCTGCTTCACATCGTTTTGTCTCCATGTCATGTGTCATAACCAACCTTGCTTACCCCCTTCTGTATGGTTTTCAAGAATGTGATCAAGCTCAAACCTGACGTGTATCAATGTTTCATCACTGAATTTGTGAATATCTTCGTATTCCATGAACTTTGGTCTTCCTGATCTAACGTATACTACTCCAAAATGGTCTTTTGATAAATGAATATGGCTTTATTTCTGCGATTCCCGGAGGTCTAAGATCAGGTTTGATGAGGTTGAGTTTCTTCTGGTAACTTTCAACACCTAGGTGAACATCTTTGACTCTTGTCTTTATTACAATTCTACGGATGTAAAGAAGTATGGATTTGATGATGTCCTATTGAAGGCTGCCAAGGAGATGCTCGAGTTTTCCTTGTATCTTAAACAAGTACATATCTTCAATATCGTTGAGATTCACGTGAGGATATTCTGCTTCGTTGAACGAGTACTCCTTGTCATCGTGTCGTCGAACTGTGATCTTTGTCAGAAAGTTGTACCCATATTTTGATTCTGTTTCAGCACTCTTGATGGAAAGGATCTTTTGTTTCTAGTTTACCTTGTGTTTCGAAGTAAACTTCAGTTTCCATTTGTAGAACCATTTGTGCATCTCTGGCCAGTGAAAAACTCCTAGAACAGCTTCATCATTGTAATTAGCAATTGAAGTGCTGAACAAGTCTCCAATTTGTTCTTCGAGTCCTTGTACGTAAGTAGTAGCTTTGAACTTAATAAGAGACGTAGCATATCGTTTCTCTGGATCAGTGTTCCCGTACATTAAGTATTCCAAGTCATGATTGAAGAAATATGCCTTTGGGATCTTGGGATTGTGAGCTTGACCAATGAGCGGTAAAGGTTGAGAATAGTCACGAAACTTGAATGTGTCAGGTTCATGTGAAGGTCTTGCAACATCCCAACTAACATTCTCAGATAATGCTCCAGCAACTTGTTCAAGATTGTATTCAAATTCCAGTTGAGAAGTGATAGATGTTTTGAACTGTGAGAAACCTGCTTTTCGGATATTAACAATATCAAACAGTTGTAGTTTTTGTATCTTCATCACATGCTTAATTTTATTCGTGAAATCCACAACTGAGCCTTCAGCAGGAACTTCGTCTTCTGGAATGTCAGGATATGCATCAACCATTTCTTCAAACCAATCGAACTTTTCAGCAGAGGGATCAATCCATTCAGGAGCTGGTTGCATTGGTGCATTTTTGGGTGGTTCAGGAAATGCTTCAGCTTCTTTGTAGTGTGTGATGTCATCATGGGGTTCATCATCATCAAATATTCCAGTATCTTGTGGTACAAGTTCTTCTTCGGCAGTATGTTGAACGTTGGATGATTGCAGTTTCTCTGTAGGTCCAGTCATTCATGTACGTTTGTCTCTCGGCTTAGCTTGGTCATCTTTTTCAGAATCATCATGACGATGTTTGCTTGACTTGACCTTTTTGCATGATCATCTTTCTTTTTAGCTTTCTTCATTGACTTGATCAATGCTTTGCGAAGTTCACTTTCCTCTGGATCATTGACAATGACTTCAAGCAATTGACCTTTGAGATCTGCGGCGGATGGTTTTGATGGTTTAGTTTGAATTTTAAGAGGTGTTGTTTGAATGTGATGAGCAACTATTCCATCAAGCTTTCTCTTGACATATTCCTTCATAACAGATGGAAGTGTTTCTTGAAGGTGTTTGCCGACCTTTCTTGGTAAGTTGTTGGTGAAGAAATCTTCCATTGCTTGAGAAACATAATACGTCTTGAACTCATCAATGTCTTGTTGCTGTGACCTAACTTGAGCTTGTAACTTGTTGCGTTGTTCCTAAAGAGATTGTAATAAACTGGGTTCAGTTTGTTCAGGTGTTGGTTTAGGTGAGGGGGCTTAGTCTTGGAGTGTTGATCATGAGATGATGGCACAGGAGATGTTAGTTTGGGTGGAGTATTAATACGATTATCTCCTTCAGAGTTGTCATCATCTTGATCATCATCATCATCATTGTCTTCTTCAGATTCATCATCTTTCTCTTCATCTTCTTCATCGTATTTCTTTTCTTCATTGGATTCATCTTCATCAAATCCAGAGGGCGTGTGAATGTGTTGGTCTGATTCTTCTGATTCACCCTCAGATTCACCCACTGATACACTTTCAAGATTAGACAAAGTGTCTTCCGTTTCATCATCAGCATCAGTCTCAGTCAGGACTTCATCATCACCGACCTTTGACCCTGACCCATCACCTTTCTTCTTCATCTTAAATTTCTCAAGATCAGCCAAATATTTTTCTTTGTTTTCCTGTAAGGCTTTCCTGAGTTGTGATATTTCTTCTTTCTTTGTCTTTGGAGGTTGTAAGGTATCATTGGGTTTGTCTTGGTTCATTGGTGATTTGCCTTTAACCAGATCTTCATCGTGTTTTTCTTTCTTGATATTTATGATTCATTTTCTTTCTTCCCTTAAGTTCGTTTCATCTTCTTCATCTATAGAAGATTCATCTCGGAGCATTGGTTTCCTTTTAGTTGCTCGAGTAACTTTCTTTGTTCTTGTTGTACCAGCTTTCATTCCTCTTCCTCTAACTCTTCTAGTGCAGGTGTTTCCTTTCATAGTTATCCCTACCAATCATGCTTTTTCTACTTCATCTTATCTTTCATAAGCCTCTATTGCCCTCACCGTCTCTGTAATTAAGACATCTGGAATTCTGAGACCTTGTTTGGTGGTGTTTGTGGCATGAATTCTTACTCATGAAAGAACATGATCCATTTGTTCTGAATGAGATTTTTCATTAGGACGTTTGTCAATATCTTGTTCTAGGGCCATGAAGTGAGCAATGAGAGGCTTAGTGAATCATGGGAATGAAATCTTGTAGCCTTTCTTTTGCCCAAATTGACGAGCTTGGTATACCATGTCAGTCCATATATACTTAGCATAGTCAAGATGTGCTAAGTTGATGACTCCCCAGAAAAATTGCAAATGTTCAAGTCTGGGGTGCTCATGACCTGTTTCTCTTCCCGTGATACAGTGACTGAGGATGGTGTAAATGGTCAACCATGGTTGAGGAATATATCTTCTGTCAACTTTGGAATGAGATATGATTTCTTCAAATGATTCGTCATAGCCGAGGTACTTTAGGTATTTGACTATACGTTCAAAGGACGGATCATCTACAAACTGTGTGTATTTTCCAAAGACTGTTGGAGGAAGTCCAAGAACATTGCGAAGAAGATGAACATCGAACTTGATGACTTTGCTATCAAGGGTGATTGTCATAGTTTTTGTGTCGCGACTGATGATTAAAGAATGCCAGAACTGATTAAGATAAATTTTCGGAACCATAGCGGATCTGGTTAGAACATGTCTGTAGAAGTGTTTCTTGAGTATTTCCACCATGATTTGACAAGTAGGGTGGCATGGCAAGGTTTCCAAATCTACCTGGTAATTGTATTCTCTTATTTTGCTTTCATCTCCTTCGGGTATCAAATCATTTTTTGCTATTGATGCTTGAGACATTGTGAACCTGAGAAGCACAAACACCAACAAAGAAACACAATAGAAATTGTATATTTATGTTAGTGTAAGTCATTCAATACATGATCTATACTTAAGTGATAAGATACACCATATAGAAGAACATGTATGAGGATCATAAATAATTAGTGCACGACAAACAAACAATTATATAAGAGCAAACACAATTTTTCAACTTGACACATTTCTGTATTTTGAAAAAATTTTACAAGTCTGAAAAATAAGCTTACTCGAAGAAAAATGGTCTTACTCAAAAAAAAGAAAGAAAAACTTCCTTACTCGAAGGATTTAATAAAAAATTTGAAAAGAACATCCCTTAATCGGAGATTGCCATTTTCCTTACTCGGAAATTTTTGAAACCCTCCTAACTCGGAGAAACTGTGATAAAATCCTTACTCAAAAAAACTGCATGCTTGCTCGAAGAGTTTAATAAAAATCTTCTAAGTCAAAGAAGTTTTCCCTTACTCGAAGATTTTAAGAATAAAACTTCTAAGTCGAAGAAACTTTTCCTTACTCGAAGATTTTTAAGAAAGAATTTCTAAGTCGAATAAACTTTTCCTTACTCAAAGATTTTAAGAAGTAATTTCTAAGTCGAAGAATATTTTCCTTACTCGAAGGATTTTATAAAAAATTCTCTAAGTAGGAGAAGTTAATCTCTTACTCGAATAATCTAGCAACCTGTAAAATTCCCCAGTGATTTGTAAATGCTAATCAAGTATTAAATTACCATACAAGTTCAATTAACCATTTTTACGAGCAAAATTTGAAAATTTTGTTTATTACATTACAATAATTCAAACACGTAGATACGTGATTCACAATACTTTGGAACGAGCTCACACACGGACCACGACAATCACTTATACTAATAATAAACCAAACGGATCCACATTACTATTCTTGGCCCAATGTTGAGCCATTACTATTCAAGCCCAACCCAATTTTCCTTATTTCTTTTATTTTCACTCGGTTTGATACACCAACACTTGACCTCGATATCTTTTGATTTCGACACACAACTTATACAAATTTTTACATGGTTCGATTCCCCACATTCCAAGGATTCTAGAATGACAAATCTCACTTTCTAATTCGAACGTTTGGTACAAAAATGAGGCTCAAAGTAAACGCAAGTTGACACTATTACAAGTTCACTCAATTTTATCCAATTCGACTAAACTTAATTTTCACCTAGGTCTTTTATTATTTCTAGTCAAATATGAGTTCACTAGATTATTTCTCATCATTTCCTACATTTTGGTCACGTTAAATATGTTGTTTGGACACTTGGTACATGTAGAACACATACATATATCATGCAACTTGACACATGATCAAACCAACACACAAACCCCTTCCTAATATCTATATACTCGTGTATAAGCTACCCAAATCCTATCTAAATCCTGCAACACATCTAATCACCCCAAGTTGTACCAATTTAATACATTAAACTCATGTATATACATACATATATACGGATGAGCACACACAATCTCTCATTCACACTTGAAACATTTTCTCTAAGTATTCCCTCTACTGCCGAGACCCTTCAAGGAAGCCAGGATCATTTACTAGCCAATTCGAATCCATTCTTAAGCGTACAAGCTTCATTCGAAGCTTTGGTGATCATTCTAACATGTGACGTGCATATCTCTCGAATCCTAGTCCATATTCACGTATTTCTCACCACCTTTTAGGTGTAGTAAGTCCCACGAAATCACTTCGTATACTTATTCAAGTTTTTAATAAATCATGCACCTTGTATTTCCATTCGATTCATTCGTTTAGCTTTCTATGCATTTTCTCGAATTCTCATATTTATTTTACGTATGCATATTGACCTCCTATTCATGGATGGCTAGAAAATACAAGTTATACATTTATTCGACATTTATTTCTTCATTTTATCACTTAACGAGGCTAGATTTGAACTTATATAGCATCGTATACATTATATGTCATTTTATCATTTTTGGACCTATTGATTATTCGACTAAGAAATGACCTCATTAAATCCATTTTATACATGTAACATATCGATTAAATTGCACAATCTAATTCTCCACAAGCTCACCTAAAAAGTTGTTCAAATAAGCTCTTGTGTTAAGCTCTAAAAAGTCCTTTTATAACCCTAAAGTAATCGCTACTCGATCTGTTGTAAAAACTCACATTTTACCGAGTGGGCTTTTTAGCCCATTAACCTTGAAATAAGCTATATCGATAAGCAGTTCAAATAAGCTCTTTTGCAATGTTATTAAGACACTAAAATAAGCCCAAAGACAAGCCCAACTTGTTTTAAAACCCAACGATTCGTTATTTGTTAATGGGCCTTGGTTTTATCTCGTTAATGCCCAATAAGCACTAAATAAGCACTTATTTAGTAATAAGACGTTTTTACAACTCAAATAAGCTACTGGAGACTATTTAAACTTTCGGAAAACTTAATACATCATTTTTGTGATTTTTGGACTTAATTTGCAAATATTTATGCTAATCGGGTATAAAGTGTAAATTTTACATAAATATGTCTCAAACTATTATTTTAGTAATCTGAGGGTAGAAATTGTCCAAACAGTAAACAAAAGTATTAAAATGTCATTTTGGAACCTTTTTGGACTAAAAGTGTAAATGTAACTAACCAAGGACTAACGGTGCAAAAGTTGCTCCGTTGGGGTGGAAAGTATAAATTTCGTATAAGTTCAGGAACCATTCAGTAACTTTATTTCATATATTTATATATTTATAAATTTATAAATTTCGTACAATATATTCAAATCACATTACGTTTATATATTTATATAACGAATTCTAAAGAATAAACTTAACGTATCATTCAACCACGTTCGAGGAAACGATATTTATGATTTAAATAACATAAACACAAGATAATATTATATATAATATTATTTTTGAAGTTTAAGCATTTTAAGCATATCATCTATGCACATCACGAACCAATTCGTTATCCGATGCATGTTTCACAATCACTATTCGTATTAAGTCAAAACTATCGAATTCTCAGACTTCACTATTATTCAGGTCGTGTGTTGGAGCCGTTCCCATAATTCACTTGATTTCAAATTTCACCTTTGCCAGTTACACTCAAGGTGAGTTCAGAGTCCCATTTTTATCTTTCACATACTTTCAAATACGTGGGGAGATACATGCAACAAAACAGAACACAAGTATTTTCTGTATGCTATATCTGATTGATATTGCCTAAGTTACCACTACTATTGCCATTGTTACAAGTCCCTCCCATCATGAGCCATTAACCACTTACGAGTAGACGCGAATATAGTGAACAGATCTGTTGGAGGCTGACTGCCTAGTTGAACTATCCAGAAGATGGTCTTAGTTGCTAGTTGGATTAGTCAATTGCACTTTATTTGAAGGAAATAGGTAGACGGCAATCTCCTATTGAGGGCCATAACTCACACCATTAATTTGGTGTGTTGCATGCCATTTGAGCGGTATTGTTAAGGTTTGAGTGTCATGAGGCTTAGGGCAATATATCGCACTGCAATATTACTATTTCAAAATAATTGCATTTCTATGCAATTATAGACTTGTGTTCAAACTGATTACTATTACAAACACTATGATTTCACTCAACAATTTTGTTGACTTTTAGCATGTTTATCTCAGGTAATTAACGGAGCTTTCAAGGCAGGGAGTGGGCATTAAACTGATGGTTTTTGGTTTTAAATAAATTATGTCATTCATTTCAAACTACTACACCTTTTGTGGGATATTACAACACTGAAATTTCACTTTTGTATCTAAATTATTATATGAATGACAATAACTTTCAAAAACCCTCTTTTGAGCCGTTTTCTATGATTATGACAATGATCCTCCCACTAATACTCCGATTAAGTCTTCCGCTGTTAACTCAAAATTTAGGGGGTGTTACAAAGAATATCATAAAACTTTCTAAGTAAAAAAAATTTTCTTCTAACTCGAAGAAAATCATCCCAAATATTACTAAGTAAAAGAAAAGTCTTCCTAACTCGAAGACCTTCATGCTTACTCGAAGGATTTCATACTTAATCAAAATCAATAACAGACATATACAAGGACCATGAAAGCATCAAATACCTTCCTAAACTCATTCTAAACAAATCCTATTATCCAGAAATCTAAGCAAACAAACACATTGGTCACAAAAGATCATTATGCAGCACGAAATTCTTCAACTTAGAGCATATGTTTGTTTTAGCATTCAATACTCAAGACGCATGATTGGGGAACATATATAAGCAAAACCAACTGCTCGAAACACAACTACAATACACCTATTAGTAGCAACAATCTTTTCGACCTATTAAACCCTAAAGCACTCAATTTGCATTCAATGATGTTTGAAATCATAATTAACAGGCAATAGAACAATCCTAATCATGAAGTTGAGCTAAAGTACTAATTTAATTAGAATAAAACCTAACACACAAGAAATGCCCAAATTGATGCTTTAAACCCTAATTCATCGATTGAGAGATTTAACCACAGAAATATTCCCATAAATTGGGCAAATGATTACTAAGCATACATGAATGTGTTAAACACTTACAATCGTGAAATGAAAGAAGATCAAAAAGCTTGGTCGAAAATGAAAATGGCGGCAATTAGGTGTGTTTTTGAGTTTGTGTGTTTAAAAAAATGAATTAAGTTGCTTATATAGGGAACACTTTAGAGTTTTCTCAAGTTTAGTCCCTTAACCCGTATTTCCCATCAAGCGCAGTCCTTATGTTACAATATTTTGACAATTGACAACAACAGTCCTTGAGGTTTGTCGTTGTTACATCCTTAGTCCAAATGTTTGTTAACTTTTGTAATTTACATTTCTCCCCCTTAAACTAACACACTTTTAAAACTTTTTCAAACTTTTAGTTCAAGAAATCACGAAAATGTTGCACGATGAAGAGTTTTATTTATGATGAAGATTTTGAGAAGAGTGTGCGAAAGTCATGATAAGTAAAAAATTCTCCCCCTCAAAATATGTTCGTGATAAAAAATTGATTAAATGTGTAGATCAAGTGCATATTTTGAATTTTGCACACTGAAAAGAGACAATTTTTTTTTAATTTTTTTAAAATGAAATGAAAATATGTACAAAGTGTTTTGGTGTTTGTCATTCTTAATTTTGTTTAAGAAAAATTTTCAAATCATTTGGAGTCAAACACCTCATGCCAATTTGGCAAACTAATTCCACAAATCTTGCATGGGGAAAGGCTTTGTGAATAAGTCCGCTAATTGGTATTCAGTACCCACAAAGTATAATTCAATTGTACCCTTTTCAACATGTTCTTTGATGAAATGATATCGGAGTGTGATATGTTTTGACTTTGAATGTTGAACCGTGTTGCACGAGATAGCAATGGTACTCTTGGAGTCGCAGTACACGGGAATCTTATTGAAAATATAATCGTAGTCCATCAGCTGTGATCGTATCCAAATGACTTGAGCACAGCCTGCTAACATGGCTACATATTCCAATTCTGTTGATGACAATTAAGTGCAATCCTGCTTCTTTGACTGCCAAGATACAAGTTTGTCTCCTAGAAACTGCACTCCCCCAGATGTACTTTTGCGTGTGTCTAAACATCCTGCATGATCAGCATCTGAAAAAGCTATTAGTTCAAAACCAGAATCCTTCGGATACCAGATCTCCAAATGGATGGTTCCCTTTATGTATTGTAGAATTCTTTTAACCTCAGAGAGGTGTCTTTCAGTTGGTCGTGACTGATAACGGGATCATAGGTATACAAAAAAAACTACATCTGGTCAGTTGGCTGTTAGATACATGAGGGTCCCAATGATATTACGATATTTTGTAGGGTCAACAGGTGTACCATGTAAATCAGCATCCAGCTTTGGGGATGATGCAGACATAGGTGTGTTATAAGTATCACAACTTGTCATGGCATGTTTCTTTAAAATCTCAAGAGCATATTTGGACTGACTTAAAAAAAATTCACGGGGTGATTGATGAACTTGGAGTCCTAAGAAGAACGTAAGTTCACCCGTCATGGACATTTCAAAATTTTGTTTCATTAATCTTTCAAAAGCATTTGAATATTTTTTGTTTGTTGACGCAAAAATAATGTCATCGACATAGATTTGAACAATTAAAATGTCCTCCCCGTGTTTTTGAATAAACAAAGTTGGATCCACTGAACCTTTAGTAAAATGATTGGCAAGCAAGAAAGCAGTTAGTTTATCGTACCATGCCCATGGGGCTTGTTTTAGTCCGTAAAGGGCATTCTTGAGTCTGTACACATGATTAGGATGTGACGGATCGACGAATCCTTCTGGTTGACTAACATAAACTTCCTCTCGTAATTAACCGTTCAGAAATGCCGTTTTCACATCCATTTGATAAACAACCATATTCTTGTGTGCATCGTATGCTAGAAAGATACGGAAAGCCTCAAGCATAGCAACTGGAGCAAAGGACTCTTCAAAATTAATTCCTTCTTGCTGAGTGAATCCTTTAGCTACCAGACGCGATTTGTTACGAATCATTGTGCCTTCTGCATCTAACTTGTTTTTTCAAATCTACTTCAGTCCGATGACATAAACCCCATCTGGTCTTTCAACTAACTCTCACACTTCTGGTCGTTTGAATTGGTCGAGTTCTTCTTGCATTGACTCAATCCAGTTGTCATATGTTAGTGCGTCTTTGATGTTTTTGGGTTCATCTTGACAAACTTCGAGTGCGTAGATGTAGTTTTCAGCATTGGTGTGAAGTTTTCGTCTTATCATAACTGGAGCTGAGGGATTGCCAATGATGTTTACTAAGGGGTGTTCTTTAGTCCAATGATGTGTTGAAGGGTGATGTTGATAGAACGTATAAAGATTAGACGGGTCCAAATTGCGTGTGGATGACTTTGCAATATCAGGAACGGTTGGAGTCGTTTCAAATGGATTAAAGAACGCATTTGGGTCATAATCTGCAGGTTCGGGTACTGGTTGTTGTTGAAGATTTCCAGCTGCATTGTCAGTGTTTGAAGCGGTTTGTTCTGCTATTGATAGAGATTCAATTGGAGGTGCATCTGTAGCAACGGTTGTTGTTGTTGGTGCAGGTGTATCAGGTGTCAGAATATTATCAGGTTGTGCAACGGAAATAGGTGATACATCTGGTGCACGATATTCAAATGAATCATCAAACAGTGGAGCGAACAAGGTTTCCAATTCTTTACGGTTAAGGGAGAGAGGTGCAGCTGTTGGATCTGGAAAGTTTAGATGGTTGGTTGCGGGTCCTAAGCTGTTGTGCTCAGAAGCCACTTCTGTAAGCTCATCGAAATTAGCATGAATAGTCTCCTGAATTTCTCTTGTACGACGATTCCAGATTCGAAAACCTTTGGATTTCTCACAATATCCAATGAAGATACCAATGTCAGCCTTTGCTTTGAGTTTTCCAAAATCATCACGATGATTATTTTGATAGCAAAGAGCACCAAATACATGAAAGCGTTGACTATTCAGTTTGCGGTTGTGAACAATCTCATAAGGAGTTTTGTGATGCCGTTTGGTGATAATACAACGGTTTTGGGTATAACATGCAGTTGATACAGCTTCTGCCCATAAGTAATCTGGTAATTGAGCATTGATTAGCATCGTTCTTGCAGCTTCCACTAACGTCCTATTGCGTCTTTTGACAACCTCATTCTATTATGGACTTCTTACAATGGATGTTTGATGTTCAATTCCCACTATCTCAAAATAAGATCGAAGAGTTTGATTTTTGAATTCAGTTCCATTGTCTGTTCTAACTTTTCTAACCGTATTCAGAAGCTGAACTTGAATTTTTGTGAGAAAGGTGATGATCATTGAAGGAGCTTGATCTTTGCTTCGAAGAAAATAGACCCAAGTCCATCGGGAGTAGTCATCGACAATTACTAGAATGTAGCTTTTACCGTTTGAACACGCATAGGGCCACACAAATCCATATGAAGTAGTTGAAGAACGTGATCTATACTGTGTTATGTTTTTGAAGGGAAATGTGCACGAGTACTTATTCCTTCTTCACAAGCTAGACATAAGTGATCTTTTGAATATCGAAACCGTAGAAGACCATCGACTAGTTTGTGACGTGCGAGTTCAGTCATGGTTTTGAAATTCAGATGAGATAGTCGTTTGTGCCATAACCATGATTTTTTCGAATGTGCTTTTGTTACACCCCAAAAAATTGGGTCCAGCGGAAGCATACATGTCCCTGGGGTGCTACAAAATTGGTATCACAACACAAGTACAAAGAACGGATTTTTCACCACAATCATTTAGAATATAATTGATTAACAAAAGTATTAAATTTACATTGTGATATTCTTGTGCGGAAAATAGGCCCATAAAATAAGTAAAACAGTCCCCAAATGAATATCAGAGTGTCTTGTTCCTATGACCATGCCATGCCATGCCAACTGCCGCCAAATGAGAGCTAACACATAAAGAACCTGAAAATACATGCTAAAACGGGTCAACACGAGGTTGGTGAGTTCATAGGTTTTAGTTTAAAACAATATGGTTGAACCGCTAGGTTCCGAGTTCAAAACATCTTTCACAAACAAGTCAAGTTCAACATAGGCTCACACTGCCTAAATCATAGTTCAGATCCGATCTGTAAACAATATCATAATTCAAAGCATCTCAAACCATAATCAATCATACATATACCATGCTCATATAGTGATGCGCCAACTGAACCACAGACTACAAACATGCATAAATGATCCACACATAGATTGGGTGCCACTTCCCAAATGATTATTGGGTGCCACTTCCCAAATGTATACTGGGTGCCACTTCCCAAATCCATACTGGGTGCCATTTCCCGAAATATATACTATCAATGCATCACTAAATAGTTTCACACATTCAAGTCAAGTCACACAAATTGAGTTCACACAACAAGGCACATATTGAAATCAAAACACACTTATTGTCCAAAATCATGATAACAGTATATCACAGCATTAAAGCATTCAAAAGCATTGAGTTTTGTAAACAAAACTAGCATGTATTCTCCCCCAAAACAGTTAGAAAATAGATGAAAGTAGGGGCCATGAACTCACCTTAGCCACAGCAATGCAAAGATCACAAATGATACGACTGGCATCGAGAAGCAAAACATGACCGTCTCAAGACATGTGGCACGACAATTCCACGATATAAAGGCCCAACGGTAGCTTTGACACATGGCACAACGGACACGGAAACTACTCGCAACCTAATATGAATGACATGATTTAAGTCATGGAATGACGACGTGTATACAAGTTCATACTCTACTTTATCACTTGTACATGTTTGTTGTTATATTTGTTGTCAAAATATTGTTGTGTCACTTTGATCCTTTATTTGGAAAATCACCACTTTAGAAAATGTATCATGTTACCTCATGATTAAGTTTTAGTCGTCATGTCAATATGTGTTTCAAAAGTCTCTAACGCGCCTAAAAAGTATATACATTGTTCTACCATTTCCGTTCACTTCATTTTAACCAAAATGTACTCAAAAATGTCCAAAATCCATTTCTAAAAATCCTAACAGCTTTCTAATAGAGAAATAATAGGCTTTCAAAACTATATGTTGACGTAAACATTCTTTTGGCCATAACTTTTGCGTCGTAGCTTCGTTTCTTAAGTTTGACCTATCCCCGCGAAGGTATTTAAGTATACTCTAGGTTTTTCAAGGTCTCGGCTAGTCTAGACATCATTTAACCCCAGTTTTCATCTCTTAAAATTCGGGACAGATTCATTTATTTCTGAAAATATAGTTTTCGTCGTAAAAATTGAAACTAGTGTATCTTTTTCGTTATAAGCCCGTTTTAACTCATTCAAGCGGCCACGGCTTCGTTTTTGAGAGTATTTTCTAAAAATGTAAGCCAAAATGTCCCCTGACCTACTGAGTTTTCCAGATTTCCCAAAAATGAACAGAACCTCTTTTATAACTTGTAAAACCGATTTTTCTAGTTCAAGGCTCGTTCTAATCACTTCCAATCAACACCACAACTAGTCTAATCCTACCATAAACCTTCTTAGGGTGTCATGGGTTCCTAATCTTCACCAAAAATTGTGGATCTCATGAGATTTCAAATAAAATCGATAGATCTATTTTTAGAAGAAAAATAAACGATAAGTGGTATGTATAACATATGTATATCACATGATTTGTTACTAGAACATGATAATAGATCAAATGAGAGTATAAAAGATTAGAAAAAATTATGTAGATACTTACTTGAAGATTTGGTGAGTTTTTGAAGTAAACCACTTAATTAATCTTGAGGTTTTTATTTCAAAACCTAAACTAGATTACTAATAGAGCTTGGAATACTAGATCTTGAAGTTTTTGATGAACTCTTCCTTGGTTTCTTGTTCTTGGCCGATCCAATGAGAAGGAGAGGAAGAGAGGATATTGTTGCTAGTTGATTTAGTCACTTGTATCTATTATGAAATGAAAATGAAAGTGTAAGAAGTAAATATCAAAGAAAAGGGACAAGATCCATAGAAAGGGGAAATGGGGCGTGGGCATGGGGATGGGATGGAAGATTTTGCAAGTAAACTTGGACTTTAAGTGAATTTTAGGTATATCTTTGCTAGGATATTATGTTATCGGGTACCGGGTTAGCTAGGAATGAATTTTAACGGAACAAAATAAAATATGACGACATTGTAAAAATTATGAAATCACATTTCTGATAAGAATCGGGTGTTACAATAATTGTCGCGTTGAGATATCGTGATCCGACGTAGTTATACACATTTACCGGAAAATATAGCAAATGGTTTCAAAACACCGGGTAAATTAATAATATAATTTTTTTATATCATTATATTGAATGTGAAATTATATTATGATCACAGTTGGGAGTGTCGGGTGCATTATTCGCACTAATGACTGAGTGGTAACGTTTATTAAATAATTAACCATACGTTAATTGAAATTACGCAAACCCGTGAATGTCCTAACATGCATATGATGTTACTGATGTTATGTAGACTACTCTAGTCTATATGATGTGTCCTACGTGATGCTCCATGAATACGCGGCTAAACCTTAATAGCTACGCAAATTTTGAATAACCGTAAACCTAGTTTACGAAAGGATGAACGATAACCATGAATAGTGATTTTCCTCCTGGAATGAATAGTGTTTCGTGAATAGTGAAATTTTTGAAAATATCTCAATGTCGCAAACTGACTTCAAAAATGATGAATAGTGAAGTGATGAATAGTAAAATGGTGAATAGTAACCTATGAATAGTAAATTTCAAAGTCGTAAATTGGAGTTTGAAAATAAATGATGACGTGGAAAATTACGGGTTGTTACAGCTTTGGAGAGAAGACATATAGGAGAAGAAGCAATAATATCAGACATTGAGATGGTGTAAAGACTAGTTCCACGAGTGCCCGACATTAGATCATTTCCTTGTAAGTAACGACGAAACAAGTTTTCTCCCGAAATGCTACTTCCAAATCCCCACTACAAAATTGACCGACGGAGAAAAGGTTGTAACCAAGGCCTTCGACATAATAGACACGACTAATTTCGATGTTGCCATTGGCGTAATCTCCATAGCCCATGATAGCAGTGAAATGATCATTCCCGAATCCGACAGTGCCGATGAACTTTGAAACAAAGTTTACTAACAATTTGAGGTTGCCTGTCATGTGTCGGGAACAGCCGCTATCAACAATCCATAGAGCAATTTGTATCACCTGCATCACACAAAGACGATGAAGATGGAGTGATGGTAAGGGTAGAACCCAAAGTATTTGTGGGTTCCATTGGGTTAGTAACACAGTTATTAATAACTTTAGGTAGCCATGTAAAACTAGGTTTCCTTTGTAACCAACGTTGCCATGTCCAACTAGTTTTAGCTTTCTTCATAGTGAATTCGCTAGGTGATGGGATTGTCTTAGGAGTTGTATTCGCAACTATGGGTGTGTCTAAGGCATTTTTAGAAACTACACTTGGCGGTTTTCCTAGCACAGACTTAGAAGCAATAGTGGGCCTAGAGGGTATGCCAAATGTACGTTTATTGTTACGAGTTAAAAGGGAGTTGGTGACACATTTTGTATGATCACCAGATAACATACTATTACGACAAAACATACAAGATGCTTTAATATTCAAAACATTCAAAGATTCATCATTTGTTACACTGATAGTATGATTACAATTTGCCAAATTAGAATCTAAATCAGATGCAACATGAGTTTTATTCAAATTCCTAAGTTGATCTTCTACTTCTGGTGCTTCTAGTTTTCCACTTCTACGTTGCCAGATCATATTCTTTTGTTTGTTGCTCTTACGCTTTGATCTGCTAACTCTAGTAGTGGGGACTATTCCTCTAGAAGTGGAAGGATTCAAATTAGTAGTCTGACGGGATGCTTGCCTAGGTGTTGTGTCCATTTTGTACATTCTCGGTGCAATCACATTTGTGTTAACAAACTTTCCTTTTTCTAGTAACTAAATTTTCTCTTTAAGTTCAATGATGATGTGATTCTTTTGTTGAATTTTTGAATTGAGTTCTCTATTTAAGCGAACGGCGTCATTACGATTTTGACAACATTCATCGATTTCTTTTTCATATTTGACAATTTGACTTTTTAAAACAGCATTTTCATCTTCAAGATTCTCAATTTTGGATGTGTGACTGTTATGAAAGGACATTGTTTCATTTTGACTTTGCAATTTTAATTCAATATCAATACTCTGAGTTTGACACCATTGTAGCTTCTGATTAAGTTGAAAAATTTCTGTTGAAAGTTTACTTTGCACATCATCATTGTGTTTAATGATTCTCTCATTTTCTCTTTTTAAAGTCTCAATTTCGTATCTCAACGTATCAGTGTCAGTAGTGTGATCATCAACAAGCATAGAATTTCAAGATTCATAAATCGAATTCATAATCACAGAGATAATATCAGAACTTAGAACATCTTCCAAGTGTCGATCAGTGATGTGTGTCGAGAGTGCAAGTTTTAAATTTATAAACACGATCTACCAATGATTCAAACGAAACACATACGAGCAAGTATACTCGTCCGTGTGTAGCAAGAGGTGATATGGTAAGCCGAGGTCGTTCACAAGGATTTGTTTAGTTTTTATGTAATGTGAGTTTGATTATAACAAAGACTTAGTAATGATTCTAAAGCAAGCAAAATAATGATGATGATGAAAATTCAATATATTAAAAACTACACTTGCCTAGATTAGTTTGCACAATTCCCTTGATATGATTATGACAATGGTTCTAATCGATTATGATCAATAAATTAGATGGCGCTCTAATTTGATTAGTTGGTGTACTAATCCTCTTATTTCTAACACTTTCAATCCTCGTCAAGATTTTAAGGTGACAAAAACAATATTAAGTTTTGATCAAACAAGACTAACACAATTCAATCACTTGATTCGCTATCGTTTCACAAGTAATTGACAACTCCACTTTTAGTTTTCTAAGTTTAACCAAGTTACATATGAAATGGTCAATACATAAGGTAACACCTTCATAGACAAAGGTTTACAATTGATTAAATAACAACGTCTCTTTCGACCTATTACACCATTAATAATCAACCAAACTTGATAACTCTTTTGTTTATGAAAACTTTGAAAGCACAATTCGATCTTAGTATTAGCTTTTCATTGAATTAGAACCATAGAGTCATAATCAATCAACATTCATGTAACAAACATCATCTAGGCAAGTGCACAAGGCACTTAGCCGGTCATGGCAAACAAAGTAATAATCACAGAAATTATATCACTTGAAAACATGATTAAAGAGTCTTACAAAAGTTGTAATGATGATTACGAGACTCAGGAACAATTATGAGGTGATCAACAATGATTCCTTTGATGATTACAATGATGGATAATGAATGTAAGTCAACTTCTTCCTGCATTTTCTTCCTTGTAGCCTTCTTGAGAGAGTAAATTGATTATTAGATTAGTTGTGGTGTGTATTCTCTCATGGCCTAGCTTCCAATTAATAGAATAACTACTCCTTGGTCACCAAGCAAATTTATTAGGCACAAAGTGATTTGATTTGTCAATTATAGTATAGATTTTTCCAAGGATTACACAAGAAATATGTGAACCCGGTTCGTTTTCCCGTCGAAGGATGAATGGAATTTTGTGAATTCGGGTCGTGAGACGTATCGTGAATAGTGAAAATATAGAGATTTTGTATTTTTAAGCTAAAAATTATAAACATAAACTAAAAAAAATATAATAAGCAAGGAAAATGATAAAATAAAGCACACGTAAACAAAAACACAAAGGAAATCCTAAAAATGCACACGCTCGGGCTAATCCCGAGCTTTAAAAGTGAAATCTAAGAAATTTTAACCCTAGGTATGTAAAACTATTTTTCCTAAGTCCTAAATAATAAAATAAAATTTTAGAAGAAAGAAAATTAATTTTTTTGATTTTTATTTAATTTATTATGAATTAAAAACTATTTTAAACTAATTAAATGATTAAAAATAGTAAAACTTGAAAAATAAATCTGAAACTTTTTCTAAAAATACTTTAAAGTAAAACAAAGCTAGGAAAAATAAAAAGGAGTTTTCAGCTTATAGAAATAAGCTGTTAATAAGAAAAAAAAGAATTTATAATCTAAAAAAGGAAAAATGGGTTAAGTAGAAAACTAGGAAAGGATATAACGAAATAAGTCCCTAGGGCAGTTGGTGATGGTGTGTTTGTGTGAGGTGTGGTGATGGTGCATACCAGGGTTCGAATCCTTGGTCTTGCACTTTTTGATAATATATATATATTTTTTCTTTTTAAAATCTTAATAAGCACAATAAAATAAGCAATTTTTAAAACTACAACTATTTTTGAAAACTTCTAATAAGCTCAGAAAAAGCAGAAAGAAACAGAAAAGTAGGCTTTCGAAATAAAACAAGCAAAAGAAAATTAAGCAAAATGGTTTATTAAGCTATTTTAAACTAAATGGGAACTAGAAAAAGCTAAATTAAGCAAAGCCTAGTCTGAATGAACCAATAATCTCAGGATAAGCCACAATCAAAAGCAATTAAGCACTTATACTTATCAATAAGCAAATATGAACACTGATTACACAGATTGAAAACAGGCCAACTAGCCCTTTTTAATCTTAAAAATAAGCACTAATGGTTTAAGCTAATCTTCAAAATCAGAAAATAAATCAAGATCATCCACTAATAAGCACATGGGAAAAGGCTCAGACCAAATATAACTTAATAAGTGCTTCTAAAGAAGTTGAAAAGATGGCTAATCAACCCAAGCCTATACTGATGAATCAATATATACTTGCTTAGATAGGCAACTTTTGTTCTTATCAATAAGCACTAATAAGCTAAGATTAATTCTTAAAACTATGCAAGAGAACTCTACAACTAGCTAACTACTGAGAACACAGGAAATTAAGCACTAAACAACACAAATGAGCTCTTAAATATGCTTAAGAAAAATCTGGAAAGAACAGTAATGACGAATGGCTACTGATGTATGCTTGGCTTATACTGAATTCTATCAAATCCTAACCAATACTATGTGACTTGAATCCAACTCTTGGCAACCTCATAATCAAGCTAGAAAATACTTAAAAAAAACAAAAACCAGGGCTAAATCAGCTTATTGCTATATTAAGTTAATTCTATTAGATTCTAACCTTAAACCATCAATATCAAACTTACATCTACAAAACCCTCCAAATCAGGCCAAATTAAACTACAAACTACTTATCTAAGCTACTTTAAGCAAGATCAAGAGTTACCAAAGAGCAGATGAACAGTGATCCCAAATTTGACCCACTTTGGGGCTTATTCCAAACACTCCTTAATGGAGATTGTTTTGAAATTTGAACTGACAAAGGATTAAATAAGCTTGAACATGGAAAGACAACTGATTAATTAAGTAAATGAAAGTATAAAAAGCAGTTTCTCACTAATAATAAGAACTGGAAATAAGCTACATAGATTATGCTACTATTTTTGGATTTTTTAGATTTTTAAGCAAACATGAATTAAGAGACTACTAGACTACAGACAAGCAACAAACTACACTAATAGAAGACAATAAGCAATTAGAAGCAGAAATTAAGTAATAAAGCAGTGAAATAAGCAAATAAGCAGTTTGACTTTAAAATGGAATTTAAATGAAAACTCACAACTGCCCTTGCACAAACAGGGCTTAATTGCTCGTGGAGCTACTCTACAAGCTGCTTAAATAAGCCCCATAAGCTCTTCCCTTGCTAGCTTATCATCCAATTTGGGCTTATTTGACTACAGTTGACTTTTGTTGACTTTTTTAAAAATTTGAGATTAAAACTGAATTGAACCAATTTAACTTTTACAAAAGCTAAAATAAGCTTATACAAGCTTATAAGAACAGAAATTAAAGCCTAAAAGCTAATTTGGAACCAAATGAGTGTTTTAAAAATGTAAAAACGGCAAGGTATTTAACTAAAAACTTCAATTGCATTAATAAAAGAGTAAATTAAAATACTAGAAATGATATTACACTGAAATTTAAATGATTACACTAAGAAAGCTTTAAAACGACATTAAAGTAAATTGGCCTAAATTTCTCTAAATAAATGAAAAATTGGACAGCTTCTGTGAGAGAGGTGAGGTCTCTATTTATAGGCCTGAGCAAGGGTTTGGGAAGCTTCAGGATCCTTTCATTTCAGCCCTTGGTCACTCCCTTCAATTATAAGCTTTAATTACAGCCCTTAGATCATCAAGATGATGTGTCTCAACCAATAGGATGCTGGGATTTGTCCACTGTGGCAATCCGTGTGTCAGAGGTCTTCTAGAACCCATTAATTGTACGGGTTAAAACTTAGACGCAGGGTAAAACGGGGGTTGAGGGTGATGAACAGTAAAAGGAGGAAAAGGGGTTAGTTATTTATTATTTGTTTGACCGGTGTTGACTTCGGGTTTGGGGAATTTGACTTGGGTAAAATGGGATCCGAATGGGGTTTTGTTGGTTACGGGTTTTAATTAAAAAGGGGTGAGTGGGCTTTTGATGGTGGGCTGAGTTTGTTGGATTGGGTTTATGATTTATTAAAAAAAATCCGGTTGTAGGATTAGAGTTAGGATTTAATTGGATTTAGATTTAAACATTGAGGGACTGTTTCTGCCAATTGAGGATAGTTGTTCCAGGGACTGTTTTTGATAAATGATTTTCTTCAAGGGCTGAATTTGATATTTTGAGCTCAATTTTATCCATGCTTGATAATTACTTTCCCGGCCTCGGCTTTTCAAATCTTTCCATTTCTCGTGCTCGTTTTTTTCGGTTTTTCCTTGATTTTTGTCCTTTTTCTCAATATCCGTACATGTACATGTATAAACACAAAAACACAATATATTTGGCATAATTGGTTAGTTTTTGGTCTATTTATTTCGTTTAATTAGGTAAAAGGTATGTGTAAATTAACACATACCATAATCCCCCAGACTAAGATATTGCCGTGTCCTCACACAATGTTATCAACTCACGCTTTTGAAACCAAAAATTTCTAACCTCTTTTTACTAACTTTGAAAAGTAGCAAAATATTCAAAAGAGATTAAGAAATCAAAAGTTTTAAAAACGCCCCATTTTTCCAATTTATTCACACTTATTCTATTTTTATACTTTTCTCTTTATCATGTGACGAGATGTTGACTTTCATTATCTATCAATAATTTTTAGGATCACGGAGTAGGAAACACGACTCATAAAGAAGTGACAATACGGATAAAATTCATTGTCCCTGATTTTTCGCAAATCCCCAAACTAAGCTTAAAAACGAAATCATTGTTATATACAAGTTATATTGCTAACACTACCCATGGAAGTTAATTGTGTATAACTTCTTACTCCTAAAATCCTATTTTTCCTATATTTATTTTATTTTTGTTGAGACATGAATTTCTTCATATTCTCGTTTCGATAAGTTTTTAGTCCGATAAAGGTACCAAGTTTAGACGCTAAGTAGTTTCAAATCCTTCCCTCGAAAACCGTTGCATACAAAAATGAGGTCCACATCAAGGTCTCTGATTTAACTTGATTTTGGAGATATCCCTTTTATATACGACCGAAACAACTCATCTACGAGTCCAGAGACAGAAGCTTTTATTAGGATATCCCCGAAGTCGAAATTTGGCATTTTTAACATTATTAAGCACATATTATTCCTCGGCCTTTTAAACAACCTAGACAACGGGAGCGAACCGTCAAGAATCGGGAGTCTTATTTTGACCTTGGATATTTTTTCTCTGCCTTTTTGAAGTTTGAGTCAACGGGAGCGAACCGTCAGGAAACACAAAACTTTTATCGGCTTTGGATTATTATTATTATTATTTATTATATATTTTGCGAAATTCCGAGTCCTACGGCTTTTATAGCAATAGAAACAATAGCACAAACTATCAGGAATCAGTTGCCTATTACACCGTAACACTAGCAGTACCTTGATGTGTACCCAACTCTTATAAGCAAGGATTCTCTAAAGAAGGAGTAAAAACTAATTATCGCCAAAACCGGGCACCTTTAATTCTTCCTAGATTACTATTATTGGGTGAAACATGCTTATGGGAGTAAAAAGCCACAATTAACTTCGATGAGCTCTAAAGAGATCCAACTACTCCATGTTTAACAATCTAACTTATAAACAACTCTATCATTTCTCGTTCTTCGCAAATTTAAAATCTTAAATAATAAGATCCGCGAATGCTTGGCCAAATAATCAAGCCGTGCATATATATATAAAGTCAATTATAGGAACTTGCAAACTCTTAAAAAGAATTCGCGTTTTATAGCTCCTTGTATAAAAGACTAGCACAAGCTTATTGATTATGTAAGTTAAGGGGACAAGATAGGGCTCAACACGCCCGGTCAAGTCAAAATTTTATTCCTACTCTCACCAGCGGAAAGTCAACATTATGTCAAAACACTTATGATATTTTTGCAAAAAGTTTTTTTTTTTTTTTTTTTTTTTTTTTTTTTTTTTTTAATTTTTGGAGAAAAAACGGGGTTGCGAGAGTAAACGGCAAAAAATGCAAGGCAAAAATCAAATCGAAAGATTACCCCCCCCCCCCCCAGACTAACATGAGATATTGTCCTCAATGTCTTAAAAGTAAGGGTTTTCCTAACTAAATCTAAGGCCGTTTATTAATTATGCCAAAAGATAAATGTTAGTCGATAAGATTTAGGATATTGGATGAGCAATGAATGATGAAACTCGAGTGGAGAGAGACAAAACCACGAGCACGAGAGTCTTCATTATTCAGGCAAATCTTGGACATAAACAATAACAAGCACAAAACACGAGAAATGGAAAAGGTAGACCTCCTCCCGTCACTTATTAGAAAGAAAATAGAAAGAAGATAGAAGGATAAGCATGGGGTGCCTCCCACGAAGCGCTTGTTTTTTATCGAGTTGTATAGCTGGACTCGCCCCGAATTTAATTATTCTTGGGGGAGCATGTGGAAAAGATAATCTCCATCGGACTTCCGTTCAAGTGGTTTGGATAAACATTGAAACATATGAAAGTTCCACATCGACGAGATAACCACGGTTTTAAGAAATAGCAACCATAAACGGTGATACCGGGGTCAAAGATAGTATCCTCACTCCCGACGGAGTGAAGAAGAGGAGAAATAACATCATATGTGATGAAAGGGAGAAAGATTTTGGTGATTATCATGAAAAATTCCTCATCATCAAAAGAAAATTTGTCCTTAATTTGTATATCAACACTAAAGCTCTTAAGTTCATTTGCAACAAAAGCCTCGGGAGGGAGGGTTGGGATGATGTCATCAATAAGCACATTCTTATGAGAAAGTACACCTCCCCCCAGACTAGAATCTTCCTCAAGATCAAAATAGAAATGATCATACTCCGGAGGAGATATGATGTGAGTGAGTTCACCGGAGAACTCCTCAAAGGTAATCGGATCATTTTTATCAAAAAGAAACGAATCATACTCGGGAAGAGAGATATAAGCATGAGAAGTGGTACTGCCTCTACTCGTCTCTTCCGAAAGATTGATATCAAAGCAAAAGGCTTCATAAGTCGGGAGAGAATAATCGGGATGAGAAGTGGGACTGCCACTACTCTCTTCTTCGGTATCAAAGATAAAACTCTCATATTCGGGAAAAGAATCCTCGAGCTCGAGCTTTGGAGGATCTGACGGCTTATCTTCAACAATAACTTCCTTAATAACTTCCTTCGGGAAAACCTCGAGCTCTTCCATAATGACGTCACTTCCCTCAAACGGCATGAGAGAAGGGGAAGAGTCGAAAATGACGAGTTTTGAAGACGGAGTGGGATTGCGACTCGGATGAAGAATCGACGTCTAAACTTTCAATACTTCTGAAGGTTCATCCACATCACTCTCGTCAGATTCTGAATAGTAAAAGGTGTGTGGATGACCTGGTCCTTGTTGATGTTGACAATTTTGAATTGTGTATCTAGTGTTATTGTCAAGGACCTCAACTCGTGCACTCACTACGGAATTGTAATCGGAATAATGATCACTCAAAATAGTGGCAGAGTCATGCTGAACTTTAGCATCCCACTGATAATGATGAAGTGTCATATTCTCGATCAAATCATAAGCTTCTTGTGGAGTTTTCCGCATGAGATTCCCATCGGCTGCCAACATAATTTTGTCTTGATTAATTGGAGTTATGCCATTATAAAAGGTTAGGATTTGATCAAGAAGCAAAATTTTATGGTCTGGACATTTCCGCAATAACGATTTGAATCTCTCCCAAGCTTCAAATACTGATTCCTTGGGCAATTGCTGAAATTTCGAATGTCTTTCCTTAGCTACACCGTTTTAGAATATGGAAAACATTTTGAAAGAAACTTGAGGAACATCTCTTCCCAAGTATGAATTGAATGTGTTTTTAAGGTATAAAACCAAGTTTCAGCTTCGTGGGATAAAGAGAATGGAAAGAGATTCAAACGGATGTTATCTTGGGAAAATCCATTTTGTTTTATGGAGTGAGTGATAGATAGGTATTTATTTAAGTGTTCGTTTGCATCCTCATCTCGAAATCCGTGAAATTGGCAATTTTGCCGGATCAGTCGAACCATATGATTTTTCAATTTGAAATCGGTTCCCAGAACTGATGTAGGAATGATCGGTCCTCCTCTACCGATTAGTGTTGGATGATAGAAATCCTCCATGGTCCGAGGATCATGGGGATGATACGGTGGAAACTCGATCATTGTGGAGAATTAAACAATAAGAGGGTAAAGAGATAAGAATTAAACATAAAAGAGGATAACGAAGAATTTTTTTAGGTTTTTTTATAATTGAAAAACACAAAAGAAAAAGGAAAATAAATTTGAAAAGAAAATCTTATGGGTTTTTATATTTAAGAATATCTTGAAAAACAATATTTTTGGAAATCGATTCGTCAACCGATATTCGTTTCTTTTTAGACTATTCGCAGAGTGGCGGAAGAGAAGAATGGATCTCTTTTCGGTTTGCAATTTAATGTCAAAACCTCCTTAAACCCCTTTTATAGGTTGTAATCTCAAAATAATCCGAAAACAATTGATTTCACGATTTGTTTTGTTGATTTTTTAATTTTTTTTTGGTATTTTAAACACTTTAGGAAAAGTGTTAGTGGTTTTTTAATTTTTATTTTATTTTTATGTAAGAAAATATTTATGAGAGAAAATGATAACTTCACAGGGAAGGGTCTTCAAAACACGAATCGACAAAACGGGAATCAAAAATTCACTTCAACCTTCCCCGGCAGCGGCGCCAAAAATTGATTTGATTTGTCAATTATAGTATAGCTTTTTCCAAGGATTACACAAGAAATATGTGAACCCGGTTCGTTTTCCCGTCGAAGGATGAATAGAATTTTGTGAATTCGGGTCGTGAGACGTGTCGTGAATAGTGAAAATATAGAGATTTTGGATTTTTAAGCAAAAAATTATAAACATAAACTAAAAACAATATAATAATCAAGGAAATTGATAAACTAAAGCACGCGTAAACAAAAACGCAAAGGAAATCCTAAAAATGCACACGTTCGGGTTAATCCCGAGCTTTAAAAGTGAAATCTAAGAAATTTTAACCCTAGGTAAGTAAAACTATTTTTCCTAAGTCTTAAATAATAAAAGAAAATTTTAGAAGAAAGAAAATTATTTTTTTGATTTTTATTTAAATTATTATGAATTAAAAACTATTTTAAACTAATTAAATGATTAAAAATAGTAAAACTTGAAAAATAAATCTGAAACTTTTTCTAAAAATACTTTAAAGTAAAACAAAGCTAGGAAAAATAAAAAGGAGTTTTCAGCTTATAGAAATAAGCTGTTAATAAGCAAAATAAATTTTATAAGCTAATAAAGGAAAAATGGGTTAAGTAGAAAAATAGGAAAGGATATAACGAAATAAGTCCCTAGGGCAGTTGGTGATGGTGTGTTTGTGTGAGGTGTGGTGATGGTGCAGACCAGGGTTCGAATCCCTGGTCTTGCACTTTGATAAACTATTTTTTTTTCTTTATAAAATCTTAATAAGCACAATAAAATAAGCAATTTTTAAAACTACAACTATTTTTGAAAACTTCTAATAAGCTCAGAAAAAGCAGAGAGAAACAGAACAGTAGGCTTTTGAAAGAAAACAAGCAAAAGGAAATTAAGCAAAATGGTTTATTAAGCTATTTTAAACTAAATGGGAACTAGAAAAAGCTAAATTAAGCAAAACCTAGTCTGAATGAACCAATAATCTCAGGATAAGCCACAATCAAATGCAATTAAGCACTTATACTTATCAATAAGCAAATATGAACACTGATTGCACAAAGTGAAAACAGGCCAGCAAGCCCTTTTTAATCTTAAAAATAAGCACTAATGGTTTAAGCTAATCTTCAAAATCAAAAAATAAATAAAGATCATCCACTAATAAGCACATGGGAAAAGGCTCAAACCAAATATAGCTTAATAAGTGCTTCCAAAGAAGTTGAAAAGATGGCTAATCAACCCAAGCCTATACTGATGAATCAATATATGCTTGCTTAGATAGGCAACTTTTGATCTTATCAATAAACACTAATAAGCTAAGATTAATTCTGAAAACTATGCAAGAGAACTCTACAACTAGGTAACTACTGAGAACACAGGAAATTAAGCACTAAACAACACAAATGAGCTCTTAAATAAGCCTTAGAAAAATCTGGACAGAACAGTAATGACTAATGGCTAGTGATGTATGCTTGGCTTATACTGAATTCTATCAAATCCTAACCAATTCTATGTGATTTGAATGCAACTCTTGGCAACCTCATAATTAAGCTAGAAAATACTGAAAAAAACAAAAACCAGGGATAAATCAGCTTATTGCTATATTAAGCTAAATCTATCAGATTCTAACCTTAAACCATCAATATCAAACTTAAATCTACAGAACCCTCCAAATCAGGCCAAATTAAACTACAAACTACTTATCTAAGCTACTTTAAGCAAGATCAAGAGTTACCAAAGTGCAGATGAACAGTGATCCCAAATTTGACCCACTTTGGGGCTTATTCCAAACACTCCTTAATGGAGACTGTTTTGAAATTTGAACTGACAAAGGACTAAATAAGCTTGAACATGGAAAGACAATTGATTAATTAAGTAAATGAAAGTATAAAAAGCAGTTTCTCACTAATAATAAGTACTGGAAATAAGCTACACAGATTATGCTACTACACAGATTATGCTAATAAAAGAGTAAATTACAATACTGGAAATGAAATTACACTGAAATTTAAATGATTACACTAAGAAAGCTTTAAAACAACATTAAAGTAAATTGGCCTAAATTTCTTTAAATACATGAAAAATTGGACAGCTTCTGTGAGAGAGGTGAGGTCTCTATTTATAGGCCTGAGCTAGGGTTTGGGAAGCTAGAGGATCCTTTCATTTCAGCCCTTGATCACTCCCTTCAATTATAAGCTTTAATTACAACCCTTAGATCATCAAGATGATGTGTCTCAACCAATAGGATGCTGGGATTTGTACACTGTGGCAATCCGTGTGTCAGAGGTCTTCTAGAACCCATTAATTGTACGGGTTAAAACTTAGACGCAGGGTAAAATGGGGGTTGAGGGTGATGAACAGTAAAAGGAGGGAAAGGGGTTGGTTATTTATTATTTGTTTGACCGGTGTTGACTTCGTGTTTGGGGAATTTGACTTGGGTAAAATGGGATCCGAATGGGGTTTTGTTGTGTTACGGGTTTTAATTAAAAAGGGGTGAGTGGGCTTTTGATGGTGGGCTGAGTTTGTTGGATTGGGTTTATTATTTATTAAAAAAAATCCGGTTGTAGGATTTGAGTTAGGATTTAATTGGATTTAGATTTAAACATTGAGGGACTGTTTTTGCCAATTGAGGATAGTTGTTCCAGGGACTGTTTTTGATAAATGATTTTCTTCAAGGGCTGAATTTGATATTTTGAGCTCAATTTTTATCCAAGCTTGAAAATTACTTTCCCGGCCTCGGCTTTTCAACTCTTTCCATTTCTTGTGCTTGTTTTTGTCGGTTTTTTTCCTTGATTTTTGTCCTTTTCCTCAATATCCGTGCCTGTACATGTATAAACACAAAAACACAATATATTTGGCATAATTGGTTAGTTTTTGGTCAATTTGGTACGTTTAATTAGGTAAAAGGTATGTGTAAATTAACACATACCACAAAGTGTCATAAAATTCTGGACTTAGAGTAAATGAAGTATAATGACAACCCACGTGAAGAGTTAGATCATTAAAAGTAGTCATTAAGTGTGCCAGGAGTTGCAGCAACCCAAGTTTGAAGTCTCAACCTGAGGTTCAGATTCCAGCCCAAGGTTTGGAGTAAGGTTGGCATGGCAGTTTTGAACCTTGGGTTGAACTTATGCCTTAGTTGTATTTCTTGAACCTTTGCTTGAGGAAGCAAGCCATAATTTATAGCAAACTTTACATGTAACTTCTCATTCATTTCATCAACACTTGATCTTTTCTTGAGCTCGGAAATCTTTGTAACTTGATTCTTTATCTTTGATGATCTTCCCGAGATCTTTATTATGGGTAGAATCTTTCGTTGTGCATAAGCTCTTGATTTAGCGACTTTTCCCCATCTTTCTAGCTATTCCCTTGGATTTGATTGTACCTGAACCTTAATATATCTTTTGTACCTTTTTCGCATAATATGTTCACAAACACAACCAAATACAATGCACAAACATAGAAATAACGCGACTAAAACATGTACGAAATGAGCGTTATCAAATCCCCCCCACACTTACACTATGCTTGTCCTCAAGCAAATCTAGCTTTTAAAAATAAATCCACATGATATAAATGAGAATGATTCTAAAAAATGAGATGCAAATCCATCAAGTACAAGTACAAGATAAGATCCATCTTTTTAAGCTTTATAAGTGAAAAGTCGAAATGTTTGACAATACCTTAATAATTCTCTTGCTTGATAACATGTTAAAACACCTCACAAAAAAGGAATGAAGTATAATTCACTCAACACTCATTTATTTAGTGGGTGTGTATATAAGAAAATCACGCTCATCGCTCAATCATGATCTAAATATTACCATAAGCTTGTACAAGAAACAAAACTCCACCGACATGGCGTTAGCACCAAGTGTAAACATCTAAGAGGACTTTTATTCGGGTTAAAGGGTAATATGGGGTTTATGTTTAGATATCTCTTGTAAAAACATACTAGATCGCTAGCGCAAATTCTTGATTTACTCAAACAACGGATGGTCACTAGGATAAAATACCTTAGATCGCTGGCATTTTATTCGATCACTCAAGAATTGGATGGTCACTAGAATATTCGCACAATTGATGTCTTCACAAAATTAAAAAGGTAGGGATAATGAATGGGATATACTTATGAGAGGTGTAAAAAAAACTTTACAAATAGTCAAAGTCTACAACCAATTGCTACTTGCTATATCAACCTCTTTCACATGAACTTTGATCGATATCATACTTTCATAGCTCATTGGCTATTCTTGTCACCATACAATTGTGATGACTTATTATTTTACTTTTCTTTTTCTCTCTCCTTTTTTTTTTCTTCTTTTCTTGGCCACATGTTTCTGCCATCGATCATAATTCCAATAGATCTTCTATTAGATTATCATAGAGTTTGCAACTTTCTCCAAAATTCAAGGATTTCCCACATAACAACCATCTTTCCAAGTAGCTAGTAACCAACCAAGATTTGACTATGGGTAAGGTTAAGCCTAAAAGTGTAAATTTTTTTTGTATTTTTCTGGTGTAACAAAAGAAAAGAATGGCTCAAAGGGTGTACTAATGGTATCTAGCACTAAAATTGTGTGCTAACAAATGGGTCAATGATGAGAGGTTTAACTAATCGATGTGATTAGCTAATGTATGATTTGCAAACGGATGGCCATTTAGTTGAATCCTAATGTTGCCTCTTATCACACGAATACACTTTTATCACACGAATGTGATCTCACTACGGTCTGGTAATGATTTACAAGTACAAGTTCTTGAATAAAATCACCGGCACACTCATAGCAAAAAGATCAAGCATAAAAGATGTATGCTATATAAGAATAGGCTCAAATCCTCATAATTTTTTTTGGTGGAATGGGCTATAATTGTGCTAGCAATGTTATCGATCCCAAAAATGGATTGCAATGTCAATCAGGACACATCTCGAATTTTCAAAAAATACATGTTTTATCAGTGGATTGATTTAGTTATTCTAATATAAATTATCCAAAATGTGCGAAAACAATTAGATCATAAGGGCAAACAATTTAAAACTAGGCTAAAAAATATAGAAAATTTAAAATCTAGTTTAATTTTCCTATTTCCTTCCCCCACACTTAAGTTTGACATTGTCCTCAATGTAAAGAACGATGAACCATAAAAATAGGGAAATGGAACATAAAAGAGATGATACTGCCTGAGCCTTGGAATCTAGATCGAGCTCCAAATGAGATATTGAGATCGAATGATTCCACATCTTTGAGATCAAGCATCGTAACCTGAAGTAATCTTCATATACAAAACAAACAAACACACAAAATGCAAAATATATATATATTATATATATATATATATATATATATATATATATATATATTTTTTTTTTTTTTGCAAGGCCCCCACACTTATGGTGAAACCATTGGGGCATAAAAATAAACAAACAATTAAAAACACACGGGTTGCCTCCCGAGAAGCGCTTAATTTATTAACGAGTCATCAGCCTGACTCGATCTTCCTCACTTTCGTGGTTTATGTTTGGGATTCTTTCCCGACTTCTTGGGAATATAAACCACATTTCCTTTCACTATTCCTTTTCCGGTTTTATCGATGTCATATAACTTTGCTGTATCACAAGATCTAGGAAGGACATCATACTTTATCTCCGGCTTTGAATTCTTTCCGGATTCTGAGTTTCTTATCATGGTACGCTTTTGTTCGAGCTTTGTACAACTTGGAATTCTCATACGCTTGGAGTCTTAACTCATCGAGTTCATGCAATTGCAAGAATCGTTTTTCTCCAGCGATTTTGAGATCGGGGTTACATTGCCTCAACGCCCAGTATGTGCGGTGTTCAATTTCAAACGGCAAATGACAAGTTTTTCCATATATGAGTCTATACGGAGTTTTGCCAATTGGAGTTTTATATGCCGTTCTAAACGCCCATAGAGCATCATCGAGTTTCCTTGACCAAATGGAAGGATTATCCTTAACCATTTTTTCAAGTATTCTTTTTAAAGCTCTATTGGTGTTTTCAACTTGACCACTGGTTTGAGGGTGGTATGTTGTTGCGAAACGATGATGGACTCCATATCGTTTCATAGCTTTCTCCATTTGATGGTTACAGAAGTGAGTTCCTCTGTCGCTTATCAAAGCTTTTGGAATTCTGAATCGAGAGAAAAGCTTTTTCAGAAAATTTACAACCACTTGTGCATCATTTGTGGGTAAGGCTTGCGCTTCGGCCCATTTAGAAACATAGTCAATTGCAACGAGGATGTATTCGAACTTATGAGATTTAGGAAAAGGACCCATGAAGTCAATTCCCCATATATCAAAGATTTCAGAAACTTGTATGCTCTTTTGTGGTATTTCGTCTCTACGAGAAAGACTACCAGACTTTTGGCAAGCATCATAATTCTGCACAAGCGTATGGGCTTCTTTAAAAATATACGCTGCTTTAAAAATTGTCTGCCAATAAAATCCCGCATCAAAGACTTTTTTCACGGTTGTAGACGGACCGTAATATCCTCCAGTTGGGCCGTGATGACATTCATCGAGAATTTTTCGGGTCTCTGAACCGTACACGCATCTTCTAATTATCCCATCGGGACACATTTTAAATAGAAACGGTTCATCCCAAAAATAGTGTTTTAGGTCTGTGAAAAATTTACTATGGTGAGTGTGAGTTAGACCTTTTTGTAACACTCCTCCGACTAAATAATTTGCAAAGTCTGCAAACCATGGAACTTCTTCATTTTCAATTCCCATAAGAGTTTCATCGGGAAAATTATCATCAATCTCATCTTCACCGAATTCATCTAAATTAGGATTTTCTAATCGAGACAAATGGTCTGCTGCAACATTTTCCGCACCTTTCTTATTTTGGATTTCTATGTCAAATTCTTGAAGCAATAAAATCCATCGGATAAGACGTGGTTTGGCATCTTTTTTGGCAAACATGTATTTAAGAGCTGAATGATCGGTGAATACAATTGTATTTGACAAAACGAGATAAGAACGAAATTTGTCAAACGCAAAAACTACAGCCAAAAGTTCTTTTTCAGTGACCGTGTAGTTTTGTTGAGTACGATTCAAAGTTTTGCTAGCAAAGTAAATAGGACGAAAATATTTTCCATCGTGTTGTCCTAATACTGCTCCAACGGCAAAATCACTTGCATCACACATAAGTTCAAATGGCAGCGACCAATTTGGTGAAACCATAATCGGTGCATTTGTTAACTTATTTTTGAGCGTTTCAAATGCCTTGATGCATTCTTCATTGAAATCAAAAACTAAATATTTCTCGAGAAGCTTCATCATAGGACGAGATATTTTCGAAAAATCTTTGATGAATCTGCGGTAGAATCCCGCATGCCCCAAGAAACTCCTAACGCCTTTGACATTAGTCCGGGGTGGTAACTTATCAATAGCATCTATTTTTGATTTTTCAACTTCGATTCCTTTGCTAGAAATCTTGTGACCAAGCACAATGCCTTCTGTCACCATAAAGTGACATTTTTCCCAGTTTAGTACGAGATGAGCGGTTTTGTGTCTTTTAAGCATTTTATCAAGATTGGAAAGGCATGACTCAAATGAGTCTCCAAATGCCGAGAAATCATCCATGAAAACTTCCATGGAGGTTTCAAGCATATCTTGAAAAATAGCAATCATGCACCTTTGAAATGTTGCTGGTGCGTTACAAAAACCAAAAGGCATACGCCTATACGCATATGTGCCAAAAGGACACGTGAATGTGGTGTTTTCTTGATCAGCTGGATCAATTGGAATTTGGAAATAACCGGAAAATCCATCGAGAAAATAAAAGAATTTGTTCCCCGCAAGTCTTTCCAACATTTGATCCATGAACGGTAAAGGAAAATGATCCTTCTTGGTGGCATCATTTAATTTGTGATAATCAATGCATACTCTCCAACCAGTTATGGTTTTGGTAGGAACAAGTTCATTACGTTCAATGGGGTAAATAATACTAGCATCAAGAAGTGTCATATAATTATGGACTTGGGTAAATAATAATAGAATAGCTACTCCTTGGTCACCAAGCAAATTTCTTGGGCAAAAAGTGTCATATAATTATGGACTTGGAGTAAATGAATTAAAATGACAACCCACATGAAGAGTTAGATCATTAAAAGTAGTCATTAAGTGTGCCAGGAGTTGCAGCAACCCAAGGTTGAAGTCTCAACCTGAGGTTCAGATTCCAGCCCAAGGTTTGGAGTAAGGTTGGCATGGCAGTTTTGAACCTTGGGTTGAACTTAAGCCTTAGTTGTATTTCTTGAACCTTGGTTGAGGAAGCAAGCCATAATTCATAGAAAACTTTGCATGTAACTTCTCATTCATTTCATCAACACTTGATCTTTTCTTGAACTCGAAAATCTTTGTAACTTGATTCTTTATCTTTGATGATCTTCCCGAGATCTTTATTATGGGTAGATTCTTTCGTTGTGCATAAGCTCTTGATTTAGCGACTTTTCCCCATCTTTCTAGCTATTCCCTTGGACTTGATTGTACCTGAACCTTAATATATCTTATGTACCTTTTTCGTATAATATGTTCACAAACATAACCAAATACAATGCACAAACATAGAAATAACGCGACTAAAACATGTATGAAATGATTGTTATCAATCAGCTTTATTTTGTAATACTTTGTTTCGACGTTTTTGTTTTGAGATCTAATTTTCTTTTGCATTGAAAGTGTTCATCATGGATGTTACTTCTATTTGGAGTTCCTGTTCCCAGTGTGTAGCACAAAGACGCAAATGTTTAACTTATGGTAAAAATTGTTTTTGAAAAATTTATCTCCTTTCTTTTTCGTAAGCAGATTGAAAAGTGAAATTTTTTTATCTCAGAGTTACGTTTAATTGCTTGTTCTAAAAGGTTGATATCTTCCATAAATGTATCAAAGTATCTAAGTACAAGACATCGTTTAGGTAATGGTGCAATTTCTCCAGAAGTTGGTAAAGGACCATTTATTTGTGCCACTAGTTTAACAGGACCAACATCAGAAGAGGATTCATGAATTTGCATTTCAAACCATGGTTGTTTTGTTTTATCTTTTTGAGGAATGAAGGTGTCAAAAATATGAGGCACGTTTGAATAATCAAAAGGTATACCATATGGTTTAAAGCTCATTTTTGATCGACTCTCTTCTTCCAGTTCCTGTTCTTCCTCACAATCATGTATAAAAACACGCACAATTGATTCATCAAATAATTGGTTTGCACTATACAACTTTGGATTTTCTTTGAGTGCTGTGTGTAGAAAACGTGGTTTATTATCACCTAGAGCAACCATGACCTTTGGGACTTGGTTTCAAAGTGAACTTTTGTATTGTTGTGATAGACACACCAGTTTTGTAAAAAACATTTTGAAACTCTTTTAATTTGCATTCCAGTTCGACAATTTCATCAAGGTAAGAATCAATTTGTTTCCTTGACTTTTGTTTGTGTTCAGAAAAACTAGCTTGACAAGTGGACATCTCAGTTGTTGTTTTCAAAAGTTTTGAATTGAGATGTTCAACTTGTTGTTTGAGCTCACTTTTTTTTGTTCTAATTTGGAAACCAATTTACTGTTAGAAACAATTAATTCTCGTATTTTATGTTGTAAATCTTGTTCCTTGACATAAGCTTTTTGAAATGCAACTTGAAAACCTTGTTCTCATTTTTCTTTTGTTTCAAAATTTGTGAGTTGCATTTTACAGCACTCAAGGTCCGCAGTTAATGATGCAACTTTTGCTTTTAATGTTCTGTTGATTTCAATGCATTTTTCAATCTGAGATTTTTGTGAGTCCAATTGAGATTGGGTGGTGAATCGTAAGGTCATGAGTTCTGGATCTGGACTGAGCGAAGGTTCATTTTGTTCAATTTGATCATTGTTATTGTCATCAATTGGATCATCAAATGTAACAAATGGGTTAATTTGATCATCATCAAATGTAACAACTGTGTTCATTTGTTCATCTTCTTGAGGAGTTAATAATGAATCATTTTGAACAACTTGTTCTTGTCTGATGCAGATGCAGATGGTGATGCAATTTCATGTATTAGACATATGTTTGAGTCAGGTACCTGAGGCAGACCATCAATGTCATACACTGGACCGGTGTCACTCATGTGAAGTTCCTTCATATTTGCCATTAGCATCATAGCTGCATTTGCTTCCAAATCCTCCATGTCAACATCTGAATATCAATTTGCCATGAAGTTGTTTTCTTTGTCTATGAGAGTGCCTCCTGATTCATCCTTTAGAGCTAGAAGTAGTGCCTAATTATGAAACTCACTGCCTCGGACTCTAGGTTTGGGACATGCTTTAGCCAGATGACCTTTCCCATTGCAGTTATAGCACTTAACCTTAGTATTCCCAGTCTCTGTATTCCCAGTTTCAACAATTTCAACCCTTTTTTGAGGAGCACCTACATTATTTCTACTTCCACTAGCTGCATTAAACCGTTGTCCATTTCCTGAATTTCCCATATAACCTCCTGAGCCTGTTCTTCCATAGTTACGATTCTCTATTTCAACCCGTCCATCTTGTACAACAGCTTGATTCCTTGTGTTAGATGAAGTGTGGAGATGATTGTTGGATTTGATTGAAAATTTTCTAAAAGCACGAGAAATGAGTGCAATTCCTTCATTCAAAGAGTTGAATGCATCGTCTTCGTTATTGTTTATATTTGTGTAGAACATGATGTCAGTATTGTCATAGGGGACTAATTGATTTTCAGTTGATTGCTGTGTCGAATCATATGGAATGAGTTGGGTCGATGGGGTTTGTTGAGGGTAAGTAAGGTGATGTTGTTTTTGGACATAAGCATGGTTTGTGTAAAACCCTAAATTTAGCATAATCTGAAAAGACCAAAATACCCTCTAATTAAAATAATAATAATAATAAAAATATAAAAAAATATAAAAAATTGTAAAGAGCATATAAATTATACAAAAGAAATTTGTGTGTACTTAACCTAGATAAATTAAAATCCTAGTACCTAATTTAAAATTAAGCTACCAATAAAACATTACATTATAAGTAAATGTACAAAATAAAAATCCTATGTACCTAGCCATATAAATCGACCCATTTTATGTGCCATATTTCTAGAATTTTCGGCCCATATATGAAGAGATAAGCATGTATTTAATTAATTGATTTAGCCCATTATAACATACAATCATTCCTTAAATATGCCAAAGCAAACACACGGCTTCTTTTTTTTTTTTTTTATATAACCGAACAAACAAAAACCCTAGTTCCATCTCTCTCTAAAAATTTCGGTTCTCCCTCTTGTCTCACCTATTCGATCCATAGCAGCCACAAACAAGGAGGTTTTGGTGATCTTGGTTGTGTTCTTGTCATAAGGTAACCATATTCACATAATTTGCTATCCATTCGAATTGTTTAAGAACCCTAATCGACCCATTCCTCTTGTTTTTCTTTCTTTTCTGTCGTGTGTACCAAAGAGGAAGAAGGAGGATAATCGTTGGTGATTCGCTCGTGTGGTGTGTTTGTTCTTCGTTTGATCATCAAGGGTATTTGTATCATTCTTCTCGTTAATTCTTGTTTTCGTTTCCTTGATGTTATGGTCATTAAATAAGTATAAGATCATAAGAAAAGTATCACATAAAATGATAACATAAAATCATGAATATGAAAACCTAGTATGAACCGATCCATGAATTATTATTATGATTGATATGATTATGTTAAAAACGTGTATGAAGCGACCTAGGGATGTTTTGATGTCAATTATAATTGTTTGTTATCAAGAATTAATCTTTGGAATAGCAAAACCCTAAAAGATCACATGAAATAATGAACCAGTTTCTGATCAGAAAATTTAGGCCGACTTTATTCGAATGGATTTTGATGATAACGAAGGGTATTTGGGTGTTTTTGGAGTCTAAAATTAATTTTAATGAAATAGCTTTCTGGGAAAATTAACCTTGTAATTTTTAGAGGTCGGGAAGGCAACTTTTTGATTTTTAGAAAATTAAGTGTCAAACTGAATTCGTATGTCTGGAAAAACAGTCCGTGTTTTTGATTTTTAATTTTCAAACCATAACGAATTAGAAGGTTATATATTAAATGAGTAATATTTGATATGTCTAGTAGTTACTGGAATTTTTTTAGATTTTTATAAATTTTCTAGATGAGGTAGAGAATTAATTATTTTTCGGGTGTTTCATCAGATCCGATTCTGGAACATGTTAGGGAAATGGATTTTTCTTTCTTACCTATACTAGTTAATAAAATCTGGAAAAATTAGGTAAAATAATTAAGACACTGAGGTATCTCTGGGAAGTTTTGGGGATTTTATTTCGGAGTTCTTATATCTTTCATAAATTATTCAAAACGTGACCAGATCCTACTCAGAAACTGTTAGGGGTTAGAAAACTAAAAAAAGTGTTATGTGTATAATTTTCTAAACAAAAAGGGTTTAAATTGTTGTTTTTCTAAACTAAGGGACCTAACTTGTGAAAACATGTAACTTTATAATATTTACATTTTATGCCGTAATCTTATGATAATTGCATAATAGTCCCTAAACTTGTCATATCTATATAATAAACCCTAAAATTTGTGAACCTACCATAATAACCTTAAACTTATATAAATACTATTATGAACCCTAAACTATTAATATTGTCACTTTAAACTTATCAAATGATAACTCTGAATATTTCTTAAGATGGAAACCTTCTAAATATAGAAACTTACTAATTCGTGAAATCTGCTAAAAATAGAAACTTGTTATAAATGGAAAGTTACCAAAAATAGAAAGTTACTAAAAAGGGAAAGAGCACTAAAAAGAGTAACCTAATTCTTATGAACTTAAAAGTAATATGTGGTTATGAATTCGTATAGGTTCTGTGAAGCGGGAGTGACCCGTTGTCTTGTGGTCTATCTTTGGTTATTTTGCTATCGAATAAGGTACATATATTCTACCCTTTTTCAGTAAGGGTGTTTTCATTCTTATGACTTGTTGATCTTGATTTCTGATTCATTATAAGATTCCCTAAGCCATTGCTATGTTCCCTTATACTTTGATTCGATCTTTGATTCTGATTCGTATGATTTGATATGCTTTGATTCCTTTGATATGATTCCCTTGCTATGATCTTTTGATATGGTTCGTTTGATATGAGCTTTGCTATGGTTTGGTATGATTACTTCTGATATGAGGATATGATGTGTGCTTTGTTTGTTTGTCGCCCGAGCTAACTAGCCATGGAGGTACCATGGCCATGTCATTGAGGCACCGATGGCATGACACTTCCTGGGGAGGTGTGATTGATCCCCGGCGTCCCCATTTGTTATGATATGATATGATATGATATGATATGATGTGAGATCTCTTGGCCATTTTGATATATGCGTATACTTGTCTAGTACATGGTACGTATATGATTTGTTTTGCAGGGGGCGTATGGATGCATCCTAGGCTAATATGATTTGATATGTGATTTGTTTGGTGACTGGCTGTATGTGCCCTATACCCCACTCACTGGTTTGGTACTTAGAGGTCTCCCCTCTCCGTACACTTAGACATGATAGGTATATGTGATGTGATTATATTGGTCTATACGAGTGGCTCGTATAGATACGCTCGTGGCTATCTGTTAGGTATCTTTGGTCCGATCGAGTGGCTCGGTTGGATGTGTTTGTAGACGTTTACTTCCTTGACTCTAGAGCTATTCTTATTTGATGTGTATGCTTGTGTTCCATTTGATTCATATTCGTTTGACTGTGCTTATTATCATCTCTGCTTTGTTTATATATCTGTTCACTGGGCTTTTTAAGCTCAGCCGCATTTCTTTTCCTGCGGCAGGTTTTAGTTGGAAGTTGGGTTATGGGTGGAGAGTACTTTGGACTTAGAAGACTATACCTTGATAGCTACTCAGGATTAGAGATGACTAGAAGTGTTACATTTTTAGACTTAGCATTTATTGTAGTTCTCGTTTGTAACCTTGTATTTCAGATTTTCCCTTTGTAACCTTTGAAATTCATTTGTATTATTTAAGTCTTATGCTTGTGTTTGCTTTGATATGTCACCATACGTAATGCTTATACCCTTATCGGGTTGGGGTGTTACAGTTTGACTGTGGAGGTGGAGCAATGTGAGATCGAGCTATCAGTGCCAATGAATTTGGAGTTGTAGAAGGTGAATATGTACCACGAAGAGCTCGATCTTTGTCAACTTCAGATTGATGGTGCTTCAGATAATCATACAACAAACCATACGATGCATTGTGAAGATTTTTGGCATGATGAACAAACGTGACATATTTTTTCCAATCTAGACCAAGACAGCTGAGAAACTTAGTATTGATTGCAATCCTTGGAAAAACAATGTTTTGTATGTCCAAGTCATTGATGATGTTTGTGAACCAATGGTAATAAGACTCTAGTGACTCCCCTGATTCAATCATGAACATTGTATATTCGAGGTAAAGTTTGAATTCCAAGTCTTCTTTGTTCAGTTCAGTGCCTTCCATTAAGAGATGAACGTGTTCCCACATATCCTTAGCAGTTTTCTGAGCATCAATGCTTCGGAAAATTAGATTAGGTATTCCTTGAAGAATGTATGACATTTCAAGTTCATTTGCATTACGTTGAAGTATTTGCTCTGCAGTAAGTTGAGTCTCAGGAATAGGGGTCACAGTTTCTTCTCTTAGAGGAACAACGGTTGCATCACCTGGAACCGTTGTAGTTGGCGTTTGGAAAAGACCTTCAAGTATAGCCTTTTTCAGATATTTGCCATGAGGTTTCTTGAGTTCTATGAACCTTAAGAATCGACTTGCCCATTGAACATAATTTCCAGGAGTCAGCATTAGAGGTGTGTCAAGTGATCCAGCTTCATGTCTAAATTGTTGGCTACTGTTGGGTCCATTTAGTAACCAAGCGTCCTGAGAACAAGGATTGAATACAAATTAGCCCAAGTGTTAAACAACCATGAATGCTCTTAGGTCACTGAGTGAACAGTCACTTAGTGAGTTATCTTCAAGATGCTTAGGACGAGTCTAAGAAGAGAGATTCACCATTCAGTGAGGCGGAACTCCCTGAGTGTCACTTAAGCCAAAGAAGAAGATAATGGGTTCAGTGAGTGATGACAATAACTCATTGAACCCCAGTCTCCTCAACAACTATAAAGAATGAAGATGAAGACTGAAGACCAAGACTGAAGAACCTGAAGTCTGAAAAAAAGGCGGGATAAGGCGGGAAGAGTTTGAAAAGATAAGGAGAAGTCCTTATCAGGCCAAAGTCAAACTTTCCCTGAAAGGCTTAAGAACAAGAACAATGTTATCACTGGTACTCAGAAAGTAGAATTAACTTATACCTAAAATAGGTTCTTGTAACAAGGACAAAATATGTCAGTATTTTTTCCTGACTAGCTAGGTCATTCTGTTTGTCTTTTTCGTCACGGGTGCTCTTTTATACTTGTGTATAAATAGGATCATAAGGGAAAAAGTGGATAAGTTTGGTGCACTTAATGCTTAGACATTCACAAAACCACTTTTCTCCCCCAAAGAGCAACCTAGTCCCTGAGATAGCTTAGTGGTTCATTCATAGTTTCCACTCAAGCATAGCTTGAGTTTAGTGAGGAGAACATGCCATACCTTGTCGTTTCAATCCCAAGTGTTAATTCCGCTAACACTTGGGTATAGATTATTTTGATTAATTTCTAATAAGAATTTAAACGTTGTAAAACTTGTATTTTTATCTTTTATGTTTTACTTATTTGTTTAAATTAATCAATACATTACTCAGTCATGGAACATGATTAGGTTAACTTTGTAGTTAAATCTAATTGTGTAACGGGAACAACAAGTGGTATTAGAGCCTCTGGTTTGTAAAATCTTTCAAAACTAAAGAGTGCTCAAAAGGTTTTTAAAACCAAGATCCTACCATGGATGATATTAATGTGCCCCAGCTAGTTGACAAAAAGGGAGGAAGCTATTCAGCTGTTGCTCCCAAACTAGAAGCTGGAAAATTTAGCAAGTGGAAAAAGTGCATGCTTTGCTACTTGACTGGTATGGAACCATACTACATTACTTGTATCAATTAAGGTCCTTATGTCCCTAAGACTGCTGAAGGTTTACCTAAACCTGAAGCTCAGTGGACCATTGATGAGAGAAGGGTGATTAACCAAGACCAACGCCTGAAAAGCATCATTATATCTTGTCTTCCTGATGATACAATGGAATCAGTCATTAACTGTACAACAGCCAAACAAACTTGGCTTGACTTGGTTCATAGCTTTGAAGGTCCCTCAGATACCAAGGAAAATAGGATCATGGACCTGAAACTTGAGTATAATACTTTCAGGGCCAAAGACTCTGAAAGTCTCTCTCAGACCTATACCAGATACAAAAACCTGATAAATGAATTATCAAATGATGGTGTAGTTTTGTCTAAGCACGAGATCAATGTTGGCTTTGTAAACAATCTCCTTGAGAAGTGGTTAAACTTCTCTCAGGGCCTTTGGAATGCTAACCACATCCAGACCCTTGAGCTCCCTAATATCTATGGGAAGTTTGTCTATGAGGACAACTTAATCTCTAGGAGATACCCTAACTTAAAGAAAGCTCTTGAGACCAAAAAGGCCCTGACTACCTTACCTTTATCCACTGCCTTTTATTCTAATGGTGTTGTGCAGGATTTCCAAGAAAATTCTGATGATGAGGCTGATGAAAGAACCAGTGAGGAGTACGAAAATGATTTACACTTAGAATTTCAAGAAAGGGCACTCCTTGCTAATTCAAAAAAGTTTATTAAAAGAAATCAGTCAAACTTTTCAAAAGCTAAAGCAAATGAAACCACTAAATGTTTCAAATGTGGTAAAAAGGGTCATTTTGCTAAAGACTATTTTTCAAAAACAACCTCAAAACCCTCATATAAATTTTCTGGAAATAGTTCTTCTTTAGGAAATAGCAAGTTTCAACCAAAAATGCTTCAGTCTTCTCAACATTTTCAAAAACATATTGTTCAAAATGGTCAAAAAGACTTTGAAGCTAAATATAGAAAAGCTAAGGCTAAACTTGCTCTCCTTGAGGCCAATCCCTCAATGTCTCAGGCTGCTCAAACTTCCAAACCTATTCAAGCAAAGAACAAGGTTCTTGTAGCTGAAGCCTATGACTGGGATGAAGAAGAGGTCTCCTCAGATGATGAAGAAGTTAGAGTCAGTGCACTAATGGCACTTTCAGATAGTGATCAGCTGGCTGTTGGAAAAAGTCATGCAAGAAATGGAGAGTGGGTCAACATAACCATGAAAAACGTAAATATTTTACTTTCTATGGATGACGATTCTGATTGGCAATCATACATGGATTACATTAATGTAGATCTTAAGTTTGTTGAAGAACAAAGGCTTAATTTGCTTTCAAAATATAACAATCTTGTTTAAGAATTAAATAAGTGTAGAGATGAATTGCTTGTCTTAAAATAAGCTAAGCTAGAAGCTGTTACACTTCAAATTCAAAACACTGAAATTTTGAAACAAAATCAAGCTCTTCAAAATGAACTTAACAAAGAAAAGGCTGTCATTGAAAGCTGGACTAAAAAGAATCCTAAAGTCTATGAAACTGTTATGTCCTATTTTAGCTTTAACACAAGATCTACCTTATGTATAACTACAACTACACAATCGTATAACAATAACTAAGATAGAATAACGAGAAATCGAGTAGAAAAGAAAGAGATGGAAGCTTTCATTCACACGTATGAAATTGACAAGAGTTTAGCTTACATGGAGAATAAAACCAACAAATAAAATGAACACATGACCTTTCTATTTATAGGCAATAGATTAGGGCAACATGTGATTAGATGTTCTAGAAAGAATTAACACAACTACATGGCTCATGGACTCCTTATGAGCCGTGGGGTTTAAACCTAACATATAGTCCATTAACTTAAAGCAACCTATTTACATTAATATGACCAAGACTTGGAATTTATATAAAACGTGTTCCCAACAATCTCCCCCTAAGGCTTGGTCATCTAGGTTGCTCGACGTCATCTTTGCTTCTTCGGATTCGACGTCTTTAGAATCTTTGTTCTTCGTTCTTGTTGTGATATGATATGGTATTGTCTCGATCTGCCTTCCACCGACGTTCTTTCATCTTGATGTCTTTACGTCATTTCCACCATGCTTATATGTCTTTTGACTTTTGTTCTTCATATATCAAGTTGTTCTCCCTTCATAAGCTTCAATCTTTGACTTGTGAAAGTTTGTAATGCTTTATCTTTGATTTTTCTTTGATTTCTTGGAACTTTTGTTATTCCTTAGTCTTTGTGAGAACTTTGCTTCAGGGTATAAGCATGATGGAAATGGTGGTGGTGGAACTCCTGGTCTGCATGATTACCTGCAGCGTAAACAGTTAGCAATAAATCATCCGGCACTTACAGATTCAGACTTCGAGATCGTCAACAGCATAGTGTGAAGACTCTCTCTAATCCTAGCCAAGGCCGTTCTGAACCAGATGCCCCCGAAAGTGCTGACATAGACACACCAAAGTGTATCAACGGTTCAGTGAGCCGCTGAAGTAAACCGAAGTATCACTCCATGACTGTAGACCGTTTGGTACCACCATGATACTAAGCGTAACCCACAAGGGATTACCGAAGTGACCTGCTCTCAGGGTTGTTTGATGTTGACCCTGGCAAGATTTCCATTCAATCACTGAGAATCATAATTTTATGAATTCTCTCATGAATGTTCTTGGCAGATTACTAAGATTTGTGTAGGACACTCTTATAATTTACAACTGGTGTTCCTTTTGTTGAACAACCAGTGTAGCAATGCTAAGTGTTCCTAAGAGATCTTTGATGTATCTCGTGGCTCTAGACTCGATTAAGTGCTTATTGGTTTTAGTTGTCGGAGGCATGAAGCAGATTGCCTCCTTTTCAATATCAACACATCTAGGAGTGAGAGGTCGATAAATAATGAAGGGTTCTCCATGTGAAATGAAACAAGTGTCTTTTGAGAGACACCTGAGTGGCTAGAAGGTTTAGTGCAGTGCGTCACTGGGTCCATGATGGCTTAATCTTTAATACCGGTGTTACCGTAGTAACAACCAGTAGCATATGTATTGAACTCGGTGTCTGCCCTAAGCTTAATCAAATGGAGGGCTATTTCTTTTCACCATTTTCTTTACTTTTCTTTTTCATTCTTCAACCCCTTCTTTCTCCTTTCATTTCTTTACTCCTTTTTTCAACATACCTAGGACTTTTCTAGTACTAAACTATTGGTATTGTCCTTGGGTAGATCCATTCGGCTCTGGTGGATCATAGGACGGTTTCCTAACCTTAGTCACCTTATAATTCCATGACTATCCTATTCTTGCCATAAACCAATCTTTTTGAAAATCTCTCAAAGTGGTTATGATTGTAAAAACATATTTTGTTAAAACTTTGAGAGTTTTGTGATTTTCAGAAATACTCCCCCTTGACATGTGCTCATAAGTATTTAAGGTAAATTTGCACATGTCGGGTAGAGTCAGCACTTTTGGAACTGATCGATTTTCAATGAACATGATCGTTGCGAGACACGTTTACATCACTAGTAGAACTAGCTTGAAATTATTATTCGTCCAGATAATATTCAAAGAAAATCTCTTGAAATCGGTACATTCTACTCAAACAAGTCCTTTGCGAGACACGTTTACATCACCGGATAACCGGCTTGAAATTATTACCCGTCCCGGACATGTCTTTTCAATTACTGACTTTTGATATCATCAATTTGAGGGTTCAATTCTGAGTCGAGCTCATACGAGATTTCAACTTTTTATTACCATATTTTAATCACATCTTTATTCTACCCCTTAAAAATAGCATATTCATGTTGTTTTTGTTAAACTTTTGATTAAAATATGCTTTTTGAGGTTTACGGGAAGAATTTCAAGAACTTTTTGTTGTTTAGAACAAAGATTATGTTTTCAAGTACTCCCCCTTAACAAGGGAATACTTGTTCTGTTGAGCAGAATTTTGAAAAACTTTGAAAATTCTAGTTAATTCTACTCAAAAGTTAGAAGCTTTCGCTCCCTATATTAGGATTGAGGCATTGAAGCGTATCTCAGGGTCCTTTCTTTACAAGAACGGGTTGTGCACTGTGATTTGTGCACAAGCCATAATCAACAATCACATAAGAAAGAATTATTAATCGAAGAAGATAACAAACTCTTACATCATCCCGAACTTCTGAATATAGTGAAGACTGGATCAGGTCTTTGGAAGTTCCTGATTGGGAATGATGGTCGTCCTCCAACGTAAATTTTTAGCCGTCTCATTTGATCTCTATGAAACAATGTTCTCTTGATCTTCATCACAAACTGATGGATTTCTCTTAGCTGAGCACCCGTCCATCTTCTTGTCTTTTGCAACTCCTGATCTCGAACTCGGATTACCAACCCATCACGAACCTTCTTTAGCGTGTGATCGCAGAACTTATGAACGTCCTTATACGCCGTGAAGCAGTTAATCGTCAGATCGCTTTTGTAAACGAACCCAAAGGTTGGTTCATTCTTCATGGTGTATTTGGCTTCATTGTTGATCTGAGGAAGTGATAGCAGTGGTGCGGTTAGATTCAAGTTCCTCTGATAGCTCTCGACCCCAAGCTGCAGATCTTCTACACGTTCTTGGATGATCTTTCTTCTAATAAAGTGGAGTATAGAAGCGTTGAATGCGTATTGAAGATCAGTTGTGAAATGTTGCAGCTTCCCTTGAACCTTGATGAGGTACATATCTTCAAGGTCATTAAGACTCAAATCTAGGAAATCTGCTTCAGAGAACGCGTAGAGCTGCTGGTCGTGCCTTCTAACTTTGATTTCTGACAAGAAGGTGTAGTCATATTTCTTCTCACCCTCTAGACTGACCAAAGCAAGAATCCTAAGGTCACTTTTCACTGGAGTTGGAGATTTCTTGGTGAGTTTACTTTTTCACCAAGTCTTCCTCTTCTCGAACCAATGATAAATACCCAGGCGCGCATCTTGGTCATACTGCACTTTCTTTGATATGAAGAGTTGAGTAGCAGTTTCCTCGATGGCAGGTTGTGTGTAACTTGCTGCTGGTGTCAAAGTTATTGAGGTTGCATATTTTGGTTGACATTTAATTCCATGCACGAGTAATTCTAGATCGTTGTTGAAGAAGAACTAGTAAGGAATGGTGGGTTGATCGGAGACGCGTATCACTGGCAACGGCTTCGTCCAATCTGTGATATATGGTTGATTTGTTCTGGAAGTGCTTCCAACCATTATCACATCTGGATTAGTCCAGCTGAACTCACTGGACATTGCTCTGGCAATGTTTTCAAGATGATACTCGAGCTCAGCTGTACTGGATGATCTTTCCTTGAGCAGATTGAATGCATCGTTCTTGATGCGACGAAGTTCCCCTTTGGTCATTTTCTTGATTCGTTGGTCACATTTGAGTCTTTGTATGAACTCAAACGTGCTATCTTCAATTATTGAATCTTCATCCATCTATGTTTGTGCACTTACTAGCTGATCAAACCACTCATTTCCCTGTGTATTGTCTTCATCTAACCAAGAGACAACATTTGATCTTCTGGAAGTCTTTTTGCTAGATGATGTCGCCTTGGTCTTGGGAGGTGAATGTGGTGGATCATAGTATTGTTGAAATTCCCTTTCTTCAGTGTGCTCGAACTGATGCTCAATTTCCGTGGGACCAGATCTCGAAGCCTTTGGTGGTGGAGTTGCTATAGTTGTTGACGGACCGACGGGTTCCTTAAGTTTTGAGCCAGATCCTCTCTCGGACGTTTACCCTTATCAGCCTCAACTTTACACGACTCCTTTTCCATATTTGCTTTTATAGCCTCCATGATGGCTATTTCTTCTTGAGTTGGAAAGGTGAGATTTACTAAAGCAGTGAGATGTTGAAGTTGGATTTCTTCAAGAGTTAGTTCCTTCGGCTGTGCTGGTTGGGTTGTGAATACAAGAGGAACCGAATAGACAATGTTTCAGACTTTGTCTTCGAGGTTGGAATCGATATGCTCTTCTATCTGTTGTAACACAACCTTGGGCAAATACTTCTTAACATACACCTTGGTACTACCCTTGAATTCTTTAAGCAATCGACCTTTAACATCGTCTTCAAGAAATTCGTCCATACGATCTTTGGTTTCTTGTATCTCTTTGACCATATTTGTTAACCTTTGGACTTGGTCACTCAGCTGGTTTTCTTTCTTTGCACGCACCAGCTTTGCTGCCTTTTTCAACTTTTTGGAAGCATGTGAGATGACTCCAACCTGTTTCAGCCTAGGGATCTTCTCAGTTTTTCTTGCTTGTCATGATTGTTTTTCCTTTTGCATCTTTTGTTGCTGTTTCAGTAGATGGTGATGGTGGTGGTGGTGATGAGGGGTGTTTTGTTGATTCTGGAGGTGTTTGAACCTTTGGTGGTGAAGCATGCTGAGACACTAGAGGTGTAAGTGTTGAACGTGGAGGAGTGATTGGTGGGATTTGAATGTATCTATCCGCTTCCTTTTCAGCCATATTTTTTTCTTCCTCCTTCTTCTGTTCTGCTTCTAGTTCTTCAGTAGCCTTAGTTATCTCCTCCTTATCATTTAACGTCTTATCTTCATCCATTTCTTCCCAGTCATCAATGTTTTCTTCATCTGTTGACACCTTTTCACTTTCTTCCCCTTCTTCCATATCGACATCCTTCATCTTCTCTTCTTCCTTCTTTTCCTCGTCATTTCCGGGTTGATTAACCAGATTTGACGAAGGTGGGATGACTTCTTTATCAGACTCAGACCTATTGAGTTGATTAACCGAATCAGGCTAAGGTGGAGTAGTATCTTTAACAACACCAAACCCTCCATGTTGATTAACCGGATCAGGGTAAGGTGGTGTTACTTCTTTAACTACCCCAGACCCACCGGGCTGATTAACCGGATCAACATAGGTCTCGGATCCCCCAACATCTCTATTCAGTTGTTCAAGTCTTATTTGCTCTTCTAGTCATAACTGTGCTCGTCTTTCCTCATCAGCCTTGAGTGACTTACGGCTTTCTTCTGGTGCTATCTTAGTTGCTATATCTTTGTTATAAGTTTCTTCATCGGTCTCCATCTCTGAGTCAGATTCCTCTTCTGCAACAATCTTTCCTACCTCAGGTTCTGGCTTAGGAATTGTAACCGGAATTCTTCTTTTGACGATTTTATGTTCAGAAGGTCTGTTCTTTTTAGATGCACTAGAATCACTTTCAGTCTTGCTGCTTCCCTTTGAACCAGTCTTAGTTGATCCAGTCTTATCATCATACTTGCAAAACCCGACATGACCATCATTGAAAGCTCTATCATACTCTCTGTAAGCTTTTGTTTTCTTCACTTTTTCATTTATCAGAGAGTCAGGTAGTCTAATCCCTTGCTTTCGTGTGCTGCTTTTGGGGATATAGATTGAACTGACGGTCTTGTGTATCTTGAGTAGATGCATTCATGGTCTTCAAGTCGTACAGAGATATCTTCATTGTCGTCAATTAGACGTGTGATGAGAAGCTTGGTGAAACATACAAACGGGATTTTGGTTAAGGGATTTAGAGCTGTCGGTTTTTGAATTTGATAGACCAGATCATCCCAGATAGATTAAGCAAAGTCGGTCTCTTTCTGATTAGTTATCCCCCAGAAGACTTCACGATGAGGTAAACGGGGTTTCTCGTGACCACTATCTCTTCCTTAGACAGATCGGGCAAGGATGTAGTAGATTGTTCTCCAGGGTTGAGGGATGAGTTTGGTTTCAACCCTTGAGATCTTTGTCAATGGTTTTCTTGATTACAAATCATAGCCAATCTCTACAAGGAAGTTGAGAACCTCTTCTTCTGTAGGTGTTGGGTGGAATTTGTTGTTAGGTTGAGGAGCTTCTGGAAGTAGCAACGCCTTGCGAAGGTAGTCTTTATCGACAGTGACTTCCTTGCGGTCCAGCGTGCATGTGAAATATGTCTCTCTTAAGTCCAGCTTTAAAGTATCCCACATTTGATGGATATAGAATTCTGAAACACTAGCTGACTTCTCCAGCATACTCTTGCATGGGTGTTGCTTGAGAACCTCTATAGCAATCTCACAGGTTGGCTCAGCACACTTGATTTTGTGAAATTCTAACCTTGCGTTGTTGTTGCCAATCTCCGCCTTATAGCCTTGTGGGAAAACTTCAGGCTTTGTGAGCATTGGGAGTGGTTGTTGTTATGGTGCAGCCATTTGGGATATCTGAAACATCATTCAAACACAGATTTGCGGGATACATGAAAGTTAGCAAATAGTTAAATTTGTGGTTTCACATGTGATCCTTTTATTGCTTAGTTTGATTTTACAAGTTAAACATAAAAATTTGATTTCATGTTGGCCAATTTTGACAATTTCACCAATTTTGATAGATATGGCAATTTCGACAGAACTTGACCAATTTCGATAGAACTTGTCCAATTTCGATAGAAATGGCAATTTCGATAGAATTTGACCAATTTTGATAGAAATGGCAATTTTGATAGAACTTGACCAATTTCGATAGAAATGGCAATTTCGATGGAACTTGACCAATTTCGATAATTTCTTATACAAGAAATTTCGATAACTACTGTAGACGTACATGATTCTTGGTTCTTTGTTGAAATTTGGTTTTCCTGTTCAATTAAACCAATTCACAAGTTATTCTATGTTCATTAAACCCTTTATATCAAACTAAATCTCAACAGTACTCAATTTCGATAAATCAGATTATGGGAATTCATCAAAACTTGTTAAATGTTTGTTTGATCTGTTCCAATAGTTTCACATGATGTTCCTTAGTTATATGTCCAAGTCTTAACACTTTTTAACCACAGAATCAAAAGATAGATCTTATACGCGTTCTTCTTAAACCCTAATTATCTAAATCACATCATTTGTGTTTCTAGGTTCAATTCGATGGTTAAAACATGCAATTCGACATATATAAACACTATCTCAATAGCTTAATTACACTACAACACACTTATACACTTTTCCCCAATTCGACGTATAAACCCTAAAAATCAAACATGCTTCAATCGCGTTTCTGGGTTCAATTAATCATACACAACATGATAAGGGACTAATTCCGACTAAATCCCACCACACAATTGCATCTATAACACTCAGAATCAAAAAATCCGATTATGCATAAACCCTAGAATTTTAAAACTTGATTTTGTAAAATTTTACCGTTGGATCAAGAAATCCTTCAAAACTATTTCTTAAAATCATGTAAACAATGTATATAAACTCACAGAATTGAAGAATCATGTCCGGATTTCTTGATCAAATTAGGGACGTAGATTTGAGCGGGTGAGAAGTAAATGCGGTAGATAGGAAAAATTTAATGTAAAGAGTGAATTGCAATAACTACGCTCAGAGGCAGTTATTGTGTTTTTACCCTTGCATTACCTTTTTCAATTTTGACACATTTAGTCCTCAAACCACTTTGTTTATCAATTAAAGTCCCAACTTAAAATTATAACTTTTAGACTTAATCAAGTTTTTGGAAATAACAACTTTAATACTCCCCCTCGACTTATGAGTATTTGAAAATATTTTTAAGATCAAGGAGGGTATTACACAGATGATTTTACCACCATTCCTTTTGAAGCAACAATTTTTTGAAGAAAATATACAAGTACAAATTTTAATGAAAATTGTAAAATTAGAATTTCTATCTCCCCCTCAACACTTGTTCAGAAATAATTGTTAATGTGTTGAAATGATCAAAGTGTTGATGAAGATTTTGTACTTGCATTTTTTTTAATCAAAGATTAAATTGAAAAATCTTTTTGTGTTTTTGTCAAAATATTTACAAAGATAGTTTTGATGTTTGACTCAGTTAGTTGTTTTTAAGAAAATTTTCCAAGTCGTTTGGAGTCAAACATCTCATGCTAATCTGATGAACTAATTCCACAAAACTTGCATGAGGCAAGGCTTTGGTGAATAAGTCTGCCAGTTGGTATTCTGTACCCACAAAGTAAAGTTCAATTGTACCCTGTTCCACATGCTCTTTGATGAAGTGGTAACGAAGAGCAATATGCTTGGACTTTGAATGCTGAACTGTGTTACACGAGATAGCAATGGCACTCTTGGAGTCGCATTACATTGGAATCTTGTTGAAGACGTAACCATAGTCCATCACTTGTGATCTCATCCAGATGACTTGAGCACAGCATGCTGACATCGCCACATATTCAGATTCCGTTGATGACAGTGATGTACAATCCTGCTTCTTTGACTGCCAAGATACATGCTTGTCACCCAAGAATTGCACTCCCCCAGATGTACTTTTCCTTGTTTCTAAGCATCCTGCATGATCAGCGTCTGAAAAGGCAATTAGTTCAAAGCCAGAATCCTTCGGATACCAGATCCCCAAGTGAATGGTTCCCTTTATGTATCAAAGGATTCTCTTAACCTCAGAGAAGTGTCTTTCAGTTGGTCTAGACTAATAGCGAGAGCAAAGATATGTGGCAAATACTATATCTGGTCTACTGGCTGTTAGATACATGTGTGACCCAATCATACTACGGTATTTTGTAGGGTCAATTGGTGTCCCATGTAAATTAGCATCTAGCATAGGAGATGATGCAGACATTGGTGTATTATAGGTGTCACAGCTTGGCATGCCATGTTTTTTTCAAAATCTCTTGAGCATATTTGGACTGGTTTAAGAAAATGCCACGGGGTGATTGATGAACTTGCAGTCCTAAGAAGAACTTCAGTTCACCCATCATGGACATCTCAAAGTTTTGTTTCATTAATTTAGCAAAAGCATTTGAGTACTTTTTATGGGTTGAACCAAAAATGATGTCATCCATATAGATTTGAACAATTAAGATGTCCTCCCCGTGTTTTTGTATGAACAATGTTGGGTCAACAGAGCATTTTGTGAAATGATTAGCAATTAGGAATGCAGATAGTTTATCGTACCATGCCCTCGGGGCTTGTTTAAGGCCGTAGAGGGCTTTCTTGAGCTGGTACATGTGATTCGGATGTTCTGGGTCAACGAAGCCTTCTGGTTGTGTGACGTACACCTCTTCACGGAGTTGTCCATTTAAGAATGCCATTTTCACATCCATTTGATATACAGTGATATTCTTGTGAGCTGCATATGCCAGAAACATTCGAACGGCCTCAAGTCTTGCCACTGGTGCGAAAGATTCCTCAAAGTCGATTCCTTCTTCTTGACTGAATCCTTTAGCAACCAACCGAGATTTGTTACGAATAACCGTGCCGTCAGCATCCAACTTGTTCTTCCAGATCCATTTCAGTCCGACAACGTATACTCCATCTGGTCTTTCTACCAATTCCCAAACTTCCAGACGCTTGAATTGATCAAGTTCTTCTTGCATTGACTCAATCCAATTGTCGTAAGTGAGGGCTTCTATAATGTTTTTCAGTTCTGCTTGACAAACAGAGAGTGCATAGATGCAAGTTTCACCGTCTGTGTGGAGTCTTTTACGAGTCATGACCGGGTTGTCTGGATTGCCAATCACATTCACTAAAGGGTGATCCTTAGTCCACTTGTGGGTTGAAGGGTAGTGTTGAAAATTTTGGTTCATATTTGACGGATCCAAATTGCTCGTTGACGATTCTGCAATATCTGGAATGGTGGGAGCCGGAGCAAATGATTTGAAAAATGTGTTTCCGTCATAATTTGCGGGTGTGGGTACTTCAGAAGATAGGAGGGGATCAGCAGCTGCAGTCGCAGTATTAGAAGCTGTTTGTTCTACTGATGATCATGTTTCTGTTGGTGGTGCATCTCCAGTAACTGCTGTTGTTATAGTTGCTGTTGTATCAGGTGCTTGATTGTTGACGGGTTGTGTAGCGGAACTGGTGGATACATTGGAGGCACGACTAACGCGAGAGTCATCAAACAGCGGAGCAAACAAATCTTCCAAGTCCTTACGATTGAGAGAGAGAGTTGCAGCTGATTGACCAGGGAAGTTCAGACGGTTAGAATCGGGTCCTAAGCTATTTTGCTTAAAAGCCAAATCTGTGATTTCATCAAAATGAGCGTATATGGTCTCTTGAATTTCTCAAGTTCGACGGTTCCAATTACGAAATCCTTTCGAATTCTCGCAATATCCAAGAAAATTCCCTATATCAGCTTTGGCTTTCAACTTTCCAAGGTCATCACGATCATTATTTGGATAATAGAGGGCCCCAAAAATACATGAAAGTAATTTATGTTCGGTTTTCTTCTGTGAACAAGTTCATATGGGGTTTTGTTGTGCCTTTTGGTGATCATACATCTGTTTTGGGTGTAGCAAGCAGTTGAGACAGCTTCAACCCAGAGGTAATCAGGTAATTGAGCGTTTATCAACATCGTTCTTGCAGCTTCCACTAACGTTCTGTTTCGTCTTTCGACCACTCCATTTTGTTCTGGGCTGCGTACAATATATGTTTGATGTTCAATCCCTACTTTCTCAAAGTACTCCCGAAGAGTGTGATTCTTGAATTCGGTTCCGTTATCTCTCTTGACTTTTTGAACTACATTTCGGAGCTGAACCTAAATTTTGGTGAGAAAGGTGATGATCATCGAAGGAGCTTGATCTTTGGTGCAAAGAAAGTAGACCCAAGTCCATCTTGAAAAGTCATCTACGATTACCAATATATATCGCTTCCCATTGATTGTCTGAACACGCATTGGGCCACAAAGATCCATATAAAGAAGTTGGAGTACATGATCTGTACTGTGCTCAGTTTTAGGAGGAAAATGAGTACGAGTACTCTTCCCTTGTTCATATGTTGAACAAAGGTAATATTTGGCATACCGGAATCTTGGAAGACCGTCGACTAACTTATGACGTGCTAGTTCCGTCACAGTTTTAAAGTTCAAGTGAGACAGACATTTATGCCATAGCCATGCTTTTGTATAGTGAGCCTTGGAGAGTAAACAAATCAGAGAAGAAGCGGTCATATCTGACAATGAAATGGTGTAAAGACTCGTTCCGCGTTTTCCTGACATAAGGTCGTTTCCCTGAAGATCACGAACAAAGTAGGTTTTCTCCCTAAATGCAACTTCCAAGTCCCCATCACAAAACTGCCCTATGGAAAAAAGGTTATGTCCAAGGCCTTCAATGTAGTATACAAGGCTGATTTCGATGTTTTCGTTGACATAGTCCCCATATCCCATGATAGCGGCAAAGTGGTCATTCCCGAATCTGAAAGTTCCTATGAACTTTGCGACAAAGTTTACTAAAAGTTTTAAGTTGCATGTCATGTGTCGGGAACACCCACTATCAACAATCCATAGTACAATCTGAATCACCTGCATCATAAGAAGACAATGCAGATGGAGAGACAGTAACTGTGGAACCCGTTGGGTTAGTAGTACAGTTTTTAAGCATCTTTGGTGACCAAGTAAAACTATATTTACGCTGTAGCCATCGCTGCCATGTCCAACTAGACTCTGCTTTCTTCTTTGCAAATGCACTAGGTGTTTAGATTGTTCTAGGTGCAACTATGGTCTTTTCAACGGTATTCTTAGAAACTACTTTTGGCGGTTTTCCTAAAATTGACTTGGAAACGGTAGTGGGCCTAGAGGAAATGCGATTAGTACATTTCTGAGTACGAGACAAAAGGGTTTTTGCAACAGATTTTTGATGATTACCAGACAAGATACTTTTACGACAAAATACACAAAACGCATCAACCATAACATCATTCAAAACATTCATAGTTTTAGCTTTCGTTACATCATCATTAGAATTACACGGTTTAAAGTTTGATTCTACTTTAGACATAACATGCTGTTTATTCAGATTCCTACTGTGAACTTCTACTTCTTGAATTTTGGGGAGCCGCTCTTAGGTTTCCAGACACTAGTCTTCTGTTTGGTCTTTTTGGTCTTGGATTTGCTAACCTTAGGAGGGGTCCCTAGTCCTGTAGAAGTTGAAGCATGCACATTAGAGGTCTGTGGAGATGCTTTCTTAGGTGTCTCATCTACTAGATACATGCCTGGTGCAATCACGTTCTTTTGTACAAATTTTCCTTTTTCAAGTACTTTGAGTTTCTTTTTCAATTGAATGATGATGTGTTTTTTTTTTGACTTTTGGAGTCCAATTCTCTGTTTAAACGAACAGTGTCATTTCTGTTTTGGCAAACTTCATCAATGTCCTTTTCATATTCAAAAATTTGATGTTTTAAAACAGCATTTTCTTTTTCAATATTTTGAATTTTGAAAGTATGACTGTTTTGAAAGGACAATGATTCTTTTTGGCTTTGTAATTTTAACTCAAAGTCAAGACTCTGAGTCTGACACCATTTCAGTTTTTGGTTGAGATGGAAAATTTCTTTTGAAAATTTGTTTTCCACATCATCATTGACTTTTCGAAATCTCTCATTATCTTTTTTAAAATTTGCAATCTCTAGTTTCAACATCTCAATATCAATGGAATGATGATCAACAAGCATTTCATTACACGACAGATAAATGGAATTCATTATCACAGAAATAATATCAGAACATAGAACATTCTCCAAGAGTCGATCTGCATCTTTTTTCAAAGCTTTGTTTTGACATTTTTGTTTTGAGATCTTGTTTTCTGTTGCTTCAAAAATGTTCATCATAGATGCAACCTCTGTTTGAAGTTCCTGTTCCCAATATGTAGCACAAAGTCACAGGTGTTGAACGTGTGGCAAAATTTACTTTTGAAAAACTTCTATCTTTTCTTTCTCATAGGGAGAAAAAAAAGTAGAGACTTTTATCTCTGAATTTCGTTCAATTGCATCTTCCAAAAATTTTATGTCTTCCATGAATGTATTAAAATATCTAAGGACACGACATTATTTTGGCATTGGGGCAATAACACCTGGATTTGGTAAAGGGCCATTAACTTGTTCTACTGTGGTCACAGGGACAACGTCAGAAGTTTCATTCATTTCAACTAAAGACCATGTTTGTTCTGATTTATATTTTTGAGGTACGAAAGTGTCACTAATATGAGGTACTCTTGAGTAGTCATATGGTTTATGAAAATGGAAATTACTCATTTTAGATCGACTCTCATCCTCTTGTTCCATTTCCTCTTCACGATTATACACAACAACACGCATGAAAGAATCATCAAATAAATGCTCTGCACTGCATAACTTCGGATTTTTCTTGAGTGCTTTATGTAAAAAAACTTGGTTTGTCACTCCCAATTTCAAAGCCATATCCTTGGGGATTTGGTTTTACAGTTAATTTCTGAATAGTGGTTACAGATTCACCAGTTTCATACACAACGTTTTGAAATTCTAAAAGTTTGGATTCCAACGCAACAATTTCCTCAAGGTAAGAATCAACTCGTTTCCTTGAAACTTGTTTTTTGTTCAAAAAGATCATCTTTACGGGTTGACAACTCTGTTTTTGTTTTGGAAAGTTCAGAGTGTAGAATGTCAACTTGTTTTTGAAAGTCTAATCTTTCTTGTTCTTTTTGAGAAATTAATTCATTTTTGGAAATGGTTAACTCACGTACTTGATGTTGTAAATCTTGTGCTTTCACATATGATTTTTGGAATGCAACCTCAAAGCTTTTCTCCCGTTTTCTTTATTTTCATAATTTGAATGTTGAAGTTTGTAGCACTCAAGATCCTTAGTTAACAATGCAACTTTTGCTTTTAGATTTCTATTTATTTCAGTGCACTTATCAATTTGGGATTTTTGTGCATCTAATTGTGTTTGGGTGGTCAAGAGCAAGGTCATGAGCTCTGGATCTGGATTATGCAAAAGATCATGTTGTTCAATTTGATCATTGTTATCATCATCAAGAGGATCATCAAATGAAACAACGGGGTTAATTTGATCTTCATCAAATGTAACTACGGTGTTTATTTGGTCATCGACTTAAGAGGATAAAGATGAGTCATTTTGACCAACATTTTCTTCAGCAGCTACAGATGCAGAGGGTGATACAATTTCATGAATGAGAGATTCAGATTCAGGTACCTGAGACAAGCCGTCGGTATCATAAATCAGGCCTGTTTCACCCATATGCATTTCCTGCATGTTAGCCATCAACATTACAGCTGAATTTGCCTCCAAATCTTCCATGTTATCGTCCGAGTATGCATTGGCCATAAAGTTGTGCTCCTTCTCAGTCAGAGTGCCACCTGCTTCATCTTTAAGAGCCAGAAGAAGAGCTTCTTTGTGATATACACTGCCTCTGGTTCTTGGCTTGGGGCAAGCATTGGCTATGTGACCTTTCCCTCCAAAATTATGGCATTTGACCATGGTCTTTCGAATCCCAGTATTCCCTGTCTCAACAATTTCTGCCCTCCTCTGTGTGTTACCAACGTTGTTCCTGCTATTCCCAGCTGAAGTAAACCTCTGTCCACCTGAATTTCCCATATAGCTACCTGAACCATATCTCCCAGAAGCTCTGTTTTGAATTTCAACTCTGCCTTCATGAACAACTGCCTGATTGCGAGTGTTGGATGAAGACCTAAGACGGTTGTTGGATTTGCTTGAAAATTTGCTAAAGGCTCTAGCAATCAAAGCAAATCCTTCGTTCAACGAGTTAAAAGCATTTTCTTCATCACTGTTAACGTTGGAGTACATCATAGAATCAGTGTTGTCATATGAAACCAGTTGATTATCAGCTTGTTGTGGGGATGCTTCGTATGGAATGAGTTGGCTTGATGAAGTTTGTGAGGGATAAGTTGAAGGATGTTGTGTTTGGACAAAACTCTGATTTGGTTGTGGAGTAAAGTGAGACTGAGCAATCAAAGCAAGTGAATTTGGAGTTGATGATGGTAAGTAACCTCCATGAGCTGCTCTGTCTTTGTCAACTTCTGATTGGTGATGCTTCAGGTAATGATACAGCAACCCATATGAGGCATTGTGTAGATTCTTAGCTTGTCGAACAAAAGTTACATACTTCTGCCAATCAGGTCCGAGACAACTTAGGAACTTAGTATTCACTGCAATCCTTGGTAGTACGACGTTGTGACGGTCCAAGTCATTGATGATATTGTTAAAACTATGGTAGTAAGACTCTAAAGATTCCCCAGCTTCAATCATAAACATGGTGTATTCCAGATAAAGCTTAGATTTCATATCCTCTTGGTTTAATTTTGTTCCTTCCATGAGAAGATGTACATGTTCCCACATGTCTTTTGCAGTCTTTTGTGCATCAATACTTCGAAAGATAGGATTTGGAATTCCTTGAAGTATGTAAGACATGGCTAGTTCATTTGCTTCTTGCTGAAGGACTTGTTGTGTTGTGAGTTGAGCAACAGGAACAGGAGTAACAGTTGCTTCTCTTGGAGGAATGCCAGTGGGATCGCCTGGAACCATTGTGGTAGGTACTGGATATGGTCCTTCAATGATTACCTTCTTCAAGTACTTTCCATGGGGTTTCTTGAGTTCAATAAACTGGAGAAATTGACTTGACCATTGCACGTAGTTCCCAGGAGTGAGCATTGGAGGTGTATCCAAAGATCCTGCTTCATGTCTGGATTGTTGACTGCTGATTGCTTCGTACATTTGGTCAAACCAGTGAGGTTGTTTAGGTGGAAGTTGGTAAGTCTGCATTGGTTGTTGTGGATATTGTTGTTGTTGAGGGACTTGTTGTTGAGGGAAAAACTGATGTTGTTGTACAAAAGCTTGGTGTTGAGGATATTGTGGTTGTTGATGATATTGTTGTTGCTGATGATACTGTTGTTGTTGATACTGCTGTTGTTGATTGTAAAAATAGTTGTAATTTGGTGGTTGAGACATTCTTGTGTTCTTGTGGATCTTGTAGAAAATTGAGATATATGTTATGAGTTATGAAGTTTGGTTTTGGTTAAGTGGTGTTCTTGTTCAATTCGGACAGATTACTGTTCACAAGCAATTCCTATAACACTGTTCACAGTAGCCAATTTCGATAACACTATTTACAGTTTCTAATTTCGATAACACTGTTCACAGTTGCCAATTTCGATAAGGATATGAATTTCGATAAGGTTCTGAATTCCGATAACACTGTGAATTGCGATAAATCCGAGAATTCCGATAGCTTCAGCAATTTCGATAGAAATTGACAATTCCGATAACCTTTCTAAATTGTGATAGAACTGGCAATTTCGATAGCTTATCTAAATTACAATTCCTATAATTTTCTCAATATCTTATACAAGATCTACCTTACGTATAACTACAACTACACAATCGTATAACAATAACTAAGATAGAATAACGAGAGATCGAGTAGAAAAGAAAAAGATGGAAGATTTTATTCACACATATGAAATTGACAAGAGTTTAGCTTACATGGAGAATAAAACCAACAAATAAAATGAACACATGACCCTTCTATGTATAGGCAATAGATTAGGGCAACATGTGCTTAGATGTTTTGGAAAGAATTAACATAACCACACGGCCCATGGACTCCTTATGAGCCGTGGGCTTTAAACCTAACATAGAGTCCATTAACTTAAAGCAACCTATTTACATTAATATGACCAAGACTTGGAATTTATATAAAACGTGTTCCCAACAGAAACTGTGTGTCTTATTCCTAGTGCTAACAAGAAAGTCATAGGAGAAGACCAACTCACTGAATCCCTCAGTAAGAGTCATAGTGAAAAGGCCTTCATTCCAGCTGGCATATCTTTTGAGCAAGAAATGGTACCCAAGTCTAGTGACTGGATTGTCAGAAACAACCCAATCAGTAAGTTACCTAACATTGAGACTAGGAAAATCTTGCATCCTGAAAGTCAGGCTATACAAGATATGTTTGGACTTACTAATAAACTCAGTAACACTGAGTCAGTCAATGAGTTTGAATCAGAATCACTTGCACCACTCCCACCTCTAAAAGTCCTTCAGGGAGCTGCACCATGCTCAGACCTTACACCATTAGTCTACTCTCAGCATTCTCCAAAGGAGAAGTCAGGAATGGGAAAAACCATCCTGAAAAGACCCACACCTGAAGTCTCAGTTCCTACTGATGACTCAACAACTTCAGTCCCTACTAAGGTAAACTCTGAAAGCCTTGATTCAAAATATGATCAGTTGGCTGAGCTTGTCAGGAAGCTGATTGAGAAGATTGAATCTTCTGAGAAACCTCTTCAATCTAAGATTAAGGAACTTAAATCAGCTTCCTCAAGCACCTCCAAACCAAAACCTTCCAAACCTCAGCAAAGATTTGAGCTGTGTCACTATACAAGTCATTCCACTGATGATTGTTATAGAATCCTTTTCTGCATGATATGCAAAAAGGAAGATCACAGGACCTCTGATCATCAGTCACACACAGCCACATCAAAGATTGCAAACTTTAAAACACATGCTTTTAAGTATCCCTCTGATTCTAAGCAGAAACAGAAACAAATGGCTAAGCCTTTTTAACGTTGCCCACATTGTGGCTTCAATGACCACCTTCCTGAGGATTGTCTAATGGAAACTAGTTGTGACATATGTGGAGATCCCACTCATGACACCTCAGGACATGAGAAGGTCATTTAGACTAGAAGAGGAATCCCTACAGTCTTCTGAGTCCACATCTGCAATAAAATGCAAAATCTGTGGAAGCTCAGTCCATCCAACCACTGACCATGCATCAATTGTTACTTTTAAAAAGGCCATTAAAGCCAAGCCCTCCAAGAAGAGGGGTCCTAGAAAGAACTGACACAGTTTACTATTTGTACAGAGACATGACAGGGAGCCAGTTTGGCATCTAGATAGTGGATGTTCAAGGAGCATGACTGGTGTGAAAGAATATCTGCACAAGTATGTAGAGGAACCAGGACCTCAGGTGGTATTTGCTGATAACTCATCATGTCTCACTGAAGGTTATGGTTCAGTAAATTGTAGTGGTATAGTCTTTACTAGGATAGCTTATGTAAATGGTCTTAAGTACAATCTCATCAGGTACCATCTTCAATGCAAATAAGGAAGTTGTCCTTATTGCACCAAGAAGACAAGATGTTTATGTGTTAGATATGTCTACTCTAACTCAGAATGGTACTTGTCTCTTTGTTAAGGCTACTGAGACTCTCAACTGGCTTTGGCATAAGAGACTCTCCCATATGAACTTCAAAAACATAAACAATCTTGCCAAAAAAAACAAGGTCCTTGGCTTACCATCACTTGTGTTTTCAAAGGATAAACCCTGCTCTGCCTATGAAAAAGGTAAACATCATAGAGCATCCTTTAAAACCAAGCAAAACTTCTCAATCCAAAGCTGCCTTCATCTTCTCCATATGGATCTTTTTGGGCCCATCAGTCCTAGGTCCATTAACCATGAGAAGTATACTCTCATCATTGTGGATGAATACTCAAGATACACTTGGGTTTACTTCCTGACCAAAAAGAGTCAGGCAGCTGGAACAATCATGTCCTTTGTCAGGAATATTGAAAATCAGAATGACATAAAATTCAAACAAATCAGGACTGACAATGGGACTGAGTTCAAAAACCAAGTGTAGGGTATTCACTAACAAAGAAACACACGTTTGGAGCACTAGAGTGGATCAAATAGAAGGAGAAGAAGATGTTAGTGAGAGAAAGTGGAACCTAGTGAGAGAAATGTATGTGTATTAGATTAATACTCAAATGAGGTCCAACCCTCTCCATGTGTGGAGAGGGGTTTATATAGTACACGACTTGACTAAATAATATGCCCCTAGTGGGCTGTGGAGCAAGCTGACAGTGGGTAAAGACCCGACCCACTCCACAATATTAATAATAACTAAACTACTAATAATATTACTAATGATCCTACGAGCTATGATGTGCTACTAAGTACTCGGGGTGACCGAGTCTTCAACTGAATATTTATATTCCTAACAATCTCCCCCTAAGGGAGGTTACCCCGGAAGTAATGTTCTGAATTCTAGCACTTCATCCTTGAATCTTGACTTCATAGCTCGTAGACCTTGATTCATCAACGTCTAGAATCTTTGTGCCTTTAGCAGTGAACTTGCGATGACTGTTCTTTGTTTTGGATGATCTTTGAGTATTCTTTGAAGTTATCATCCAACATGCGTCTTCAAGTCATCTTGTGGCTTCGTCATCATGAGAAGTTGTGATCTTGGAGCCTTCTTTGAGATCATCAGCCACCGAAAATCTCTGAGCTCATCCATTGTAGTAATGCCTCCATGTGATTTTTTGTGACCGTTGGGCCCGCATGCTCACACTTTTCTGGATCATGATAGCTATCATCAGAGTTGCGGAAGCTGTGTTGAAGGTCTTTTAGCTATCATGATGTCTTTAATAATGAGTTGGAAGTGTGAGCATGGAGTGTGGATTGACATGTCTCATACTGGAATCAGGAACCACCATCACCATCTTTATATGTACACGAAATAAAACAGTTAGCAATAAAGTTGGAGAACGAATATGGCTTTGTCATTCGTTCGGTGTGGTTGGATTAACCTTCGGATCCGTGAGGACCGACCTGTGATCAGGTAGAATTCCCTTTAAAGAGAATTCTCCTTGACAGGAATTTCCAGCTTGTTGTAAAGACTCATTCAATGAACTAACATTGGACTCGTCTTACAAGCATGTTCTCATACCGGAACGTCTCAAAGCAGACAACACGGTTGAGTGAATCAGTGAATTGAATACCCACTGATTGATGAGAATTGATTAGAAAAATCACTCGCGTGTTACTAGATAAACAATTTTTATGTAACACGATGAGGGTTTTACACATTAAATCACATTTCTGTCATAAATACTTTTGTTTGAAAATTTTCACAATCAATGCGCTCGAAATTCATTTGATGAGCATATTGAAGGGTTTTCCAAAAGCATCCGTCAATCCATTTCCTGGAACAAGTTTGATTCAAATGTGAATCGCCCCATTGTTTCATTCCAGTTGTCACAGGTTTGATCCATGAAGGATCTCACATGTCACCCACCAAGAGCTCGTTTGATGTTGGCTCTAGAAGGATTTCCATCTTCATTGTGATTACTTTAAGTATCACTCGGATGTTCTGGCAATACCACAAGGATAATGCGTAGGACTCTTCATATATATTTTCTTGCTTTTCACGGTGTATGAAACAGCAACCATATTGGAAATGTGTCCTAATGATATTAATTGATGATCTCTTGGCTCTAGACTCAATAGTGCATTTTGATTTAGTGATCGGAGGCTGGAGAGGACTGCCACCTTTTCAATATCATCTAACTCGGAGTGAGAGAGACGATAGCAATGTATTGATCTCCGTGACAAGTGAAACAAGAGTCCTTTGAGGGACCTTGAGTGGCTAGGGAGGGTTGTGCAGCATATCACTGGGTCCATGATACTTTGTCTTCAATGTCAGCAATCAACTACGTGATTCTGACAGCATATGTATTGACCCGGTTTCTGCCTAAGATGTAAGGAGGGCTTCTTTCTTTTCACCCTTTATCTTTACATTTCTTTTTCATTCTTCAACCCCTTCAGTGCTTACCGAGACTTCACAACTAGCACCTTGTTGGGTTTGTTCCAGTGCTAGCTCCATCTCAGTCGGCACTCTTCCCTTATTCACTTTTCTCCTTTTTAATCATTCCTAAGGACTTCTATTCTAACTAGAGGATTGTCCCTGGGAAGATCCCTCCGGTTCTGGCTGGATCATGGGAACAAATACCTAACCTCACCATCCTTATAACTCCAATGCATTAAAATAAGATTGGTCGGTCTTTGGTATTCTTCCACAGTTGCCATCATAAATCATTCGCTCCCCCTCAATATGTGCATCGATATACAAAAAGGTTTAGCACATATGGGAGAGCCTACACTTGAGTTCCAAAAGATCAAATTTTTATCAGAATTTCATATTTAAATCACATTCTCTCCCCCGATCAAAAATTTCAAACCATTTGAGATTTGTGATCCCAATTGATTTAAATATGTTTAGAAAATTTGGGAGAAAATGTGGTCAGGTTTAATATATTCTGATTACGAAGCATACAATGCTCCCCCTCAAACCAAGAGAGAGTGTCACTGCTGATGTTGCACAATGTTTAAAAAGGTGTCAAAATTTGAACAAATAAACCCCCCCCTCAATTAATGACCCATTTTCTATTTAAAGAGCTGTAGTCATTCAATTGAGTGATAAGTATTTGTGAAATTTAAGTCCAGTTACCACCTTGTGAAACACCAAAACTCTCTTGAAGAATCATAGAACTGAAAGAGTTCATGGTGCAAAGAAGACTTCTCTTCTTATACGCAAAATGATGCACTGAACCGTACATCAAATCGGGGAAATATGGATATAAAGTAATCCATGCCCAGGTGAACATCACCCGGTTGGAGGAACAGCTGTCTTTTTGGCGACATGCTTTCCCCATTGTACAGCGCGGGTTGCAGTATGAAGTAACTGCAAGCCATTTAGACATGTTTTAACAATCCATTTTAACTTCTGCTCGAGCTTCATTTAAAGACCCGTGCCATTATTGAATGACATTTCTAAGTCCGTAAATGTTATCGATAAACAGAAGACATGCCTAGGTGAAACTATTTTTGGTATTTTCTATATATATATATATTTTTTAATTTTTATGGTTTTTCTAATATTACGATTCTCTATTTACAATTAGCAAGATTTCTATATATCTATTTACAAAAATGGTATAAAATATGAAAAAGAATGTAAGAAGCAAAATATATACAAGGATACGAACCAGAAACCATTACTCCTCAGCATCCTGAATCTTCTCCGCATTCATCACTTGACTTGCTGAAGAGCAATGTGAGCACTTTTAATCAGGGATTGATTCTGGCTTTTCACTCTCCCCTAATTAGTGCTCTCCCCTAATCTGACAACCTTTCTGATGAACACCCATAATAGGAAGAAGACTTTGGATGAACGCCCATAATATGAAGAAGTCTTTTGATAACCAAATGCATGCCGTCTTTAGTCTTCTAACACTCCCGTCCTTGAGTAACGCCGTCAAAAACCTTGGGCATCTTTTTGTTAGTTTAAGTTGAGCCTCAACTGAAATCTAGCTTAACCCCACAACTCATCAAACAAGAACTGTCATGAGGTTAAGCTAAACCACAAATTTAAGCCCAGTAACAACTTGATTTCAGCTTAACCTCACAACTCATCAAACAAGAACTGTCATGAGATTAGGTTAAAATCAAGTTGGACCTAACCTTAAACTACAGAACAACTTGAACCTAACTTAACTCCACAACTCATCAAACAAGAACTGTCATGGGATTAAGTTAAATATCAAGTTGTAAGAAAAGAGCACAACATTTTTGAATGTAGAGAAGACTGTAGACTCGACCTTCTTCAAGATTGCCCAATGTGGAGGAACAGAATACCAATCATCTTCATCTCACCAAATGCCTTCCAGTAACCTTACATATAACCCATCAGCCCGCAGCATACACATGAGATGATAACACCCAACAGAGAATGAAGAATAGACTGACGACTCGACCTTCTTCAGTCTTAAGTATAACACCAAAGTAACAAGTTGAACCACTGATCATCTATAGTATGTATCCATCCTTGGATATTAAGCCCTGATCACGTGAACCTGTTGTGCGTCCTTGGTGTACACATTTCTCTCCCCCATGATGGTTACGATTAATCGGAATCATCATCATGATGTGTACATGTAGCCTAATGACGTATACATGAAGCATTGACTAGAAACCCTTTGATGCTGATTGAACCAGCCCGTGAGAATATGTAGATTAGCATTCCATGACCATGTTCTTCAACACCTTGATAGACGGAAGAAGTAGTGTTGGAGAAACATGGTTTGCACGACTCCTGAACTGACGTATTCAGGAGTCGTATGACCATTTCTCAATCATCAACTAACATGTAGATTAATATTCACCCTTTCCCCCCCTTAAAAATTGCATATGCCTGCCAACTGCAATTTTTGATGATTGAACTAGTGAATATGAATACCATCAACGGTAAGTAGCTCCACTTGACGGTTCTTGAAGACTGACATGTTGTTTATTCACCCTTTCCCCCCTCAAAAATTGCATATGCCTGTCAACTGCAATTTTTGGTTGAATACGTGAATAAAAATATACTCCAATATGCGCCGATCCACTTGAAGACTGAATAAGCATGGAAAGAGCATGAAACTTGTTGATGAGAATGGCCATAAATAAGAAGACTCCTCTTCTTTAGAAGATAAAGTGCACTCAAGCGTACACCTTTCTTTTCTTTGAAGAACGAGGCCTGAACTGATGTGTTCAGACGTCATAATGATGAAGAGTGAGGCCTGCACTGATGTGTACAGACGTCATAATGATGAAGACCGAGGCCTGCACTGAAGTGTACAGATGTCATAATGTTAAAGAGCGAGGCCTGCACTGACTTGTACAGACGTCATAATGATGAAGATCGAGGCCTGCACTGAAGTGTACAGACGTCATAATGATTCCCCTCATATGTTGTGAGCAGCCTGTGTCTAAATGTCAAAGGACGATCCGTACGACCTGCATTTGAAAACAGACGAAACAAGAGAATTTGGAGAGCCGGATCCCCAATTTAGGTTGGGTTCCAGTTGGTTAGTGCAAACAGTCTTTGGGGCTGCTGAAACCATAGGTGCCTTGGTTTTAACAATAGGGGCAACACTAGTAGATGCAATGGATCTAGTTAAGGGACATTGTGTATCTAAAGGGATAACTCTACCAGTAGGCTTCCATTCCTTAACAGGCACTACTCTAGGAATTGTAATCCTTCTTAAAGGGCAATGTTCCCCTAGTGTGAATGTTCGGCCCGTGGGCTTCCACTGAAAGCCCACATTGGTAAACATTTTCCCTGTAGGTTTCCAAGATTGCTTACTTTGTCTAGCTCTCCAAACTTTCCTAACTGGGGGTTTGTTGGACGACTTCAGAAATTTCTTAACACATTTATCATGATTACATGAAATTATGCATTCATTACATGTTTTGCAAAGTGAATTTGGATTCGAATTATGATTCCTTTTGTTCAAATCTGACTTGTTGTTTCTCATGTGGTCTTCTACTTTCCTTTTAGGAACACTTTTAGCTGGTGAAATCCTAGAATTCTTTATGTTTCTCCTAGGTTTTGACTCGCTAGCTTTAGTGTCACTATTAACTCCTGTAGAAGGACTGATGGGAATCTTAGTCTTCTTCACTTCTAGTTGCTGAACATGTTTTGATGTGTTGGGATCTGAAGTTTCCAAAGATACCTCAAAGGTTACATGCTTGTTCTTAATTGTGGATGACGATGCAACTATTCTATCTCTTTGGTTGTGAGACTTAGGGCCCGTGCCAATGGCATATTCTACTGCCTTATCGAGTGGTTTTCCTATTCTGTCCTCTTCCACAACCTCACGAAGAGTGTCAAGTCCATCCCTAAGGTGACAGAGGTACATTTGATGGACAGGTCTGTTGTTTCTCATGGGAAATGGAATAGGCCTCACATCAACATCGTACATTTTACAAGCAGAGACCTTTGATGCAACACAATTACAAGTGGTACATGGCATTTTTCCTTTCACCTGAGTCTTAAGATTCTCAATTTCATTTAACAAAGAAGTTATCTTTTCATTATGACTATTTCGTGTGACTTTAATTGAGTCATATAACTCTTTGTAATGCTGTTTAATCTTAGAATTTTCTTCTCGAAAACACTCATTTTCATAATGTAACTTGTTGATGGTGTCTTGATACTGAAAATTCTGAGAATTTGAAGACGAAGGTTTATTGGTGCCATACACCTCACATTTGTTGGATTTCAATTGGGCAACTTGGGCCCTCAACAGTTGAATCGTGTTTGTGTGAGCTTGAATTTTTTCATCACGTTTGCTTAATTCAAAATATGTATCAACTCAGGAGCATCCGAGGATGTCTTGACATTTGATATTTTGCATTTTTCTTCTAAGTGTTGATGTTTGAGTTGCAAATTCAGATAATCAACTTCTAGTTTTGAAAAACGTTTAACCATGTTATCATGGTCATCATTTTGAATTTTTTCAAGCAATTTCAAATTCTCCCCCTCAAGCTCAACAACACGATTCTGGGTAACATCTAAAGCAATAGAATACTCATGAAATTGACAAGCAGATAATGCAGAATCAGTAGCAGTATAAAATACATCTTGTGCAATACATCTAGCAATCAAATTCTCATTTGTGATGAGAATGTTCTTTCTTTCAATCTCACGAGTCTTAAGTTCTATCACATTTTGAGTTACCTCATTTTCCATATCTTTAAACACTACTTTCATTTCATTTATTTCGGTTTTAAGGGCAGTTTGCAACCCTTCAAAATGTTCTTTAAGTAGTTTAAAGAATGGCATGACCTCAGTCAAGTAACACCTTTTTGCATGCTCAAAACACCTTCCCCCCTCAGTAATTCCTATTGGTGTGATTCTCTTCTTACATGTTTTATCAAAATCAGCAAATAGTTGCCAAAGCACGTATAAGCTAATTAAGGTTTTGCATTCAGTGGGAAGAGACAAAGGAACCAAATTCCTAGGTGTATTGGGAGGATACACCGTTATGGACGCAACTTTTCTAATGTATGGGGTGTTGGCTTTAAGTTTATCTTCCTTTAGCTTTTCTATATCTTGTGACCAAAATATTTGTTCAGGTGTTAACTTCTTTTGAGGTGCAAACACGGTCAAACGATTCTCCTCATAATAATCATGGGGCTTGACTATTATTCGTCTGGCTATGCACTCGGGATCCCTCATTTTCTCACTCATTTTTCCCTCGTTCTATCACTTATCTCATCCTCTTCATTTGTGTAGATATGCTCAGGCGGGTCATGAATAGGCATAAGCATCACATTACCATCATATAGGGCAGGTTGAGCTACTTTCATGCCCCTAAGGATAGTTGACTTGGGTTCACCTATCATGATCTTACTATGCTTATCACTCAACTTTCTGTGCTTATGAATCATTTGAGCAGTTTGTATGGTTTGATCTTGTGTGTACAACTTATTTTCAAGCTTATTTTTTAACGTCTTGAGTCTAGAGAAATCATTTAAAAGTGTTGTTTCTTTTTCTTTGAATTCTAGCTTAAGTGTAGTTATACATTTCTGTACTTCCTGTTTTTGTTTAACAGACATATCTAGCTGGCTTTTCAAAGAATTCAACTCTAATTTTAATGTTTCTTCCCTAACATTATGCTTTGAAACAAGTGTACGCATTTGACTTTCCATTTTCTGCTCATGCTCTGTTAGTTCAAACTTAGCACGCTGTTCATATAAGGCCACTTGTTCTTTATATATGTTAAGTTTAGTGGTCAAGGAATCATCAGGGACAAACACAGAATTCTCATGCAGCACATAATCATCATCATTTAGAACAAAAGATGCACAACTAGGTACAACAGACTCTTCGTTGTGATTCACATATTGTTCATATGGGATAACATCGCTATTTCCCATATTAGCAATATCTGACTCAACAACGTTTGTCTGTTGTTCTTTGACGGGAATCTTTTGTTCATGCAACACATTATCATTATTAATGACAGAAGATACCCCATTAGGTTCAGCCGACGCTTCGTTGTGTTTCTCATGTTGCACGTTGTTCCTAGCTGTATCTGACTCAACAACGTTTTTCTGTGGATGATGAAGCTTGTTTTCTTGAGAATTCGGGCACACAAAGTCACTATTGGCACCAACATAGTCAAACACGTTTATCTGTCGAACATCTATGGGAATCTTTTGTTTGTCAATCATGTTGTACAATCTGAGTATCTCTGATATAGCAGAATCTGAAGTATTTGACATGATATTAACATGCACGGGATTTTACAATTCTATGATTTAAACCGAGAAATAGATTCTTTCGCGGGGTTTTACAAAATCAAGAATAAACCGTGATATGCTTTGATACCAGAATGTGATTTGGTTTGGTTGATGCAAGTTGTTACAGCAAAATTTTGGTCTGAAAACTTAGAACCTCAATAACTTCTCCTCGGTCTCACGGTCGTTTTGACAGGTGTTTCGCTAAAAACGAAGTTACGGTTCAAAAGTTATGGCCGTTTGAAGTTTTGACGTAAAAAGTCAACTTTGGTCAAACCACCACGGACAAATAGCACCTCTGTGGATACAAACCGCCTAGACAAACCGCATACACGCCGCAGAGACAAATTGCGTGGACGAACAGCACAGACAAACAGTCTAGACAAACCGCATACACGCCGCAGAGACAAACCGCGTAGACACAAACCGCATACACGCCTCAGAGACAAACCACGTGGACAAACAGCACAGACAAACAGTCTAGACAAACCGCATACACACCGCAGAGACAAACCGCGTAGACACAAACTGCATACACGCCTCAGAGATAAACCACGTAGACACAAACTGCCAAACACATCACTTTCAATGCGTTTTGTCCTTTTGCCAAAACCGGTAATAAGACAAACCGCACCTTCGAGGTAACACAAACCGCACCTACGAAACTTCACCAGACGGACAAACCGCACCCACGAACACCTTTCCAAAACCTCAGGAATCAGCCAAAACTCACCACACAAAGCTTGAAACACAGATTCCAAACACCAAGTAATACTTCTATACTATTCCTAAGCTAGAAAGTACAAGATCAAACAAGATATAACCACTAAACAAGGCGTAAAATGGAATATTTAGAGCCTATCTATTTCGAACCAAAACTACCCCAAATCTAATCAAATCCGTGAATACCAACACACATGGACCTAACCATGGCTCTTGATACCAATTGTAGGGTATTCACTAACAAAGAAACACATGTTTGGAGCACTAGAGTGGATCGAATAGAAGGAGAAGAAGATGTTAGAGAGAGAAAGTGGAACCTAGTGAGAGAAATGTATGTGTATTAGATTAATACTCAAATGAGGTCCAACCCTCTCCATGTGTGGAGAGGGGTTTATATAGTACACGACTTGACTAAATAATATGCCCCTAGTGGGCTGTGGAGCAAGCTGACAGTGGGTAAAGACCCGACCCACTCCACAATATTAATAATAACTAAACTACTAATAATATTACTAATGATCCTACGAGCTATGATGTGCTACTAAGTACTCGGGGTGACCGAGTCTTCAACTGAATATTTATATTCCTAACACCAAGAACTGGAATGTTTCTGTGATGAGAAAGGAATTTCTCAAACTTTCTCCTCTCCTTACACACCTGAACAAAATGGTGTTGCTGAAAGGAAGAACAGAACACTCATTGAGGCTGCTAGGACAATGTTGAATGGATCAGTCCTATCTAAACACTTTTGGACTAAAGCAGTCAAAACTGCCTGTTATACACAAAACATATCCATCATTTTCAAGAGACATAGCAAAACTCCTTATGAGTTATTCAAGGGAAGAATCCCTGACATCAGCTACTTTCATGTCTTTGGGTGTCCTGTGTTTATTCATAACCACAACAATCACTTAAAAAAATTTGATGCTAAGGCTGATGATGGATACTTCCTAGGATATTCTATAGTCTCTAAAGCCTTCAGGATGTTCTACACAAGGAGACAACAGACTGAGGAAACATTCCATGTCACCTTTGATGAGAGTGCTGAAGCAATCAGATTCTCTAACACCTCAGTGGAAGAGATAGGAATTGATGATTCATCAAGATATCCTCCTGATGAATATCATCCTGAAAATAATCCTTCCACTCAATATCAAGCAGATGTTGATATTTCCTACTACATTGTCCCTCACAACCTTCCTTACCCAACCATCACTGAGTTTGTTGAAGCACAGACATGTACTCTTGTAGTCAATCAGTCTGAACAAAGTGCTCAGGAACCAGTTAATCTCAGTGATTAGCCAAGTCAGTCGGACACTCAAGATCCTGAAGATCATCAAGTGTCTGCACCAGAACCTACACCTCCACCCAATCTGGCCTCCACAAGTTCTAATCAGTATCCAAGACCTCATGACGGTTGGACTAGGTCTAAAGATATAGAACTTGTCAATATAATTGGAGAGCCTACTCAAGGTATGCTCACTAGAAGCATGGCTACTAAACTGAAGGCAGCCTCAGCCAATGAATGCCTATTTATGGACTTCATTTCCACCATTGAACCTAGAAGTGTCAAAGAAGCACTTAAACATCCTAGTTGGGTTCAGGCTATGCATGATGAACTGGAACAATTTGACAGAAACAAGGTAATGAACTTAGTCAAATGTCCTCAGGATGTTTCAGTCATTGGCACGAAATGGGTGTTCAAAAACAAAACTGGTGAAAATGGCATAGTCATTAAAAACAAGGCCAGACTTGTAGCTAAGGCTATAATCAACAAGAAGGCATTGACTATGAAGAGACATTTGCACCAGTGGCAAGGATGGAAGCCATCAGGATCTTCCTTGCATTTGCAACCTACATGAACTTCAAAGTGTACCAAATGGATGTAAAAAAGTGCATTCTTAAATGCTTCACTGAAAGAAGAAGTTTATGTTCAACAACCTTCTGGATTTGAAAGCAGTGAGTTTCCTGACTATGTCTGCAAGCTTGACAAAGCCCTTTATGGACTGAAACAAGATCCTAGGGCATGGTATGAAACTCTTTCAGCCTTCCTCATCCAAAACAAATTTGTCAGAGGCAAGATAGACAACACATTGTTTATCTATAGGACAAATGGAGATGTCATTCTTGTTCAAGTGTATGTGGATGACATCATATTTGGCTCAACAAGTTATAAACTTTGCAAACATTTTGAAAAACTAATGGCAAAGAAATATGAAATGAGCATGATGGGAGAACTCACTTACTTCCTTGGACTGCAAATCAAGCAGACTATTAAAGGAACCTCTATCAGTCAAGAGAAGTACACTAGAAGCCTACTGAAAAAGTATGAGCTCAGTGACTGTGCCTCAGTGAAAACTCCCATGGTTCCTCCAAACAACCTAGGTCCTGACCCTACTGGTAAACCAGTGAATCAAACTCTTTTTAGAGGAATGATTAGGTCACTAACGTACCTACTTGCATCAAGGCCTGATATCCAATTCTCAGTCTGTTTGTGTGCCAGATATCAATCTGACCCAAGAGCATCACATCTCACAGCTATGAAAAGGATCCTTAGGTACCTGAAAGGTACTCCAAGTCTTGGATTGTACTATCCTAAATGTTCAGGCTTTGATCTTAAAGGGTACTCAGACTCTGACTATGCAGGTTGCAACATGGATAGAAAAAGTACCTCAGGCTCCTGCCAATTCCTTGGTGGAAAATTAGTCTGTTGGAGTACTAAGAAGCAACTATCAGTTGCCATGTCCTCAGCAGAAGCTGAATATGTTGCAGCAGCAAGTTGTTGTGCAAATGTACTATGGATGAAAAGTCAACTCAGTGACTATGACATCCATTACAAGATGGTTCCCATCCTTTGTGATAACACAAGTGCAATTGTTATGTCAAACAACCCTGTTCTTCATCAGAGAACCAAACACATTGATATCAGATATCATTTCATCAGGGACCATGTCATGAATGGTGACATTGAATTACACTTCATTCCCACTGAATATCAGCTAGCTGATATATTCACCAAACCATTGGATGAACCAACTTTCACAAGACTGAAAGCTGAATTGGGAATGTTAGATATTGAGAATCAGTCCACTGATTGAATCCATCCAACTAAGTGTAAATTCTGATAACCTCAGGTCCCTGACTCAATGTGTCTCTCAGTGAATAAGATCACTGAATAACCTTCTCTCAACCTCCACACTGAATGAAAAGTCATTCAGGGGCCTCAAGATGACATTCAATGCTATACTTAATGATGATGTACCCTCCAAACGGGTCGAAGGACTCCCCTTTGAGCCTGTATTAAGCCCTCTCTTCGGAGGCCCAGGTTAATCTCCTAACACGTTTCATTGGCGTAAAACCATTCGCCTGCGAACTGGTTACCATGTGGGAATCCGCCAATCGAAGCCCTAAGCCCTTCCGGGTATTCCTCTCGAAGGAACTAGCACGGAGAGCTATCCTGACCTGGTCAAACCCACGTCTCCTCTTCCCTTGGCTTTCCCGCCAAAACAGAGATCGTGGGCCACAAAGCCCTAGCGGTTACAATATTTCATGGGACGCCCCCATGATCTTCGAAACATGTGCAAACCGCCCACTAAGGCCTATTTCTCCCCTATAAATAGCTTAGTCGGGCATGAACAATGTAAGTGAACTTCACTCTCTCAATTTACGACCTACATTACCATTACACATACTTACTCGCACGCCGGAGGTGGTTCGCAGGGTCCAACCCCTGCGCAATCACTTAATGTAGTGTCTTCGTATTTCTTATTTCAGGTTAAGAACAAGCTTGGCGCAATCTCAACACCCCATTATTCCTTTGATCATCATCGAAGGCTTAGTTGTGCAATTATTTGTTCAATCAGTGGCGCCATCCGTGGGACCGCTACAATTGGTCTCATTATTTCCAAGCTTATAACCAACCAACTACTTTCACTATTATTCCGGCATGGATCAAGGGAGAGAAGATACTCCCCCACCGGGTTTCTCTACCCAAGCACCAATACCAATCAACGACTCTAACAACCTTCCCCCAATAACCGCTACCACGTTCACCACACGTTCTCACCCAGAAACAACACCCAACCATCATGCTTCGACATCAGCCAATCCGGAGCCCATTATTAGCCCAACCTTTGTCAAAGCCAACCACGAAGTGTTGGAATCCCTCCTAAGGGCTCGTAAGAGGCAAGTTAGGAATGCTTAGATGCGAAGGGAGTTGGAATACTCAAGTGATGAGTATGATGAAGAAATGGAGATGGAACCTAGGCCTCTGACCCGAGGAGCAACTCTGTCGGCCTTAAGGATTGGGTCTCCAGTCAGTCGAAGGCTAAGCAGAAGGTCCGTTGGTTTCGAAGAAGTTCCCGAGAGGGCTCCGACAAGGTGAGAAGGGGCGGTTACCGAAGGCTCTAACGGTAGGAGCCAACGAAGGGAAGAAGTGGGGGAGACTTTACCTCCATTGCTAGCAGCTCATCTTGGAAGGACTGAAGCTGGGGTTCCGTTGCAGCCTTTTCACGCATCAGGCGTAGAAGGAAATCCGCCTACAATTAATATGGGAGGAAATCTTCCTCCCAATGGTATGTACCCCTCGTTCCAAACTCAGTCTTATCCTCAGAATTTATATTCTCCAGTAAATGGACAGCCTAATAACCCAAGCCTCCCTCAAACTTATAGGAGCATACCCTTCGGGCATCCTATGGCGTACCCTCCAGAAACGGTTATCCATTTGCCATGAATACACCTTATCAGTCTTACCCAAGTCAAACTCCTATGGGAATGCCCCAAAGCAACAATCCCTATAATACTGTTCCCATGTATGCACCACCTTACAATTGTCTATACTCAGACCCTATGGGTTCAGCTACACCTTTCGTTAGGTGGATAGAAGATTACCCATTTCCTGATGGGTTGAAAATGCCTTCGCACATTGGGACCTATGATGAGAAGGGGGATCCGGACAATTTCTTACACTTGTTCGAAGGGGCTATCAAGATGTAAAAATGGGTTATGCCGGTGGCCTGTCACATGTTTACATACATCCTACGGGATTCTGCTCGTATTTGGTGGAATGGGAAAAAGCCCGGTAGCATCGTCAATCTTGATGATCTTAAGGCTAAGTTCCGGTCACACTTCGGTCAGCAAAAGAAGTTCACAAGGACTCATTTAACGGTGCACAACATCAAACAAAAGGAAAACGAAAGCACAAGGGCCTTCGTTACTAGGTACACCGATGAGACTTTGCAGATTTTGGGTCTTCATGAAGATCAGCGTATTTCGGGTTTCGTACATGGTCTTCGAAATCGAAGTTTGGTGGAATTCTTGTCCACCGACCTTCCGACAACTTACAAAGGGTTAATGGAAAAGACGTATACTTGGATCGAAGCGAAAGAGGTATCCACTAATGGGGCTCCGATAGACAGAGACAGCAACAACAAGTTCTTGAAGCATTCTTCGTGGGAAGGGTCCCAACCACGGTTTGTTAAACAGTCTAACCAAGTCTCCAAAGGAAATACTTGCTACAGAGAGGGCTGCTAAGGCCTTCGAAGCACCCCCTCGTATGACAAGTAAGGGCAAAAACAGGGATACCAGCAAGTATTGTCACTTTCACGAAGATTATGGTCACGATACGAACAGTTGTAGAGAGTTAAAGAAACAGATAGAAGAAGCTGTGAAGTCCGGGCAATTGGCACACTTGGTGAAGGGCATAAGGAAGGGAAAGGAAAAGATGACCGACACCCAATTGGCTAAAGATACTACTCCTCTCGAAGCCCCAATACTCATGGTTCATTGGGGCGAAGCCAGCTTGAAAAGAAAGGTAACGAAGCAGGAGGGTAATGCAATAAGGGAAGTAACTTTTCCTCCTCTCATAGGCCAAGTCCCTTCAAATGATCCAGTAGTCATCAAAGTCCTCATTTCCAACAGAGAAGTGAATAGAGCCTATATGGACTGTGGAAGCTCCTGCAAAGTCATTTATGAGCATTGCTTTCTCAAGCTCAAGCCTTCGATCAGGTCGCAGCGGGTTGATTCGAAGATACCTTTGGTGGGATTTTCTGGTGAGCATTCGTGGCCCCTGGGAGAAGTTCCGTTGGAAATAACAATTGGAGAAGGCAAGCTTGCAAGGACAGAAACTCTCATGTTCGCTATTGTAAGGTCCAACTCTCCCTACAACTTGCTGATAGGAAGGACCGCCATGCAAAAGATGGGTATCGTAGTTTCCACTATACATGCAGCGATAAAGTTCCATATACCTTATGGGATAGGAACCGTGTTCTCCAGTTACAGTCAAAGGCAAGTGGGAGACAGTGGCAAGAAGATTAGGGAAAGTCCGGAGGAGCCTCCGAAGGCTATCCTCAGTTGTACGGATGCCGAAGAACGTATTATGATAAATGAGCTCTATCCAGAGCAAATGGTAGTCATCGGAAAGCAACTCCCTGCTAACTTCAAAGCAGACCTGGAGAAGCTACTCAAAGCCAACAAAGATGTATTTGCATGGACATATTCATACAAGAAAGCAGACGCCTTAAGCAAGTTGGCTTCAATGGCATTTGCTCATCTAACGAAGGAAGTTTTGGTAGAAGTATTGACTGATAGGTCAATTAAACGAGGCGAAGTTTCTGATGTCATACTCGATGAAGGCACCAATTGGATGACTCCGATTAGGGAGTATTTGATCAGTGGTATTCTGCTGGAGGATCCTAAGCTTGCTCGAAAGGTAAGGATCAAAGCTCCCCAATATAGGCTCATTGGGGATAACCTTTATAGGAGATCTTTCCTATCTCCATGGCTTCATTGTGTGGGACCAAAACAGGCTTCGAACATCATCTATGAGGTTCACGAAGGATCTTGTGGGTTGCATGCAGGCCCTAGTTCCGTTGTTTCAAAAGTAATGAAGCTAGGGTATTATTGGCCATCTATGCATAGAGACGCAATAGAGATAATACAAAAATGCGAAGCTTGTCAGATCCACTCCAAAGTTCCAAGAATGCCTAAGCAAGACATGACATCTGTTACCTCAGCATGGCCCTTCTGTCAAAGGGGAATCGATATAGTCGGACCCCTACCAGTAGCTCCGGGAGGGGTAAAGTTCTTGGTCGTAGCCATAGACTACTTCACCAAGTGGGTCGAGGCCAAACCTTTAGCGTCGGTAACAGGAAGACATATGGAGAAGTTTGTATGAGAACACATAATCTGCCGATTTGGTGTTCCACACATTATCATTTCCGACAACGGGAAGCAGTTCGCCGAAGGAGTATTCCCAAATTTTTGTGAAGGCCTAAAAATCAAGCAGTCGTTCAATTTCGTATACCATCCTCAAGGCAACGAACAAGTTGAAGTCACGAACAGGGACATCATCGATGGTATTGAAAAGAGACTCAGATGAAGTCATAATGGGTGGGTAGATGAGTTACCCCAAGTTCTGTGGGCACATAGGACACACCCCAAGTCGAGCCATGGGGAAACTCCTTTTAGCCTGGTCTATGGAATGGAAGCTGTCATACCCTCCGAAATCAGCATCAAAACAGAACGCATTGTGAACTTTGAAGAAAAAATAAATGACGCAAGGCTTCGTGAAAACCTCGATCTCCTGGAAGAAAGAAGAGAAATAGCTTCGATCAGAGAGGCTATCTATAAACAGAAGTTTGAAAAGTACTATAATAACCGAGTCCGACCCTCCACGTTCACGCCAGGTGAATATGTCCTTCGTTTAAACAGCGCAAGCAAGGCTGAATACGAAGGAAAACTAGGGCCAACATGGGAAGGACCTTACGTTATATTGGAAGCCTACGGCAATGGTGCTTATAAGCTCGCAACGCTTAAAGGAGAGGCCATGGAAAGGACTTGGAATGGTACCAATCTTCGTAAGTTATACATATAAAACTTACTACATTTAAAACAATCAATTTGTTTTTCAATTTCATGTAACGCATTCTTCTCATTTGGGAAAAAAGCATTAATGGTAGGCATCTTAGTGTTCATTTTTTAGAATGATGTAATCCTCCCTACCCACTTAATGATATAAACTATTTCCCTCAAAATCTCTTGTTTCGTTTTACACAACAAAGATTTGTTCAGCCAAGTACTTTACAAGTTTCAATGTCGAAGGATGAAGCAAGACACATGTCTTGTATACAAATAGCATCCATTACAATTCACATTAACTTTCCTATAAAGTCTTAGGGTAATAAAAACCCTCTACAACTTAAGGATAAAGACGGAGTGGGTCGCGACCCTCTGTCGCAGTCAAATTATACGACTGCGGAAAATCTTGGTTCAAAATACACACAATAAGGTTATAACCTTAGGTTGTTTATGTACGTTTATAATAAGCGTACGAGAAGAAAAGCATGGCATTCATAGCGGATTCTTATCCCTACTTAACATTAATAAGGCCAACGATGGTAAAAGCAAAAATAGTTTAAACAATTGTCTAATGCATGGGTCGAAGCCCATACAACCACAAAGATAAATTGTCTTAAATGAACATTAAACATGATGGAACATTATAAAGACCCTTTCAAGGCAGAACATAAACAGACTTCTTTGTTGAAGATGGAGGATGGACTTTCATCGGCTTCTTTGCCAAAAGTTCTTCTATGGGAACCAACGGATTTTTGGTTACCTCAACTAGGAAAGGGAACTCTGTTGACGTAAACACATCGCCAGCCTCATCAAATTCTTTCTCAGAATATGGGCGATAGTATGGTACCTCCGACAAAACCACAGGCTTCTTTGTCTGAGCAATTTCTTCCAAAGCGGTACAGGTACCATAAAAGATGGCTGCGTTCACCAGTTTCCCAATAGCTTCCCCCACCTCATCGCTACGATGCAACTCCATTGCCACATGAGGAACAACCTTCGAAACTACCTCAGCTCGGTCTTTCTTCAAGCTTCGACATTGGAACTTCAGACTATCGACTTCCTCGCAAAGCTTGGCCTCCTGCTCAATCAGTCTAGACCTTTCGGCTTCCAGACTTGTACATTTGGACTCAAGCATCTCAATTTGAGCTCTATAGATGGACACCTTAGACTCCTCAACCTTCAACCTATCACACCTTGCTTGGGATTCCTTCAATTGCCCTTCGAGCCTATCGATCTTGGCTCGCATATCTTGTACAAAAGGATTCTTCTTAAAGTTCTCCAACACTTCTTTGCACTTAGCCTCCAATTTATCATATTCATGATCCCTACCTTTTTCTTTGGCTAAGATATCATCCATTTTCACTCTCACATTCAACACCGTCTGCACCAACTCCCTTGTCCTTGAATTCAAATGATTATCCAAAACAGCCTGCCTAGCATAACTTTTAGAATGAAAGTTGCAAAGCTCTTCCATAAACATGTTATCCAAGATTTCCTTCCATTTAGCAGGTGTCATTTTTTCAACCGAATGGCGGTACGCAGTTGAATTGGGTAGTTCGTTAACATCGGGAAGACCTGCGAAAGACAGAAGCACAAGTTATATAAGGAAGGACACTTATTACGCATGCATGATAACTTACCAGGAGTATCATCTTCAGGAATCGTCAGAGGAGTAGGTATAAAGGTTTTAGAATGAGAGCATTTGGGTTTCACCATTCTTGTCGGAGGGGTAGGAAGGGATAATTTCCTCTTCGGAGGAGTCTTCACAGACATAGCAGCTTTTGCTTTCTTACTTTCCTTCTTATCTGAAAGACCGGAGGACCTTACGAGCCTTGCTTGAAATTCCTTGATAAGGGGATCATCGGAGTCTGCTACAGTCTCCACAAAATGCGGAGTCTCGTCATTATTAATTGATGTCGATGGAGAACCTACTTCATGGATCACATTATTTGGCTCTTTGGGGACAAAACTAAGCTCTCTAGTACCACGGGCTACAACGAAGTTTCTGAAGGCCATCCCTACAGAAAAAAGGAATGAGATAAATACCATCAGATAATTCATTAATTTATTTGAATAAGTACATACATACTTTTCCCATTGCAGAATATCTTAGGTTCCAAGGAAGAACCTTCCCAATGATCTATAATGCCCGCCAGAAACAATATTGGATCAGGAAACGTTTGCACATCAAATGGGTGACGTTCAAGATGTTGATAGAGGGGATAGCTTCTTACGAAGTGCGGCAAAGGATCATCAAAGCGTTTCTCGTCAAAATGATTGTCTTTATCTAGCAACGCTGGATAATTGGGAGGTATGATCGTATCTTGCACATAGAAAAACAGACCTTTCCATTTTCTTATATTGGCAAAGGGTTTTGTTATTAAGCAAGGCACATCAGGTTCACTTCTTTTACCTAAGGTTAACCAATCACCACCAGGGCAAAGGTTGATAAAGCCTCTAAGCACGTTAAGTGTGGGCTCATAACCATAAGCTTTACATACGACAATGTAGGTGGTTAGCTTGGCTAAGCCAAAGGGGTTCAACCTGGAAATGTGTACTTGATAATACTGTAAAAATTCTAAGATCAGTGGATGAATAGGAATCCTAAAGTTGGATTCTGTAAAAGCATGACCATATAACCCAACATACCCAGCGGGGGCGTCAAAAATACTTTGGTTTTCGTTTGGGAGTATCACTTTATACTTTTTAGGTATGGGATACTTTTCAAGAAAATCCGCCAAATCCTGTTCTGATAAGATACACTTTTGTTGCCTAATGGTTCTTTTTGCCACCATACTCATCTTGTATTCGAAATAATGAGACTAAGGAGGGATAATTACCTTTAATCTTAGCAGAAGCACGAAGCACAAGTACTGTGTATGTGTACTTTGGGGAAAAGTGAAACAATACGATCAGGTGGAATCATAAAGGGTTTATGTATATTTTAAATTGTTTCATCCTAGCCATCCACGTGTAGTCATAGTATGAGTTTGACACGGATTCCAATTTTCTTTTAAATTTTGAAAATAAGTTTGTGGTTACCGAAATCCTAGCTGATGTAGCTAAGGTATGGTAGTTGCATATTTAGTGGTCGCATTTATTGCGCAAGGTTGTTTAAGCATTTATCCCCTACTCGTACGACTTTGTGACGGAAGGACTAACATGTAGTTTGTTTTTTGAGTCGAATGCAATTTATACTCGTACGTATACATCACTTTCGACTGGGGGGCTTTGTAACACCCCAACCCGGCAAGGGTAGAAGTGTCACGCAAATGGTGACATATCAAAGGCAAGCATAACATACGACTTAAATAATACAATAGAAATTCAAAGGTTACAAATGATATACTGAATACACAAGGTTACAAAGGGAAATTTCAATAATTACTAAGTCTAAATATAATGTCTTCTAATCATTGCTAATCCATAATAGCTATAAAAGTCTTCTAAGTCCGAGGTTCTCTCCACTCATAACCCAGCTTCCATCTAAAAACCTGCCGCACATGAAAAGAAAACGTGCGGCTGAGCTTAAAAAGCCCAGTGAACAGATATATAATAAACGGAAACAAAAGCAACGGAAATGAACAGATACATCATAATGAATGAGATATAGGAAAAGGAAATAAAGAGTAAGGTTTAGGACAGTCATCCACCACGAGCCCATATCATAACATATCACATAACATATCATATCTTCATAATCATATAGAGGGGAGACCTCTCAGATAATCAGATAATATGAGGGGTGTCCTCATTCTTCGGGTGGAGTAGCTAGCTCCCATATTTTGTGAAAGGAGTGGATTGCACCCAGCCCCAGTCACCATATCATATCATATCAAAACATATCATATCAGAACATATCTAGGATGCATCCATTCGCCCCCCAAACAAATCATATTGGCCATATCAAATCATATCATAGTGAGCTCATATCATATCATAATGGGGACGGTGTAACCAAATCACTAGGGCTACACACTAGTCATGCCATTGGTGCATCAATGACACGGCCATGTTACCTTCATGGCTAGGGAACATATTTTGGCTCGTAGTATCAAACTGGGGTCAAGGTTAAAGGTTCATATCAAAGCATAGGTTCATATGTCATAATCATAGTCCAAATCTCAAGTTCATATCACAGGGTTCATATAAGAGGTTCAGAAGTCAAAGGTTCATATCAGAGGTTCAAATCAGAAATCAAGAGGTCGAAGGCACCTTATTAAAAGGGCAGAATATCTGTACCTTATTCCAGCAAAGCACAAACAAAATGAATAAGATAGGATGAACTCAGTTCTTCTCCTTCTTCACACCTAGAGGGGTAGACAAGTGTTACAACACCTTCCATTTTAAGTAACTTTCTATTTTAGGCAGGTTTCCATATTTAGTAAGTTTCCACTTTTAGAAAATTTCCTTATTTAGTAAGTTTCCATAATTAGCAGTATTCAAAATATAACTTAGGTTAAGTCATTAATTAGGTTATTATGGAAATCACATTCATTTTAAATAAGTTATATAAGTTTAAGGTTAAATATGACAAGTTTTCATAACTTAGGGTTCAAAAGGTAATTATACCAAAGATGAAGGTTTAAAGTGAAAACATCATAAGTAGTTCATTCTAATCCTTAAGTTATCCAGAATTACCCATTTAGTCCTTTAGTTTACACAATATACACCTTATACCCTTTAAATTACAGAAGTTACATTTTAAACCTTATAACCTTTATAATTACACATCAAATCTTTAGTTTACCAATTTTACACAAAGTACCCTTAAATTAACATGTTGTACGAATCACACCATCAATTTAATAAGAATTACACAACAAGTCCTCCAAGTTACAAAGTTTACAAATTAAACCCTTAATTTACATTTTCAATCTTTAATTAATAATAATTACACAATGGTCCAATAAATCTCCAAATTTACACATTATCCCCTGAATATAATTTATTACTCAAATCAAACTTAACTTTCCAGAAATTACATATTTGATCCTTCCATTTTAATTATTTTTCAATCGAATTACATATTAATTAATTAACCATTTTAACCCTTCCAAATATAAAATTTACACATGGGCCCTTCATCTTATATTTTATACGAATTATATACAGCCCAAATAACATTCTAAAAATAACCCACAAGTTTAAGAGTTTACAAGACCCACCCTTAACCTTTTATTTTAAAATCGGTATAACATTTATATATCAAAATCAAACCCTAATTATTCCCAACCATCATATAATCATTACCATATCATTATAATACCTTAAAAGTCCAGATTCAATTATATAAACCCTAATTCGATTGGGTCCTAGTATTTTTCATATATATTTCTCTTTTGTTTCTATTTAAATCGATTAAGACATAAATTCACCAACAAGGGTTTTAAGCCTCAACAATTCGAATGACCATTTTTGTGATGATATGTGATGTATAAGGAAGCCACGAAAAATATAAAACCAGCCCAGAAAATTCGTATGGTCGTATTATAGATTTATTGTGTTTTTAGGGTTTCGAAATCAATAATTAGCATATGATCGAAATACAATGAATGGCTGGGTTTTAACATTTTTCCCACAATATATATGATCATTATAAGCTTAGAAAAATACCAGATAAATTATAGAACGAGTGGATGGATTGGTTTTGATTTTTGTTATACGGCTAGAACACCTCGACCCCAATAAAATCACCACGACCAGATGAGCGATCCACAAACCTTGAAATCATTTTTCATAGATCATATAGGATATAAGGATCATGAGAAAAATGAGAAACGAATTTTACAAAGATCATATGAACGGTTTTGGAATTTACCTCTCGAATGACGAAATAAAATCTATCGATCAAACGAGCGACCTTCACGACCTAGACCAATTTTTCTAGACTTCTTTAGGCCACGAAAAACACCAGAAAAATATGTTTCAAGATCTAGAAAATCGGATGGATGATTGGTGATTTAATGTGTATGTTTTGTACCAAGCGGCTAGGGCTTTTTGATTAAAATGGTGTTTTATCAATTAGGATGGAATTAGGCTGGTCTTAGGGGGGAAAGAAGCAAGAAAAACAGCCCCAATAAATGGCCTAGTCAAAAGGAATAATTTCACACTTAATTTGTATTAAAAATGCATTTAAATTCCATTATTAGAATTTAATTAATAATTATTATCATGGATCAATACCATTCGGTGGTACAAGGGTATTTTGGTCATTTGTACATTGAAAAAAATGTTTATTGAAATTGCCAAAATTATTTGGCATCATAACTTGTCCATTTCCAGATGTTCGGAATTGATTTGATACTTTATAAACCCTTGTATTTAGTTTTTAATATCATAGGGGTATTATAGTCTTTTACCATGCTTTCAGATTTTAGGGTTTTACAGGCTTGATGATGTACCCTCCAAACGGGTCGAAGGACTCCCCTTCGAGCCTGTAGAAAGCGCTCTCTTCGGAGGCCCAGGTTAATCTCCTAACACGTTTCATTGGCGTAAAACCATTCGCCTGCGAACTGGTTACCATGTGAGAATCCGCCAATCGAAGCCCTAAGCCCTTCGGGGTATTCCTCTCGAAGGAACTAGCACGGAGAGCTATCCTGACCTGGTCAAACCCACGTCTCCTCTTCCCTTGGCTTTCCCGCCAAAACAGAGATCGTGGGCCACAAAGCCCTAGCGGTTACCATATTTCATGGGACGCCCTCATGATCTCCGAAACATGTGCAAACCGCCCACTAAGGCCTATTTCTCCCCTTTAAATAGCTTAGTCGGGCATGAACAATGTAAGTGAACTTCACTCTCTCAATTTACGACCTACATTACCATTAAACATACTTACTCGCACGCTGGAGGTGGTTCGCAGGGTCCAACCCCTGCGCAATCACTTAACGTAGTTGATGAAGCGAAAAGTGTACCGCTTTTAGGGGGTCATTTAAGCCCTAAATCGTATTTATTTGATCAAATATTGCCCTAAATCGTTCCTTTTGTCATTTTAGGTACTTTGGAGAAGAAATCTGGAAAAGGAAGCATTTTGGACGTTTTTGGAGCATAAAAGTGAAGAAAACGACAAAGTCTCAAAATTATGCCGGAAAGTACCTTTGACGGCGTCAGGGATTGGTCCAGACGGCGTCATGGCTTGGCAAAAAAGGTGGATATGAAAATTACTCATGATAAGCCAGAGAATTTTGCATGAAAAATCTGACGGCGTCACCCTTTGAAGTGATCAAGGCCTTCACGGTTTAAATTAAAGAGGGACGGCGTCAAGCCCATTTCTGACGGCGTCAAGCTTTGATAAGCCAGAGCGGATTTTGGAGTGCTAAAGAGGGACGGAGTCAGGAAGGCCATCCGGGAACCCTAAAAGCGGCGAGGTGACGGCGTCAGGATCTACAACGTGACGCCGTCAGACCTTAAACTCTATATATAGTTTTGCAATTTTTTGTCATTAGTGTGGAACTTATTGTGTAACTTTGGAGGAGAAACCCTAAGACGAATTTTTGCCATTTTTAAGGGTTTTCATACCCTTGGATCTCCCATGTTTAATTGAAGATAAGTGATTATTTAATCATTCAATATATGTCTATGTGTTGTTTGATTACATCTTGTTCTTGTCTTTTGATTAACATGCTAGGCTAGATTTATCTTGTGTTTGCTTAGATCTAATGAAACCTAACTATTGATTATTGGTTATTAGTGTGTTATTAATTGTATTGGATGATTGTTCATCTATGTTAGGCTTAAGAAAACTGGCTAACTTCCTATTCGGTAACTTGCTTGAACGTCTTAAGAAACATGAACCAATGCGTACTAAGGTTTTTATGGTTGTATTTAATGCATGAGCGAATTCTAGTGATCCCATGTTAGGAGCTTCCTAGCCGGCTCGACATAGGAGTGAAGTAGGAGCTTGTAGAGTTGGGGAAGTACGTACGCCACCCCACGATTGGTATTAAGGAATACACCCGTCATCCACGCAATTAATACACACTAATCAACCGGTAAAAGATAGTTAGGGAGTAAGGAAATATAAGTAAACACATTTCTCTCCATATAAGTTTTACCAACCTTTTCATTTTAGTCATTTTATTTTATTTGCATTCGTAGTAATTTGGGTTAGTTGACTAGCAACTAATTCCGCCAACTCCTTTAAACCCGAGATTTTACTTGCTTTCATAAAAATTATAAAAATACAAAAATAATCTTCCTTTACCCCTAGACCTAATTAGAGTAGTTTTTCATACCTAACGAACACTATTCCCTGTGGAGAACGATCAATCCCCCGTACTTACCACTGCACTATACTACATCGGTCAGGTACACTGCCTGGTGGGGTTGTAAGCCTCTTAAGATCCCTCGAGAGGTAAAACCTGTTGTAAGGTTGCAAAACCAAGCATCAGTAGTGTCTTCGTATTTCTTATTTCAGGTTAAGAACAAGCTTGGCGCAATCTCAACACCCCATTATTCCTTTGATCATCATCGAAGGCTTGGTTGTGCAATTATCTGTTCAATCACTTAATGATCTAAGTATTTAGTTAGAAAATGTCCGAGGTTGGTAACTGAATACCTATTTAATATAGGAATATATGTTCTATTGCCTTCTGGCTTCCACATCTTGGGCCCCCACTTCATCACCACATATTCTACTTGGCATTTAATACCTCTACTCACAAATAATATCCTTTGATATTATATGTGGTGATGTCACTCTGCAAATTACACTTTTACAGATGGTACAACTGTTCACCCTGAGAGTTGCGCGAAACCCGGGATAGTGGAAGTGGTGGCATTTAATGCGGATATGAAACTTTTATACAAAACGGTTTTTAAATTTTTGAGAAAAATACGCATTAGTGGCAAAACCACCCCTCCTCTCCACTTCCCTATAAATACCCTCATAGAAAATAACACACACACGTTTTTTAAAATCTTAATCAAACTCTTGCCTTTTGCAAAAATAGTGTGTGTGTTCTTGACCTTTAAACCCAGACTTTTCATTCTTGCAAACCCAAGACCACCTTTACAATGGCTGCTTCTAAAGCTATTACCTGCGCCCCTAATGTGGAATTCCAACTAGAGGGCATAGATTTGACCAAAAACAATGTCGTAGGGAATTTTGCCTACCCGAAAAATTTTCCGGCCTATAAGGATATGGTGAAATATTTGCAAAATTGCTTCCTCTCTACGGCATTCACCAAGACACCCCAGTCATCTACCATGACTACCTTAGGGAGTTCTGGTACACAGCAGTGGTCACAAACCTTGATGTCACCAAGGACTCCATCATCATGATCTCAGTGAACAATGGGAGGAAAACCCTCTCCCTTGATTACAAGACCTTCATCAAGGCCATTGGTCTTGATTACACTGAGAACTTTGTCCCTCACCCCACTGAGAGTGAAGTAAAGGCCAAATTGCTTTTACTTGGGTCACATGATGACAAACACCCTGATGTGGCCCCAGGGACTCTTTTGGCAAAAAGCCCCCATTATCAAAACCTGGTTTCCTGCTGTCTGGAGGATATTGATGACCTTTGCCATTCAGGTCCTTGGTGGAAACAAATCCTCCACGAACCAATTGAACACTGCTCAACAAATGATAGTGTTCAGCCTCCTGGAGGGTAGAAAAATAGATATTGGAGAGATGATCTTCAAAGACCTCATAGTGAAGCTATCAGGAAAGTCCAGGCAAAGACACATGTCTTACCCTAGGTTTATTTCCTGTGTGCTTCAAGACCTATTAGGCTCCGAGTATGTTAGACCTAATTTCCAGGGATCTGACCCTGATGTCTTACACAAGGCAAACTACTCGAGAGACCTCACTGAGGTTACACCCGTTGCCCTGACCACATACATACTAATGATCATTCAGGGCGTAGACGCTATATCACCAGTACCTTCTCCTTCAAAGAAAGAGAAGAAGAAAAAGAAAGCAGGGACCAGGAAGGTGGTTCAACCCAAACCACTTGACGCTGAGACCTCTGTCTCAAAGCCGAAAAAAGAAGGCAAACAACGGCTAAGCCCACTGAGATACCCATAGTTGAGACCCAATTAGCCAAACAACAACCGCCATCGGAGGACACTAAGAAATCACCCTCAGGGTCCTCAGGCAAACTTGCTCCTCAAGGCTCAGCTGACATATACAAGTCAGTGGGGTCAGGAACATTCCAACCTTCACTTCCCAATGAAGGCATTCATCAACCACCACCTTTGCCTGAGGGAGAACAGGGTCCTATATCCTCAGTAGAGCAGCACTATTCTGCTGAGAAGGGGATCCACACCCTTTCACATCCCGTTTACAGCTTTGACAAATCACAATCAGAGTCTCAGGGAGGACTAGCGCCTAAATCTTCATTAAGGCAGCACAACCTTGGTGGAAAAGGGGCCTCAACATTCAACTTCCCGTTTATGGCTCTGGTCAATCACCACCAAGGTCTCAGGGAGAAACGGTCCCTATATCTTCGTCAGGGCAGTACAACCCTGATGGAAAAGGGGACCTCAACAAATCATTGCCTAATGATGGTACTGGAGAAAACCCACCAGTCCCTGAAGGCACCCAAGGGGATAAAGACTCAGGGGGCATGCAACCACCCGCTGATATGGAACCTACACCCCCCATGAAAAATCCAGTCTCTCGGGAACTAGCCCTAAGGACCAGGCAGATAAAACCAAACCTGCCGGAATGGAGGGGTCAGAACCTGGCCACAACGAAGGCGAGCCCTCTTTTGAAGGGGAGCTGGATTCACACCTGGTTCCAACTCTTGCAAATCTCCAGATCCTGATTAATGAAGAGTCAGACGAGGAGATGGTTGATTTTGGAGATGAAGAAATTTTTGCTGCTGGGGATGACATGGAGACTGAAACTTACAACTCTCCTCAGCACACTGAACAACCACCATCATCTCCTCCTCCTGAGGAACAAGAACCCCATAACAACCCCACCTCATCATCATCATCATCATCAGGCAACTCCAGAGACTCTGCTCCTGCAACTCCTGAATATCTGCAAAAGTACGATAATGTTCAACCTCTCACTGAAAGGTAGTTAGTCAATTTCCTCCGCAAGTCAAACACTGCCCTCTTCAATGAGATAATAAAGGAACAATGGGATCAACATATTGACGCAGCAGCCTCCTATGATGACTTTAGGGCTGCTGTTGAAGACTCTCAAGGTAAACTTCATCAGGTCACTGCTTTCACTGATAAACAAATCAGTGACCTGAGGACATCTATTGACCAACTGGGCTCTGAACAAGACATGCAGTTCTACAATGTGTTGCAGACTCTTGGTGCCATTCAATAAGATTTCAAAGATGACCCAGCTCTTCTTACCAAGCTGACTGAGTTCATAGATACTCAGAAGACCACCTCCTCAACATTACTGAGCTTCTCAAGCTCCTCAAAGTGGTGGATCTTGCACCTCTCAGGTCTCAGCAAGATGTCATTCAAAAGTCAGTATCTGATACCCAGGAGTGCTTGACTAAAATGTCATCCGCCTTTGATCAGCTCTCCACAAAACATAATGAGCTGATCAGTCACTACACCACCAAGGTTACTGAACTCACCAACGCTCAAGTTACCATGGCAGATGACATCTCCGTCCTGAAGAATGAGACCACTGACATAAAGAACATGGTCTCCACCATACTGACAATTCTTCAGACTTCTCTAGTTCCCCCAACTCCTCAGTCAACAGATGCTTACCCTAAAGCTCTAGCATCTGTTGAGGGGGAGAAACCTGATGAACCCATTCCTGAACCTGCCACTGAAGCTGTTCCTCTACAAAGCTACATGCTAGAAACCTCAACTTCTTCAGCACTTGTTGTTGTTTCTACTCCCATTTCAACTGAAGCAACAACAACAACTGAGTTCCCTGAAGCCTCCTTCAGTACACCCACTCCCACTGACAAAGGGAAGGGAATAATGGAAACTGAAGACTCTCCTCCAAAGTTGGTAAAGGCACCAAGAGACAGGCATCCTGACCCAGATGCACCCTTTGAAATCATCTAAGATGACGGGAGAAGATTCGTGGGAACTAGTGAGGAAGTGGCCGCAATCTTGGATGAACAGGATAATGCCAGGGCTGAAAGACTCAGTAGGCCAGTAATTGCTGAAGTGGCCAAGGAGGTCTATTAGGATCTCTGAGAAATAAGGAATTTCTCATTGCTGCAGATAGTGAAGCTGGTTCCTGCCGATAGTTATTCATTGCTGCTGCGGTTGGTTCCTGCCGATAGTTTAAGTTTGTTTCTGCCGATAGTGTTTAATGCTGCGGATATTATTGTTTGTTATCCGTATGTTTAGTAAGGTTGTTAGATTTATTTTTAGAAGAGATCATGTTTATCTCTTCACACATTTTCTTGTAAGACGGGTTAGGTTTAGGGTTTCTTATCATTATAAAAGAAACATCCCGTCCATGAGTTCAATGTACCTTTGATGATTACAATATTCAATAACATAATTCTTAGTTCATAGTCTGATCCATAGAGGATCATTGTCTTTTCTTCTTTAATATTCTTGTTGTTTAGTTTCCGCATAAACACAAGTCTTACACCTAGAGGTTCTCGTTTAACCAAGCTCAATCAAGCTCGAAGTACTCGATCCTACAAGTGGTATCAGAGCCTGGTGAGGATCTCTGATAAAGAAGGAAACGTTGGTAAATCGTCTCTCTTGAACCTATTCACAATGTCGCTATCAGGTGATAGATTTGAAATGTGCGCAAGGAAGATTAGAAGTCTGTTCCATAATAAGTCTATGGAAAAGCTGACTGAAAATGATGAATCCTATGAGACAAAGGAAAATTTGGAAGAATATGCTCTAATGGGATTCCCATCTTAGGTACAAAGATGTAATCCTGCTTGTCAAGAATTATACTCAACCCTTAATAAAAAATATGATGACATGAAATCTAAGTATAATGAATACTTTATTAAGGTTCAAGCTTATGATAATGCGGTTAAAACCTTAGAAAAACAAAAGGTTTGGTTCCAAAAGAATCAGTTAGCTTATGAGGAAAAGATTAAGGTTTTACAGAGAGATTTAAGAAATACTGCTAATGAACTTAAATATTCTGAATCTCAAAATACTAAGGTCATGTTAGAAAATCAGGATTTGCAGTCTAAGCTAGACAATTCCTTGACTAGGTTTAATAAATGGAACGACTCATCTAAAAACCTATTCAGGCTAGTTGATAGTTCAATGTCTGTAAAAACTAAATGTGGCTTAGGGTTCGGTGACTACATAGGGCAAGATCAAGTCTATGACCCTAATGAGTATAGTGTTTTTGACCCTGAACCTGTAGATTATAGAAAACCTGTAAAGTATGTAAAGGAAGGAGGAATGAATGTTGTTCCTCCACCCATAACTGGAACATTTAAACCTGCTAATCCTTTTGTTGACTTTGATGATTCACAAATGATCTATGGCAAAAAGGCAAAGAACTTGCCTGATCTTGATTGTGACTCTAATGAATTTATCTCTTGTTCTTACAGTGACAAATCTTCAGAAATCAAGACTAATGACTATGCCACATGTGGATCAAGTGACAAGTCAGCATCAATAAAGTCAGGAGATCTCTCCTCAGAAGTAGCTACTAATGAATCTCAATCAAATACAGCTGCATTTGAAGATATTTCTTTTGATAGTGTTAAAAAGGGTTAATACACAAATATGTTACTAAACTTTCCAAAAAAATTCGCCTAAGTTACTAAACTTTCATTTTGTTCACTTAGGTTACTGAACTTATAGAAAGCATTTATTAGTGTTGGTAGGAGTGACTTAATCGTATATTTTTTGATATGTTAAGTAACATAAATGTCATGTTTTTACAAGTTCAGTGTTGTTTATGAATATTTTTTATAAGTTCAGTAACCTAATTGAACAAAATGAAAGTTCAGTGACTTAGGCGAACTTTTATGGAAAGTTTAGTAACATATTTGTGTATTAACCCTGTTAAAAACAATAATGTTTCTAGTTGTGGTTCTGTTTCAAACAACTTTGCTTGTGGTTTTAATTCTGTTAAGGATAATTTTGTTTCATGTGGTGGTTTGAATTATTCTGTTTGCAGTGAGAAAAATATTGTTAAGAAAAAGTCCCCTAGAAAGAAATCTTGCTTTGTGTGTCGTAGTTATGATCATCTTATTAAAGATTGTGACTATTATGAAAAACAGATGGGTTTATATGCTTATCAAAATAGGTCTGTATGGAAAAATGTCAATGATATTCCCCCTTATATTCCTCAAGCAGCAAGGAGAACTTCAGTTGCTACTAGCAAGCCAGTTTCTGCTGGTAAGCCTATTGCTGCTGATAAGTTCATTCCTGCTGATAAGCCTGTTGCTGCTGCTTATTCAGTTCCTGCCGGTAGGATCAATCCTGCTGGTTGGAAAAGCAATACTGCTAGACCTTTCAGCAGACCTACTAGCACTTACTTTCAAAATGATATGAGACCTGTTTATTTTGACACCTTGCACAAGGGTGGGGCAAGATGGAAAACTATTGTTAAGTCCTCAGCAGGTTGTTCTTGGAGAATCAATAACCAACATATGAAAATGGGGTCCAAGATCAATGGTGGATCTCATCAATCTCCAGGGTTTAATTCTTATTGATCCACTAGGCAGGCTCAAGTCAGAAATGGCTTGGGTCTCTCTTGTATCTAATGTTGTATATGTATTCTTTGTATCAGGATTTTCCTTTTAGAAGTAAAGATGTTGGCATTGTTGACAGTGGGTGTTCCAGGAGTATGACAGGAAATTTAGAAAGACTGCATGACTTTGTGCCTTTGAATGGAGGTACTGTGACTTTTGGAGGAGGAGATGGCATAATTACTGGGAAGGGAACTATCAAAACTGCCAAGCTGGACTTTGAAGATGTTCTTTATGTGAAGGAACTCCAAAACTTTAATTTGTTCTCTGTCTCTCAAATTTGTGACAAGAAGAACAGTGTTCTCTTCACTGAGACTGATTGCTTTGTGTTGCCCAAAGACTTCAAGTTGCCGGATGAAAGTCAGGTTGAACTCAAAGTTCCAAGGACTTACAACCTTTACAGTTTCAATCTAAGTGATGTTCAGCCTGAGGGTTCTCTTGCTTGTCTGGTGGCAAAAGCTTCTGTGGATGAATCTAATAAATGGCACAGAAGAATGGCTCATGTGAATTTCAAGACCATTAACAAGTTGGCCAAGAATGGTTTGGTTCAAGGACTTCCTCTCAATATCTTCTCTAATGAACACAATTGTGTTGCCTGCAACAAAGGAAAGCAACACAAAGCTTCATACAAGGCCATAACTACTGTGAGCAACATTTCTGAGCCTTTGCAGCTTCTCCATACGGATCTCTTTGGTCCTACTTCTATCAGAAGTATTGATCACAAGTATTACTGCCTGGTGATTACAGATGATTTTAGCAGGTTTTCTTGGACTTTCTTTTTGGGTACTAAAGATGAATCTTATCCAGTTATTAGGGATTTTATTGCTTTAATAGAAAATCAGCTAAGTAAAAAGGTTAAGTCTATAAGGTGTGATAATGGCACAGAGTTTAAGAATTCTAATCTTATAGAACTCTGTGGGAGTAAGGGGATAAAAAGGGACTATAGTAATGCTAGAACTCCACAACAAAATGGGGTTGCAGAAAGGAAAAATAGGACCCTAATAGAAGCAGCTAGGACTATGTTAGCTGAATCTAAGATGCCCACTATGTTTTGGACTGAAGCAGTATGTACTGCTTGTTATGTGTTGAATAGGGTATCTATTACTAGTCCTCATAATAAAACACCATATGAGCTTTTATCTGGGAAGGTTCCAAACATTAGTTATCTTAAACCTTTTGGATGTCATGTCACTATATTGAACACTAGTGATTACCTAGGCAAGTTTGATGGGAAGGCTGATGAAGGGTTTATTGTTGGGTATTCTGCTCATAGTAAAGCCTATAGGGTTTATAATATGTCTTCTAAGAGAATAGAAGAAACTCTCAACTTAAGATATCTTGAGGATAAACCTAATTTGCAGGGTGCAGGTCCAGAATGGTACTTTGATCTGGATTATCTGACTGACACCTTAGGTTATAATAGATTCAAATCAAATCTATCTGTTGGTACCATGTTTCTCAAACTAACAATGCAGGTACCTCAGATGATGATTCTGATTCAGAGAGTGATGAACGACCTATAGTTGTTCCTTCTTTTCCCTCTAACAACATTTCAGGTTCAAAGCTCAAAGATTCTTCTGATATGGATGGAGGTGATTCTAGTTTTGCAGAAGATCTTGCTAGGCTTCAAAGACAAGAGTATAATGCCAAGAAAGCTGCTGAAATGTTTGGTTCCGGGTTTTCTAAAGAAACAGAGGAGATTTTGAGAAATGCTGAAGCTGAAGTTCGAAGGGAACTGAATTCGACTGGTGGTATTCCTGTTCCTGCTGCTACCATTTCTACTGGTAGTGGATCTGTTCCTGCCGATTCTTCTAAAGCTTCTGATGTCTCCATTCCTACTGATGTTCCTGTGTCTTCTCCACCTGTTGACTCTTTGGGTATTGATAATTCTCCTGAAAGATTTCCAATCCCTTCTGATCTTGGAAATTCAGTCTCTTCAAGAGATAAGCTGGATGATCCTCATCATCAGTCTAGAACAGGCATTTTCACTTCTTCCTCATATGATGATGACTTCAACCCCTCAATTACTAATCAGGCATCCTCCATTGATTTCAATCCTATCGTTACCAAGAGGATCAATACAGTTCATCCTCAGTCTTTGATTCTTGGAGATCTCAATTCCCCTGTTCAGACAAGAAGTAAACTACTTCAACCCAAGTTTGGAGAATCTGCTTTTCTCAGTTATATACAGGATCAGTTAAGGAGCAATCATACTGATTACTTACATTGTCTCTATGCTTGTTTCTTATCTCAAGTTGAACCAAGTAGTATAGCTCAAGCTCTTGCTAATGATGATTGGGTTGAGGCTATGCAAGAGGAAATGCAGCAGTTCCTAAATCAGAAAGTATGGATGTTGGTACCTTTGCCTGCAGAAAAGCATGCTATTTGAACTAAATGGATTCTAAAGAATAAAAGGGATGCTAGGGGAATTGTGGTTCGAAATAAAGCTAGGTTGGTAGCTCAAGGTCATAGACAAGAAGAGGGGATTGATTATGATGAGGTGTTTGCACCAGTGGCAAGAGTTGAAGCTATCCGATTATTCTTGGCTTTTGCTTCCTTTATGGGGTTTGTAGTATATCAGATGGATGTGAAGAGTGCATTTTTGTATGGAAGGATTGAGGAAGAGGTTTATGTTACTCAACCACAGGGATTTGTGGATCCTCAGAATCCTGATTTGGTTTACAAAGTGGTTAAAGCACTTTATGGTCTTCATCAAGCACCAAGGGCCTGGTATGCAAGGCTTTCAGCCTTTTTGCTAAAACATGGTTACAGAAGAGGGGCTATTGATAAAACTCTTTTTATCAGAAAGAACTTCAAAGATATCATTCTGGTACAAGTTTATGTAGATGATATCATCTTTGGTTCCACTAATGAAGCCTGGTGCAGGGAATTTGAAGAATTGATGAAGAGTGAATTTGAGATGAGTGCTATGGGTGAAATGACTTTCTTCTTGGGACTTCAGGTTAAGCAGAAACCAGATGGGATCTTTATCTGCCAGGAGAAGTATGTTTATGACATACTTAAGAAGTTTGATATGGAAAATGTGAAGACTGCCACAACTCCTTTTGAACCTCCAAAGCCTAAAATCTAATAATGAACCGGATGCTGCTGTTAATGTTCATCTATACAGGTCCATGATTGGATCACTCATGTATTTGACAGCTTCAAGACCTGATATCATGTTTGCTGTTGGTGCATGTGCTAGACATCAGGTTACACCATTGACTTCTAACCTAAATGCAGTTAAGAGAATCTTCAAGTATTTGAAAGGACAGCCAAAGATGGGCCTTTGGTATCCCAAAGATTCTCCTTTTGTGTTGGAAGCCTATAGTGACAGTGATTATGCTGGGGCTAACTTTGATAGGAAGTCAACTACTGGAAGCTGTCAGTTTCTGGGTAGGACGTTGGTTTCTTGGCAGTGCAAGAAGCAGACTATTGTGGCCACATCTTCTACTGAGGCAGAATATGTTGCTGCTGCTAGTTGCTGTGGACAGGTTCTTTGGATGCAAAATCAGCTGTTGGATTATGAGTTCAACTTCATGAACACTAAGATCTTTATTGATAACCAAAGCACCATGTGCATTGTTAAAAATCCTGTTTATCATCAAAGGACAAAGCATATTGAGATTCGACACCATTTCATAAGAGATGCTTATGAAAAGCATCTTATTCAGGTGCTTAAGATTCATAGTGATGACAATGTGGCTGATCTGCTGACCAAGGCTTTTGATGGACCAAGGTTTAAACATTTGGTGGTCCATATTGGGATGGTAAATCCCTAGATACTGAGTTTGAGGGGAGGATGAAGCTTAAGGGGAGGCTTATTCTTGTTGTTGTATATATTTCTATCTTTCTTTTGGTTTCTTTTCTTATTTTCTTTCTTTTATTTAGGTTTGTTTCTGATTTCTTTTTCTTAGTTCCAAAAAAAAAAAAAAAAAAAAATTGTATATCTTGTGTGCTAATAAGTTGGTTTTGAGCAACACCTTGCAGGTACAGTGTTGGTGTTTACACCTTCACCTTAAATGGTATTCAACTCACCATGTCTTGCAGACAAGAAAGAGTTGGCTCACCATGAGGGTACGGCTCTAGTGTGATTATCAAATCCGTTGATAGCTGTAATAGCTTGCTCAAAGCTATAGGGTACTTCAACTCACCCATGATTCAGTTCTGAGAGTTGAAAATGGTTCTCAATTCACCATGGATGTAACCCTTTATGGGATCCAAAGAATTGGCTAGTCCACAAAAGTATGGTTTGTGGTAAAGACACTTGGTATCCATATTTGGTATTCAATTCACCAAGGTTTGCTGAAACCTAAGAATTGAATAGTCCTGAGCAAACGGCTATAGGTAAAGACAAGTCAAATCCGTTTATAGTTGCTGATTTGCTAATAAATCAGATGGTTATCAATGTACCATGGTCTAACACACCTAAACATTGGCTACTCCAGTAGTGATGGCTATTGGTAAAGAGACATCAAATCCATTAATTTTCAATGATTCACCTCTCACAGGAGTTAACACACCTGGATGTGATGAGAATAGTATGAAACTTAAGTGATTTGATGTACATATTGTCATAGTAGCAGTCAAGCTCAAGTGAATGTTATGGTGACCAGTTTACATGTTTTGAAGAAGATTTCCTATTGCTGCTGAACTATTGAAGTTGCTGCTATAGATGTTGGAATCTTGCAGGTTCTAGATGTTGCTGCTGGTTACTACTTATTGCTGCTGCTAATTCGCAATCCTCAAGCCTGAGAAGTTAAAGCTCTATCACGTTGGAATCTTGCAGGTTAACCTAGTCAACCTCAAGATTAGGGGAGGATTGTTAGGATCTCTGAGAAATAAGGAATTTCTCATTGCTGCCGATAGTGAAGCTGGTTCCTGCCAATAGTTATTCATTGTTGCTGCGGTTGGTTCCTGCCGATAGTTTAAGTTTGTTTCTGCCGATAGTGTTTATTCCTGCGGATATTATAGTTTGTTATCCGTATGTTTAGTAAGGTTGTTAGCTTTATTTTTAGAAGAGATCATGTTTATCTCTTTACACATTTTCTTGTAAGACGGGTTAGGTTTAGGGTTTCTTATCATTATAAAAGAAACATCCCGTCCATGAGTTCAATGTACCTTTGACGATTACAATATTCAATAACATAATTCTTAGTTCATAGTCTGATCCATATAGGATCATTGTCTTTTCTTCTTTAATATTCTTGTTGTTTAGTTTCCGCATAAACACAAGTCTTACACCTAGAGGTTCTCGTTTAACCAAGCTCAATCAAGCTCGAAGTACTCGATCCTACAAGGTCATCAGGGAAACTGAGCAGGTTATAAGGGGGGAACAACTCCTCAAACTTTAGGCTGACCGAATCAAAGAACACAATCTTAAGGTCAAGCTCAATAATGAAAGGAAGAGGAAAACCTATGAGAAGTATATGTGGTACATGACGAAGACAAAGGGTGAAGGTCCCATAATTGTCATGACAATTCATAACATGAAGCCCATAAGCATTACTATTCATAAAGGGCCAAGGAAGTCTGAGAAGAACACACCCTTCAAATTCTCAGATTATGGGCTCAAGGAATGGGACATGATGGGGGCCATCCTGAGGAAGAAGCAGAATAGGATCGTTCCTGACCTTCTGGCTACCCTAAACAACAAGTATTAGGAACTGGAAAGGGTGGCCAAGAGCTTGGGAATAGATCATGAGAAGGCACTTGCTTCTCACGGACTTGCAATTCCTGAACTAACTCAGAAGACTGGGAAGAAGAGGAAAGCTATAGGTTAAGAACCTGAATAATTCATAGCTGCCCTTCACTGTAATAGGATTCCTCCTGAAGGGGTCAAGTTAGTTCCCAACAAAGTAATCAAGCTTCCTGAGTATGGTATCTTCTCCGTCGATGAGTTTGGCCAACATGCCTTTCAAAGAGTCAGTGACATAAACATGGTGGAAAAAACAACTCTTCTTGCATATAAACTGATGGCACTTCACGTAAAGATCCCTAAAAATGAAGAGCTTATAAGGCTGATGGACAAGATGATGAATGAAAGACCCGACAAGGAGAAGTTGGTGTCTAAGAAGGCTAAGTTAGAGCTCATGGGAATTATGGAAGCCTGAGTACATATCCCTGAGCATTATGTTTAGATTATAGGAACTGATGTAATGAAATGAATAAAATGATGGCCCACGTTTTGTTATATCATTGTTCTTTATTAGCTTTCTAGTATACTCAGTGTGAGAAGAAGCCCATTTGCTCACTCACACTGATCAAAACACTTAGGCTTAATTTATATCCAAATAGGGGGAGATTGTTGGGTCCATTCAGTACCCAAGCGTCCTGAGAACAAGGATTTGAATACAAATTAGCCCAAGTGTTAAACAACCGTGAACGCTCTCAGGTCACTGAGTGAACAGTTACTCAGTGAGTTATCTTCAGGATGCTTAGGACGAGTCTAAGAAGAAAGATTCACCATTCAGGGAGGCGGAACTCCCTGAGTGTCACTTAAGCCAAAGAAGAAGATAATGGGTTCAGTGAGTGATGACAATAACTCACTGAATCCCAGTCTCCTCAACAACTATAAAGAATGAAGATGAAGACTGAAGACCAAGACTGAAGAACCTGAAGTCTGAAAGAAAGGCGGGATAAGGCGGGAAGAGTTTGAAAAGATAAGGAGAAGTCCTTATCAGGCCAAAGTCAAACTTTCCCTGAAAGGCTTAAGAACAAGAACAGCGTTATCACTGGTACTCAAAAAGCAGAATTAACTTATAGCCCAAATAGGTTCTTGTAACAAGGAAAAAATACGTCAGTATTTTGTCCTGACTAGCTAGGTCATTATGTTTGTCTTTTTAGTCACGGGTGCTCTTTTATACTTGTGTATAAATAGGATCATAAGGGAGAAAAGTGGACAAGTTTTGTGCACTTAATGCTTAGACATTCACAAAACCACTTTTCTCCCCTAAAGAGCAACCTAGTCCCTAAGATAGCTCAGTGGTTCATTCATAGTTGCCACTCAAGCATAGCTTGAGTTTAGTGAGGAGAACATACCATACCTTGTCATTTCAATCCCAAGTGTTAATTCCGCTAACACTTGGGTATAGATTCTTTTGATTAATTTCTAATAAGAATTTAAACGTTGAAAAACTTGTGTTTTTATCATTTATGTTTTACTTATTTGTTTAAATTAATCAATACATTACTCAGTCATGGAACATGATTAGGTTAACTTTGTAGTTAAATCTAATTGTGTAACGGGAAGAACAGCTACTGATAGCCTTACACATTTGATCAAACCAATGTGGTTGTTTTGCAGGAAGTGGGAAAGATTGCATTGGTTGTAGGTGGTATGGTTGTTGTTGTGGGTGGAATTGATGTTGTTGCATGAATAGTTGTTGTTGAGGATACTGTTGTTGTTAAGGATACTGTTGTTATTGAGGATAAAAGTAATTGTAGTGCAGTGGTTGAGACATTATGTAGATGTAAAGTAACTTGTGTGGATGATGGATCTTTTAGGATAAAGAAGGTTGTTTTTGTAGTTTAGATGTTTTAGTAACAATCTAAGTAGAAGATGCTGATAAAAATCCTTACTCGAAGAATTATTTTCTTACTCGAAGAAATGTTTATTAAGAAGTATATAGTCCTGTAGTTGAAGAAATTAAAATCTTAAAAGTTCTAATTTCCTAACTCAGAAAGTATAAACAGAACTTGCTTACTCGAAATATATTCTTCAAATGATTCGCCCAGCTTTAGTCCTCTATCGTACTTGTTATTATTATTTTTAGTCCCTGAGTAATAAATAAACTTCGTATCCATTTGCCACTTTCAGCCCCTGGACTTCAACTCATTTGCGCCCAAGGTATAAGTTACGGCGTAAGTCCAATATAACTTACGCCGTAAGTCTTCGTCAGCATGAGTTATCGACATGTATATCTACTATTACGGCGTAACTAAATCGCAAGTTACACTGAAAACCTTCACACTTGGTCACTACGGCGTAACCTCAAGGTAGGTTACGATCGTAGAACTCTCGTTAACATTTCTTCCATTTCTACGCCGTAACCTATTAATTGGTTACGGCGTAACCTTCATAGCTCTTGAATATGGCTAACTCCATGGATATCTACGATGTAACCTCAATAACCAAGCTACGCCATAACTTTCTTGGTACTTAGAAAATTCCTTGGCCTTATGGCCTTTTCTCGCATCTTTTCCGTTCCAACGCCTCTATTTACCTGAAATACAAATATGAACGAATATGAACGAATTAAGTACCATATTAATATAAATAAGGCAATAAAAACAGGAATTTGATATACAAAATATCAAGCTAATTTGATGTTATCAAATATCCCCCCGCTTGAACTCTACTTGCCCTCAAGTAGACATTTTAAATCATTTCTAAAAAGATATCTCCCAAGATTTCTTGGAAGATATGAGTTTAAAAATTACCTAAGCTAGAAATTTCCAAACCGAGCACCTCACGAAAAGGTAATTGAAATCACACTCATCTCTCACTAATCTATGTGTTTATTGTTTTTGGGTGATCACTCAACTCCTCAGTCATGGCAAGTATTCTATCAAAAGGCTAATGGGTTGACACAACAATAAGGCTTACGGGGTGAGTCAATCTTTACCAATACCATTTTTCCAGAAAAGGCGACAAAGCCACAAATGGTCGCCCAAATCTATGAACGAGACACCTATGACTGCTTAATTCCTTAACTCGAATAAGCTAAAGGTAAGGAATGATAAGGGTAGGATAAAGACATGGAAAAACATTTAATAGGTGTAAATAAAAAGACACGAAACAAATAGTTTCCTAAGTCAACAATCGCCCCGTCACTCACTACAAAAAAACAGGCTTTCAGAGACTGAATTTATAGGGACTGATATATCAGTCGCTGATACATAGCATCGGTAACTGAAACATCAGTTACTGATACTTTTAAGGACTGACCTTTTATTGACTAATTGCGGCGACTAAAAATCAGTCCTCGATTCAGTGACCCCATATCTGAGACTAAATTTCAGTTACTAATATGCCTGTACGGGAATAAAATTTGGAGGCAAATTTGTTAGTGACTGAATAAGGGTGACAATTCAGTCCCTAGTACATGTACATCATATCTAAGACTAAATTTCAGTTACAAATATATTTGCGCAATAAAAAATTTTGGCAGAAAATTTGTTAGTGACTGAATTATAGTCACAGTTCGGTCCCTAATACATGGAGATCATAGCTAAGACTAAGTTTCAGTTACAAATATGTCTACACAATAAAAAGGTTTGGAGCGAAATTTTTTAGTGACTGAATTTCAGTCACAGCTGCGTCCCTATTACATGGACATCATACCTAAGACTAAAATTCAGTTACAAATATGTTTGCGCTATAAAAAAAGTTTGGAGTGACTGAATTTCAATCACGACTCAGTCCCTAATACATGGACATCATAGCTATGACTAAATTTCAGTTACAAATACGTATGCAAAATAAAAAGGTTTGGAGAGACAATTATTTGTGCACTACTACACAAAAGGTCAAAGAGATCAGTAAATAGAGACTGGTTAGGAAAAAACCCGGTATTTAAAAAAATATTTACACCTAGATTTAAAATATTAAAGATAAAAGACTTTAGTAATTTCACAAAACCCTGTTTCTATCTACCAAAATTATTAAGCGGGGTTTTTTTCCCTCTTTTATCACTTTCACTATTTTGAAATCAATTTCACTATTTTGAAATCACTTTCAATATTCCTCTCTCAACACACACAAACCAGCCAATACCTTTGTTGGTTCGATTATGATCGTGGGTCACTATCTAATTCTTGCCATTCCGAGTTGATTTATCTATAATTCAGGTACTTTAATTTGTTTTATCTTCGATTTCATATGATCTTTTAGTTGCTTTCTTGAATCTTTCCATGCTCTTTGATGACATCCGAAATGGGGGCTCCTGATCGAAATCCGAAAATTAGGGTTCCTGGTCCTATGCCAAAATTAGGATTTTTTAAATTTGTTAATTAAATTATGAATTAGGGTTCTACATGAGTGTTTATAACTTAGTTGTTATCTTCAATTAATCAATTTCAAACACTACTCGTGTACCACTATTGTTAAATTGACATATTCTCAAAATATACACGACCACATAAACCTATCGGCACTGTTGAGGAGATGTCAATTTTGACCCTTTCCAACCCTTTCCCTGGCCACCCACAAAATCGATGTGTATCTAGTGAGGTTTGAACCTCAGACTTGTTGTGAGGATATCAGGGTGTGCACCTAACCACCAAGTCACCTTGATGGTGGTTATCAGATGCACTTCAGATTGCTGGAAATGCAGATCCTGATGGTAGGCACTGATGTCATTTGTCTATTTAGTAGAATGAGTGGTTGTTGATCAAGTCCATCTTTTAAACATGGCTTCTCTTCTTTTTGTGCTTTCAGGTCTGCGAACAATTGGTGTGATCACAAAGGTGTAATACATGATTTCATATTTCTTGTTTTCTAGTTTCTCATCCTTTATTTAGTATTCGTCATTGCTGAAGTGTGTTTATTCTTTTTGGTGCTTTAGTTGGATATTATGGACAGAGGTACAGATGCTCGTAATTTTTTGCTTGGAAAAGTGATTCCCCTTCGACTTGGCTATATTGGTGTTGTAAATCGTAGTCAAGAGGTAATGTTATTGTTTTTCCGAGTTCTTACAATGTAAGTGGAGGCTGATTATTTTCTATGTATTTCATGTGGTAGTAGTCCTAAGGAAGCTTCCTACTTTCTACTTGTGTCACTTGTGTGGAAGTTGTATATTGTTAGTGTATTAAGATTGCCAAAGTAAAGAACTTGAACAACTATGATAGTTTTGCCAAAATAAAATATCTCAAATAAATGTGGTAGTTGTACTGAACTAAATATACTTTAATGGTTTAACACTGTGGTAGATTTCTTGATGTTCAATTTCACAATGATTGCCACTCTTCCTTAAAACAGGACATCATGCTCAACCGAACTATTAAGGATGCACTAGTGGCTGAGGAGAAATTCTTTCGCAGCCGCCCGGTATGACGCATTCTCCTCCACCTTTGACTATGTATCAAATATGTTTTTTCAGCTTGTTTAGCTAGTTTTCACAATGTGTAGGTCTATAATGAGCTCGCAGATCGTTGCGGCGTGCCACAGCTAGCAAAAAAATTAAACCAGGTAAGATCACGATAGGGTGGAATTGGGATATTTTTGCATTATGCCCTGGATCATTATAAGTGGTCATTTTTCACTGAACCCAGATTTTTGTATGCATATTCGCATAAACTTATACAGATTATTTGTTGGGTGAATGAGGTTTTCTACAATCAATCTCCGACTAAACCTCAAATTGACTCTTGATTTCTTTGCAGATTTTGGTGCAACATATCAAAACAGTGCTGCCATGGTTGAAATCACGTATTAGTCATGCTTTAGTTTCTGTAGCCAAAGAACATGCTAGTTACGGAGAAATTACAGAGTCAAAGGTATATAATATGCTTATCAAACCTATTTTCTAGTCAACCCTTGGAAATTTTTTAGTTAAACATTGTGATTTTTCTCAATTATTGAGGATACAAACAGCTTCAGTCAAGGTGGGTTTGAGCAGGATTTTTGCACTGCTGTTTGAGGCATATATGAATATATAGACACGGGGTTCTATTCAGTAGGCATTGTTTTTCCTTTTAACATTTGCTTTGTAATGATTTATAGGCTGGCATGGGAGCTCTTCTTCTAAGTATACTTTCAAAGTACTCAGAATGTGATGCTCTTCTTCAGTTTTGGTTTCCTAACTTCTTCTTCTACACATGTAAGCCTATTTTTTTGATTCCGGATCTCATAGATGATCTTGTTGATTCATTTAAACAGCCTTCTCTTCAATGATTGAGGGGAAGAATGAAGAGATGTCAACATCTGAGCTATCCGGAGGAGCAAGAATACACTATATTTCCAGTCAATTTTTGTGAAGAGTTTGGAGGTGAGTCTTTAGTTGAGTTTATTGATGGATGCATATGTCCATTCGGCATTACAGCTTTTTTGTTGGTTGATTTGTCTGTTATAGCATAACTTCCTAATATCAAAGACCATTTATACCCATCTAACTTTGGTTTCAAGTCATATACGTATCTAACAGACCTACTGATGCAGGAGGTTGATCCTTGCGAAGACTTGACTGATGATGACATCCGAACTGCTATACAGAACGCGACTGGTCCTAGATCTGCATTATTTGTGCTTGAAGTAGGTCTTACTCTGTTCTTTCAGTTGTTTATGTCTTCAGACTATGTTCTTTCAGTTGTTTTGCCACTCACCTGAGCAACCTGTTTACATTATACTATCGACAAGAGTCGCAGGCAAGTCCAATATAATTAATGTTTTTTCACAATCCTGTCTATCTTAGTACAATGATTTAGCTTACAAGCCTTAGTCGTAAATATGATTAAAGAGGATATATAGTTTCAATAATAAGTTGTTTTCTTTTAACTTTACACATTTGACCCGTTAGAGGTGAAGTATAACTCAAACCGACCTGTTTGTACAGAGATGGGCCTAAACTGCTACCTCTATTTGCTATGAAAATCTTTAGTCTCTTAGCAAAATACTTATCAATATATGATTTTCATGACAGGGTAGTTTTTCTTCATTGGTGAAATCGCTAAGTGCAGTGTATCGAGTTGCTTACAGAGATAGAAGTCTGATTGGATTTTGATGATGAAATGTTGCCACTAGAAATGGATCTAATCCTGAGTACAATAAGTGCAATGTCACATGATGTAGAGAGTGCAATGGAAACCACTAATTATGACAACCGATATATCTAGGAAGTAAGCAACACCCACGGAAGATGGTGTATAAAATCAGCAACCAACCAAAAAAGAACCTTTGATGGGCTATTGTTATCAAGGTAAATTACATGCTTTACTTATTATTCCTTCACATGGCTATTTAAAACTGGATTTTTTGATTTAGATCTGAGATATAGAACTAAGCAACCGATATATCTCAGATATAGAACTAAATCACATGCTTTGTGGCATGTTATTTGGTACCAGGCGGATCCCTACTTGAGTTTGATCCCTACTTGAGTTTGATTGAAGATTGCAAGCTCACTATTGGACCTGGATCAGGTAGTATAAGTTTTGGGTCTAAGGAAGACGATAGGGCAGCTCTGAAATCCCTTTCGTAATTAAAGTTCAGAGAGGATCAGTCAATAGAATCATTGGCTGCTACAATTTTGAAACACTTGAAAGTACAAACATGCCTTCACTAGCGACAGCCGAGACTGAGGACCTTTTGAGGGTCAATCAGTTATTAGATTCAGTAAGTCTTGTGGTTGTGTGAATCTTTCAGTAATTGATCGTAGTCAACAAGAATATCCATGTATGTTGAACACTTGTAGCGAATGGCATTTGTATGTTTAAGTTATTGTTTGCTATAAATAAAATTGTTTCGGTTCATCGATGTATTTTTTAATTTTGTTTGTACATAATGTGTTTGGTTACACAGATTATGTAAAAAGTCTGAATGTATTTTTTTTTTAAAACAAATGGATTTTGGTACGGTTTAGTAGGAAACCGTACCAAAAAACAAAATATTAGTTACCAAAGCCTTTTAACAGAGAATGATTTGGTGATGATTTGAAACTAATTTTCAGTCACCAAAAGTAGCAAATCATAGACTGAAATCGTTTGTATTCTGTGACTGACAATCAGTCTTTAAAGTTTTTCATCGGAGACTAATCAGTTTTTAAATCCTATTATTAGAGACTAATTTGGTACGGTAATTTACAAAACAACGAAACGTATTAGGGACTATAAACAATGTTTATGGACTAATTTTTAGTCCCTAAATCCATGTGTTAGTAACTGATCTAACATAGTATTGGCGACTGACTTTTCAGTCGCCGATAATATGCATTGGGGACTGAAATAACATGATACCAACCCATAGAAATAAGGACTGACTTTTTTATTTTGGAGACTGATCTCTGGTCCTCGTTGGTTCGATACAACAAGGACTGAATTTCAGTTGATAACGTCACTTTCCGTAACTAAGCTTCTATCACTGATTAGTGACTAGCAAAATCAGTCCTTGATAGACCATCCGTAACTGATCATGGTGTATCGGAGACTGATTTTTCAGTCTCCGAAAGCCTGTTTTTTTGTAGTGACTAGTCGCATTCAATCCCATAGCAAAAACCGAGAGTCAAGAGTCAAGGGGTCTTCAATATCAATACACGAGTTAATGCATATAAAATGTAGTGTGGTACCTCATAATCAGCATATACTAGGCAAAAAGATGCATCAACTCGGCCTTCATCATCAATGAAAAATTTTATGTGCTCTAAAAATTTTAAAATTTGGGTAAAATTAGCACATATTTTGACAAAAACATAAAATTTCTCATTTCTATCTACCTTCCCCCACTTGAGATGTACAATGCCCCCATTGTACAAATTGAAACTTAAATAGAAAGGAGAAATAGAAATGACACGGGTTTATAAGTGTGATCCGTGAAAACATATCAAAACGGATAAATCAAAAATATAAAAGCTGCGCAAGGCGGGAATACTTACCACAATACTACGACACATAAGTTGATTTATATTACAATCAGCTATAAACAAACTAATAAACAAACTCTTGCTTGCATACTATATAATTTTTTATTTTATTTATTTATTTTTTTTTTATGCAAGACAAGGTATACACATGACGAAATAAGAAATAAAAATGATACGAACATATAAAAGCATCCCCCCACTTAAGATTAACTACCATCTAACCAGAATTACTTCCAATACCCCTTATTCAAAACCCGCGACTTCCACCAGTGGGGCCAAAATTAACTAACAGCGACCGGACCATGGACTTAAAGAAACTATAGGGTAGGCTAGGAGATAGGTGTAACGAAACAACATATATTGGCTGAACAAAATGAAAAGATTGGCTCAGATGGGTTTACTAGGGGTAGGGCTGAGCAAACCACCCGAACGGACCGGACCGACCACATTCGGTCTGGTCCTCGGTCTCGGCTTTTGGGCTAATTCGGTCTCGGTCTTGGTCGGTCCAGTCCGTTTCGGACCACAAACCGACTATTTTTCCTTGTTGGACCGGACCGACAGAGGGACCGACCGAGACCGGACCGGACCGGACCAACCATATTCGGTCCGGTCCTCGGTCTCGGCTTTTGGGCTAATTCGGTCTCAGTCTTGGTCGGTCCAGTCCGATCCGGGACCGATACTCAGCCCTAACTAGGGTATCTTGCACTAATAGTAAGTGCAACAAAAAGGGTTTCACAAGGGGATTGACTAATCAAGGTGAGAAGTCAATATACACAAACATAATAAATGGATGGGCTATTTGGGTTAATCCTAAAAATTGCCTTTATTCCAAGCTGTACACCAAGTTACATCAGTGTAATGCTCAACGGAAAGGCTTATCCTCACATAATGTACATATAGGGTAGGTGTGCTCAGTCTAGAGTAAACTAGTTAAGTAATGAAAAACATGTCAAAATTTTAAAAATGAAACACTTTTCACTAAAAACTAGAAAAATAAAGGCAAGTAAAATCAAGTGGGTGTTTATTTCTAATCTCTTCCCCCCACTTGGGTCATACTAAGCATATAAAGTAAAAATAAGAAGGGTTAGAAATGGAACGAAAAACTCCCCTGGATTTGATCGGAATGATCGAAGATACACGTGTAAACGTGTCTCGCCTTGAGATCCATGAGCAAACTTTAATTTCCTGAATTCACTTAAACTACCCAATGCATCATACTAGAAAAACAACAAGTAATAAAAATAAATAAAATGAAAACTCCTAACTCACTTTTGTAGGAATCACGGTTGCATTTAGCATATGCAACAAGCCTTTTAAACCACTCGGTGTCCCGAGTGGACGAGTGAAGTCTTGTGAGGGTTTACAGGGAACACACCCACAAAGTTCATTTACTACCAAAAATACACAAACTTGGTAATAGTTTTTGAAAATGGTTTACTACAGGAAGAAGTTACAGCGTAACTTCATCTACTGAGTTACGCCGTAAGTAAAGTGACCTGACAATTAACGCGTGCTGGCAAGTAGTTACGGCGTAACCACAAAGATGCAGTTACGCCGTAGAAACTTTTTGATGAAAATTCTAGAAAACTTGACTTCTTTAGACCATTAAGCAGTCCTTCCAGCACTTCTCCTGCATTCCTTCATTGTAGAAACCTGCGAAAAATGATGCACAAACATACCAAACATAAAATCCTATAAAATCTAAAGCTAAATGAAAAATAAAAATAAAAAGATGTGCATGGGGTGCCTCCCACGAAGCGCTTGTTTTTGTTCGAGTCATAAGCTTGACTCCACCCTTATTTACTAAGTCAAAGGGTGTTCATCCCCTCACTTGAAATCAAGTGTGGGTGAAAATAGCAATAAACACTGTGAGGGTGTGAGTTTGCTATTGGATAGGGAAATGATGAATTATAGTCATACCTTAAAGGAGATGTCATTTCCCTTCCTACCTTACCCGTATTGATTGATGCATTTGATGGTTTGAACACTCCATGTTGTGGTTGAATGATTGGCTTCCATGCCTCATTTGCCTCCTTGTTATTCACAGTAGTGTCCAAGATTATGCCTCCTAATTCCTTCTCAAGCTCAACCAAAATTGGTTCAGTAGCCGGTGCTACATAACCATTATCGGGTGATGTGATAAGCATGGTTTATGAGGTTAATGGTTGCTCTATGTCATCCATAATTTCTGCAACCTGTATGGGAAAACTAGCAAGATCGTTAGTGATAGGAATGAAAGAGGAGTTAGAAGTGTTACCATCTTTTGTTGTAGTTGATTCCATGTTAGTTTGTGGAATTGCATCTTCATCATGTAAGCTCCTTGCTTCTATTTTCTTTGGTTGATCCTTTCTTGTTTCTTCATTCCCCACATCCTTTAATTGATTAGGATATGTAACCGCCGGAAGGTACGATTGCATGACCGGCTTTAGGTTAGGTTCGGCTTGCACGGTAGGTATTAGTAGTTTCCTAAGCCTTTCTACATCTTCAATTGGGATATCCCAAAAATCATCTATATCCCATTCATCACATTCCTCTTGGACATCCTCTTTCTCCCTTGTAGTGTCGATATTGACCTTATCTATATCCTATTCACAAACACTAGCAAAAATATTAGTAAAAGGAGAAATAGGAATGTCAAGAAGGTCCTTACTTTCATGGTTTATATCCCTAAATTCTTCATTATCACACCCATTATGAATCTCCTCTTGTTTCATTCTTTGAAGGTTTTCAGCTCTAATTCTGAACAATTCATCCAACCCTTTTGCTATCATCAATTCTCTATCTTCAGGTTGAGGATCAGGTGAGTTTTGCAAATAATCGCTAAAATTGGAACTAAAACCGCGAGTGTGATTATTCCCTTGACATTGCTTGGCCATGTATAATTCATATTCATCAATGGTAATGTTGTCAATGTCTACTTCATCATACTCTGCAGGAGATACAAAACCAGCTTTGGTGTATGGTCGAGGAAATTGAACGATGGGTTCTGGAGGAGACGATCTAGTAGTAGCCTCCTTAGACATGAATTCCTTCCAAAAGTTGTCAATCTCAATCTCCTTGTCTGAATCCAGATATTCCAAAGCTTCAGTTTTCATATGGATAAAAGGATCAAAATACAACCCCTCATACCTTTTAGACACGCCCATAATCATTGGACTCAAAAATGCAGAACCGGCCTTGTTATATGGTTACGGAGTTTGAGAGGAAGGTTTTGGAGTGGGCGATCTTGCAAGAGCACTCCTTGATCGAAGATTCCTCATGAATGTACTATTCTTTTTGCGCTCATACTCCAAATATTCATTATTGTCATGTTATCAATACCAGCTCCATCTCCATCATTTCTTGAAATACAAAAAAGAAACAAAGAAAAAAGGAAGGGAGAAAGAAAACAGAAATCCTAAGAGCAAAAAGTAAATAAAAATATTACAAAAACTTAAATTAAAACCCTATTTAGCTCCCCGGCAGTGGCGCCAAAAACTTGATGCAGGATTTCTGACCAGGTTTTAATATATATAAGTTCTCGTCTACTTATGGTCTACCTTATGCACTAACGGGCAATGTACCCGGTCGTGTGTAGTGTAGTAATCGGTAAAACCGAGGTCGTCCCAAGAGCTATGCGTGTGGATCTAATTTAAGTTCTAGTGTCACTGGTTTTAAATGGGGTTTTGAATAAATTAATTATAAAATTAAAGAAATGAAATAAAATAAAAGCAATTAAACGTGGAAAAGATATCAATAGGGAGAAATGTGATATCCTAGTTACTAATCTTGCTATACTATGACTACATTTTCTAATTAATGTTTTCTATCGCTCCACATGGGGTTTAAGTCACTAGACTCAGTTGGTCAATTCGTCTAGTCCTATCTTCCATAGCGTCCTATTCCATAACCTAATGATTACAAGAGTTCATGGGTTTACCCTGTGAAAGACTCATTAAGTGCCGCTACGATCTAAGACTTATTCAACGGAACCCGGCTTTTCGAATCTTAGGTTCTCCCTAACTTCTTAAGCTTTTCCATTTGGAAGGTGCTCATTTAGTCTAATTCGCACGCAAGATAGTGAGAGTCCTATGGTCAATTCTTACCACTACTCGCAACCTGATTCACTATGGTCCTATGGTCAATTCTCCTAGATTCCTAGATACTACCCAAACTTCCATGCTACCAAAATGAGGGTGTCCCAAAATAAGCAAAGAAAGTATACATATAAAGCGATAAAGAAACGAGAAAACTACATTATAACAATAATAATTTCATAACTAGGCTAACATGTGAAATGATTAGCCAAACATACAGTAAATTATGCCAACAATGATGAATAAAACATGAATTGAATTGAACATATTGTTTGATACAAATTACTTAATGTAGAACTAATGAAGATGGTGATTGCAAGTGAATTCTCCTTTGAAAAATGACTTGGAACTGCTGGAAATTGCCCTGGAATGGTGCCCTAATCGACCCCAATGAAAGAGGGGAAGAGAGATACTCAAAAGTGCTGAATTAGGGATGTATTTTTAGGCCTCGACAAAGTGACGGCGTAACTTTAAGGTGAGTTACGCCGTAACTATTTAAAATTAAATTCTTCAGATATCTAAGTTACGGTGTAACCAAAGTTACACCGTAAATTCGGTTACGGCGTAAGCGTCTCGTACTTTTATTTGCCTTCATTTTGAAACTTCCATGAACTTGTCTGCATTTAACACCTGAAGTAGCGCGTGGTTTCATTTCAAGTCCCTTGTCCATTATAAGTGTAATACTTATAAGATATATACTCAGCCCCTCATCGTTCTTGATATTTTTATACTTGATCCTTGTGACATAATTAAACTTCATTTGAATTGTCACCTTTAGTCCCTAATCGTTCTTGTTATTTTTATAACAAGTCCTTGTGATAATTAATTCTTCAAATGATTCGCCCAGCTTTAGTCCTCCATCGTACTTGTTATTTTTATTTTTAGTCCCTGAGTAATAAATAAACTTCGTATCCATTTGCCGCTTTCAGACCCTGGAATTCAACTCCTTTGCGAGGACAAATTCCAATTTTTCCATCAAACTCCTTTGCTTGTGCTATTGAAAACTAAAATGAAATTAGTATACACAATTATAAACTTAATAGCAAAGTTACGAGCAAATAAAATTTCAAAACAAAAAAATTGCATAACTTTTTCTCAAAATACACTCCTACATATCCATACATGTTGTTAGTAAAACCGAAACCGAACCGGTACCGTACCGGTACCGGTATCAAAAAACCGTACCGATAGGGATTCGGTATCGGTTTCGGTATTGGATATTTGGGATAATCGGTTTCGGTACCGTTCGGTTTGGTATCGGTTCGGAACCGAGAAACCGATTTAAGATACCGAATGGTTGATACTTTTAATAAGGTAGGATTTTTTATCATGGCTATGAAATTTAAGTCATCCGATGTTTTTTTTACCATGATAGATTGTATATAATATATATATAGAGAGGGCGATACATGTCAGTTGGAATCAATTCTAGAAGAAAGTTGGGGGAATAAATTTCCAGTTTAAACCGATTATATAGTGAAAGTGAATGACATACTTTTTCTTCCTATTTACGAAAGTGAGGAGGATAGTATCTCGTGGTCTTCTTAAAACCTGTCTATATACATGAAAATTTCGGTACTAATCGGTACAAGACCGAAATACCGGTACCGGTACCAGTACCATACCCTTGAAATCGGTACGGTATTCGGTTCTCACTTTGGGTCGAGTTCGATATCGGTACTAGTCGGTTCGGTACCGGTTCGGTACGGTTCCTGTACTGATCTCATCCCTATTTAATATTACCAAATCTTTTTGGTTAGCCAACCCGACCAACCCATTTTGACACGCACTAAAAACTTACCAATTTGACCCATTACCCAACACATTTGATCTGTCTATTTTTACACTTTATCGAAAGTTCAAAGTAGTAGGATCCCGGTGGTGGTTTTTACATGTGCCAAAAACTAAATGATTAACCCCTCTTCCTTATTATAACCATTAAAGTTACAAAACATAGATTCTTATCTTCTCGTGAATTTCTCAATTGCTTAAGATTACTTAATATTTATACTTGACTTATATTAAAGTTGTCCTATTGATATACATGCTCAAAATTTCTAATGTAAACATTATCCTAAGTATGTCATACTTACTTGACCGATAGCACTCAATAACATCATATCTAACTGTGGCTCCACATGCTCTAGCTGAAGGGCTGACATTAGATGTGGTTGCACCAAAATTTTACGCGTTCAGTTGATACATGGTCCTTTTAGCTTCTCTTCACGGCTTCGCGGGACTTCCGTTGCAAGCTGCACAAAGAAAGCCATTAATGTAATAATGTAATTTTTTCTTAGTATGCAACATTATGTTGAGTATGTACATTCTCTAAAGAATTCAAAAGAAAATAAATTGGACATACTTTTTAGATGTCGCCATTGCATGTGGGCGTGAAAATGGAGAATTATTTCTAACTGAAGTCATTCGCATGTCGATGTTGCAATATTCCTCTACTCATTAATGGAAATAAACTCATTAATGGGTTTCAAAATAAAGTATGTGAAATAAAGAATAACATAATTGCAAACCACCTAATACCTTACCTTGAAACGTGGTTAAAGATGATGTTGATGCATATACTGGAATGACTGAGTTAAGATTAGTCCTCGTAGGAGTAGCTACATGTTTGATTATGTCAGAGTGATGTTAATTAATATGGTAAGCAAAAGAGCACAGTAGTAATAAAATAGTGATGTTAATTAATATTAGACTTACTATTAGTAATAAATGAGAGCGGCGACCTTGTTGGTTTTGTTGGATTGGAAGTTGCATGCTGTTGAAGTTGCTCTGATATAGCACTTGTGTTCCATCATCTTGCATATAAAAACCACATTTCTTGATATCTTTAGCCTATTTAGAAGTGTTCTTGTGCTTTAGTGTCAAACGCCCCTGAAAAACAGAAAAGTAATACCTTAGCTCTCCTAAACTCCTTTATCTCAGCAAGTTCTTTAGCAACATCACAGTTTATTTCAACCTCGTTGTATGTCACATTAAATTTATCTTTCCCAAACACTCCTTTAGAGCAAGTGACCTGCACATTGTGTTTATGTGTATTCACTGTTCTCATGCCCATGATGTTCTATAAGCTGAAAAGTTAACACTCACTTTGAGGGATTAGTTATTGTCATGATATACGCAAGTGAGCCTATAGTGACTTCATTCATTTATTTAAGACAATTATGGTTTCTTTGGCAACCTGGATTCTTTTCTTAATTATGAACACTACATATAAAAGATTTCTATAATGGGAAGGGACACATGTATTAGAAGATTGTGGATAAATAACTTCTTGGTATTATCTAATTGTCATAGGTGCTCACAAAATACAATTCGTGAAACTTCAAAATAGGCTTATATATGTATAAAGATCAAAGGTATATACCTATTAATGTTAAGGGCATTGGCTCCACTTTTAGTCTGATCACCAATCACGATTTTTGAACTTTGCTTTTTTGATTTCCCCAATGATCTTTATAGTTGCTTTAAATCTACAATGTCTTACAAATACTGTACTCATGGAGTTAGTGTCCTGCAAATTATTACTGTAACTATTAAAATCTATATAATAAAAGAATATAATAATTTTCTTTCTGTAATCATTAAAGCATAAATAAATAGAATCAACTGGGGTCAATGCATAGTTACATGGACAACTGCAATCTCATCTGCCGTTACTCCTTTAAGTAAGTTCTTTAGAGCAACTTCCTCAGAAGACATGCTAGGAGACCCAATGCCAATACCTTTCACTTCTAATTAGTGTGTCGGAAATTAGGGTCCTGTTATGCCTGATTTCATTAGAGGGAGTAGACATATGTGGTCCTCCATGCAGACTATAACTACTTAAAGTTCAAAGAATCAAAAGAAAATAAATTGGAAATACCTTTTAGACGTCCCCATTAACACCTGGAAGCCAACGACATGCATAAACATGCAATGCTTCACCAATAAGTTGTGATGGCATCATGTTTGTCAATCTCAAAGTAATGATGATGCATCTAAATAGGCCTATATTTAGGTCTGCTATGTCTTCTGTCCACCAGTCCTTAGGGGCGGACTTGTGGTGCTTCCTATGTGCATATCCTGGTCTTGTATAAGTGTAAGTCCAACAAACCTGAGTCTCTTCCTTATAGTTCAAAGTTCATATCTTGAATTTTCGATTAATCCTGTTGATGCAAACTTGTATCTTTTGCAGAAATTGGAAACACCAAGAGCTCCCAACTATGCTTCTAGAATGGCAAGTCCATGACATCCACTACAAAACGGATACAAACATATATAAATAAGTGAGAAAAGATAACTAATTCAAGGAATCTACTATAAGGAGACTATCACAAAACCTACCTGAACGTGGAAAAAACATATCGAAGTGGCGGTTACACGGGAATATTGCTACCTATGATTGTTCAGCTGCAGAATATATATATATATATATATATATATATATATATATATATATATATATATATATATATATATATATTATATATATCTCGGCAAGTCAAGAGCAGAAACAAAGCAAATTTTCTTAATTTTACCCAAATAAGCCTGTAATAATGTGATAAATACGATTGCAGAAACTATTTTATTACCAAACTGAATTCAACTCCATGTTCAAAGTCGCATTCATTACAAAAACATCCCTTGTCTCAGACTAAATCAAACTGAAATGGCCAAAACTAATCAACTTTTTTCTAGTATGCAAGCATCAGCTACACGTATCGAGATGAAAATGAAAGAAGAGTGTGATGAAAAGTTAAAACGAAGAGTCGAAGATTATAAAGGTGAAAATAGAGGATGCATCTTAATTTACAAACCTGTAGCTATGAAATATAATATATATTATCCAGGAAATTAATGACAATCATGTGTGAGGAAAAAAATTGTCATGCAATAATACCTGTATGCCCAACTGATCACATATCTTCATTATCCCATTGTCATTAATCTTAATGAAAGCATGGAGTTTAATCTCTCAAACCTTAAAAATTTTATCTTATCTCGGTGACATATGCCAATGAGGCGTGTGTTAAACCAATACATACTATTTGTTCTTAATGGGAGTGAGAAAGGAAAAAATGTGTGATCACAATGTATCTGCATTCAAAGTGTAGTGGGATAAAAATAGCCACAGTATAACCCAAATGCTCACCTGTTATTATTCGTCTTATGTAGGTAGTGCTATAACTTTTGACCAAATGGAATAATCAGGAGTTAGATGTCCGCCACGATTTATCCAAATCAGTAGAAATGAAATAGATTTACATTTGTGCCTCTTTTGTTTGGGGAATGATCTAATTCTAAAACAGATTGTGTTGGAAAAAGAATGCAAACAGCAGAATCAACCAATAATCCATTATCAACAAATCCAACACTACTTTTATATCTCCAGGAATGTGAATCTTATTTGCTAAAACCGGCAATGAACATATTAGCAAGGAAGCGGTTGTGGTTAAGATTATGTAGTATAACGATAAAGTATATAAACAGGACACAATCAGTCTTTGCCTTTTATAAATAAAAAAAGATAGAACTCAAAACAATATTAAGCAAAAAATAATATCACTATTATAACCTAAGTCATGGGTTGTTGGACTACTTCTCTGTCAGCCTCCGTACGCTCTTTTTGGTAAGCTGCAATATTCGTTCGTAAAACTTTAGTCTGCAAAGAATCTATCACGTTTTGCTTGCTGTCAGTTGGAGGAGTGTCATCCTCCTCTGAGTTCTTTGACAATAACCCTTTCTGATGCTCAAACAATCTAATCCTCAAGGATGGTTGGCCATCGTTCGAGCTAGGCTTCTTAATTTTAGTTGGCACACTCCTTCTAGCTAAGAGCGTTATTAGAGGTATCTGCTACTTTCTTTTTCTTCAAGGATTCTGGCACAGATGTAGTTGCTACTCTATTCTTAGAAGATCTTTCCAAGTTAATAGCTGAAGATTTTTGAACACTTCTATGTGGATTTAAAACATGCTTCTTCTTAGATGAGAATTCTGACACTGCAACTTTCTTCTTGTTCTTAGTTGTTTCAGATTTTCAGATGGTTGATCTACGTTCTTGCAGGTGTACCAAGTACCTTAATGATCTTATATTTTCTGTCAAGTATCATAAAATATGTTAGATTTATAATTAGTTAATATAACATCTGTGGAAACTGATCAATTGCAACATTTGATTGGTCTATGGAAAAACACATTGCAGCTCATGTGGACTCCAGTTGAACTACTTAATAGGAGCAGCAATATTCCATTGTATTACCTTCATAGACACACCTCCTTCGTTTATTCCTTTCGAATGGGCTAACAGAAGGTTGTCCAGCAACCTGTTGTTGGGAATTAAATATTCAAGAAGTTTAATATCGGTTTCTGCTCAAAGAAATACTCTAAGTATCATTCTACTGCTAGAGCATTTAATTTTGCTGCTAGGCTTAACATTCTACTGCTGAATGATTCTGCTGCTGGTGAAGAACTTTCTACTGCTAAGTGGATAACTATTGAAAGATTCTGTTGCTGAGTAGATAAGTATTCAAAGATATTATGTGTATTAAAGTCAACAATACACGGTAGATAATATCTTACCCCATGTGATCAGTCATTATGTTATATTCTCAGAACAAGTTGTAAACATAGATGCATGTTGTATCTTAATGACTGACTCTCTCAAAGCAAGCGTTCGATTAGACTTGACAATATTAAAAAGATCTTTCTTGTGTTATAAAAGAAAGATCTTAGACTAGATATGTGTACGACTAAGTGTGAATTATTAAGTGCTTAGAAAATAACTCTCAAGAACATAGAACAAACACATATATCACAAGTCATAGAAAACATAAGATTCAAGGTCTTTGTAACCCTAGTGATAGTGAAGATCACTCGTATTATCTTGAATAATATTGAATCGTTTGGTGTTAACATTGCATGTTCTTTGTTCAATATACACAAGCATAACTGTTCCATTTCCATAACACAAAAATAACCTTCTAAGTGTGATTAAGTAAATTCCGCGTACTTGATCATATTAACTCAACTTATCACATACACAAAGCATCAAAGGTTTAACCACCTACCAGTGTATCGATCAACCCCTCAATTGGTATCAGAGCCAGGCTGATATAGTTGATTTAGAAGAAGAAGAAGAAGAAATGGACGTTGAATCTATTCAGACCAATGTTGCTGCAAAACTACCCATGCTCAAACAGAATGAGTTTGAGATGTGGAGGCTGAGGATAGAGCAATATTTCCAAGTGCAAGACTATGCACTTTGGGAAATCATTGAAGATGGAAACTCTTACCAGCCTACAAACATTTCATCAATAGTGGACGGCAAAGTGGTGACATCTCTGCAGACAAATCCAACATCTGCAGAAGATAGAATAAAGAATTAAAATGACTTAAAGGCAAGAAGCATGCTGATGATGACCATTCCCAATGATCAACTTCTAAACTTCAGCAATTTCAAAGATGCCAAGTCATTATTTGAAGCTATTATTGCCAGATATGGTAGAAATGAAGCCACCAAGAAAACCCACAAGACACTGCTCAAGCAGCAGTTTGAAAACTTCTCCTCTACATACAATGAATCTCTTGACCATATATTTAATAGGCTTCAGAATATTGTGAGCCAACTTGCTATTCTTGGGGTTGAAATACCTCAAGAAGATTTGAACTCAAAATTTCTGAGAAGCTTACCAGAAGAGTGGGCTATGCATGTTGTTGTCTGGAAGAACAAGCCAGACCTTGATACAATGGAGCTGATAGATTTGTATAGCAACTTTAAAATTATGGAGTAAGATTTGAAGAAGAATGGAGGTACTAATTCTAATACTGGGAACATGGCATTTATGTCAACTCCTAGTACCTCAAAATCAAGTGAAGAGGTGAAAGTTGTTGATGGTGTTGGTGCTGCTAGTTCATCAAGCAGTACCATGGGTATTTTGGATGAAAAGACTTGTTGTGCATTTCTTACAAGTCAAAATAATGGGTCCATGCTCACCTATGAAGACCTCCAAGAGATCAATGATGATAATCTGGAGGAAATGGACCTAAAATGGCAAATTTCTCTTCTTAGCATGAGAGCTAAGAAGTTCTATCAAAGGACGGGGAAGAAGCTCTTAATCAGCAATATTGATACTGCTGGTTTTGACAAGTCAAAGATAGAGTGCTATAACTGCCACATGATGGGGCACTTCTCAAGAGATTGTAGAAGGCCAAGGCAGCAAGATAGCAAGAACAAATGTTTTGGAAGCACATCCAAAACAAGGGAGGTTTCTGAGCCAAACTCAAAAGCTATGGTAGCTATTGATGGGCTAGGTTTTGATTGGAGTTTCATGGCTGATGAAGAAGAAGATTCTTCACAGATGGGACTCATGGCTTTTTCTACTACTGAGGTACAATCTCATAAAGCTTGTTCAAATACTTGTACTGCTCTTAAAGAATTACAAACTTTAATCAAACATTATGATGAACAAACGAAAGAGCTAAGCAAAACTCATCAAAACTACATCAATTATAAGTGTGGTTTAGAATCAACAGAAAAGCAGATCTTATACTACAAAGAAAATGAACTTGCTTTTTCTGATGACAAAGCTCTTCTAAGACAAGACATATTCTTTAAAGATGCTGAAATTAAGATTTTAAGAAAGGCTTTTGATAGGGTCAAAAAGGAAAATGGAAACATTCACTTGACTACACTGACACTAGAACATGCTTCTAGAGGTGTGACCAACATGATAGAATGTCAAGTGATTAATAGAGCTAAGTCAGGAGTAGGATATAAGAGTGTCCCACCTCCATACGGAGGTATCCCTAAACCCCCAGGGATTGACCTAGAAAATTCAGGTGTCCCTGAATTTCAACAACCTGAGCTACAATATGGTGTACAGCCAAAAACAAAGCTAGTTGTTGATGAACCTAAGAAAGTAAGTGAAAGTTTAAGTAAAACTTCACTTTCTAAGGACAAGGTGTCCTCTGATAGAAAATCAGATAGAGTAGTCATTGAAGACTGGATATCTGATGATGATGAAGATGAACAAGTTATGTCTAAACCTAAAGTAGTTAAGAAAGCAGGAACAAGGGTTCCTAAAGTGATCAAAAAGGAAACTGTTAAGCCTAGTTCAAACATTAAACATGCTAGGCAACTAGTTAAATATTGTGAACAATATAGATCCACTAGCAAGCCCAGAGGTAACCAAAGAAATTAGAATGGCCTCAAGTCTAACCAATTAGGTGATGACTTTTTCTTTTATAATAAAGCTTGTTACTCATGTGGTAGTTTTGATCATCTTGCAGCTTTCTGTAACAATTGGGTATCTGGGTATGAAAACAATAGGGTGAATTTCAAAAGGCAAACTTCTCAAACTCATTTTCACTCTAAGTCTAAGAGAACAAAACCCAGAGCAGTTACAAAAGCAGTTTCTGCTGCTAGACCATTCATGACTGATAACCCAAGACCAACAGTTAAATATGCAAAATCTTTTTATACAAATGCATAAAAGACTGTTCAAAGGCCCATTAAAACAAGAGCAGTGGTCCAAAAACAAGTTTGGAAAATTAAGGGAACAATTACAAAGCTAGCAGTTTCTGCTGCTAAGCATGTAATTCATTCTGCTGCTAGGGAAAACAGGGCAAATGTTGTTAAGGCCTCAGCATGTTGGATTCTTAAATCCAATGTTGCATCAACTGTTCTTAAGAGATTAAATTTCATTGATGCAAGAGGCAGATCCAAATCAGTAATGGCTTGGGTCCCCAAAGGAAACTAATACTTCTCATTTCTGTGCAGGAACATTCAATTGATAAAAAAGAGGATCAAGGATAATCAGATAGTGGATGTTCAAGGCACATGACAGGCAACAAGTCTTATCTCTCAAATTTTCAATCAATAGATGGAGGCTATGTTACCTTTGGAGGAGGTGTTGGTGGCAAAATGTTTGGTAAAAGTACAATCAAAGCTGGAAATTTAGATTTTGAAGATGTGTACTATGTACAAGAGCTAAATTATAATCTTTTTAGTGTCTCACAAATGTGTGACAAAAAGAACAAAGTTCTTTTCTGTGACACTGAATGTCTTGTACTTTCTCTTGATTTTAAGATGCCTGATGAAAGTCAAGTGCTTCTTAAAATTCCTAGAAAAGGCAATATGTACAGTGTAGACATGAAGAACATTGTTCCTAAAAAGGCTTTAACTTGTCTTGTTGCAAAGGCCACATTGGATGAATCAATGTTATGGCATGGGAGGCTTGGTCATATTAATTTCAAAACCATAAATCAGATTGTTAAGAATGGTTTGGTAAGAGGTTTACCTCAAAAACGATTTGAAAATGATCAAACATGCATTGCTTGTCTTAAAGGAAAAACAACACAAAGCCACTTGTAAGCCCAAGCTTTTTAACTCTATCAATCAATCATTGTTTATGCTTCATATGGACTTGTTTGGTCCTACAAATGTTAGAAGTATGCAACATAAGAGATATTGTCTAGTTATTACTAATGACTATAGTAGATTTACATGGGTTTTCTTTTTAGCTACTAAGGATGAGACACCTAGCATCCTTAAGATTTTCATTACAGAGATAGAAAACCTAGTAGACAAGAAAGTAAAAGTCATTAGATGTGATAATGGGATAGAGTTCAAAAATAGAGTTATGGATGACTTCTGCAAAGAGAAAGGTATTAGGAGAGAGTTTAGTGTAGCTAGAACTCCTCAGCAAAATAGAGTTGCTGAAAGGAGAAATAGAACACTAATAGAAGCTGCTAGAACTATGTTAGCTGACTCTAAGCTACCTATAACTTTTTGGGCTGAAGCAGTCAACACTGCTTGCTATGTTCAGAATAGAGTTTTAGTTGTTAAACCTCACAATAAGAAATCATATGAACTTTTTAGAGGTAGAACTCCTGCAATAGGATTCCTTAGACCTTTTGGATGTCATGTGACAATTCTCAATACCTTAGACCATCTTGGAAAATTTGATGGCAGAGCAGACGAAGGATTCTTAGTTGGATATTCTCTCAATAGCAAAGCTTTTAGAGTATTCAACTTAAGAACTAAGAAAGTAGAGGAAAACCTACATGTGGAATTTTTAGAGCATAAATCCAATGTAGTAGGTGAAGGTCCTAATTGGCTATTTGATCTAGAGTCATTAACCCTTTCTATGAATTATGTGCCTGTTGTTGTAGAAACTACTGATTTTTCATATTCACAAACAGCAAATGAGGCAGGGTTAGACAAGGAAACAAATCAAGATCATGTTTGGATGCCAATAAGTACCAGTGTGGCTTCAACTTCAACAAATGATGAATCTTCTTCTGGTAAAGCTAAAGAAGATGTTGAAAGTGAATACAAGGAAGATGGAACAAAGGAACAACAAAATGTTTCTGTTGATGATAGTGCTGCTGAGACAGAGCATTCTACTGCTAGGCTTAATTTTTCTACTGCTAGGCCAAATGATTCTACTGCTTGCCCTTCATACTCAAATGAAGCAGATTTCTCAAATAATGAGGTGGATTTGAGCAATGTCACACCTAACTATCAAGTTCCTTCAACCCCACACACAAAGGGTTCACAAAGTTCACTCCCTAAAAAATGTAATTGGAGATGTACAATCAGGTGTGAAGACAATACAACAAGTGATGTCTTCATACCAACAAGGGCTTCTTGATGCCCTTTATGCTTCAAAACAGCATGAGTTTTGAAACTCTTGCTTGTTTGTATGTTTTCTTTCACAAGATGAACCAAAGAACATTCTGAAAGCCTTAGATGATTCAAGCTGGGTAGAAGCTATGTATTCAAGCTGGGTAGAAGCTATGTAAGAGGAGCTTCTTCAGTTTAAGATTCAGAAGGTATGGGTGCTAGTTGATTTACCTAAGCATGCAAAGGTAATTGGCACTAGATGGGTTTTCAAGAATAAAAGGGATGAAAGGGGAATAGTGATTAGGAATAAGGCTAGATTAGTAGCCCAAGGGTACACACAACAAGAAGGTATAGACTATGATGAGGTTTTTGCTCCAGTAGCAAGACTTGAGGCAATTAGGCTTTTCTTAGCTTATGCTTCATTTTTAGGCTTCACAGTTTATCAAATGGATGTCAATAGTGCATTTTTATATGGTACTATTGAAGAAGAGGTGTATGTCTCACAACCTCCAGGGTTCATTGATCTTGATCATCCAGAAAAAGTGTACAGAGTTGTTAAGGCTCTTTATGGCCTTTATCAGGCACCTAGAGCATGGTATGAAACACTGGCTTCCTATTTAAAAGAAAATGGATTTCAAAGAGGAAAGATTGATCAGACACTTTTCATCAAACAGCACAAGAAGGATCTTCTGTTAGTGCATGTGTATGTGGATGACATTATCTTTGGGTCTACTAGGAAGGAGATGTGTTTGGAGTTTGAGAAGCTTATGCATGATAAGTTTCAGATGAGTTCCATGGGGGAACTTACATTCTTTTTGGGTTTGCAAGTTAAACAGTCATATGAAGGCATATTTATTAGTCAAGATAAATATGTTGCTGAGATACTAAGGAAGTTCAACTTTTCTGATTCAAAAATGGCAAGCACACCAATGGACTCTGAGAAGCCACTTCCTAAATACTTGGATGGAGAAAATGTAGATGTACACACTTACAGATCTATGATAGGATCTTTGATGTATCTTACATCATCAAGACCTGACATCATGTTCTCTGTTTGTGCTTGTGCAAGATTTCAAGTAACTCCAAAGGTTTCTCATTTAACAGCAGTCAAGAGAATTTTTAGATATCTCAAGGGTCAACCTAGGTCGGGACTATGGTATTCTAGAGAGTCACCTTTTGACATGGTAGCATTTTCGGATAGTGATTATGTTGGTGCTAGCTTGGACAGAAAGTCAACAACTGGAGGATGTCAATTCCTTGGGTGTAGACTTATCTCATGGCAGTGTAAGAAACAAACAACTGTGGCTACTTCAACAACTGAAACTGAATATGTAGCAGCTGAAAGTTGCTGCGCTTAAGTCTTATGGCTTCAAAACCAACTTCTTGACTATGGGTACAATTTCATAAACACTGTTATTCATATTGATAATAGTAGTACAATTTGAATAATTAAAAATCCAGTGCAACATTCTAAAACAAAACACATTGAAATTAGACATCACTTTATAAGAGACTGCAATGAGAAAAGATTAATTCAAGTTCTTAAAATTGCTTCAGAATACAACTTTGCAGATCTGCTAACAAAAGCTTTTGATATTGGAAGGTTTCAGTACTTGGTAGCAAGTATTGGAATGCTTAATCCTCAATGATTTTAAACTTTGTGTTTTTGTAAATAAATTTTTGTTTATGTTGCTGGCTTTAATAGATACTACTGCTATTACAAAAGTTTGTGATGCTAGTACAAATTTAAATTGTGTTATTCATACAGTTAGTCCTATGATTATTCTAATACAAGACAAGTACTTTGTACATTGTTCTTTTGGTTTTAGACTAACAATTTCATATATGAACATGTGAACACAAAGGAAGTTTTAAGTGAAATACATGAGCAGCAGAATGATAATACTAGTTGCTGACATAATAGGTTTATGATAGAAAGAGTTTGGGAATTTCAAACCTCCTTAAAACTTCTTTCTTGAAGCTTAATTATGATGTTTCACATTGAATTGATGACTTAGTTGATCAGAAAGTAACTGATACAACTCACTTTCTATCATTTTATACTTTTAAGTATAATGAGCAAGTCTAAGGACATCTGATAGAAAGAACAGCTAGTAAAAGTGAATCTAACACTTGTGTTAGAGGCAATAATTGCTATGAGCTGGAAACCCTGTCAAGAAAGCCTTTTGAATAGGTTTATCTTTACACAGGCAGTTATTTATAACTGAAAAACATTGGTTCTCACACAACCAGAGATTGCTTTAAACCGAAATTTTGATTAAGTGTCTGTTATACACTTAATCCCTTCAAAATGGTTGAAAGCAGTATGATTTTTCATAATAAAATCATGTACATACTGCTAATGGCAAAAGTTTCTTAAAAAGGATTTTAAAAGAGACTCACAAAAACCATCAAATGATGGACCATGAGTCAAATGCCCCATGAATTACCTCTCATAGGAGTTAACACACCTAGAAGTGATGAGGGCAGCAAATTAAACTCTTAAGGAATTGATGGCTACATGTACAACATTGTCTGATAACATGTTCTGATGGATAGCTCAGATGATGGAGAGAAATATTTTGGTACATAGTGAGAGATCTTCCAAACAGGGGAGGCCAAAATGTTATTTGCATCTCAGGGGAGGAAATATCTCAGGAGAGGAAAAAAAGCCCAAAGAAGGAAGATTAACCAATGAAAGGGAGGAAAAGACAAGAGCATACAAGATGATGACATGGAGGTTGAAAATGACAAGAACAGAGCTTATTCTGGAGTATTATATATATTCAGAAGGGATGAAGCATTCCAAAGGAGAAAGTTCTATCTAGGTCAAACGGAGAAAAGTTTCAATTTCAGTTCACCACGTTTGTTCATCACTTGCAAAGGCATGCTGATAGATGATTTCACTTGTTGAAACAAGCATCCAAGATACACAGCGTCATTGCCTTTTATAATTCCTCCATCCAAGGAAATTGCACCATCTTTTAGGCTTTGTTTAAAGCTTGATGATAGGTACTAATATTGTCGAAGTCAAAAGAAAATAGCAGATGAGTTACTGAGAAAGATATTTAATCTTGAAGAACAGAAGTGTTTGAAAGATCTTCACAATCCAAAATTTAATTCAGAAACATGTTGAAATGGATTCACATGTTTAAGGGAGGATTGTTGGGAATTAAATATTCAAGAAGTTTAATATCGGTTTCTGCTCAAAGAAATACTCTAGGTATCATTCTACTGCTAGAGCATTTGATTCTGCTGCTAGGCTTAACATTCTACTGCTGAATGATTATGTTGCTGGTGAAGAACTTTCTACTGCTAAGTGGATAACTATTGAAAGATTCTGCTGCTGAGTAGATAAGTATTCAAAGATATTATGTGTATTAAAGTCAACAATACACGGTAGATAATATCTTACCCCATGTGATCAGTCATTATGATATATTCTCAGAACAAGTTGTAAACATAGATACATGTTGTATCTTAATGACTGAATCTCTCAAAGCAAGCGTTCGATTAGACTTGACAATATTATAAAGATCTTTCTTGTGTTATAAAAGAAAGATCTTAGACTAGATATGTGTACGACTAAGTGTGAATTATTAAGTGCTTAGAAAATAACTCTCAAGAACATAGAACAAACACATATATCACAAGTCATAGAAAACATAAGATTCAAGGTCTTTGTAACCCTAGTGATAGTGAAGATCACTCGTATTATCTTGAATAATATTGAATCGTTTGGTGTTAACATTGCACGTTCTTTGTTCAATATACACAAGCATAACTGTTCCATTTTCATAACACAAAAATAACCTTCTAAGTGTGATTAAGTAAATTCCGCGTACTTGATAATATTAACTCAACTTATCACATACACAAAGCATCAAAGGTTTAACCACCTACTAGTGTATCGATCAACCCCTTACCTATCCTACAATCGAGCCAAAATATAATCTCTATGTCACTTAAATCCAAATCATAGCAATAACTATACGCCACAGTATCCAGCTTACTGTTTGAACCTTGAGCATACGCAACAGAATCCATTTCAACAGGGAGTAGCTGTGGCAGGTGCAGATGCACTCTAGAGCAACGCCCGTCAGGTTCACAAACGACCCCCGTCGCAAAATCCAATATCATTGAATCAAGGTGAGGGGCTAAACGGACACATTAACTTTGAGTTTCGTTTAACATAAATAAACTCATTTTCATTTGAAATCAAAATTTTTTCAATACCATCGTGACTGCAAACACTATTCTAGTCGGGCAGGTTATTTTTTTTGTAAAAATAGCTATTCAAAACCAAATGCCAAATTAAAGGATCACTTCTCACGCAGAGAATTGGTTTTTTCAATTATCTACCTTTTAGAAACGCGATAATCTACCAATCAGCCATCCGGCGCATATGTCCAACCTATCAAATTGTTTGAATACGATTCGGCCACAATCACTTCCTTTTCTTACATTCGCGAAACTTAACAGTTCCGTCATCTCCATTCTCACTTGCAGAACTACAAAATAGCAACAACAAAAAAACATAAAATTCAAATTAATAGTTAATTCGCTTGTAAAGAATCATACGTGGTTTTAAGAACTTACTTGGCAAGAGAGTGAGCTAAAGCACGTAAAGACTGAGAAAGCAGCCACACCACTTGACCTTTTTTGCCTTTCCAAAACACTATGGATTTTGGCAGCAGTGGCACGAAATGCAGTATATTCAGATGCCCTACGATCGGTTGTTTTTTATAAATGAACTTCTAAAAGGGCTGTTTGGGAATGCTTATTATATGTCCATTTGTTATCTTTTTCAAAGGTGAACCACCTCCAATGGAGGCACAAGCTTCTTTACTTTTTCAATCCAGCTCTAGATATGGTGTTTTAGGATTGAGAACATCATTATGATGAATCTGTAAAAAAGAAATAAATGGTTGAGAATATTTTTTGGCCCAGCTGGAAAGTGGCATTAAGCAATGTCCGCACGGAATCCATACAACGATTAAAGTGGACATTTTTTTTCAATTTCAACCAAATATTACAACATAATTTAAAAAGCCCATTTTTTCGGTAAGCTTAAGGCTGAACACGGGTCGAGTTAGTACATGTCGAAAAGGGTTGGGCTGACCCGCAAACACTTTTTTGTCCTTCTTTTAGTCTATGTATGACTAATTTGTTAAGTAAACGGGTTGAAATTGTCAATAATATGTAGCAAACTTACTGATTTTTTGGCACAATGTGAATACGTGCGTATCTTCTTGGTTCCCATGAAGTGAGTAGATAGAACCTTTGCCCCCATTAACCGGTGCCAAAGAAGCGCACTGGTAAGAAACAAAGATAATCTCATTCGTGTTATGATCTTTAGAAGCATTTGACCTCAGAAGTCAAAGTCAAACTATAGATATGAGCCTGTAGTAGTCTGCATTAGGCTCAAAGGTAGTAGTATTAAGTAAGCCGTAGTTTCCTCCTATCAAAGTTTGTCTACAATATTTTTTTGTGTCATAAACAAATGATACTCCCAGCTGATTCAAGTACCTACATTAGTGCGGTATGCATTAAAAGTTGTAGCGTATGCATTAATAGTTCTACTTTCTAGGGTTCGTCGTTTGATCAAAACAGGGAATGGGTAAAGGGAAGGTTTCACGTACCCTAGGTAGGTCCAAAAGTTCAGCAATGTTCCTTGGGGTTGTGCATACCTATCAAGTATTAATAACATTATGTTAGAATAGAATGGCATACTGATAATAATACATATTTTATAGTAATAAATTACCATCCCATGTCTTCTTTCGATCGGGCTGAATCACAACAATCCAAAGTCCAACATCTTCATAGGAGTTTTAGAATTCAGAAAATTAATCCACGAAGGTACCCAATACATACATTTCAGTTCAGTTCCCTTAGGTACATAAAATTTAAACAAAAAATGTGATCAATCATTGACACATCAAAAACCATCACTGAAACATACAAACAGGATGGCACAGAAAGTATAGACTTACTCAAGGTCCATTAGCTTTAATTAAAGGTTTCTTCTTCCCTGGTTTATCGCTTGTAGCATCGTTGTCATAGCTTCAGTATCTAAAAAACTTTTCCATTCACATCTAAGAGAAATAATATCTATGTAAATATACGTAATGACATACAAACCACACAAAATATATTTAAAGCAGGAAATATAACTCACCGAACTGAAAAATGCTTTGTTTCACATGTCAAAATCTCACTAAATGTGTTTCGCATCTAAGCCATGGACTGAACCTTTGATATCATCTATCTTATTGACCATCGTTTTATTATTAAATTTAATATATGTAATGACATATAACCATACAAAATATATTGAGCCATCCTTACAGTTGCTTGCATCTTGTTTAACTGAAACATGCCATTTAAACACATATGAACATGTGTAACAAAAAAATCTGACTTGAGATACAAACATGCATAGAACTATACAAGTTACATAATTATATATACTATCAAAGCAATCAAACCTGTGCGATGTGCATGCATCCAGAAGGTTCAAAGCTATAATAGCAAATGGGATGTGGCTTATTTTTAAGAAGATTCCTCAGTTCTTCCTCATGAATGCATTCCTCTGCAATATTCCTTATAATAGTGAACTTCTCTTCATCACCACTCCTATATACATACACCAAATTCAATCAATTCAATAACCTTAATCCCAACACGTATATGCATTTAAACAAATAAATCGCATTCCACATACAGCGGTGGTAACTTGTTTTGATTCATAGTTGCTTTTTGAGCATTGGACTTCCTAGAAAGCAAATCCTTCAAAATCTTCTTCAGTGCATCAAGACTCATCCTACATATACATATTAAATCAGTTACATGATCACATGCATGCATTTGATAGCATTATATTAAATCCAATTAATTAAGTTTAGGCTATACCATTGTGAGTTTGGGATTGATTCGGGTGACATGGTTATACTCACTGGCTTTGATATATTAATAGCAAAAATATTGTCATGTAATTTTCATATATAGACATTATGATTCATTTATAGAGAAATAGATTAAGCTTAGGTTATTGTGTACAAACCAAACGCAGGGACCATATTAGGGTTTTGAGATTATCATCAACTGATTATATGCATAATCTATTCCTTAAATATAGCTTAACAATATCAATTATTTAAGCATGACTTAATTATTTTGTATAGTAAATCACAAAAAATGGCTTGGTCTAGTGGTTGATGGTTGAATCATTTTTATCTGGATTAAATGACTCAAGTTTGAATCTTGCAAAGGACAATTTTTTTAACTAATTAATCCGAATTTTAATTGCTTTAATCCATGCTTAGGTGGACTAAATGTGATGACATGGCTTTTAATGAAAATTACATGGCAATGAGGTGGACATATCTTGAATAATCTACGTGTAATGCCTCCTGTTATATATAAAGTAGAGATATATAGAGTTTCTATTCGTGCTAGCATTTAACCTCATAAGCCAATGACAGTAACCAACCGTATTAGTTATTTGTTGTATTGTGCACACAAAAATCCATCAGTTTGAGTATAAGAAGTAAAGAATATTATATGTTTTTAATATTATTGGGTATTTGGTTCCAGAACCGAGACCCGATGGAACCGAACCGACAAATCTCAAACTCAAGAACCAGAACCGGAACCTTTGGTTCTGGGTCTAGTTCGGTTCTTCTTGGTTCCGGTCCGGTTCTCGGTTCTGATCCGGTTCTTTTTTTCTTTTGCTCATCCCAACTCTTGACCACTATATAGATTAGATAACGAATGCAACCAAACAATTAACCTCAATAAATTGTCCTTGTATTGACGATTCTTAGATAATGGAAAGGAAGTGATGGAGGAACATTGCAAGCATCTCTATAAAAAATAAATGGTACCATATTTTAGTAAATGTTTATGTATGGTATGTAAATCGGTTTAAAGAGATGGGATGGGAATGGTTTTAATTTGTTGCTTGGTTTCCCGTGTAAAACGGTAAGGGCTCGATGAGATTGATGAAGATCAAGAAACTCGAGTAACACTTAAACAAAAAGTCAAAAACCATACTTTCCTGCTGTGAAGCAGTATTTGCCCAAGTGTGTGAAACTTGTGAGGTTGTTTTTGTTGCATTTTATTTATAGAGAGGCGAGTAGGGTTTAGAGATAAACCCTTGCGGGATGATCAACGGCTGCTAGGGAGCTAGGTGTTGATCATCTGAGGAGCAGACAAGGAGGGACAAGTGGACTATCCTCTTTGGCTCGTACAAAGTAGTGCTTTTTGTGCGTCCCTAATGTACAGTGTTAGATGATACATCTTAACCATTGGGTGGCAGTTGGAGAGCAGTAGTACTGCGTGCTCAGTTTAGCCTAATGAGTTTTTATTAGGCCTTGCGTGGCTTGGGATTTAAGTCGTGCTGCTATCAAGTGTTTATTGATAGGCCTTGGTAATGGGCTTGATTCGAGCATGTATTTAGTGGACTTGGGCCATTAATATAGATACACTATTGATGTACTTGAATAGGTCTATTTATTTTACCAAGTTTTAAATTTATATTTTGCCGAACTAACCTATAGACAAACACTAACGGGCAGTGTACACGATCAATGTAGCTAGTGGGGTAAATTCGCTGGAGTAGTGTTGTCTAAACTAACCTAGTGAATTTTACAGCTTTTTAAAGGGGGTTTTGATTTTGAGATTAATTAAACTACTAAGCAATAAAAGTAAATAAAACTAATAAACTAATTATGCTAAGTTTTTGATCAATTGGAGAAAAAAGTGCTAACCATGTTACTTCTACTACATTATTAGTTATTCGTTTATTCGTACAATGATTTAATGTAATGCATTAGTGATATCAGAAACGCATAGACAAGCATTTCTATCTAAGATAAACTAATCCAGATTTCTCGATTACCTAGTTCTATGCATGCAATGTATATCCCTGAAACAATTTATCGGTTTATTCAGTTACAAACATGCATTAAGTGGTATCAACTAATCTATGTGATTTATCTACGATACCCCATTGGTTCTGGTGATACATACTCTTCTCACGTGGTTACTTTATTGAAGAGCACTATACCAACTTAAGTGTTTTTGCATTATCTATCTAACCTCGGGTTCCTACTCCTCGAGTCCAAAGGAAGGATGAACGTGGTATTAGTTTATCACTCTCACACGCCCACATCCATAGTGATACGGACCACATACATAGCTAAAGAGCTACACTATGATGATCTACCAAATAGATATCAAACACTAAACAAATAAATGAGTATATTATTTGAACGGAAAACAAATAAATTATCTAAAAACAATGCATCAGATCTTCATAAACGAAAGAATATAAATGTAATGGTCATAACATGGCTAACACCTAAGGGTGTTAGCCCATAATTTCAGTAGCAATACATGAAGTAATAATAAATGATAAACAAATGGAAATCATGATGAAATCGATATGCAAACCAAATGATTATACTAAGTGTGATGATTCAGAACCATCTCCTCTTAATCTTCTTGTGTTTGGGACTGAAAACTTGGGTGATGGAACCTTGAAACTCGACTGTGGTGGTGTATGATGTATGTAAAACCCGTATGTTATGGTTCTATTTATAGTATTCTGTCCAGGGCACCGATACAGCGTATCGGGTTGTGATACGGCGTATCCAGGATTTCGAATAAGAAAGAATATTCTAGCATATACGTGCTTGTCTTTAAATACGGCATATTGCTGAAGTGTGATATGACGTATTCTTCAATAATCTTGACAGCTTTAACTTGGGGATAAGATCTTCAATACGTCGTATAGCCAGAGTTTCATACGCAGTATGCCTTCAACGGTTGACTTGAGCTTTGACTGCAGAGTTTCAGATACGGCGTATTGCCAGAGTTTAATGCGCCGTATGTCTTCTAATTTACCAATACATAGTGAATTCTTCCAGATGTTAATACGGCGTATCTCCAGAAGTGGATACGTCGTATGCTCTTCACAGTTTGTATACAGATTCTTCATTTATGCTCCAAATCCCGTTGTTTTCCGTGTCTTTACCAAAATTGCTCCATAAATACTGAAAATGACAAAAGTAATGAATTAAGCATCAATTCAGATATAAACATATAATAAATGAGCAATAATCGTGGGATAAATGATAGGTAAATATAGTATACATTTGATGTTATCCCCCACTTGACTTCTACTTGTCCTCAAGTAGACTCTAATGTGTTATATAGTTTTGCATACACCTTTTTCCATTTATTTGAAGGATGTTGTATCATGTACAAGAAATTCATGTCAAACTACACCTGCTGATGCTAACACGGCCACATGTTCTACTGCTAAAAGAGAAAGAGATTATGCTGAAAGCAGGGAGAAGCTTGCTGGAAGTTCTTCTACGTAAGGAAGACTTGTGAAAGTTCAAAGTTGAGGATTGATGTGCTAAAGTTCCTTCCTTATTTTGTTGTATTGAAGAACTTTTTGGTGTCTTGTACTTCTGTCTTAGACTCTTAGCATTGTTTTGTTGAAGATTATTAATTTTTGACAATGGGCTATGTTGTTTGTTTCAGGTCAATTCGACCAAAGATTCGTATTGATATTGGAATTGCAAGCAAATGAAACAATATATTTGCTTCAAAAAACAAACTGATGATTTAGATTAGGTTATTGTTTTGTAATATGCTTTTGAGAAAAAATTGAACTTTTAATGAATTGATGTAATGCATGCTAGCCTGCTAGGTATTTGTTAAAACACCCGAATAAGAATGACTACCATTTCAAAAAAAAAAAAAAAAAAAAAAAAAAAAAGATTGACTACCATTTCACATTGGGTGACTTTCGACATTCCTTTGGCTAGTTTGCTTTTTAGCCGACTTTGTTGTTTACCCTTTTGTCATTACAAATCACAACCTATATAAAGAACAAGTGTGATTCCTAGAAGACATAAATCATCAAAACTTTAAAAAAAAATTACACGTGTAAATTAATACTAGTACCAAAATAGCAAGATGTGAATATTTGGTGAAATCTAATTTGGGACAAAAATTCGGGAGATAAAATCGGAACAACTCAACAGAGCAGATCTTCAAAAACAATCGGGACAACTCAACAGAAAACCAACCTAAAACAATCAAAATCAGCAAACCATGATTCAATTTAACAATCAAATTCAGGGGTTTATGAATGATGTTCTTGGTTTCATGCCGACGACATCTCATCAAATACCACAGCAAGATGATGATTTAACTTATGTTTTTGACTTTTGATGATGAAATTAAATCTATAATCATCAACCAGTTTGTTTAATTTTGAATTGGATTAATACAAAGAATCAATATTGAGAAAGTTGCTATGATTATTTTTAAATGGTACAGTATGTGTTATTTAATTTATTAGTAATTAAAATTAAGGTATATCATGTGCTTCATAAAATGCTTGAATAAATTTCATAATGTAAGTGAAATCTTGTGTGTAAGGAACTTTAGGTTTGAATAGTTTTGAATTGGGTATTGTTATTTTGGTGTAAAGTAATTTGAGGCTTGCATGAAACGTGTTTGATGAAATGTCTTAGGAGAATTTTATTTAAGTGAATTTAATATACTTTTCCCTATAAAGATATCACATAAAATGTGAATTTACTAATGCCCACCTTGAAAAGCCATGTTGTGTGGAGCATATGATCCATGAACTGAGCAATATTCACTTCAATACTTTAATCTTTCTGAAGTTAAAAAGGCATTCATGCCAACACAACTAAACCCTTCATATTCATGGAAGATGTGCATGTATGTTTTAGTTGTAAAAAAGTTTCACCTGTACACCATCTACAATATTTTATTATGCTGACATTTTTTTTTTATTTTAGTGATATTGTCAGTGAGTATTGGAGAGACTCTCCACTATCAAAGCTTCCCATTTACATAGAGCTTATAGCTGCTGGTTTATGAGTATGGGTTTTCAGGTACAACTTTCCTTCAAGAATGATTTAACATTTTTAAAAGTTATACTAACATCAGATTGTGCCTACGTTGTACCACATTTGAATGTCAGTTATGTTTATGAAAATTTGATATCATCCTGATAATAAGTTTCTAAAGCTTCTTATCTTTCTTACAATGGTGACAGAGTCAGCCATTCCCCTCACTACACCAAGATACTCGACTGATACATTAAATCTTACAACAGTCACCAATTTGTATATGTGGTATGATCATAGCAAGGTAATGAGTTGTATGAGTTGCTGGTTGTAGTTGCATCTTTCTCTCGAATATGTATCTTAAGTATTAATTTCAATAAGCATCTAATGAATTTGTTTTTATTATTTATTTCAGGTTGCGAATTGGATCCATATATACAAAGGGCTGACATTTGTGTCAAAAATGGGTGCAGGACACGAGGTGCCATTGCATCGCCCTTGACAAGCTTTTAAACTTTTCAGGTCATCTTTGGAGAACAAAGCAATGAAAAGAAGCTAATACTTCTATCTATTAACATCAAAATTGTGCATTATTATGACGTTCTTTTGTAGTTGTCTGTAACTTTAAATGAAACTCTGCATTTTGCTGGTTATATCAGGTTGTACCCGTTCTTGCATGTGAATGTATTGTGGTCTTAAATCCTTCTGAGCTCACACCATTGAATGCCTTAGTAGCTACTAAGCTTACCCTTCAAGCAGAAAATGTGGTTTGTTCTAACGCTCTTAATGCTCGTTTTATAATTCTACCAATTACTAACAAATGAACATAATAAATATGACATGATTGCAACTGATATATGTGCATTAAATGTCAAAACTATTGTTTTTGTTTTCATTGTTGTGCGGTATGGTGGTCGAAATTGTATTTGTAAATAACATGATGGGAGTGGTAGCTTTACAATATGTTCTTAAATGTTTTGGGGTGAGGTTGTATGTGTGCAGTTATGCATGGTAAAGCTTCCAACTTTTGAGGCTTCTCATGAAATTTATCATCTAACTTTTGTGTTACAAGCTAACCCCATGTTCTTTACTGCTCGAAAGGCTTAGCTTGGTAGCAGACAGGAAAACTTTAGTTCCCTACTATTTGAGTTTTGGAAGTGAAAAAGTCATTATATTGTCTCTAATGGATCAAGTTTTGTAGTTGAAACATAAATTTGAACCATTGGGTTTTTAAGATAGTGTTCACTGTTTTGCTAGCTAAGTTCAGTCACAAAATTTGTTCATGTACTTTCTTTCTTCCTCTTTGCTTGATTTTTATATGAGAATTCGTGTTGTTTCTAATCGATTTTCATATGCTATCTTCAGGATAGCGTAATTCAAACATCTGCTATATCAGATTATGATCTTGGAGGTGAGGGGGATCTATTCAAAGCACCAGAACCGATCATTGAACAACCAATGGTGAGCTTTGTGGTTAATTTATGTTTAGTTGAAGTAGGTGTTTGATGAAAGTTTTGAATAAAGATTATTTAGGTATGGTGTTGGTTAACAAACTTGATCACATATTTCCCACTAATCTCATGCATTTTATGTAATTCTTATTATTTAATCCTTCTTTATAAGTAATGATCAAACATGCTTTGTTTAGTTTGCTATGTTTATATTTTAATTAGTTAAGTTGCAAAAGAGAATTAATACCAGTAGGTCATCGTCAGGGAACTATGAAGTTGGTATTCTGTTGTGTGATATTTGTTGTGGAGGCTTATCGTGATTCAAGTAACACTATTATTTATTTTGGGGATGAAATCACTAGCTGTAGATTAAGTCCATGGTCCAGTTTTCAAGTCCATGAAATCACTGGCTGTAGATTACAGGTTTATGGATTCAGCTGCTAAGGTTAGAAATAGTCACAGTAGTATGAGCCTATGAGGTTGGATAGTATGCGTAAGAATGGTGGGGCAGTTGGTAATCACAAAACTGATTATGATTCACCTTACGGCAATAATAGTCCTAATGTATTGATTGATGATGAAGATGTGACACCGTCATTTTCAAACAAGAATTTGATATTACCATCATGAGGCTGGGATGATATCTTTGTGTACTAAGCGAAAGAGGTAACTTTGGTCATAGCTACTTTAGCATGTTCTTGTGTGTTCAATATTGGATTAGGATTGTGTAACAATAAGTTAATTATCGTGAACTAGCTGTGCTAATTTATGAGCACACAAATATAAAGGTAGTATTCCCTTCGTCCAAGACGAGTATATTGATCAACAAACATGTATTTAAGATGTAGCTATGATAGATGTTTGTGAAATGGAAGTAGAAGTATCTCAAATGAGGTCAAAAAAAAGGGTAAACAGATAATATATTATACCCTTACAAAATCAGCTTTGCTGCAGCCAAAACATCTCATATTTAGAAGCATATTTGGTTTATTAAAATATTTTAACTGATTGTCACGACCTATGTAATTGGTTTCTATAGACTGATTATTTAAGAATTGAGCCGTAAATAATTAGTTAATCAAGTAGAGTATATTTTTCTATCATTAAATACAATTATTTTGACTTCACATCGTGATGATGATTTTTAAAATGCCAATCCGAACACCCTCTTATTCCAGATTTTGTTGTGCAGCAATATTTGCAGATGAGATGGGTCTTGGTAAAACTATCCAGATATTTTGTTTTTGAGATAATTTTATGCTTGGCAGAAATCCATATAATCTCTTCACACTTATTTTCATGTTCATCCCTGTTTAGGCAATAACATACCTTTCACTGCTGAACCACTTGGAAGATGATCCTGGAACTCATTTAATAGTTTGTCCTGCTTCTGTTTTGGAAAATTGGGAAAGAGAACTAAAAAAGTGATGTCCATCATCTACAGTTCTTAATTGAAAGTAAGACTAGAGGCGGCAAGGTATACTTTTCCACTTAAGAATAGTCCAATTATGGTTATGAAAAACCTCTAAATGGTCAACTGGATAAACTAAAACGGATAAAAACGAACACACTTGCACTCCGTTTGTCCAGCCATCTTTTTCTTGGCGTTGTTAGCATTTACTCAAGAAAGGGAAACTACCTTTTCGATGATTGCAGGGAAACTACCTTTTCGATGCAGCTGGTTTGGACCTTGACTTTGACAAAGCAGAGTCTATTAGGTGATAGGGTCATTGTGTTGTTGTACGTATGACAAGTGAGGATCTTGATGATGGTTTTAAACCGATTGGTGAAAGTTCAGGTTTGAAGAAAAAGCTTATTTATAGTTATCACAATGACGAAAAAAAATACTTGAGAAAAAGCTTCTTTATAGGTAAGGCTGCTTTTTTTATTATATCTATCCTGATTATCAAAGTAGACTCCATTTACAAACGTTTTCTAAAATTGCAGTCTGGAGGAGGCATTCATGAATTCTCAGATTCATAATTTGGTAAGAGGATTATAGCTTTGTTGACTTAAATTGACTTTTACAACATTCTTTTAACACGTTCAGGTTCTTACTTTCATTTATTTTCTTATCTATATTCTAAGGTCATGTTTTCACATTTGGAAATGAAGAACATTGGCTATTGCAAAAAGGTTCATGAGTGATCTGTTTGATAGTGATCTGTTTGATGCTCACAATCTTTACATGTGAGCGTTTAGGGATTTCTAATTCACAATCTTTTATTTTATATAGTTATCTGTTTGATGCTCCTTTTCGTTGAATTAATATAATCTTGAACGTTATAATTTACTCCTTCATACTTTGCAAAAATACAACTAATCTCAATTCACCCGCCGCAACGCGCGGGCATTCCGGCTCGTGTATTTTAAAGAAAATAAGTTTTTGTGCTAAGGTTATTTTATTAGTCTACTAATGAAAATAGTTGAAGTTAAATTCATAAAAATGCAGAGACAAAAAAAATGGTATATTGACTTAATTTGAAAATGGGATTCATATTGCTTATGTTGACGATGCACAAAGATAGGAGTGATTGGAAAAAGTGTCTTAGACGGTTGGTTTTCCAAAGCAATCTAGAGAATCATACTTGCTTTTACTTATGCTTCACACAATTTCATTTGATTTCCTTTTTATAAGATTCGCTTTTTTTAGTTATTAATGTGTCTATAAGCATAGGTTTCGTCGGTAAATAATTGGCATTTTACACGATGGCACCAAGTTTTATGTTCTCATATATTTCACTATGATCTAAACTGACCCATTAGTAAAAAAGATGGTTAGTAGTGTTTGTTGGTTGCCCAATTCGAACAGGCCCTTTAGTAAAATTACCCATTTCAACCTAAACCCGTGTAGACTCATTTCTCTAAAATTCAGTTTGTATACATATTTGCTAACTTCTTTTCTTTTCCTGGCAAAACTTGATCTGTATGTTATTTTAGTCATTGGTACATGATACTTCAGACTGTACGTTATTACACTTCTTGATACATGATAATGTATATGGTAGAAGTTATTAACCTTATATTGTCCATTTATCACATTCATTGATTTGAAGAATATTCATATTATTGTTATGAACCAGGTTGCACCTTCGATATAAAAGATGTTAAACTATCACTAAACATTTAGAAAACTCTTAATACTTGAGGTTAATAATTTGATACTCATGTTTTCTACAGGTCACATACTTAGTCTATCATAGTTTTACGAGTACTTACGATGCATGCCATTGATCTTTATGTGAAGCCTGTTCGTTTGCGTGATCGGTATCGTTGGAAGGAGGAATGGGCCACCCTTTGTCACCACAAACTTTAATCTCGATGCTTTACTTTTTGAGACTGATGAAAAAGGCCTATGTAACATTCTTTTGTTGAGTCCATTATCAATACATAAGAATCAATTTTTTTTTTTGATTGAATGCGTATTCGTATGGTATTTTAATGTTTTATTTTATTAATATACTATTAATTGAAATAAACTGATAGAGCTAGCCCGTCCATCGGACGGGTCTTGAAGCTAGTAAAACATAAAATATAAACCACAATCGTCCCATTTATATGCAAAAAAAAAAAAACAAACAAAAAAACTGTAGCTACAGTACCCGAGCAAAGTAGCAGCACTGTGCTGCACTGTTCATTAAAATATTAATTTTCTGTCTTTTTAATATATTGATAAGGATAATAGGTGGTTATAAGTACCGTGCCTATTTTTTTAAACAAACCGGGTCTACATTTGTAGGCCCTTTTTTTTTTTTTTTTTTTTTTTTTTTTTTTTTTTTATAATTTTGTTTATATCAAAAAGCTATAAACCTGAAAGTGCGGAACAGAAAATATAAAGTTTAATATGTCAAACGCTTAAAACTGTCAAAAATACGGAACAGAAACTGACAAAAACTGTGCTGTGCAGAAAAAAAGAGGACAAAAAGTGGGGGACAAGGCCCTGCCACCTTGTCCCCCGTACCGTTAGTATGCCCCTTTAATATATTGATAATGATAATAGATCGTATTGACCACAATTACTAATCATTCAAAAAAATGAGATACTTAACTATTAAGTGACCCGTTATTCTGCCCTCCAATTTGTAATAGAAGCACGTTCCTATTATTATTATTATCTTTAGTGACCCATAAAGACTATAGGAGGTATTCTACTACCAGGCCGGTTGTTAACACTGTTTTGGCAATTACAACTGTTTGCCAAATTTTGTGTATCTATATGCTCAAGAGTGTTTAGATAACCTTGTACGATAGGCCAACTTATGATATATATATATAATCTTTAGTTGTTGTGCAGGTCCTTTTAGGTATGGTATAAGATATAAGTTGGATATTTTTTACAAAGGTCTTGATTTCTCTGTTTTTTATTTTTTTTTTTTTTTAATTAATTAATTACTACGTATTTTCTTTTATATGGCTATTTAAGCATACTCATCTTAGCATCTCAAGCAGTAAAGAAAAGAAAGTAAGACAAATCCGTATATTAAAAATGTAATTTTAGAACATCATAGGAGGAACCGTTTTTGGGTTCGTTGACATTTTGTAACGTTCTTTTATCTAATTTTATTAGTATAAATTCTGAAGTTAAGCATTTTTAAAATGTATAGTTAAAAATGCTTAACTTAAGCATACAAGCATACTCATGAAATGACATCTTCCATCCCTAGTGAAACAACTACATAAGACAAAAAAAAAAAAAAGAAGGAATAAATGGTCCTTTGAAATATTGATATGTTATTATCAAGGTTTTCAAGATCGGGATCTTAGCTAGGATCGTTTTCGTCTTTGCAAGATCATGATCGTAAGATCGGATCGGCATCCTAAGATCCTACTATAATGCTATTTTTTAATGATCTTTGTAATATTATTCAAATCTACAAATTATTATATATTATAAACATGAAATTATAAGAATATTTCATGAAAATTTTGTTCTAAATTATAAATATGGAATGTTTAAGAAGAACCACATGTTGTTTTTTAAATTATATAAAAACATAAACCATAAATTTGTAGTTTTTTAGTTTGCGGTTCGAGAAAAGTAAGATCGGATCGGAGTAGATCTTAAGATCCTATGGTCAAGATCGGGATCCTATAAGATCTTAAGCTTGTTAAGATCCTACGTAGGATCCGGATCGTTTTTGCTTCGTAGAATCGTAAAATCGTAAGATCCTAAGATCAGGATCGAGATCTTAACAACCATGGTTATTATAATGGGTTAATATACACAAAAGTTACTAAAGTTTCTCAGAAATTTGAATTAAGTTACTAAAGTTTTTTTTTGTTCAACCGGGTTACCTATGTTTACGAGTTTGTTAAATATGTTACTGAACTTTGTAAACGGTGACATTGGTTAGATTTTAAGTACAAAACGGTCCTTGTCGTTAGTCGGGCGTCACGAAATTAGTCCCTAGACTACTATTTCGGTTAGTTTGACCGTTTTTCTTACGTTTTCGTTCATTTTCTTATGTTTTCATACGTTTTCACCCGTTTTCTTATGTTTTCATACGTTTCCTTACGTTTTTATATGTTTTAATTCGTTTTTTTACAGTTGAACAAAAAAAAAAAACTTTAGTAACTTAATTCAAATTTCTGATAAACTTTAGTAACTTTTGTGTGTATTAACCCTATTATAATTTTTGAACTTTTAGTTGTCAGGTTGCAGTTTAGCTGCATCATGCGAAATTGTGTGTAACTGAGATGTTCATATAGCCTTTGTTATGGTTTTGATATATAAATAAGGGTTGCCACTCTCAAAGAAGAGTTATCTAGTCCCTCAGCTAGTGCAACTACTAAATTACATTAGTTTATTACAATCACTTGGTCCCTGAGCAAGAACATAATGCATTGGATTCGTTTGTCACTGTCGATAGAGAGGGGCAAATCCTCGTATGTGCTGCTTTGTTTCCTTTCTATGAAGACAAGTGTGGATCCGTCCCCAACTCCAAGTACAGGTAACAAGTTTAGTTTCCTATGATCTTTGCTACCCTTTAAGCCTTTTTGCATTTAAATAGGTCGTTCATTGTGCAGGAACGAGTATTAGATACCCGCGCGTTGCGGCTATGTAGTTTTTGATCAGTTACGAAAATAGGTCCTTCACAACTTTTTTATGTACCAACATACCCGATCTTGTGAAATTATTTGGGATTTTTCAAGAAAATAATACTAAAAAAAAATAAAAAAAAAATTAATAATAATATTTGTATCCTTTTTACGGATATTTATCTTTTTTTAATCTTGTTATAAAAAAAATATATACCAATATAAAGCTCATTATATTTCATTTTAAAAAGAGTCCAAAATTGCAATGTTCCGAACTCACGTACACTTTTAAAAAGAAATAGTGGTTAAAATTTTAAATTTAACTTCTTATTTTCTGGTAATAGGTCAAAATGATTACAAATATTTGATTGATATAGACCTTAATCTTTTATATAAGAGTAAACTGCAAAATACATACCTGTGGTTTGCCCAATTTCGCACCATACATCCAAATCTTTTTTTTCTAACTTATACATCCCTCCGTTAGTAAAAGTTAAACACCATACATCCGCGAGGACGAACGGTGCAAAGCGTTTCTCCGTTATCTCCTAACGAGATAGAAAATGTTTGCACCGTTAGTCCTATGGTTAAGTCTATTTGCACCGTTAGTCCTTTGTTACGTTTTCGTCCGATTTTTTTCGTTTTCGTCCGATTTTTTACGTTTTCGTCTGTTTTTTTACGTTTTCGTCTGATTTTTTACGTTTTCGTCAGTTTTTTTACGTTTTCGTCTGTTTTTTTACGTTTTCGTCCGATTTTTTACGTTTTCGTCTGTTTTTTTATGTTTTCGTCCGATTTTTTACGTTTTCGTCCCATTTTTTACGTTTTCGTCTGTTTTTTTAAGTTTTCGTCCTTTTTAGTTTATTTTACGTTTTCTCCTGTTTTTACGTTTTCGTCGATTTTTTTACGTTTTCGTCTGTTTTTTTACGTTTTCGTCCGATTTTTTTACGTTTTCGTCCGTTTTTTTTACGTTTTCATCCATTTTTATACGTTTTTGTCTTTTTTTACGTTTTTGTCTATTTTTTACGTTTTCGTCGAATTTTTTACGTTTTCGTCGGTTTTTTTACGTTTTCGTCCGATTTTTTACGTTTTCGTCCGATTTTTTTCGTTTTCGTCCATTTTTTTACGTTTTCGTCTGTTTTTTTACATTTTCGTTCGATTTTTTACGTTTTCGTCCAATTTTTTACATTTTCGTCTGTTTTTTTACGTTTTCATCCATTTTTTTACGTTTTCGTCCGATTTTTTATATTTTCGTCTGCTTTTTTTACGTTTTCATCCATTTTTTTACGTTTTCGTCTGCTTTTTTATGTTTTCATCCATTTTTTTACGTTTTCGTCTGATTATTTGTGCCGAGCACCAATCACTATTCATACCGAGCACGACCTCTTTGACAAAGATCCAACCGATAAAGTCCATAGTGGTGATCACTTCCACCACTTCTCATCATGAGGCATGACCCCCTTGTATGCGCTCTTATAAATGCTAATGACTACTTTTGCTTCTTTTTTTAGGATATAATTTGATTAGTGTGTACTCATATTTAAAACTTCATGTTGATTAAAGTGAACTTAGTACACTAAAAATAACAAATAAGGTTTGTCACACTTGATATAAATTTAGCCGATCAAGTACACCATACATCAAGAATACTAGATGATTATTCACGTATATCTGCGACATTTATAGTATCGTTAATTTGTGTGTGCAATTTTTATGTATAAATTGGTGTGTAGCAAGTTAAAGTGAAGAAAGTGAGTGATTTAAATCGTAATCAAGCATTTAAATTCACAACTTATTGCATTGACTTTTATAAATACGGGTAATTTAGTTTTAAGTTTTAACCAAATGTGTTTTTTAATGATATAGTATAGATATAAATAAAATATCTCACATGAGTAATTGACGAATATGAAGTTCTTCAAAAAGAAAAGAAAAAAAATGATAATCAATAGCAGATTGAATATTATCAAAACCTCAACATGAGTTAATTTTCTCTTAATTAAATTGAAGACGAAAATATAAAAAATCAACGTAAAAAAATGGATGAAAACGTAAATAAGCTGACGAAAATATAAAAAATCGGACGAAAACGTAAAAAAATGGATGAAAAGGGTATAAAAACAGACGAAAATGTAAAAAATTGGACGAAAAAGTAAAAAATCGAACGAAAACGTAAAAAAACAGGCGAAAACGTAAAATAATGGATGAAAACAAAAAAAATCAGACAAAAACGTAAAAAATCGGACGAAAACGTAAAAAACCAGACGAAAACGTAAAAAAACAGACGAAAACGTAAAAAATCGGACGAAAACGTAAAAAATTAGACGAAAACGTAAAAAATCAGACAAAAACGTAAAAAAACCGGACAAAAACGTATAAAAATGGATGAAAACGTAAAAAAACGGACGAAAACGTAAAAAATCGGACGAAAACGTAAAAAAACAGACGAAAACGTAAAAAATCGGACGAAAACGTAAAAAAACAGACGAAAACGTAAAAAAACTGACGAAAACGTAAAAAATCGGACGAAAACGTAAAAAAACAGACGAAAACGTAAAAAATCGGACGAAAACGAAAAAAATCGGACGAAAACGTAACAAAGGACTAACGGTGCAAATAGACTTAACCATAGGACTAACGGTGCAAACATTTTCTATCTCGTTAGGAGATAACGGAGAAACGCTTTGCACCGTTCGTCCTCGCGGATGTATGGTGTTTAACTTTTACTAACGGAGGGATGTATAAGTTAGAAAAAAAAGATTTGGATGTATGGTGCGAAATTGGGCAAACCACAGGGATGTATTTTGCAGTTTACTCTTTATATAATAAAACAAAACCGCAAGTGGGGACTTTTGTATTTCTAAAAATCAAATCATTCCTTATTGGGTAATAATTTTTTTAATTTGATTTTTTATTTAGATGTAAAAAAATAATTAAACCTAATTATTTCCTAATTTATTTATAAAAAAACTCTAAAAAACGTTTTTGTTATGATATTAAAAAAAATAATACACATGGGTGTCAATGTTATTCTTTCAAAATTATATGAACAAAATGTAATTATAAAAAGAAAAACCGGCCTCCGTATCATCACCAACACATTCATCCGCCATTCATGAAAAAATAACCAAACACATCACTTCCACCATCATCTCCATAGCCTGGTCAAAAACCCAAATTAAAATTTTAGGGATTTCGTTTGTTGTGAGAAAACGTCATATATCTCAACTTAACTCATAAAGTACTATGGGTTAAATTGATATTGTATTCAAACAGTATGTCCATTGGACACTTGGTCGTTGTTCTCCATAATTTGGTAATGGAAGATTAAGAAACAATGAATGTCTCTACCTTCAATCAAGATTCATAGTAAAACCAAGCTAAAAGTTACAGCTAAAGTATAATAAATAGCCATATTTGTTCTTTTTGATATTATATAAAAGATTTTTAGCTCTTATATTAACATAATTTTCTTTGTTCTTTTTCCTGATTAGGTGGAGCCGTGGAGTTCCAGGCATTGGTTAACATAACTCGGGTATACGTTTGCATTAGCTTCTTTTTTTTTCCCCACATTTTTTGTCTTCCTTATCATACTGGTAACACAAGTATAAGTTAGCATTTGTTTTTGTCTTCCTTATCATACTGGTAACACAAGTATAAGTTAGCATTTGTCTTTGTCTTCCTTATCATACTGCTAACACAAGTATAAGCGATATATAACCAATTAAACTAATATATGCTTGGGTGTTTGTCACTATCTTAATGGTAGAGTTCATAATGTTTGAGACTATTCTGTAACTTTCGTAATAGCCCGAAGAACCGAATTTATAGTGCTAATAACATTATAAGCAACTATAATAGCTATTGATTGAGCCATTTTTATATATCATTATACTTCTATACAACATTGTTGTGTCGTTTGTATATAAGAATAGCTGCAGAATTGTATTAAGTAAGTATATGCTTTTATGAATCATTATACTTTACTTTTATACATCATTTTTGCCTACCTGGTGTCCACGAAACTTGTTACAAACTCCTTTATGCTCAACTTTTGTCAAGCAGATTCAAACAGGTATGATATTTTCAAACGGGTCTATTTGGGTTGGCTTTATTTCAAAAGGGTCTAATAGAAGGGTGGCAAAAATGGGCCAAAGAAGTTACAAGTACACTAAAACATGTCCTCCCTGATCAACTTGGTAGAAATTTTTTTAGCTAGAAACAGCAATGCCAAACAGCTCCTCATTATGTATGACTTCTAAAACACTGTAAAAGCCTTGAGAAATTTGCACATCAGAACAAAATAGTAAATGGGTCAAAATTGCCGTCCTTTAGAGATAAAAAATTACTCCAGTGGACCCACTTATTAGTAAATGGGTCAAAATTGCCATCCTTTGTGTATGATTTGTTAACTTCTTAGTCACAAGGGCACCTATGTTCTCTTTGTAATTTTAAGTTGGCATTGTTTTAGAAGGATACTTCCCTTCCAGATCTAACCCACTTGGTTATATTTCACTTTTCGATAATAAGTCTCATGTTTTCATTTACAGTTGACAATTTCAAACCATTTACTTATGCATGAGTCATTTTGACTTTTTGAGTTGTTTGTAGTCTCAAATGGGTCAAATAAAAAATAAAAACCGTAAACAAAATTGGTTAGATGGTTTGAAACTCACATCAGACTCACCTGAGGTCGTCGCACCTGATGCAATCGCTAAGGCAGCTGAATGTTCCTATTGAGGTTGTCGGACCTCATTATCTATAGATCTCTAATAAGCTGGTATGTGATTGTTTTTATTGGTGATCCATGTATTTCATATCGTCCTCACAATGATACTTTCTTTGTGATGTTTATAGTTATAATGAATGCATATAAATCATGAATAAAACAAGGAAGCACCTTACTTGACTCAAACAGTTATGCACACATGCCAAAGGAAAAATGGACATGTATATGATGATACATACGATGAAACACAGGGATAATTGTAAGATAAAATAAACACTTTCATATATAGTTGTGCTATATTCAATTAATTTAGTTAAGTTGGTATTTAAGATAGGCATGTTTGCAGGACTAATGCAGAACTACAAGACTTTAAAAGATGGAAGTGCTTCCAAGATCCTGTTCTAGATCAATGGTATGAATGTTACTAATTGGCTGATAAAGAAGGTGAATGGTGGTCAAAAGTCATATATGGTTTCATGGGAGCTTATGGAATCGGTGAAAGCCACTAAAGAAGCTGAAAATAGTCAGGTGGTTGAGATCGAAAGGGAATGATTGAATGAAAGGATCAAGAATGGAAGTAGCTTAAGCTAGCAAAGGATCATGAATGAAATAACGTTGACCTAAAATAAATACGTCAAAGAAACTGATGAACGGCATGGCAAGTTTGGAAGATGTAGTGCAGAAGCTTATAAAAGAATTACGGTCTGGAGTTGCTCGAGTGTTTTAAATTAAGTTATCGTCTATGTTTTGTTAAAGGTATAAATTTGACACTTCATATTACAAATTTATATATGATAATACATGTTGCAGTTGTATATAAGTAACTTTCATATGTAGCATCAGTTTGACCATAAAGATTAGATGTGGCAGTTTCAACTAACTTTTGATTTTCACTATCTGTTCAAAGTTGTCGCATTTTATTTTTGTTAAAAAAGATCATGAAACATTAGAGGGTATATTAAAAGGTAGAAGTTTTTGGGATGTACCGGAAAAAGAAGGTTCATGTTGGGCTTGGAAGAAACTGTTAAGGTATAGAGAAATTTTTAGAGATCATATTGTTCATAAAATTGGTGATGGGAAAAATACTTCTCTTTGGTTTGATAATTGGCACGTTATTTGCCCGTTAAGCAATTTTGTTTCAAAAATGGATATTGCGTATGCTGGTCTATCTTTGAATTGTAAGGTTGCTGACGTCATTAGAAATGGGATGTGGGAATGGCCTGATGATCTCACTTAAAAGTTTGATGGCCTCTCTGTTATCCCCCCCCCCTCTCTTATAATTACTCTTGGTAAAGCTGATAAGGTTGTTTGGAGAAACAAAGTAAGTAGGAATAAGGACTTTTATGTTCTGCTGTATGGAACGATATTAGAAGTTGTAGTGATCTAGTGCCATCGTCAAAATTGGTTAGGTTTAGCCAATGTATTCCGAGACACTCTTTTATGCTTTGGCTTTCGATTCTTAGGAGACTGAAAACTCATGATACTATGGGACATTGGGAAAGAAAGGAAGATATGTGTTGTGTATTTTGTAAGAAAGTGCGTGACAGCCACAAGCACCTCTTTTTTGAGTGTGATTGCCCGAATAAAGTCTGGTGCAGGTTAAAAAATATGGTTAGGCTTGATCATGCTCATAACAGCTGGTATGATATCCTTGATTATCTCATGAAAAGACCTATTAACAAGTCCATATGGAGCATTTTGCAGAGATTGTTGTTGGGTGCCTCTGTTAATATTCTATGGCAGGAAAGGAACTTGAGAACATTTCAGAATAGAAGAAGATCTTTAGAGGAAGTTTGTAACTTGATAAAAGATGTTGTTAGACTTAGATGAGTCTAAGTCTTAACACCTCTGCTATCATATACTCGAGAAGCTATGTTTTTATTTCCTTAGACGTGTAAGTGCATCTTTTTATTGTTGCAGAAATGAGTGAAAATACCTTGGATAATGCATTATTCATATTGAAGCATCTATATAAAGACATATCAGATGAGCCTGACACACAAGATGATTTCATGGACAATGAAATAAATCAAAGAAGTGGTGACTCGAAAGGGTGGTATAATGGCGAAGACGTGGCCGAAGAAGAGCTCCCTTTAACCCTTTCTAATACAAAGTTTGAGTAAATGTCACAAGGAGAGCCAAGAGCTTCATTGGTCCTTGGTTTTTCGTTACAAACAAACTAAGGCTCTTGCATAAATTTCCAAAACATTGCAAGAATGATATATATATATATATATATATATATATATATTATATATATATATATATATATATATATATATATATATATATATTATACAAACAGGCATAATACTATAAATGTAACTAAACCATCATATTATGCACTTTTGGTCCAACAAAGCTCATTCTTGAGAACTGTGGTGTAGTTAGTAACATTTGTGTATATGGTTAGGAGGTGCAGTTTAGCGGTGCCATGAGTGCCAAAAAACCCAATGGCATGTGTAGTGCATCGAGGCCTCTAAGTAAATATTATTTAGAGATTTATCTATATAGAATTATACATGTTTCTTTAGATTCAGGATGATTGGGATTCTAATATACAGAGGGGTAAAATATATAGGGCTAATGGCACCGAAATGTATCATAGTTGTCATGATTTTCTTTTATATGTATCGAGCAATTTTTTTTTGCTATTCTGTGTGTTAAACTTGATTTTGTGGGCCTTTTGTGTACTTTATGACCATTTTGCCCCTCATTTTATTAACTTGGGAGGGGCAAAATGGTCATAAAGCACACAAAAAAGCCAACAAAATCAAGTTTTGTATACAGAATAGTAAAAAAAATTGTTCGATACATATAGAAGGAACAAGTGACAACTATGATACATTTTGGTGCCATTAGTCAAAAAAATATATCATTCAAATTGTTGATGGACTACCGGTGAACTAGATGTTAATTGTTATCGCTGCATTCAAAAAATTAGGGGCGGAGGCGGAGCCAGAAAAAATTACGAGGGGGGGGAATTTTTTTTTAATACTATAACCACTTTAGAATATGACATATTTTGTCCTTATTAGATTTACTATGTCATATCATTTTTTATAAAACTAAATTAAAAGAAGTGAAAAAAAAAGAAAAAAAGAATTGTGATTTAACTTTCAAGAAACAGTGTCATTGCTGTCCTTTTTCTAGCTATGTGCCACCTAACATGACCATACACTTAGGGCCCATTTGGTATGTAAATGGGTTTGGAATAAGATTTGATATTGGTTAAGGCTTGAAAGAAAAGTAGGAGAGAGAAAATGAATTATAGTATAAAATTTATTTGTTTTAATTATAGAAAAGTATGAAAATAAATATTGAAATTTAATATTATTTTTAGATTAAAAAATTAATATTAAAATAAAGTGGCCCACGAAAATATAAATAAGAAGTACTAACTTACATGAAAATGAAATATAAAATAATAGTCTGGCCCACGAAAATAGTAGTCTGACACTCAAACCCTGCTATATGATGGCTTTGATGGAAACCCACATTTGAGAGTGTCACACCTAATTTTGAAACCAAATTTTCTTACCAAACAAATAATTATGGTTTGAATCAATTTCAAAGACAACATAAGTCATAAACCAAACGGGTCCTTAAACACTTTTTTCTCTCTTTCTTTCTCCAATTGCTTCATTCAACCTTCATCTTCCCTATCTCAACTTTTCAACAGGTAAAACATGCTCAATCTCATACATTCAAAATCTTATTTGGACTATCTTTTCAGGAAAGTCAAACATTTTTTATTTTTATTTTTATATTTTTTGGTGGGGGGGGGGGGGAGCAAAATGGTCATTAAGTACACAAAAAGCCAACAAAATCAAGTTTAGTACACCGAATAGTAAAAAAAAATTGTTCGATACACATAGAAGGAACAAGTGACAACTATGATACATTTTTGTGCCATTAGTCAAAAAAATATCATTCAAATTGTTGATGGACTACCGGTGAACTAGATGTTAATTGTTATCGCTGCATTCAAAAAAGTAGGGGTGGAGCCAGCAAAAATTACGAGGGGGGGGGAATTTTTTTTTTAATACTGTAACCACATTAGAATATGACATATTTTGTCCTTATTAGATTTACTATGTCATATCATTTTTTATAAAACTAAATTAATAGAAGTGAAAAAAAAGAAAAAAAGAATTGTGATTTAACTTTCAAGAAACAGTGTCATTGCTGTCCTTTTTCTAGCTACGTGCCACCCAACATGACCAAACATTTAGGGCCCGTTCGGTATGCAAATGGGTTTGGAATGAGATTTGGTATTGGTTAAGGCTTGAAAGAAAAGTAGGAGAGAGAAAATGAATTATAGTATAAAATTTGTTTGTTTTAATTATAGAAAAGTAAGAAAATAAAGATTGAAATTTAATATTATTTTTAGATTAAAAAATTAATTTTAAAATAAAGTGTCACACGAAAATTTAAATAAGAAGTACTAACTTAGATGAAAATGAAATATAAAATAATAGTCTGGCCCACGAAAATAGTAGTCTGACACTCAAACCCAGCTATATGATGGCTTTGATGGAAACCCACATTTGAGAGTGTCACGCCTAATTTTGAAACCAAATTTTCTTACCAAACAGTTAATTATGGTTTGAATCCATTTCAAAGACAACAAAAGTCATAAACCAAACGGGCCTTAAACACTTTTTTCTCTCTTTCTTTCTCCAATTTCTTCATTCAACCTTCATCTTCCCTATCTCAACTTTTCAACAGGTAAAACATGCTCAATCTCATGCATTCAAAATCTTATTTGGACTATCTTTTCATGAAAGTCAAACATTATTTATTTATTTATTTATTTTTGTAGGGGGGTGGGGGAGGGGGGTGACCAAAAATCCTTAAAAGTCTAGAAATTTTACACTGCAAAGTTTTTGGGAGGAGGGGCACGTGCCCACTGTGCCCCCTCCCTACCTCCGCCTCTGTAAAAAAGATAAAGAATCATCTCAAGTTAACCTCTCACGTTGGTCATGTTGAACCACTTATAAACAAGAAAATGATATAAATATGACAATCACTAATTTAAACAAGAGACTCATTATTTACCTCTCACAATATATTAGAGGATCTTAATCAAAAAAGAAAAAGATAAACTCAACAATTTGGTTAAAGTGCATCTTTTTTAACCATAAGTAAAACGCATATTTGACACAAAATTATATATCTATACTAAAACACAATGTCGGTGGCATTTTAATATTCCACATTCATATTATTATATTATTATTTAGATGCCCAAAGATTGAGCCCAGTAGTTGCACATGTTTGGCCCATGTTTTTGGTTAAACTTATCTGGTACAACGAATCATTCCAGATACATCTTTCTTTTTTTACAGAACGTATCTAGAATCTACTACACATAGCTTGCCACCGCTTTGTCTCTTAATCCTTATCCATGGTAAAAATATTCTTCATCTTTTGTTGATGTTGCTTGATTTTCTAGCCCGTCTTTTGCAGTAGCTGGGGCTTCGTCATCTAAAGATTGGATTTTTTTCGGGTATCCATTGAATGTTCATAAGCTAATAGGGAAGAATCAAAACCTTAATCTCTAAAAACGCTTTTTATGCAATGTTTATTTTATTGTTGATTTATTTGTTGTTAATGTTTTGCCCTAATTTATATTACAGTTGGACGTTGGTAGACTATTTGAAGGTTAAATAAAGTGGAATGCAAGAAGAGAATTATAAACTCAAGAGGGTATGTAGTCTCATAAGTTTTACTTCTATTCACTTTTACTTTGAAATGATTATGTCCTAAAAGATTGAAACTTTTTGATATGTGGGGTTTTTCTTTTGCAGGTGTGAATTTTTTTGAGGTTCGAAGGTACGAGGGTGAATGAGTTTGATGTGAAGGATAAGCTTCAGATGCTTGAGCCTGTGGATTTGGGTGGGTTTTTATTTCGTGTAATATAGTTTTCGTTTACATCCAGATTTTCGTACAAACTCGAGGAATTTGAGAAAGATTTAGTGTAATATAGATGTATTCTCTGTTCATATCTGATAAGATGTTTTTATGGGTGTTTTAGTTCTTGCAACTAAATTAATATTGATACAGAGTATGAGATATTTATCATCTTTTTATCACATTTGACCATACATCAGATGGGGTTAGAGATTGAAATGAGTTCATAGATTGCCTTTAATGATTGTGAACTATTAGGTTGGGTTAGCTGACCCAATAAGATACATGATGTCATTCATGAAGGCTGAAGCCTACTCTTGAAACTTTTTTTTTTTTTTTTTTTTTAGAATGGCGCTACTCTTGAAACTAAAGTACCGTTTGAAATATGTCTTCTGCCTCCTAAAAATGGCCTTATGAGTTCTGACTTTTGATGGCAAATAGCTTATCTCTGTCTTCCTCGCTTGCATATTTGTATTGGTCGCTGATTAAAAACATTATGTTGGTTGTGTTTGATAATGTTTTCCTTAATCTGTTTCGTAATAAGATGGTGCAGGTACAAATACAGAAATACATTTAATTTAATACTAGGAGTGTAGCTATTTGGTACTAATCATTGTGTTGTGAAAATGGATTGCAGGAAGTTGGATGGGATTCCGAGAAGCTGGGTTATGACGGACTGATAGATGTAGCAGATCAGCTTATGCTTAGTAGGACTAATTCTTAAACTAAGGAAGCAGCGGTATGTTTTTGAGCTGTCTATTATTTTGAGGTGTTTGCGTTTTCAGAGCAATTATAGATTATTGCATTCAAGTTGCACAATTATGATGTAGATATTAAATGTCATATAATTGGCTTCGAGTAATTTGAGTATCGTTGAAAAAAGTAGTAAGGGAAGAAAGGAGATTATATGTGTTTTAGGTGTTTTTCGGAAGATGCATGAGATGGAAATTAAGCCAAACGTGGTGACATTTTCAGCTATTCTGAACGCTTGTAGGTTTGAACTTACTCCTATAACTGTTCAACATTTCACTAGGGTAACGTTTAGTATGCTGAAGTAAACTAAGGGACTAACTGTCTATTCCTCTGTAAAGAAATAAAGTTTTTTTTCGTTTCCCACTTGAATAGAATGTAGCTCACGTTTTTGAATAAGTATCATCATTAACATAATATTTTATCTAAAAAGTCTCAAAGCTTCAAAGAAAGGTTCTGTAAAAATAACTAAAAAGTTCACATTTTTACTGTAATACTAAATTCCTAAATGAGGTCTTGTTGGGTCCATCAGTACCCAAGAATACTTAAAACAAGATTTGGACACAAATTAACTAAGTGTAAATTAAACCGAGAACAATTCAAGTCACTGAGAGAACAGTCTCTCAGTGAGTCATCTTCAGGATGCTTAAGGCGAATTCAAGAAAAAGGATTCACTACTCAGGAAGGCGGTACTCCCTGAGTAGGACTTAAGCCAAAGAAGAAGATGATGGTTCAGTGAGTGTTGGACAAGAACTCACTGAACCCCAGTCTCCTCAACAACATTAAGTGATTGAAGACTGAAGAACTCAACGCCTGAAAAAAAGGCGGGAAGATCTGGGAAGAGTTTTAAGATAAGATCAAATCTTATCTTGTCAGGAAGAAACTTTCCCTAAGACGGCTAAAGGTCATGGAGTGTCAAACCAACCACTCGTAAAGACTTTATAGTCCATTCCCATTGGTTCTTGGAAATGACAATTATTATTGTAATTGTCAAACACGCTTGCTTCAACAAGTTGTAGTTTTTTTAATCACTTTTACTCTTTTATACTTGTGTATAAATAGGTTCAAAAGGAGAGAAGTTGTGTGTGTTTTGTACATTGAAAGCTTAGACTTTTACAAAGCAACTTCTCTCCTACAAAGAGTAACGTATCCCTGAGATAGCTCAGTGGGTCAAATTGTTACCGCTCAAAGCAAAGCTTGAGTTTAGATAGGAGACACCACCATACCTTGTCTGTTCAATCCCAAGTGTTTGTTCCACAAAACACTTGGGTAATAGATTCTTTGATTCATTTCTAATAAGAATTTAAACGTTGAAAAATACTTGTGTGTTTTTACTTTTACGTTTTAATTAATCTGTTAGAATTAATCATAACATTGTATTAGTCATAAACACTAATAGATTAACTTTCTAGTTAACTCTAAGTGTGTTAAGGGAGCAACACGTGGTATCAGAGCCTCTGGTTTATAAAATCTTTCAAAACTAACCAAGAGTGCTCAAGGTTTTTAAAACCAAGATCCTACTATGGCTGATATTAATGTACCCCAGTTGGTCGATAAAAAGGGTGGCAGCTATTCTGCTGTTGCACCCAGACTAGAAGCTGAAAAATTTAGCAAATGGAAAAAATGTATGATTTGCTATTTAACTGGTATGGAACCTTACTACATCACCTGTATCAGGGATGGCCCATTTGTCCCTAAGACTGCTGCAGGGCTAAACAAGCCTGAGGCACAATGGACCATAGATGAGAGGAGGGTGGTCAATCAAGACTAGTGCCTTAAAAGCATCCTTATATCTTGTCTTCCTGAAGATATAATGGAATCAGTCATCAACTGTTTAACAGCCAAGCAAACTTGGGATGACTTGGTTAATAGATTTGAGGGCCCCTCAGATACCAAGGAAAACAGGGTCATGGACCTGAAACTTGAGTATAATACTTTCAGGGCAAAAGACTCTGAAAGTCTCTCTCAGACTTATACCAGATACAAGACTTTGATAAACGAACTATCAAATGATGGTGTAGTATTATCTAAGCATGAGACAAATGTTGGCTTTGTCAACAGTCTCCCTGAAAAGTGGCTAAACATCTCACAAGGCCTGAGGAATGCTAATCATATTCAGACCCTTGAGCTCCCTGAAATCTATGGGAAATTTGTCTATGAGGACAACTTGATCTCAAGGAGATATCCTGACTCAAAAGCTCTTGAGTCCAAAAAGGCCTTAACCTCCATACCCATATCAACTACTTTTTATACTAATGGTGTTGTGCAGGACTTTCAAGAGGATTCTGAGGATGAAATTGATGAAAGGACTAGTGATGAGTACCTAAAAGATCTAAACTTGGAATTCCAAGAGAGGGCACTCCTTGCTAGTTCAAAACGTTTCATCAAAAGAAACCAGTCCAACTTTTCAAAAGGAAAAGCAAATGAAACCACTGAATGCTTTAATTGTGGTAAAAAGGGTCATTTTGCTAGGGACTGTTATTCTAAAACCACCTCAGAACCCTTTTACAAATTTTCAGGAAATAGTTCCTCAGGAACTAGCAAGTTTCAACCTAGAATGTTTCAGTCGACCCAACAATTTCAAAACAAGGGTCAAAAAGGCTTTGAAGCAAAATATAGGAAAGCCAAGGATAAACTTGCAATTCTTGAAACTAATCCCTCTATGTCTCAGGCTGCTCAAACATCCAAGCCTGTTCAGGCAAAGAACAAGGTTTTAGTTGCTGAAGCCTATGATTGGGATGAAGAAGAGGTATCCTCAGATGAGGAAATTAGAGTGAGTGCACTGATGGCACTCTCTGAAGGTGATCAGGTGGCTGTTGGGAAAAGTCATGCAAGGAATGGAGAGTGGGTAAACATCACCATGAAGAAGGTAAACACTTTACTTTCTATGGATGATGATTCTGATTGGCAGTCTTACATGAATTATATTTGTGTAGATCTTAAATTTTTTAAGGAACAAAGGCTTAACATGTGTTCAAAATATAACAACAAGGTGTCAGAATTGAATAAATGTAGAGATGAATTGCTTGTACTAAAGCAAGCCAAATTAGAAACAATAACTTTACAAATTCAGAACACTGAAATTTTGAAACAAAACCAAGCCCTACAAACTGAACTCAACAAAGAAAAAGCTATCATCCAAGGCTGGACCAAAAAGAACCCCAAGGTCTTTGACACTGTGGGATTAAGCTATCAGAAAACCATTGGAATTGACCCTCTTATGGTTGATCCCAATGTGAGTCACAGTGAATTAACCTTTGTTCCAGCTGGCATATCTTTTGAGCAAGAAATGCTTCCCAAGTCTAATGACTGGATTGTCAGGGACAACCCAGTCAGTAAGTTACCAAACTTTGAGACTGAAAAGATCTTGCTTCCTGAAAGTCAGGCTTTGAAAAATATGCTTGGACTTATTGAAAAACTCAGTAAGCTTGAACTCATTGAACAACTCAGTAATACTGAGTCTGTGAATGAGTCTGAATCAGAATCATACCCACCACTTCCTCCACTGAATACCCTTCAGGGTGCTGCACCAAACTTAGGCCTCCCACCAATGGTCTTCTCACCACACTCTCCAAAGGAGAGATCAGGAATGGGAACAACCATCCTGAAGAGACCAACCATTGAAGTCTCAGTAAACACTGATGACTCATCAACTTCAGTCCCTTCTGAAGTAACTACTCAAAGCCCTGACTCAAAATTTGATCAGTTGGTTGAAATGGTCAGGAAGCTTGGTGAGAAGATTGCATCTTCAGAAAAATCTTCTCAATCCAAGAAGGAACAAAAACCAACTTTCTCAAAGACCAAACCCAAACCCTCAAAACCCCTTAAAAGATGTGAACTGTGTAACTATACCAATCATGTCACTGACGATTGCTATAGAATCCATTATTGTATGGTTTGCGAAAAGGATGATCACAGGACCTCTGATCACAAAACACATTCAGTCACATCAAACATGGCAAGTCTTAAAGCTCAGTCTTTAAACTATCCTTCTGATTCTAAACAGAAACAGAAACAAAAGCCAAAGCCTTTTGCACCTTCCCCTTACTGTGGGTTCAATGACCACCATCCTAAGGATTGTCAAATTGACAATTGTTGTGAAAATAGTGGAAGTTCCACTCATAACACCTCAGGACGTGGTAAGGCCATTCAGGCCAATAGAGGTATGACAAAGTCAGCCTCTCAGTCCACTGAGTCCACATCAGCAATCAAATGCATAATATGTGGTAGCTCAGTCCACTCCACCACTGACCATAAATCACTTAAAAATGTTAATAAGACCCTCAAAGTTAAGCCCTCCAAGAAGTGGAGTCCTAGAAAGAACATACCCAGTTTACTATTTGTGTAGAAACATGCCAGGGATCCTGTTTGGCATCTTGATAGTGGATGTTCAAGGAGCATGACTGGTGTGAAGGAGTATCTGCACAAATATGTGGATGAATCAGGACCCAAAGTGATATTTGCTGATAACTCATCATGTCTTACTGAAGGTTATGGTTCAGTAAACTGCAATGGCATAATCTTTACTAGGATAGCTTATGTAAATGGTCTAAAATACAATTTGATAAGTGTCAGTCAACTATGTGATGCGAAATACATAGTTCAGTTTGATGATAAACAAGGAATCATCTTGATGAAGCGAAAAGTGTACCGCTTTTAGGGGTCATTTAAGCCTTAAATCGTATTTATTTGATCAAATATTGCCCTAAATCGTTCCTTTTGTCATTTTAGGTACTTTGGAGAAGAAATCTGGAAAAGGAAGCATATTGGACGTTTTTGGAGCATAAAAGTGAAGAAAACGACAAAGTCTCCACAATTGCTGGAAAAGTACACGTGACGGCGTCAAGGATTACTCCTGATGGCGTCACGGCTTGGCAAAAGAGGTGGATATGACAAATATACACGTGACGCGCCAGAAAGTTTTACAAAGGAAGTCTGACGGCGTCACCCTTTAAGGTGATCAAGGCCGTCACGGTTTAAGTTAAAGAGAGACGGCGTCAAGCACAATTGTGACGGCGTCAACCCTTGACGCGCCAGAGTGGATTTTGGAGGATTAAAGAGGGACGGCGTCAGGAAGACCATCCGGGAACCCTAGCCGCGGCGAGGTGACGGCGTCACCTCCTACAACGTGACGCCGTCAGCCCCTAATGTCATTAGTGTGCAACTTTGTGAGGAGAAACCCTAAGACGAATCTGCCATTTTTAAGGGTTTTATACCCTTGGATCTCCCATGTTTAATTGAAGATAAGTAATCAATTAATCATTCAATATGTCTATGTGTTGTTTGATTATATCTTGTTCTTGTCTTTTAATTAACATGCTAGGCTAGATTTATCTTGTGTTTGCTTAGATCTAATGAAACCTAACTATTGATTATTGGTTGTTGGTGTGTTATTAATTGTATTGGATGATTGTTTATCGATGTTAGGCTTAAGAAAACTGGCTAACCTCCTATACGGTAACTTGCTTGAACGTCTTAAGAAACATGAACCAATGCGTACTAAGGTTTTTATGGTTGTATTTAATGCATGAGCGAATTCTAGTGATCCCATGTTAGGAGCTTCTTAGCCGGCTCGACATAGGAGTGAAGTAGGAGCTTGTAGAGTTGGGGAAGTACGTACGCTACCCCACGATTGGTATTAAGGAATACACCCGTCATCCACGCAATTAATACACACTAATCAACCGGTAAAAGATAGTTAGGGAGTAAGGAAATCTAAGTAACACATTTCTCTCCATATAAGTTCCACGCCCTTTTTATTTTCAGTTATTTTATTATATTTGCAATTGTAGTTATTTGGGTTAGTTGACTAGCAACTAATTCCGCCCACTCCTTCAAACCCGAGATTTTACTTGCTTTTATAAAAAAATATAAAAATACAAAAAGAATCTTCCCTCACCCTTAGACCTATTAGAGTAGTTTTTCAATCCTAACGACACTATTCCTCTAGAGAACGATCAATCCCCCGGTACTTGCCACTACACTATACTACATCGGTCAAGTACACTGCCTGGTGGGGATTGCAAGCCTCTTGAGATCCCTCGAGAGGTAAAACCTGTTGTAAGGTCGCAAAACCACGCATCAAGTTTTTGGCGCCGCTGCCGGGGAATAGTTATTGTTTAGGTTGAATTTTTATTTTATTATGTCTACTCACTAGATTCCTTTCTAGTGAGATTTTTATTTTATTTTTCTAGGTTTTTCTTTAGTCTATCTATTTTCTTCGTGTTTTTGTTCGTATAAGATTTTCATTGACTATTCAGTTTGCCATTATGGAAAACGCGAATCCACCCCTTACACCTGGCGAAGTGGCTTTGTTGCGTAGCCAAATTGAGGATGAGATTAGTGAGCTCAGAGAGCTCAATAGAATGATTGATATAGAGCTTGATTATGCCTTTAACAACCTAGAAACCGCCATATACTCAGATAATTACTTAGAACATAATAATCTTACGGTTGAGGAGTTGATTGAGAAACTTGATAAAGAGAAGGTAGATCCTAGGTTGGATGATTATTTCAATGAATACCCCACTAAGGAGGAAATTGCTTACTATAACAACCTAGTTGATAACCCTCGCCCACCTTTTGTTAGAATTGACCCAAAGATTAAGAGGGGTGATCCCGGGAATGTGAAGATACCATGTATGATTGGGTACCAATATGTTGAGCATGCTTACATTGACTGTGAATCCCCAACCAACGTGATGTCCTCAAGCCTTTATAGCCACATCATAAACACACCACTTGAGCCTAGGAAAGACCCCAAGTGCCCCGGTGGAGTTTGCAACTTCGTTGGATGGATTAAGCACACGCATATCCTTGTTGGGAATTTTACCTTTGCCACCGAATTCATGATTCTAGAGGATTTGGCATGTGTTTTTGACTGCCGCCTATCTCACGTGGTGTTAGGTAAGCCATTTATTGAAGCATCCAATTTAAAGTATGATCGTTTGAGGGGCAAGGTTCAGTTTTCTAATCACATAGATAGGATCACATATAGGATGCCTTATCGGGTAAATGAATTTCGTTTTGTGCCTCGATTTGACAAGGACAACATTGGTGCGATTGAGGACATCAATGATGAGGATAAAGAGAAAGGCATGGACTATGTCTGGAATAAGAGAAGCCTTTATTATAAAGATTGCTTGAACCTAGGACCTAAATACAAAGTTGATATGGAGGTTGTTAGGATGATTAGAGGGGCAATTGAGAAGCAAAACGGAAAAACGTAGAACCCGTGACTTTGAGTCTAGCTACAAGACTCGTTAATAAAGAAAAGTGCTTATTGGGAGGCAACCCAAGCTTTATTTGCTTTGTGTGTTTATTTATTTGTTTGTTTGATTTTATTTGCTTCCGTATGTATGTTTAATTTTTATTATTATTGATTCATGTTCAAAACTAAATTGTGAAAATGCTTTATCTTGTTTTTAACTTCGTCTTAACTACATATAAAGGTATTTTGCAAAAGATAAGTGTAAGGGAAATCCAAATCGGTTTATTAGAACAAATGAACATGAATCGTAACAATAATAAATTAACATACATATTAGTAATTGTTTGAGTCAAATGCTTGTATCGAGTCATAATGATGTTTTGCAGGAATTCCAGGAAGTAAGGTATAGGTTTTTCCAGAAATTTTCCGGAAACTTAACATGAGAATTCTGTCAGATCATTTCTGACGGCGTCAGGCCTTACAACTTGACGGTGACAGGTTTTAATTTTCGGAAATTTTTGAAAGTTTTGTTTTTCTACCGGAATCATAAAAAGGTTTTTATTAAATCTCTAACTTATAAACTCCAGGAATCTGCAAAATAATCATTCCACAAGCATTATATCCTTATATAGATTTATCCCGCCGTTGTTATGCAGGTTTTCGTGTTTGTTTTATCAGGTTTAACAGGTTATTTTGGACAAGGAGATGTATGTGGAATCTAGCTTTTGGCGATGCATTAGTCTTGGAGCTTCTACTTTACCTTGGAAGAAGATCTAACCATGTTACCTCTTTATCCACCAAACGAATCAGGGGAGTATTTGATTTCATCCTTTTACCTTATTTACTTTTACATCTTGTTATTTGAACATTGGGGACAATGTTCATCTTAAGTGTAGGGGGGTAAAGTACGATACCTTAGAGAATACAATTGCACTTGATTTTTGTTTGTTTGATAGTAAATGTGTAATAAAACTGAGAGAAATACCTGTTAAGGCAATTTTAGTGCCAAATTTAAAATTTTTTATAACATATAGGAGTGAAACTTTGATCTTAATGAGCGTCTCATGGATAGGAGTTATATGACTAGCACAAAACCGTACCACTAAAAAATTTTCCACCCCCAAATATGTGAGGTTCGCCCCTAGAATTGGTAGGAAAAGCATTTATGCTATGATGTGTGTACCGGTAGCTACTTAGATTCTAGAACTTGCGTTAGGACCATTCCGAGGCCACAAGTGAGACTACATTCGTGTAGTTAGATTTACTACATGATAAGAGGCATTAGGATTAACCCATTGTTTTACACCTGTGTTTTTGTTAAAATTACTTTGGCTACATTGGTCAAGTAATTCTCCCACACCCTTTGCGTTGTACTCATTTTTAGTACACGATACCCTAGTACACCCCTCAGAGCCTATCTTTTCGTTTCTAACTTTAAGCATTTTACTTAAAGGAAGAATTTGTTTACACCCCACTTAAATGTACACCCAAATCGCCTTAGCCTACCTTGTATGCACTCATTTTTAGTGCATTATTGTGACAACATTTGTTTAAACCCTAAGTTAATTATCTAATTGATTACATGGTTGCTAAGTCGAGTCATATCCTTGTACATATTGTTTTGGGACGATTGGGACTCATGGGTAAAGTACTAGTGTAATGGAGTAATGGGGAAGAACAACATTATTACCCCCATATGTGCTAAATATTTTAAAAGTACTCCAAGTGTTTCGATTATCTTAATTCGAGTCATTAGAATAGTTATTTGTGAAGTTATGTAAAAGTTCAAGTGTAAGGGGAATGCGACGCCCCTATGATGTATTATTTTGGATGGTAGGGCAAGAGTGTATGAAAAAAAAAAAAAAAAAAAAATCGAAAAAATCAAGAAAAATACAAAAAAATGAGAAAAAGAAAAGTAGAAAAAAAACATACGGACTACCATCCCGTTTCATTTTATGTTTATTTTATGTTTTTGTTATTTTTTTCATTAGCTTAAGTCTAGTCTAGTCTTGGCTTAGCAACGCAATATTGTACATGTAATTAATCAAGATCTTTAACTCGCCACCAGTAAAATATCCTTTATCCACCAAAACCGTGTTTATCATATCCCTACACCTAACGTTATAACCCGTTTAAAAGCCCTCTTTGATAGTTTATCTTAGGTGCTTACGCCTAGTGGAGGAGGTTTTTGATCCTTTCCCAAGCCTATGGTAATCTATTTGCTATGACAGGTAGTGAGAGATATTATCCATTTTCATTTACGAGATATACTTTTATGACACCTGAGAGATGTGAGTATCCAAACACTACTTGTGAGGTGCTAGTTTGTAATCTCCGTGCTTATTATGATTAAAGTGGAACAACTATTTGTTGTAATTACTTTTATATTAGCGTTAAATGACCCCTAACTTGTATTTTGATTAGAATAAAAGCGCATTTGCTTGAGGACAAGCAAATCTCAAGTGTAAGGGTATTTGATGAAGCGAAAAGTGTACCGCTTTTAGGGGGTCATTTAAGCCCTAAATCGTATTTATTTGATCAAATATTGCCCTAAATCGTTCCTTTTGTCATTTTAGGTACTTTGGAGAAGAAATCTGGAAAAGGAAGCATTTTGGACGTTTTTGGAGCATAAAAGTGAAGAAAACGACAAAGTCTCCACAGCTGCTGGAAAAGTACACGTGATGGCGTCAAGGATTACTCCTGACGGCGTCACGGCTTGGCAAAAGAGGTGGATATGACAAATATACACATGACGCGCCAGAAAGTTTTACAAAGGAAGTCTGACGGCGTCACCCTTTAAGGTGATCAAGGCCGTCACGGTTTAAGTTAAAGAGAGACGACGTCAAGCACAATTGTGACGGCGTCAACCCTTGACGCGCCAGAGTGGATTTTGGAGGATTAAAGAGGGACGGCGTCAGGAAGACCATCCGGGAACCCTAGCCGCGGCGAGGTGACGGCGTCACCTCCTACAACGTGACGCCGTCAGCCCCTAAATTCTATATATAGTTTTGCAATTTTTTGTCATTAGTGTGCAACTTTGTGAGGAGAAACCCTAAGACGAATTTTCTGCCATTTTTAAGGGTTTTATACCCTTGGATCTCCCATGTTTAATTGAAGATAAGTAATCAATTAATCATTCAATATGTCTATGTGTTGTTTGATTATATCTTGTTCTTGTCTTTTAATTAACATGCTAGGCTAGATTTATCTTGTGTTTGCTTAGATCTAATGAAACCTAACTATTGATTATTGGTTGTTGGTGTGTTATTAATAGTATTGGATGATGGTTTATCGATGTTAGGCTAAAGAAAACTGGCTAACCTCCTATACGGTAACTTGCTTGAACGTCTTAAGAAACATGAACCAATGCGTACTAAGGTTTTTATGGTTGTATTTAATGCATGAGCGAATTCTAGTGATCCCATGTTAGGAGCTTCTTAGCCGGCTCGACATAGGAGTGAAGTAGGAGCTTGTAGAGTTGGGGAAGTACGTACGCCACCCCACGATTGGTATTAAGGAATACACCCGTCATCCACGCAATTAATACACACTAATCAACCGGTAAAAGATAGTTAGGGAGTAAGGAAATCTAAGTAACACATTTCTCTCCATATAAGTTCCACGCCCTTTTTATTTTCAGTTATTTTATTATATTTGCAATTGTAGTTATTTGGGTTAGTTGACTAGCAACTAATTCCGCCCACTCCTTCAAACCCGAAATTTTACTTGCTTTTATAAAAAAATATAAAAATACAAAAAGAATCTTCCCTCACCCTTAGACCTATTAGAGTAGTTTTTCAATCCTAACGACACTATTCCCCTAGAGAACGATCAATCCCCCGGTACTTGCCACTACACTATACTACATCGGTCAGGTACACTGCCTGGTGGGGATTGCAAGCCTCTTGAGATCCCTCGAGAGGTAAAACCTGTTGTAAGGTCGCAAAACCACGCATCACATCTTCAATGCTAATAAGGAAGTTGTCCTTATTGCACCAAGAAGACATTATGTTTATGTGTTAGACATGTCCAGTCTGACTCAGAATGGAACTTTTCTCTTTACCAAGGCCACTGATACTCTCAACTGGCTTTGGCATAAGAGACTCTCCCACCTGAACTTCAAAAACATAAACAACCTTGTAAAACAAAACAAGGTCCTTGGCTTACCATCTCTTGTGTTTTCAAAGGACAAACCATGCTCAGTTTGTGAAAAAGGTAAACATCACAGAGCATCCTTTTAAACCAAAACCAACTTTTCCATCAGGAACTGCCTTCATCTTCTCCATATGGATCTATTTGGACCAATTAGTCCTAGATCCATTAACCATGAGAAGTATACTCTGGTCATTGTGGATGAATATTGAAGATACACTTGGGTATACTTCCTGATCAAAAAGAGTCAGGCAGCTGAAACAATTATGTCCTTTGTCAGGAACATTGAAAATCAGAATGACATCAATGTCAAACAGATTAGGACTGACAATGGAACAGAGTTCAAAAATTATGAACTTGAATGTTTCTGTGATGAGAAAGGCATTTCACAAAAAATTTCCTCACCCTACACACCTGAACAAAATGGGGTGGCTGAAAGGAAAAATAGAACACTCATTGAAGCAGCTAGGACAATGCTAAATGGATCAGTCCTTTCCAAACACTTTTGGACTGAAGTAGTAAAGACTGCCTGTTACACACAAAACAGATCCATCGTTGTCAAGAGACATAGCAAAACTCCTTATGAGTTATTCAAGGGAAGAATCCCTGACATCAGCTACTTTCATGTCTTTGGGTGTCCTGTGTTTATTCATAATAACAAGGATCACTTAGGAAAATTTGATGCCAAAGCTGATGATGGATACTTCCTAGGATACTCCCTTGTCTCAAAGGCCTTCAGGGTGTTCAACACTAGGAGACAGCATGCTGAGGAAACATTTCATGTTACCTTTGATGAGAGCACTGATGCAATCAGTGTCTCTAACAACTCAGTGGAAGAGATAGGTATTGATGAATCATCAAGATACCCTCCTGATGAACATCATGCTGATAATGGTCCTTCCACTCAATACCATGCAAATGTTGACATCTCCTATTACATCATTCCCCACAACCTTCCTTACCCAACCATCACTGAGTTTATTGAAGCACAAAATACTGATGAATTCATTTAGTCAGTACAAAGTGCTCAGGTTCTACACAATCACAGTGATGAGTCAACCCACTCAGACACTCATGATGCTGAAGAACATCATGTGTCTGATCCTGATCCTACCCATCAGGCCTCTACAAGTTCTAATCAGTTTCCAAGACCTCAGGACAGTTGGACTAGGTCTCAGGATATAGAACTTGTCAATATAATTGGTGAGCCTACTGAAGGCATGCTCACAAGAAGCTTGGCTGCTGAACTGAGAGCAGCCTCAGCCAATGAATGCCTATTTGTGGACTTCATTTCCACAATTGAACCCAAAAGTGTTAAGGAAGCACTAAAACATCCAAGTTGGGTTCAAGCCATGAATGATGAACTGGAACAATTTGACAGAAACAAGGTAATGACCTTGGTCAAATGTCCTGAGAATGTCTCAGTCATTGGCATGAAATGGGTATTGAAAAACAAAACTGATGAAAATGGCATAGTCATTAAAAACAAAGCCAGACTTGTAGCCAAAGGCTATAATCAACAAGAAGGCATTGACTATGAGGAAACATTTGCACCAGTAGCAAGGATGGAAGCCATCAGGATCTTCCTTGCTTTTGCTACATACATGAACTTCAAGGTGTACCAAATGGATGTTAAAAGTGCATTCTTAAATGGTTCACTGAAAGAAGAAGTTTATGTTGAGCAACCTCCTGGATTTGAAAGCCATGAGTCTCCTGATCATGTCTGTAAGCTTAACAAAGCCCTTTATGGACTGAAGCAAGCTCCCAGGGCATGGTATGAGATTCTCTCAGCCTTCTTAATCCAAAACAAATTTGTCAGGGGCAAGATAGACAACACATTGTTTATCTATAAGACAAATAATGATGTCATACTAGTACAAGTGTATGTTGATGACATCATCTTTGGCTCAACAAGCTTCAAACTTTGCAAACAATTTGAAAAACTAATGGCAAAGAAGTTTGAAATGAGCATGATGGGAGAACTAACATACTTCCTTGGTCTACAGACCAAACAGACTGATAGAGGAACCACTATCAGTCAAGAGAAGTATGTAAAGAATCTACTGAAGAAGTATGATCTCAGTGACTGTGCCTCTGTCAAAACTCCCATGGTCCCCCCAAACAACCTTGGTCCTGATCTAACTGGTAAACCAGTAAATCAAACTCTCTTTAGAGGAATGATAGGATCACTGATGTATCTACTTGCATCAAGGCCTGATATCCAATTCTCAGTATGTCTTTGTGCCAGATATCAATCTGACCCAATAGAATCTCATGTCACTGCTGTGAAAAGGATATTCAGGTACCTGAAGGGCACTCCTAACCTTGGATTATACTATCCAAAGTGCTCAGGACTTGATCTCAAAGGATACTCAGACTCTGACTATGCTGGATGCAACATGGACAGAAAAAGCACCTCAGGCTCTTGCCAAATTCTTGGTGGGAAATTAGTCTGTTGGAGTGCTAAGAAGCAATAATTAGTTGCCTTGTCCTCAGCTGAGGCTGAATATGTTGCAGCAGCTAGTTGTTGTGCAAATGTACTCTGGATGAAAAGTCAACTCAGTGACTATGGAATTCAGTACAAGATGGTACCCATCTTTTGTGATAACACAAGTGCAATTGCAATCTCAAACAACCCTGTTCTTCATCAGAGAACAAAACACATTGATATTAGATATCACTTCATCAGGGACCATGTCATGAATGGTGACATTGAATTACACTTCATTCCTACTGAATATCAGCTAGCTGATATATTCACCAAGCCATTGGATGAACCAACTTTTACGAGACTGAAAGCTGAACTAGGAATGTTGGATATTGAGAATCAGTCCACTGATTGACTCCATCCAAATATGTGTAAATTCTGAATCCCTGACTCGATGTGTTCTTCAGTGAGAAAGGTCACTGAACTTCAGGAACTAAACCCAAGTTCCTGAACCCTTAATCCTCAGGAATTAAACCCAAGTTCCTGAATTCTTGGTCCTCAGGAACTAAACCCAAGTTCCTGAACCCTGAACCTCAGGAATTGGACCCAAATTTCTGATCACTAGAACCATCAGTGACTAAACCCAAGTCCTGACAATCAGGTTCACTGAATGAAAAGTCATTCAGGGTCCTCAAGAGACATTAAATACTGACTTAAATGCTCTAAGTATTTAGTTAGTAAATGTCTGAGGTTGGTAACTGAACTCATATTTAATTTAAGAATATTTGTTCTTTTTGCCTTTCTGGCTTCCACCTCTGGGCCCCCACATTCCCACTTGGCATTAAATGTCTCTCCAATCACATTACAGATATGTGATGACTCATCTCTGCAAATTACACTTTTGCAGAACTGCTCAACTGTTCACCTTGACTGTTGCGCTAAACCAGGGAAAAGTGGAGTGTTGGCATTAAATGCGGATCCCGAAACATTTTATTCAAAACAGTTTCCAAAATTTTTTTTGAATAAATAAAATCCGCTTAATGCCTAAAATACCCTCCACTTCACTTCCCTTTAAATACCCCAACCAAAATAACATCACACACGTCTATTAGAAATTTTAAGCAAATTCTGCCCATTTTTTTCTCAAAACTAATAGTGTGTGTGTTCTTAGCTTTAAGAAATCCCAACCATCTTTGTTACCCAGACTTACCAACAAATATAGCTTCTTCTAAAGCTGTGACATACGCCCCTAATGTAGATTTCACATTGGAGGGTGTAGACCTCATAAAGAACAACGTGGTGGGAAACTTTTCCTATCCACAAAAGTTCCCTGCCTACAAGAACGTTATGAAATATCTTCAAAACTTCTTTCTTGCAAAGGCATTTACCAAGACCCCCTCAGTCATCTACCATGACTACCTGAGGGAATTCTGGTGTACTGCTGTGGCTACTAGCTCAAAAGACACCAAAGAATCCATCATCACATTCACAGTGATGAATGGGAAAAGACCCCTTTCCCTGGATTACAACACCTTCATCAAGGCCACAGGTCTTGATTTTGTTGAGGCTTTTGAGCCCAACCCCACTGATCAAGAAGTTAAGAATGAATTAATCTTTTTAGGACCTCATGACCTCAGACGTCCTGATCAGTCTGTTGGAGCCTTATTGGAGAAGGCTCCAATAGTCAAAACCTGGTTCCACCCAGTCTGGAGGATCCTGATGACATTTGTCATTCAAGTCCTTGGGGGGAATAAATCCTCCATGGAGCAATTAAACTCATCACAACAATTGATGTTGTTCAGCCTCCTGGAGGGTAAAAAGATTGATATCGGAGGAATAATCTTCTGAGACCTCATTGCCAAGCTCTTAGGAAAATCTAGGCAAAAATATTTGTCTTACCCTGGGTTTATTTCATGTGTGCTTCAGGACCTTCTTGGTTCTGACTATGATAGGTCTAACGTCAAAGGTACAAAACCTGACGTCTTGCATAAGACCAATTTTTCTAGTGGCATCCCTGAGGTAACACCCATTGCCCTGACCACCTATATGATGGAGGTGATTCAGGGGGAGAACGCTGTCTCACCAGTACCTTCACCGACCAAAAAGGTGAAGAAGACAAAGAAGGGTCAGTCCAGTAAGGTGGTTAGACCCAAACCACTTGCCACTGAGACTGATGCCGAAAACCAACTCAACCTTAAAAAAGTGTTGAATGTGGCCCAGACCTCTGAGACACCCACTACAGAGACCCCCTGACCACAAAACAAAGGCCAACGGAGGGCATTGAGAAATCATCCTCAGTGTCCTCGGGAAAACCCTTTCCACATGTTCCCACTGACATACACAAGTCTGAGGGATCAGGAACATTCACCATTTCACATCCCCTTGAAGGAACTGACAAATCACAATCAGTTCCTGAGGGAGAAAAGGGTTCTAAATCCTCGGTGGGGCAGCACTACTCCACTGAGAAGGGGACCCACACCCTCTCACATCCCGATGAAGGAACTGATAAATCACAATCAGGGCCTGAGAGAGAAAAAGGTCCTAAATTCTCAGTAGGACAGCACTATCCTACTGGGAAGGGGACCCACAAACAATCACATCCTGCTAACGTTCCTGAGTAAACACACTCAGGATCTCAGGGAGTTCAGGACCCTAAATCCCCAAAAGGACAGTACAATCCTGATGGGAAGGGGGTCCGTCAATCATCACAATCAGTGCCTAGTGATACTACTGGAAAACACTCATCAGTGGTTGAAGGCGCTAAGGGGGATAAAGACTCAGAGGGAAAGAAACAACCCGCTGATATTGAACCCATCACCCCCTCAGGCGGATCCATTCACTCAGGAACTGCCCCCAAAAGCCAGGCTGGTATTACCCCAGTTATTATGGCTAGTCAGGCTGAGCAAACCCACTCAGTTATTATGACAACGGGGTCAGGACCTGGCCAAAACAAAGGCGAGTCTTCTTATGAAGAGGAGCCGGTTCAACTTTTGGGTATTGAGTCCATGGGGGACATTCAGGCTCTTCTTGAGTCTGATGATGAGCTCAAGGAAGAGAGTGATGAGGAAATTTTTGAGGCAGGTGAGGATATGGAAATTGATGTACAATCTGAACAATCTGAACAACCTGAACAATCACATCCGTCATCTCCACATCCAAGTGAAGAATCAGAATCTCAGGCTGCTGGTTCTTCGGATACTGACAACATCCTCAGCAAGTATGACAACACTCTTCCTCTCACTGAGAGACAATTGGTCAAGTTCCTGCTTAAGACCAACAAGGCTCTCTTTCAAGGTCTGACTGAAGAAATGTTTGACCAGCACACTGAAGCCGCTGTTCATTATGTCAACCTGAAGGATTCAGTGGAAGCCTATCATGATGATGTAAATGAGCACAAGTCATCTATCTCCTTCTCCCCGACGAATCTTGATTACAACTTTAAACTGTTCAACGAGTCTCTCACCAACTTACAAAATAGTGTTGACACTATTCAAGAGTCAGTGAAAGATGACCCTGAGCTAAACAAAAAAGTTCTTCAGGCTTCAGAAACTTACCAGCAACAAACTTCTCAGTTGGCTGAGCTGGTAACTGTGCTTAGAACTTCAAATCTTCAGGGACTCAACTCTTCAGTGGACTCCATCCGATCTTCCCTGGGTCTTATGGAGTCCCACATGGCCTCTTTGGCATCGTCTTCTTCCTCCATGGCTTGGAATCTTGGGCCAAGGATGACTGCATTAGAAGCTTCTCAGGCTTCTCTTGAGACTAAGGTCTCAACTCTTCAGGAGGACACCTCAGACATCAAGTCCATGATGACTGAGATTTATCAGGCCTTCAAAGGTCAAGCTCCCTCAACTTCAGTGAGCGAACCAACTCTTGCTCTCACTATGGGTCAAGCAACAATTGAGGGGGAGAAAGTCACTGAAGAACCTCCACAACCTGAACAAGAACAACCTCCTTCTCACACTGAGGGGGAGAATACTGAAGCCACCTCATCTTCATCCCACCAAGACAAAGGCAAGGGCATTCTCACAACCATTGAGCCTGAGCCTACAATTTTGGTACCTGCCTCCAAGGAAAGAAGGCCAGACCCTGATGAACCAGTCAGGGTTCCTTATGAAATCAATGGGGTGATGGAACTTCTCACTCATGCTGAAATTCAAGCTCACATAGAGAAAGAGGAGGCAGTAAAAAAAGCTGTTGAAGATGAAAGGCAGAACAAGCTTGCTCTCATTCAGGTTGCAAGAGAAGAGGCTAAGAAGATTGGGATTGAGGCAAAAGACCTTGCAAAAAGGGAAGGTGGCAAGAGCTTTGTGGAAGCTCAGAATGCTCAGTTAGCTGCTCTCAGGCAGAAAAGAGAAGAAAGGGCGAAAAGGGCTGAAGAAATTAGGCAGAACAGGATTGAGAGATATCAGTGGGTCATGACAAGCAGGTTGAAGCCTGAACCCATCCTTGATATCAAGATTCATCGAAACACCAACCTGCCACTGTTACTGTCTACAGGAGTACTGACAAAAGAATCTTTCAGGTTCATAGCCCCTTCAGATTCGCAGACTTCGGGATCACTGAGTTGGATGAATTGGGTTCAATATTAGCGAAAAAATCTAATGTTGTGGTCCCTGGTCTGTTAAAATCCGTGAGCCTGAGGTATGAAAGATTGGCAGCAGCACCTCAGGAACTTGGTATTCCATCTCTTCTTCCTGCTTCAGCCGAACAGCCTGCCCCTTCTCAGTCTTCTTCAAGAAAGAGAAAGAAGATTGAAGCTGAGCCTGAGATCAAGGTTCCTGGTCTTGACTGTAATAGGGCTCTCCCTGAAGGTGTTCTATTCAGGAACAATGTGGTTATTGAACAACCTGAAAGAGGTGTGTTCTTAATTGATGAGTTCGGTGGCCAAGCCTTTCAGAGGTGGAGTGGTATTGATCTATCAGGAATCAAAGCCATGCTTGGCTTTCTAATGATGGTCTCCCCACTCAAAACTCCTGAAAATATGAGGTTTTGTCAAGATCTGAAAAGGAAAATCCGAGAGCACCCTAACTAACAAGAACTGCAGTCAAAGAAGCCTAAGCTTGAAGCCCTTGGGATTAAGTTGAACTGATGAATCTGCCTGACTACCACCATCACCTTTTGTACTTAGTTTTAATAGGACTTTTAATGATATTAATAAGATGATGTTTTTATTATTTCAGTGTCCTTATTTATATTCTAGTACATTCAGTATGAGTAGAAGTCATTAGCTCACTCATTACTGATCAAAACACTTAGGAATAATTTATATCCAAATAGGGGGAGATTGTTGGGTCCATCAGTACCCAAGAATACTTAAAACAAGATTTGGACACAAATTAACTAAGTGTAAATTAAACCGAGAACAATTCAAGTCACTGAGAGAACAGTCTCTCAGTGAGTCATCTTCAGGATGCTTAAGGCGAATTCAAGAAGAATGATTCACTACTCAGGAAGGCGGTACTCCCTGAGTAGGAATTAAGTCAAAGAAGAAGATGATGGTTCAGTCAGTGTTGGACAAGAACTCACTGAACCCCAGTCTCCTCAACAACATTAAGTGATTGAATACTGAAGAACTCAACGCTTGAAAGAAAGGCGGGAAGATCTGGGAAGAGTTTTAAGATAAGATCAAATCTTATCTTCTCAGGAAGAAACTTTCCCTAAGACGGCTAAAAGTCATGGAGTGTCAGACCAACCACTCCTAAAGACTTTATAGTCCATTCTCATTGGTTCTTGGAAATAACAATTACTGTTGTAATTGTCAGACACGCTTGCTTCAACAAGTTGTAGTTTTTTTAATCACTTTTACTCTTTTATACTTGTGTATAAATAGGTTCAAAAGGAGAGAAGTTGTGTGTGTTTTGTACATTGAAAGCTTAGACTTTTACAAAGCAACTTCTCTCCTACAAAGAGTAACTGATGAACTCAAATAAGTACATTTTATTACTATCATTTATCCTATTAATTTGACTTGTTTTACTATATTATGTATGAGGATTGATACTTAATCGTTTACTTTTGTAATTCTCAGGTAAAAACAAGCATTTGGTGAAACTTAGCGATTATGGACTAATAATGGAGCAAAACGTGCATAAAGTGGAAGTCTACTGACATGGACAAGATCAAGTCAATTCTGCTCCAGATGCGCCGCATCTTACTCTCGACATGCGCCGCATCTCTATCAAGATATCACCAGATACGATCCAAGATACAAGAGGACATGCGCCGCATCTAATCAAGAGTTACGCCGCATCTTCTGGCGGTGTACGAATATTCCTGAATATTATAATCTTGGACCCCACGCGAAGTTAAGTACATGCGCCGCATCTACTTAAGTAGATGCGCCGCATCTTCCCTCAGACAGAAACTATAAATACCCCGTAGACCAGACGAGTTAAAGAGTTCGAAACCCAAAAACCGAAGTTCGGACAGCAGAGCAAAAGGACGAATTCGGTCAAGGAGGCAGCACAAGACACACCCAAATCGAAGATACAAGAGCTGTAAGAAGGTGCTGCATGTATTTAATTCATTAAGTAGTTTTGTTTTATTGTGTTAGCAAACTTTAATTCATCAGGATTGGTGGCTTGTGTAATGTGACAACGAAAGATTGCACTCCCTTTAATACTTGCTTTCCCATCAATTAAAGTTTATATGTTGATGTCTTTGGTTACTACTTATTAGTGCATTGATAACCTCTGTGTTTATTAGTGGCTTGCGGGCATCCGACTGCGGGACAAGATGTGGCTCCCACGGTTGTTTCTAAATTGATCACTTAGGAATAACTTTTAGACATAAGTAATCATTAAGGGTTTACTCGCCGATGAGAATAGGACCAACGAGAAAGGGTTAATTACATACACTTCATATAAAGCTATCAATAAAACAAGTGACAATCTACTTAATCATAAGGACAGCCCTCTTATTGTCTCGAGTATCTATCTGTGTACGTGTGTGCTACTTGCTGATTCGTGCCTATTTGTTTATTTTATTATTTAATTGCAAACAAAACTGTGCCAGTCTCTCAGGCTGAAACCCCCTTGCGTTAGGATATTAAAATACTGATTAGAATGACTAGATAATACGTTCCACTCTTAGTGATCGACACTCTACTTACCATTATCTTCATACTGACCGGGTACACTGCTCGTTAAGTGTGTGTGTTATTGATAAGTCGGCTAAATATAAATTTAAAACTTGAGTAGGCATTAAAACTGCTAAACCGCAACGACACATCACGCGCATCAAGTTTTTGGCGCCGTTGCCGGGGAGTGAATTGTTATTATCTGTTAATTTGATTAGTATTTTAATTAGGTTATTTTTCTTTTTATTAGATTAATTGCATCATTGTACTATTTTGCATAATTGTTGTATTGTGTGCTATTTGTTTTCTTTTATTTTTGCTTTTATTTGTTTTTGTTCGTATGTTTTATTTTTGTTTTATTTTTCGTTTTTTGTGTGTTCTGCTATCGTTGTACTGTGCTAAATCAAACGATACGGCGCATCTGATCTCTCAGATACGGCGTATTGCATTCAATTTTTTTATATACAACGCGTTTAATTAATTCGATACGACGCATCTTTTCCCCAAGATACGGCGTATCTGTTTTTAATAAGAAAAATTTTTCTAAGCGATAAAGTAATACGACGCATCTGCTTTTGCAGATACGGCGTATCTGTTTTTGATAAAAAAAATTTCTAAAACGTTAACGCCATACGACGCATCTTCTTTTGAAGATACGGCGTATCTATTATTTTAATTAAAAACAGTTTGCGAATTATTAAACAGATACGGCGTATCGATCTCTTTCGATACGGCGCATCTTACTAAATCAAAAATCTTTTATTTTTAAACGTAACGAAAATACGGCGCATTAACTTTCGTTAATACGACGCATTTAATTTTAATTAGATAAGTTGATTTTTGATTAATTAATTCGATACGGCGCATTCATAATTTCAAAGCGGCGTATCTATTTTCTGAATAAAGTCTGATTAAATTTTAACGATTATAAGATACGGCGTATCCAACTTTTTGGATACGGCGCATCGTCTGCAGATATCAGTAACTTTAATTTTTCGTATTCCGTTTTCGTTATTAATTATCTGATATATTACTTTCTCGAGCATACCCTACTGATGCTTTTGTGATTGATTTCAGGAAGTGCATGACCAGGAGTTCTACGAGGAACTTGATTCAACCTTTTGAAGATCCTGAACGAGCCCTGCATTCGCTTAAGAGGCTTTTCAACACAAGAAGCTTTGATCTTTCAAGTTCACTCGAGCTTGATTACTTTTCTGAAGAAAAAGAGGAAGTTGAAACAGGAACAATGGGCGAAAACACTACTATGGAGGAATACATGAACAATACCCGTGCTGATTACACTTCAGGAGTTGCTAGACCAAAGTTTGATGACAAGTCAAAATTTGAGTTGAAGGGACAATTTCTCAAAGAGCTCAGAGAGAATGCTTTCAGTGGGACGGAACAAGAGGATGCTAATGAGCATGTCGAAAAGGTCCTGGAGATTGCAGATTTGTTTACTACAGAAAGTGTCAATACCGATCAACTCATGCTAAGAATCTTCCCAATCTCACTAAAAGGAGCTGCTAACAAGTGGCTAAGGAATGAACCTGCTAGTTCAATCACTACGTGGGAAGGTTTGAAGAGCAAATTCCTGAAGAGATATTGTCCACCTGCTAAGACTGCTAAGAAGATGGAGGCTATCAATAGTTTCAAGCAAGAGCCTGATGAAACCCTTTATCAAGCTTGGGAACGATTTAAAGATTTATTGATAAAATGTCCTCAACACTATCTAACCCCTATGCAGGAAATAATATTGTTTTATCAGGGATTGGACGTGCCTACAAGACAGATTTTGGATGCTAAGGGAGCTGTACCTCAGATGAGTGCAACTAATGCTAGGAAGGCGATCCAAGAAGCTGCTGATCATTCTCAGAAATGGCACGATGGAACCTCTACTAGATCTAAGAGCAGCACTAATTTTGACGGGATTGCTGCTATTCAAGCTCAATTGGATAAAATTAGTAGAGAGATGAAGAAGCGAGATGAAAGAGCGTATGCTGCCCAAGTTGGATGTGAAAAGTGCGAAGGACCTCACTACACTAAAGATTGCCCGAACAAGAATGAAAGTGAGACATTTGAAGAAGCTTATTACACCCAATTTGGACAACCGTTCCGACCTTCAGCAAGATTTAGGGAAGCTAGTCCGGGATTCTATCAAAAGAACAACTTCAATCCCGCTTATCAAGAGAGGAGGCAGACTTTAGACGATACTTTAAAGCAAATTATGGCCGATGCTGCTAAAAGACATGAAGAGAATACTGCTATGATCAAGGAAATTCGAGCTTCAACGGACACTACTACAAGAAATCAAGGAGCTTCGATCAAAGCATTGGAACAACAAATTGGTCAAATGAGCAAAGTTCTTCAAGAAAGGGGATATGGAAGTTTACCGAGCTCAACTGAAACCAACCCAAGGGATCATGTCAAGGCCATAAGCACCACCGAAGAAGTCACTCCTAATATACCTAGAAGGTCGATGAATGGTAATGATGGTGCAAGACCCGAATTTTTCTTTAACTCTTCAATCAGCTTAAGGAGACTACTAAAAGAGAAGACAAAAATTGAAGAGGAGATCAAGGCAACAATGAAAGAAGAGAGCCCTGCAACCGATTCAAATGCCTTGCCTCATAAAGAAAAAGACCCAGGAAGTTTTACTCTACCTTGTTCTATTAATAATATATCCTTCAATAATGTGTTGGCTGACTTAGGAGCTAGTGTTAGTGTTATGCCTCTTAAGACATTCGCTACCCTAGGACTAGGAAAATTAGCACCAACTAAATTACTTATTGAATTGGCTGATAAAACGGTAAAACGACCTGAAGGGATTGCTAATAATGTGCTAGTTAAGATTGAGCAGTTTATTTTTCCCGTAGACTTTATTATACTAGACATGCCCGAGGATGTTAAGATTCCTTTAATCCTCGGAAGACCTTTCTTGTCTACTGCCCATGCTAAGATTGATGTGTTTAAGAGAAAAATTTCATTAAGGGTAGGGAATAATAAACTAGTCTATAAGTGCCAAGATCCGGTTAAAAGCATAATTAGAGGTGTTTATGTGCTAGGATTAAGAGAGCGTATGGACCTCGATCTTGAAGCTAGACTTATGGGAGAAACATTGATTCAAAACAACTCAACTAATCCTAATCATGAAGACTTTGAGGAATTCATTGACCTTAATGTACCTACGGAACTTAGACGAAATATTGTTAGTGATTCTGATGATGAGTGGTATGATTGTGTAGTAATTAATAAACGTAGGAGAGTAGTTGAGAAAACGAATTTGAACAATGATGTGTTTATTGAACTACCACCCCACCTTGCTTATCTGTGCCTATATGATAATAAGAATTTCCCGTCTATCATTTTGTCATCTCTGCCCGTAAGGGACAGGACTTTGTTTATACAGATATTGAAGAAGAACGGCGTGGAAATTAAGGACGAGCAAGGAGTGTTCAATATTACTAAATTGGCGATGAAGGAGCGTGATGTTTCCGACTCCTTCAATGATCGATACTAAAGAGCTGAACGTGAGTCTAACTTGAAGACTCTGGAATAAAGACAAGTGCTTACCGGGAGACAACCCGGATTTATCTTTTATTATTCTGTTTTCTGTGTCGAGTCAGTCCAGGCCGCACGAAGATACGGCGCATCTCAGTCCTGAGATGCGACGCATCCTCTGCAATGGTCATATCTTATTTTATTTTTCTGCATTTTTATTTTTCGACTTTAAAACTTTTTATCAGTTTATTTTAATGCGGCGCATCCCTGGTTAAGGATGCGGCGCATCTTTATTCTGATCCGTATTAATTCCAGGCTCGATACGGCGTATCTTCTTCAATAAGATACGGCGCATCGACTGACCTGATGATTTTCAGTTTTAATTTTTAAGTTTTATTTTTCCTAACTACTAATGTGTTATGCAAGTTGAACCTTTCTTATCTTAGGTGTGTTTTAAAGTGTTGGTGGTATTATAGTTTCCTGGATTTCCTGTGGATACATCAAGTATGAAGTTTTAACGTTCTAATCCACAAGAAAGATGATTTTTGCTAATGGAGGATCATACCGAGCAAATCTCAGGGGAGTTTTTCTTGTTCTAATTCTTTCCTTTTCCAGTTTTTAACCTTTTATACAAACAACGAGGACGTTGTTTAACTTAAGTGGGGGGATAGGAGAATTAGAACACTTAACACTTACTTGTCCTACTTTTTCAAAAATTATGCTTAAAATGTGCTTAATATATCAAACTTAAAAAAAATTTTTAGCATGTTTTTGTTTAAGATCTAAGTTGCATAACTGCACACATGACGTTATTTTCAAAAATTGTGATTTTTCAAAATTCACAAATCTATGAGTGTGCCGGTGACTTGTAAACTTTAGAACTTGGCTTGTATACTATTCGAGACCACCATAATGAGTATTATTTATATAATTGGAATGACTTGTCTAACTTGGTAAAATTCTAGGATTACACCCAAATAGCCTTTATATGTTATGTGTTATTAGCTAACTACACTGGTTAGTTAACCCCCGTATAAAACCTTTTGTTACTCTCATTTTTAGAGTAAGATACCCCTAGAAAAACCCTCAGAGCCATTCCTTTCGTTTCTTACACCTATGTTTAAAATGTTTCGTTACACCCTTACACCTTAGCCTACCTTGTAGATTAGGATCCGTGGTTGGTTAATTGCTATAGGCAGAGTGTGTTTCCTTACATTACCTGTGTTCGCGTGCGTAATTCATTATCTATGGTTAGGTCGGGAAATTGCACAATGCAAATTGGAGTGAAAGTAAATATTGTATATTTTTGAGTTTATTTTTCGTGTGTTTACTACTTTCACTATTACCGTTATTTCTGAAAGTATGAAAAGTATGAAAAAAATTATCCGGAAAGAAAGTTGTAGTGATGTGGTGAAATTTTACACATCTATGTTTATGTTTCAAAAAAAAAAAAAAAAAAAAAAAAAAAAAAAAAAAAAAAAAAAATCGAAAAAATGAGAAAAGAAAAAGAAAGAAAAAAGAGTTGGATGTTTATTTTAAGCCAACGATGTAGAGTTATGTAAGTGGTCGATATCACCACTATTTGTTATACTATATTTATGGATTGAATGGGAATTGGCAGTTATGGGAATGCCGATTAAGGTTTATTCTTTGATTAAGATTTTGTTGAGTATAATTCGTGTCTACCAAAAGCGTGTGTTTCAAGTGTTAAAGCGTGAGTTATTCAATGATATGAGTCTTATTCATGGGATGGTTGGGATAGTGATTAACCACACTTAGGATTTTAATCTATTTGTTTTGTTTTGTTTATTTTTACACCAATTTATATCCCAAATATTATCCATACCCTGTATTGTTCTTTATCCAACCGAACCTTTGATTTATTGAGATTAGGGATTTGAGCAATCTTAAGTATCGTAGTCGTGGATTCGGCTATGTATTTATGATTTTGTCGCCCTTTTTGATATATTATTATTGGTGAAGTTTGGACCTATCTTTAGCCTATTCGAGTTAAGGATTTGAGCAATTGCAAGTATCGTGTTCGTGGATTCGATCATGTATTTGTGATTTTGTCGCCTTTTCTGGAATTTGAGATCGATAGTGTAAAAAAGAATAATTAACCCTTAAGCCTAAAAACCCTTTTTACCGCTTTAGACTTGTTATTCCTTAGCTTTAGTGGTGGAGATGTGTATACTTGCCAAGCTTATGATAGAATATTCGTCGCGACTGGACAGTTAAACGATTAGATTTGCTTTTATCGACTTATTTTATTTTACTTCTAATTCGTTAAGTGTTTAGTTGTGTGATTATGAAATAAACGAATACATGCTTAAATATAAAAATAAATCCTAACATCTTTTAGGATACATTTTCATAAATGAAATTCTAAGGTTTACTTGGGGACAAGTAAAGTTCAAGTGGGGGGATATTTGATGAACTCAAATAAGTACATTTTATTACTATCATTTATCCTATTAATTTGACTTGTTTTACTATATTATGTATGAGGATTGATACTTAATCGTTTACTTTTGTAATTCTCAGGTAAAAACAAGCATTTGGTGAAACTTAGCGATTATGGACTAATAATGGAGCAAAACGTGCATAAAGTGGAAGTCTACTGACATGGACAAGATCAAGTCAATTCTGCTCCAGATGCGCCGCATCTTACTCTCGACATGCGCCGCATCTCTATCAAGATATCACCAGATACGATCCAAGATACAAGAGGACATGCGCCGCATCTAATCAAGAGTTACGCCGCATCTTCTGGCGGTGTACGAATATTCCTGAATATTATAATCTTGGACCCCACGCGAAGTTAAGTACATGCGCCGCATCTACTTAAGTAGATGCGCCGCATCTTCCCTCAGACAGAAACTATAAATACCCCGTAGACCAGACGAGTTAAAGAGTTCGAAACCCAAAAACCGAAGTTCGGACAGCAGAGCAAAAGGACGAATTCGGTCAAGGAGGCAGCACAAGACACACCCAAATCGAAGATACAAGAGCTGTAAGAAGGTGCTGCATGTATTTAATTCATTAAGTAGTTTTGTTTTATTGTGTTAGCAAACTTTAATTCATCAGGATTGGTGGCTTGTGTAATGTGACAACGAAAGATTGCACTCCCTTTAATACTTGCTTTCCCATCAATTAAAGTTTATATGTTGATGTCTTTGGTTACTACTTATTAGTGCATTGATAACCTCTGTGTTTATTAGTGGCTTGCGGGCATCCGACTGCGGGACAAGATGTGGCTCCCACGGTTGTTTCTAAATTGATCACTTAGGAATAACTTTTAGACATAAGTAATCATTAAGGGTTTACTCGCCGATGAGAATAGGACCAACGAGAAAGGGTTAATTACATACACTTCATATAAAGCTATCAATAAAACAAGTGACAATCTACTTAATCATAAGGACAGCCCTCTTATTGTCTCGAGTATCTATCTGTGTACGTGTGTGCTACTTGCTGATTCGTGCCTATTTGTTTATTTTATTATTTAATTGCAAACAAAACTGTGCCAGTCTCTCAGGCTGAAACCCCCTTGCGTTAGGATATTAAAATACTGATTAGAATGACTAGATAATACGTTCCACTCTTAGTGATCGACACTCTACTTACCATTATCTTCATACTGACCGGGTACACTGCTCGTTAAGTGTGTGTGTTATTGATAAGTCGGCTAAATATAAATTTAAAACTTGAGTAGGCATTAAAACTGCTAAACCGCAACGACACATCACGCGCATCTTCTCTCCTACAAAGAGTAACGTATCCCTGAGATAGCTCAGTGGGTCGAATTGTTACCACTCAAAGCAAAGCTTGAGTTTAGATAGGAGACACCACCATACCTTGTCTGTTCAATCCCAAGTGTTTGTTCCGCAAAACACTTGGGTAATATATTCTTTGATTCATTTCTAATAAGAATTTAAACGTTGAAAAATACTTGTGTGTTTTTACTTTTACGTTTTAATTAATCTGTTAGAATTAATCATAACATTGTATTAGTCATAAACACGAATAGATTAACTTTCTAGTTAACTCTAAGTGTGTTAAGGGAGCAACAGGTCTGATTGGAATAGTGCGGGTAAGGCTTTCCATGGTGTTTGTTACGTTTTCCTGTGGTTAATTTGGAGGTGACAGAACTGTATTCTCATGCTGCTGATGATGAGTCTCACATATTCATGCTCAGGACCTGTTCCCCCAACTACATAGGCTATACTAACGTTGGATTTCTCCTCGCTGTTTACTAGATCACTATCGTTAGGATTTGGATTCAAGGCATTTTTGGTTGGTTGGGTTTTTGTTGCTTCTTGATGGCTTCTCTGTATTTTGCTATAACATTGTCCAATCCGCCAATCAAATATATATCTATTTGCCTACTCGAAAAAGCATCATTTTTCCTTTATTTTCAAAATCACTGATTCTTACAGCATAGTATACATTGTTTCATTCTTATCTCATTCATTTCTATTTGATGTACGTTTGCACCCGTTGTAGTTCGTTTGAAGAAGCTTCATTTTTGTTAGAGGAACTAAGGTTATTCGATAACCAAGTATATGGCGTGGCTCATAGGCTTAAAATCGACCAGTCGTCACAGTCTACAAATGCTGTAGTGTGCTACCAATCTTTTTACGATAACGGTGCTGTTTTTATAATCTTGGAGTACATGGATGGAGGATCTTTAGCTCATTTTCTCAAAACAGTTCGTTCCATTCCCGAAGCTTATCTTCCAACCATCTGTAAACAGGTTTCAAATTTGCAAAGACAAAGCCGTAGCTGAAGAAAGGTCTCTAATTAAGCACTTACGCCTCTCCTACATAACTGTATCTTAATTACCTTAAGTTTTGATAAAAGTTTAATTGTGAATTGCAGGGTTGCAAAGCTTGGAATGAGACTAGAATGGACAGCTGATGGTATAAAAACAGTTATGGGACCTATTCCAGCAATCAAATTTGATGAAACGAGGCAAAGAAAAATATGGTTTAACAGCATGGTGGCAGCTTATACTGGTTGGGAAGACGCAAGAAACGACCCTGTGAAGGCAGTGGCTTTTGGGGATGGTACACCATTACCAGCACATGTCATACACGACTGCCTGAAAATCTTGGAGGAGGAAAGTGTGGCGATACCATGGCAGAAGGGCGATGTTTTGCTGTTAGATAACTTGGCAGTCCTTCATGCCCGGAGAGCATTCGTTGGTTTTGCTATAGTTAGCCTCTTAACCAAACATTTTTTTTATGCATTCTTTGCCATGTAGCATTTTTGGTAAAATTTTAAAGAAGTAGCTGAACCTGAATGTAATCTAACGGATTGCCCCGCCGCAACGCGGGGGGTCGTATTCCTCGTTTAGTACTTAGTCAATTTCATTGAACTTTTTTTAATTGAAAATGTCACCTCCGTAAATTTGTTACAAAGGAACAAAGGGAATGTTGATTGTGAATGATTTGGATTAGTTACTAACTGTACGAAGTTTTACAATAACCTATGGTTATAGAAAACATTTTCGATTTAAGTGACCAAATGTGTAACACAAAAATACAAACTAACATAACTCAACTTGAATTATGATTAGTACTAACATTTCATGCACGTTATGAATCATCTTTGAAATATTAATCAAGACTTCTTTTCTAAATATCAATCATAACACAACTAGAAACATATTGTTGCATGTCAACTTGCTTGAACAATGAAAGACAATTTTCGATTCAAAATCGTTAATTTGTATGTATTATAATCGATAATTATATATGATTTAAAATTTTAGTAAATACCTATTATAACTAGTAGATAAAGAATATGAATTGTATTATAACTAGTAGATAAAGAATAAGAATATGAATATGAATTTTATTGTCGTCAACCACCCAACGACGACATCGATACCTTTCACACATAAACAAATTTCAACTCATAATTCCTTAATGATTAAGAAGCAACATGTGAATATATATAAATTGGTCCAAAATAGTTTGCATACATCATCAACGAATATATAGATAATATTGAAATATTACATATATCATACGTCTGACATACGTCTGACAAAGAATACCGGGGACAAGGGTGGCAGACAACTTGTCTCCCCTTTTGTCCCCCATTTTTTTCCTGTACTGCACAGTTTTTGTCAGTTTCTGTTCTGTATTTTTGACAGTTTTAAGCGTTTGACATATTAAACTTTATATTTTCTGTTCCGCACTTTCAGGTTTATAGCTTTTTGATATAAACAAAATTATAAAAATAAAAAAAAATAAAAAAAAAAAAAAAAAAAAAAAAAAAAAGCCTACAAATGTAGACCCGGTTTTTATAAAAAAATAGCCCCGGTACTTATAACCCTGAACCCCTACATATATCATACGTCTGACAAAGAATATCAGTCATACACGTAAAGTTTATTAATGCTACAATGAATAATATAGAAAATAAACTCAACAGTTTAACTTAAAAACATGTAGGGCAATTCCTTGCTATATTTGAACAACTGATGAGCTCAAAATATTTTCTCGGTTCTAGCACTGTGGAAGGTCGGCAGGCGGTGGTGGCAGTGTTGATTCCGGCGTACCACCGTTATCCACTAAGAAAGCCATTGCCAAACCCCATGGCAAATGTACATCCAAATGGCAATGAACATACCACACACCTAGATTTATTTCATTTTAAAGAATAAATATTAATTAATTAGTCAACAAGAAACTATTCAAGATTGGGTTAGGAATCGGTCAATTAGGTAAATCATGCGTGATTAAGATATGTTATGTATTTTAAATTAAAAATCAAAATGTGAGAATGACCAAGTGTTTAATTACCAGGATTATTAGCTCGGAATCTGATCACAGCCCAACCACCGACGGGAACACCAATTGTGTTACGTTCTTGCGGATTAACCAAGTTGAAATTTTGGGAGTCAGTTGCGGGATTATAGTTGCCAAACCCTTGAGCCAACACGTAAAAGTTGAATCCATGCAAATGCATGGGATGATTTTCAACACCAATCAAGGCTGTGTTCTGAAACACCACTTGAACCGTAGCATTAAACTTGACTCTCTTTACACTTGTTAACTTGGGTGCAAACAAAAGACTCTGATTGAAACTGTTATTGAGGTTCGTGTAATCGAATACCAAAGGTGGTGTATCCGGGAAATCTGTTGTGTAAACACCACTAATATTTCTAAAAACGGCCTCCAGAAGAGATACTTGGGATGGTAAAACAAATGAACGATTGTTCATGCTTGCTGACAATCGTTGCCCGAAAAACCCTGAACAATTTTGGCTGGAATTACAAGGTGTTAAACCGAGACCGACGGTCATAAACATGTTTTCATCCACTGTGTTTGGAACAGGTGACCAAAAGGGGCTAGTCACAAGAGATGTTAAGTTGTTTGAAAATGCGAAAGCTGTGGTTGTGTCATTTGAAGCAGGTATAACTGGAAGAATTGGTGGTGTTGTTTGTGTGGAATTTTGGTAAGCAATGATTCCAGTTGTGGTATTTCCATTGAATGTAACACCGACTGCAGTAGCATATGGACTAGCCGTCATGTAATACAGACCTGAAGATTGATTCGTTGTCAATAAGACATCGTGGGTTTGGCCTGGACCAAGGACGAGAACATCTGTTTGGAATGGGTTTGTGTAGGCTGCATCCGCTCCAACAACAGTCATGCTATGGTTGGCTATCTTGAAAAAGAATTGAGTATTGAGGGCAGCGTTGATTATCCTCAACAAGTATGTTCTTCCCGGCTCAACGTCTAGCCTGTATGTGTCTGATCACATAATTCAAACACAAAAATTAAACAAGATAACACTAATTAGTAACCATATATATTAAGTAACGTTCCAAATGTTGTAATTTCTAGGTGTTGATGTACTTACTGTTTGAAACACAAGAATTAAACAAATCACCGGGCCAACCATTGAAGGTATAAGCATCGGCATTAGCAGGAGCGCCTCCGCTAGCTAGTGCGGTGTTTTCAACATCGATAGGGTCAGCATTCCACCATTCTCCTGTAATGTTATTATTGTTTCATCATATTTTATGTATATGTAAACAAAAGTGATTATACATATCATAAATTAAACAAACTAGAAAGATGTGAAATAGGAACGTACCTAACAAGATAGTATCTTCACGATAGGGTTGTACGAAAGGATATGTTTGACCGTCACGTGGGCGGATGACTAGAGCACCATAAACGGTAGCTCTGAGCCATTGAACATGCGAATGCCACCAAAGGGTTCCCACTTGTCCGGTGAGATTAAACCTGTAAGTATAATTACCTCCTGGCCTAATTGGGCACTGAGTGATGAATTCAGGACCATCTGCCCATTGAGTTAACCTTTGAAACACACCATGCCAATGAATGGTGAGGTTGTACGGAGATCTGTTAAAGACGTGGACAATAAGTGTATCTCCCTCTTTAACCGTTAAAGTTGGGCCTGGAAGGCTGTCGTTAACTGCAGTAACTACTTGATTTTGACACAATCGATTCACCGTTAAATTCCTTACCTGTCAAGGAAAATAATATTTTTAACTTTAACATGCAAAGAGCATTGTATTGAAATATCTAAAAGTGGAGGCATGAGAAGAGAAGTAGATTGTTACAACAAATGAAGTCTCGACAGTATCAGCAGAGGCTGTCCACAATGACAAAGAGAGTAAGGCTACCAGGAATCCAACCACAAACACAGAGCTCGAGCTCGATGCCATAGCTCGAGTGCTAGCAAAAGATCGAAATATGTAGGAGAGCTAGCTAGATCTTCTAAGGTTTGTAAATGTGTTGATTAATTAAGTTGTGCATGTTAGGTGTGTATATATGCTAAAGATCGGGAAAAAACTTGGAAATATAATATAAAAACGTAAATCTATTAGAAGATCCAAATAGTAGCTTGAAGAACGTACATTCAAACGACAAATATGGTTAAATAATACTCCATCCGTCTCAAAATAAATGTCCAAACTGGTTCAACTTTGACCTTAAATTTTTTTTTTTTATTATATAAATACTTGATGAAAAAATTATACCATTGAAAAATACACTTAAAACCCAATCAATTTATATATTTTGCATCAAATATTATATAACACCCACTAAAATAATTAAAGTCAAAGTTGAACCAGTTTGACTCTGAAAAGTCACTGGACACTAATTTTGTGACGGATGTAGTAGTAGTTGATTTCTTTGTAAACAATTTGACTAAAGATGCACATTGTCGTTAACAATTCCTTCTCTTAAGACACCTATATAGTTGACTATATGAATATCAAATTTGTATATAGCATTTTATAAAAGTTTATAATCAATCAATATCATTAATTTTTAACCCTTTTCATTACACATAAACTTTTTTTGAACTTTATAAACATTACATATATCTCAAATGCATTAAATTATAAAGAAGTTAAAGATGTTAAACATTTTCATGTCAAGTAAGCATGAAATAGGTTTTATTATAGTTAACAAAAGTATGAAACTTTTCATTATATTATAAACCTATTTGTAAACCACTATAGTAGATGCTTTTAACGATATTCTTGATTAATTATCCATGTAATTAAAGTATCTCATTACAAATACAAACGGCCACAACCATTTTACGAATCGAAAAACCAATACATTTATCTATATAGGTGCTTGTGTATATGCTATACGTACACATTACAATTGAACCCACAAATAGTGTAATAAACTTAAAAGTTGTAACTTTTAAATTTTGTCTGATCTATTTGAAAAAAAAGACATGCAATAATATATATAATATTTACTAATACTTGGTTAGGGTATGTTGATTTTTCTTCAATTCTATTTTATGAGATCCAACCGGATATGATCGACCATCTACTCTCAATCTCTCATACACATCGAGACATCTGTCTCACACCTAACAAATTTTCAACATATTTGAAATTCAGTTTATGTAAGTATGTAATTCACATTAAACGCATGTGAGATGTCGGTAGTAGATGATAAAATAGATTAGGTAGCTCAAGCTTGATTAATAAGAAACTCAATACTTACGAGGAATTCTATCTCTAACATGATATCAAATCCTGAGACCTAGTTAGCTGACATGAGCCAATACTTCTATATCACCTGTCAAACCTTAATCTACATCACCATCTTTAAACCTAGTCCTTCTACCACAATAATCCGCTTCTATACTTCAAGAAGAAAAAAAATCATCACTAGCAAACTCGCAGGCTTGATCTATAACAGGAACATAGCAATGCAATCTTTTCTAATTTTTATTTTACGTTCAGATCTTTTCTTTAAGTCTTGGTCAACAATTATAGGTATACTAAGACCATGTGTAGTGGTGTGTAAGAGAAGGTAGGGCGTTTTGCGCCATGTGGCAGTGTGGGCCATGCTGGGGCTTGGTAGAAAAAGTGGTGTAGTGATAGTAGGGGCGTTTTTGGGGCATGTTGGGGAATGAACCGGTATTATTTTTGAATAAAACAAAGGGGCATGGGCGCGGAGAAGATAACGCCTCAAAAAAAATTTTGAGAAACACGCCCGGTCGTTGTGGACTTTTGGGCATTTTGGGGCGTGGTTGGGCAAGATATTGAGGCTTCCACGCCTCACTACGTATGGCCTAATTCTTGTTAAATACTACAGTATGTTTGAGTGGCCGGTGCTTTTCTTAGTCATATGGCTCCAAAAAAAATCTCAGTTCTAGTAATTCTTTTGTCTCTTTTTGTTAACTTTTCTTTGTATTTTAAACAACAACAAAGGTTTGGCTCTTTAAAAAAAAAAAAAAAAAAAAAAAAAAGACTTTTCTATTCGCATGTTTTTCTCTTTTATTTAATGTTTCTTTTTCTTTCTTTAAATTAAATTTAAACAAAGCAAAATCCTTTTCGGATTCACTGCCATATGCCCATATATGTGTTCACTTATAAGTATCTTTTCATCGTTTTTTACATTTTCATCTTCTCTTTTGCCTGTCGTTCATTAAGTTTTCAATGTCCCTTCTAGATCCCATCATTATTGTCTTTCTTTCTTTTTTAATCTTTTTTCACATGTCCGTGTAGCTCCAAATCTTTAAAAAAAAAGTTCTGGTCCAAAATGCCAATGTTATCGTCCGACAACATTTGTTTCTTTGGTTTTACTTTTGCTGTTGCAGTTTGAAGATATATTTTTCGCTTGATGTTGGATATTATAACTTTGATGTTTCTAAGTTTTTTAATCCAGTTCAAGTTTTTGCGCTTTCGCCGCTTGAACTGCGGGAAGTGATCCGTTGTAAAGTATATATAAAATATCAGACGGATACACGTGATACGCGGGAATCAACAATCCAACCCTTTAGGAAAAAAAATGCCAACTTGCAAAACCCGTGAATACGATATGAGATACCAGGCAAGTGATTACCCGGGTCATGTCCCAGCGAGGTGTGAATCGAGGATTTCGTTTTCGGTTTGGAATTAAAGTGCTTGAAGTGTGGATTTTGTATTTTTGTGTTTTTAATATTCTAATGAGATATGGAAAACAAATTTACAAAGAAAAATAACGCAAAAATCAAATTACTTAAAAAACGCGAACGAGAATTTAAAAACGAGCCTAAAATTCAAAATCTTTAAAAATTAATCCTACAAGTTCAAATTTATTTTTTCTAAGTCCTAAATGATAAAAGAAAATTTTAGAAAAAAGAATTATATTTTTTGACTTTTATATTTTTTATTATGAATTAAAAACTAAATAAAGAAAATTAAATGATTAAAAATATTAAAACTATTTATAAAAATCTGGAAATTTTCTAGAAACTAACTAAAGTAAAGATGAATAAAAGAAAAATAAGTTGGGAAAAAAAAACGGATGAAATAAGCAGTTATAAGCAAAACATATTATGTAAGCTAAACTAGAAAACAATTGTTAAGTATAAAATTTTGCAAATTCTAACCATAGAAGACCCAAGGGCAACTGGTTCAGGCATGCGTGTGTGAGGCTTTGTGTGGGGTAGAGACCAGGGTTCGATCCCTGGTTTTTACACTTTTTATTTTTATTTTATTTTTTTGATTTTTCTTTAAAAGCTTAATAAGCACAAGAAAATAAGCTATTTTTATAAAAGCAACAATTTATGAAAACTTGAAATAAGCACAGAAAAAACAGATTAAGCTTAATAAGCACAAGAAAATAAGCTATTTTTATAAAAGCAACAATTTATGAAAACTTGAAATAAGCACAGAAAAAACAGATTAAGGTGGCCGCTTATAAGAGACTTGATTAAATTTTTTCTTTTTATTATTTTTTTATTTTTTTATTTTTCTTTTTACAATCTCAATAAGCACAACAAAATAAGCATTTTCTATAACTACACATATTTTTGAAAACAACAAATAAGCTCAAAAATAAGGTAAAAAGGACTGATCAGTGGGCTAAAGGTAAATAAGCTAAGGCATTGGACTGAAAAGGTTGTTTAAGCTACAAATAAGCTAAGAGGCAACTGAATTAAGCTAAGTTAAGCAAAGTGTGATCTACTAGAAATAACAACCTCAGAATAAGCCAAATGAAAAAGCAATAAGCTCTGGTTCAAACCAAATAAGCAAATGGGTCTGCTGTTACACTAAGGTGCAGGGCAAAAATGGCCTTTTTCAAGCCATGAAAAAGCACTGATAAGCTATTTCTAAAAATCTAAAAAAAATACAAATAACTAGGCAAGCAATTGAATATTAATGGTGCAAATTTATAGCTAATTCCACCCTAACATGAGTAAATGAAAAATAAAAGAAATAAGCTAAAAATTGGAAAAACTGAAAATGTGCAAATTTACATACTGATATGGGCTGATTTGAGCATTTCATTAACCAAGGCTTAAGGCATGATGCGCGTGATGTGTCGTTGCGGTTTAGCAGTTTTAATGCCTACTCAAGTTTTAAATTTATATTTAGCCGACTTATCAATAACACACACACTTAACGAGCAGTGTACCCGGTCAGTATGAAGATAATGGTAAGTAGAGTGTCGATCACTAAGAGTGGAACGTATTATCTCGTTATTCTAATCAGTATTTTAATATCCTAACGCAAGGGGGTTTCAGCCTGAGAGACTGGCACGATTTGTTTGCAATTAAATAATAAAATAAACCAATAGGCACGAATCAGCAAGTAGCACACACGTACACAGATAGATACTTGAGACAATAAGAGGGCTGTCCTTATGATTAAGTAGATTGTCACTTGTTTTATTGATAGCCTTATATGAGGTGTATGTAGTTAACCCTTTCTCGTTGGTCCTAATCTTATCGGCGAGTAAACCCTTAATGATTACTTATGTCTAAAAGTTATTCCTAAGTGATCAATTTAGTAATAACCGTGGGAGCCACATTATGTCCCGCAGTCAAATGCCCGCAAGCCACTAATAAACACAGAGGTTATCAATGCACTAATAAGTAGTAACCAAAGACATCAACATATAAACTTTAATTGATGGGAAAGCAAGTATTAAAGGGAGTGCAATCTTTCGTTGTCACATTACACAAGCCACCAATCCTGATGAATTAAAGTTTGCTAACACAATAAAACAAAACTACTTAATGAATTAAACACATGCAGCACCTTCTTACAGCTCTTGTATCTTTGATTTGGGTGTGTCTTGTGCTGCCTCCTTGACTGAATTCGTCCTTTTGTTCTTCTGTTCGGTCTTCGAAACTTATATATTGCTCTCGAAATTCGTCTGGTCTTGGGGTATTTATAGTTTCTGTCTGAGGGAAGATGCGACGCATCTAAAGAGTAGATGCGGCGCATGTACTTAACTTCGCGTGGGGTCCAAGATTATAATATTCAGGAATATTCGTACACCGCCAGAAGATGCGGCGTAACTCCATGATTAGATGCGGCGCATGTCCTCTTGTATCTTGGATCGTATCTGGTGATATCTTGATAGAGATGCGGCGCATGTCATGAGTGAGATGCGGCGCATCTGGAGCAGATTAGTCTTGATCTTCTTCATTTCAGTAGACTCTTCACATTATGCATGTTTTGCTCCATAATCAGTCCAAAATCGCTAAGTTTCACCAAATGCTTGTTTTTACCTGAGAATTACAAAAGTAAACGATTAAGTATCAATCCTCATACATAATATAGTAAAACAAGTCAAATAAATAGGATAAATGATAGTAATAAAATGTACTTATTTGAGTTCATCAAATATCCCCCCACTTGAACTTTACTTGTCCCCAAGTAAACCTTAGAATTTCTTTTATGAAAATGTATCCTAAAAGATGTTAGGATTTATTTTTATATTTAAGCATGTATTCGTTTATTTCATAATCACACAACTAAACACTTAACGAATTAGAAGTATAAATAAAATAATTCGATAAAAGCAAATCTAATCGTTTAACTGTCCAGTCGTGACGAATATTCTATCATAAGCTTGGCAAGTATACACATCTCCACCACTAAAGCTAAGGAATAACAAGTCTAAAGCGGTAAAAAGGGTTTGTAGGCTTAAGGGTTAATTATTCTCTTTCACTATCGATTTCAAATTCCAGAAAAGGCGACAAAATCACAAATACATGATCGAATCCACGAACACGATACTTGCAATTGCTCAAATCCTTAACTCGAATAGGCTAAAGATAGGTCCAAACTTCACCAATAATAATATATCAAAAAGGGCGACAAAATCATAAATACATAGCCGAATCCACGACTACGATACTTAAGATTGCTCAAATCCTTAATCTCAATAAATCAAAGGTTTGGTTGGATAAAGAATAATAAAGGGCATGGATAACATTTGGGATATAAATTGGTGTAAAATGAAAATAAACAAAACAAATAAATTAAAATCCTAAGTGTGGTTAATCACTATCCCAACCATCCCATGAATGAGACTCATATCATAGAATAACTCACGCTTTAACACTTGAAACACACGCTTTAGGTAGACACGAATTATACTCAACAAGATCTTAATCAAAGAATAAACCTTAATTGGCGTTCCCATAACTGCCAATTCCCATTCAATCCATAAATATAGTACAACAAATAGTGGTGATATCGACCACTTACATAACTTTACATAAGTTGGTTAAAACTAACTTCCAACTTTTCTTTCTTTCTTTTTCTTTTCTTATTTTTTTTCGAATTTTTTTTTTTTTTTTTTTTTTTTTTTTTTTTTTTTTTTTTTTTTTTTTCAACTTGAAACATAAACATAGATGTGTAAAATTTCACCACATCACTACAACTTTCTTTCCGGATAATTTTTCTATACTTTTCATACTTCAGAAATAACGGTAATAGTGAAAGTAGTAAACACACGAAAAATAAACTCAAAAATACATAATATTTACTTTCACTCCAATTGCATTGTGCAATTTCCCGACCTAACCATAGATAATGAATTACGCACGCGAACACAGGTAATGTAAGGAAACACACTTTGCCTATAGCAATTAACCAACCACGGATTCTAATCTACAGGGTAGGCTAAGGTGTAAGGGTGTAACGAAACATTTTAAACATAGGTGTAAGAAACGAAAGGAATGGCTCTGAGGGTTTTTCTAGGGGTATCTTACTCTAAAAATGAGAGTAACAAAAGGGTTTATACGGGGGTTAACTAACCAGTGTAGTTAGTTAATAACACATAACATATAATAGGCTATTTTGGGTGTAATCCTAGAAATTTACCAATTTAGGCAAGTCATTCCAATTATATAAAATAATACTCATTATGGTGGTCTTGAATAGTATACAAGCCAAGTTCTAAAGTTTACAGGTCACCGGCACACTCATAGATTTGTGAATTTTGGAAAATCACAATTTTTGAAAATAACGTCATGTGTGCAGCTATGCAACTTAGATCTTAAACAAAAACATGCTAAAATTTTTTTTAAGTTTGATATATTAAACACATTTTAAGCATAATTTTTGAAAAAGTTTAGGACAAGTAAGTGTTAAGTGTTCTAATTCTCCAATCCCCCCACTTAAGTTAAACAACGTCCTCGTTGTTTGTATAAAAGGTTAAAAACTGGAAAATAAAAGAATTAGAACAGAAAAACTCCCCTGAGATTTGCTCGGTATGATCCTCCATTAGTATAAGAGCAAAAATCATCTTTCTTGTGGATTAGAACGTTAAAGCTTCATACTTGATGTATCCACAGGAAATCCAGGAAACTATAATACCACCAACACTTTAAAACACACCTAAGATAAGAAAGGTTCAACTTGCATAATACATTAGTAGTTAGGAAAAATAAAACTTAAAAATTAAAACTGAAAATCATCAGGTCAGTCGATGCGCCGTATCTTATGGAAGAAGATACGCCGTATCGAGCCTGGAATTAATACGGATCAGAATAAAGATGCGCCGCATCCTTAACCAGGGATGCGCCGCATTAAAAATAAACTGATAAAGAGTTTTAAAGTCGAAAATAAAAATGCAGAAAAATAAGATATGACCATTGTAGGAGATGTGTCGCATCTCAGAATTGAGATGCGCCGTATCTTCGTGCGGGCCTGACTGACTCGACACAGAAAATAGAATAATTAAAAGATAAATCCGGGTTGTCTCCCGGTAAGCACTTGTCTTTATTCCAGAGTCTTCAAGTTAGACTCACGTTCAGCTCTTTAATATCGATCATTGATTCCTACATTGCCACGTAGGATCCATTTAGCAACTAATTCGTCACGTATATATTCAGGTCCCAAGTTCAAAACTCCTTTATAGAATCCTTCCATCATCTGATACGGGTATTCAATCCCTCTCTTCATGTCATCATTACTAATAAAAAGGAATGGAGAGAATTTGTAGCAGACCCTATTAGTAGCATGTTTAAATCCAGGGTGAGTTCGGGGCATCATATAAGTGATAACGTCGCTTCCACATTGAAAGGTGATCTTTCCTTCAAATCGCTTTGCATTAATAGTGATCTCCCTACAGAATGGTTTTCCAACAATCACGTCGCCCATACTGCTGTCACGATAGGCATTCATGTCTTCAACAACGGCGAACTCAGTTACAATAGTAAAGCGTCCAACGAAGATCGGGACATTAATGAAGGCTCCAACTACATTCTTTCCCCTACACTCCACTTTATTTCTCATAATAGAATTGTAAAAGCTTCTTGACATAACATTGATCGGCAAAATAGGAAAGAAATTGGCGTCAATACATTTGTATCCAATCATGCATGGGAATTGCAAATTGTAAGCACAATTGGCGTGGATTCTTCTACCATAATCCCAAGAACCATCATATCCCTCAAATTCATCGTAATTCCTAGTATTAATAACGTTGACTTTTGGACTATCCACAATTTCTCCTTCTTCTAACTCAGATTCAGCATCATCCATGACCAGGTCATTGGATTCCAACGGTCCATTAAGGTCATTAAGTTCAATGTAGTCCCCATCGTAACGTTCGAGTGATTTATCATGCACTAATACTTCATTCATAAAATTGGCTTCGAAGTTGAAGTCAATCAGTTCTCCGTATCCTTCCATTTTTCTTCTGAAATAATCACGAAAGCATCAGTAGGATTTGCTCGCAAGAAGAAAAATTAACGAATTTAGTAACGGATATAAGAATACAAATAGCTGATATCTGCAGACGATGCGCCGTATCCAAAAAGTTGGATACGCCGTATCTTAATACGTTAAAATTAAATCAGACTTTATTCAGAAAATAGATACGCCGCTTTAGAATTTAAGAATGCGCCGTATCGAATTAATTAATCAAAAATCAGCTTATCTAATTAAAATTAAATGCGTCGTATTAACGAAAGTTAATGCGCCGTATTTTCGTTACGTTTAAAAATAAATATCGATTTTTGATTCAGAAAGATGCGCCGTATCGACAAAGATCGATACGCCGTATCTGTTTAATAATTCGCAAACTGTTTTTAATTAAAATAATAGATACGCCGTATCTACGAAAGCAGATGCGTCGTATGGCGTTAACGTTTAGAAAAAAAAAATTTATCAAAATAACAGATACGCCGTATCTGCAAAAGCAGATGCGTCGTATTACTTTATCACTATTTGAAAAAAAAATTTGTATTAAAAACAGATACGCCGTATCTTGGGGAAAAGATGCGTCGTATCGAATTAATTAAACGCGTTGTATTTTTAAAAATTAAACGCAATACGCCGTATCTGAGAGATCAGATGCGCCGTATCGTTTGATTTAGCACAGTACAACGATAGCAGAACAGAAAAATACGAAAAATAAAAACAAAAAATTAAACACACAAACAAAAAATAAAACACACAAAAATAAAAATAAAAGCAAACAATTAACACACAATACAACAAATATGCAAAATAGTACAATGATGCAATTAATCTAATAAAAAGAAAAACCTAATTAAAATACTAATCAAATTAACAGATAATAACAATTCACTCCCCGGCAGCGGCGCCAAAAACTTGATGCGCGTGATGTGTCGTTGCGGTTTAGCAGTTTTAATGCCTACTCAAGTTTTAAATTTATATTTAGCCGACTTATCAATAACACACACACTTAACGAGCAGTGTACCCGGTCAGTATGAAGATAATGGTAAGTAGAGTGTCGATCACTAAGAGTGGAACGTATTATCTCGTTATTCTAATCAGTATTTTAATATCCTAACGCAAGGGGGTTTCAGCCTGAGAGACTGGCACGATTTGTTTGCAATTAAATAATAAAATAAACCAATAGGCACGAATCAGCAAGTAGCACACACGTACACAGATAGATACTTGAGACAATAAGAGGGCTGTCCTTATGATTAAGTAGATTTTCACTTGTTTTATTGATAGCCTTATATGAGGTGTATGTAGTTAACCCTTTCTCGTTGGTCCTAATCTTATCGGCGAGTAAACCCTTAATGATTACTTATGTCTAAAAGTTATTCCTAAGTGATCAATTTAGTAATAACCGTGGGAGCCACATTATGTCCCGCAGTCAAATGCCCGCAAGCCACTAATAAACACAGAGGTTATCAATGCACTAATAAGTAGTAACCAAAGACATCAACATATAAACTTTAATTGATGGGAAAGCAAGTATTAAAGGGAGTGCAATCTTTCGTTGTCACATTACACAAGCCACCAATCCTGATGAATTAAAGTTTGCTAACACAATAAAACAAAACTACTTAATGAATTAAACACATGCAGCACCTTCTTACAGCTCTTGTATCTTTGATTTGGGTGTGTCTTGTGCTGCCTCCTTGACTGAATTCGTCCTTTTGTTCTTCTGTTCGGTCTTCGAAACTTATATATTGCTCTCGAAATTCGTCTGGTCTTGGGGTATTTATAGTTTCTGTCTGAGGGAAGATGCGACGCATCTAAAGAGTAGATGCGGCGCATGTACTTAACTTCGCGTGGGGTCCAAGATTATAATATTCAGGAATATTCGTACACCGCCAGAAGATGCGGCGTAACTCCATGATTAGATGCGGCGCATGTCCTCTTGTATCTTGGATCGTATCTGGTGATATCTTGATAGAGATGCGGCGCATGTCATGAGTGAGATGCGGCGCATCTGGAGCAGATTAGTCTTGATCTTCTTCATTTCAGTAGACTCTTCACATTATGCATGTTTTACTCCATAATCAGTCCAAAATCGCTAAGTTTCACCAAATGCTTGTTTTTACCTGAGAATTACAAAAGTAAACGATTAAGTATCAATCCTCATACATAATATAGTAAAACAAGTCAAATAAATAGGATAAATGATAGTAATAAAATGTACTTATTTGAGTTCATCAAGGCACTAGTGACAACTGACTATAGGAGTAAAATGGACCTAAGGAAATGCACTAACACCAAAAATCAAGTGCTTAAATAGCTTATAGCTGTTTGAGCTTATTTGGGGCAGTTTCTACTCTAGATTCTCACTATACCATTCAAATTTCCAAAATACTTCACTTAAGCTAACAAACTGGTATAAACAGCTTATATAGGTGAGTTAAGTTAAGATTAAACTTGGAAAAATGGCAATTGAACAGTTATAAGCAAAAAATTACCCGTTTGACTAGTAAAGCCAAACACCCCTTTATGTTAACTGAATTGCGATTTAAACTAGAAATGCCAATTTTAAGCCTAGGTTTCTAAACATAACTGATTCAATAACTTATTTTGACCCTAATTAACAACTTTCTACTGCAAATAAGCACTCAAATAAGCTAAGTGCTTTTTGACTGTTTTTTGGCTTTTTAGTAATTTTTAAGCAAAAACTAATTTAAACTAAAACAACCTATCTATCTAGCATACATTAACATCACATAGAACAAATAAGCACAGAAAAGCAGAATAAGCACAAAATAAGCTGATAAACAGTAAAAAGGAAGAAAAATGGAAATTAACTCACAAATGCCCTTGCTCAAACAGGGCTTAATTGGCTCGAGGAGCTACTCTACAAGCTCTAGCTTGTCAAATGACAAGCTAGTAACAGCAATGGGTCCTTCCATTTCTGCCCATCATCCATAAGCTACTGATTTTGACCATGGTTGACTATTTTTGACTTTTTGGAACTTTTGGAATTAGAACAGTACTTAACCACAAATAAGCTCACAAAAGCTATAATGAGCTTATATGAGCTTATTCAAACAGTGAGGAAACTTTTTAATCATCAATGTACTTAATTTGAAATTAACAGTAGAAACTTTGAAACTTGAATTTTCATTAATCTTTGAAAATGAGTATAATACTGAGTAAACTAGAGATAAATAAGCTTAAACAAAGTTAAATTGATACTGAAACTTAAATTTCTATTAATTAAAACATTAAACTACAAAATACGACTAAACTAAAATTCTACATGCCATTTTTGGCTACAAAAGGTGCTATTTATACTAAAACTAAGCTGGGATATGTCTTGTCTTCTTCTCTGATCATTTCTGCACCATTGGATGGGGTTGTATATCATCTTAGCCCTTAATTCAGTTTTGACGCCAAAATGGTATTAGTGGATTTCCAGCTGGGATTGAATCACGTGAAGATGGTAACATGTGAAGGAGTAGCTAGAGGGGAGGGGGGATGGAGTGTTTCAGTGGAGAAAGCAGAATAGGGTGTGGGTGAGAGTGGTATTGTCAGTGGAAATGGTGGGTGTGGTGGTTTTGGTTTGGCGGTAAGGGAAGGTTTGACTGGGTTAAGTTTAGGGTAAAAAAAAGGGTTAAGGTTTTAATGGTTAAGGATTAGTTTTGGAATTGGATTAAACTTTGAGGGACCAAAACTGTCAAATAGGGAAGGTGTTTCCAAGAACCATTTTTGCCATTTATATATTCTTACGGGTTGACTTTGACTTTTCTGAGCATAAATGGGATCCTAACTTGAAATTTCTTTCCCGGCTTCGGCTTTTCACGACTTTCCAATCTTGTGCTCGGTTTTTGTCCGTTTTGCCTCGTTTTCAATCCTTTTGTACCTGAAACACATAAAAACACAAACCAAGGATATCTGCAGTATAAATTGGTATATTTGGCCGTTTTTAGCATTTTTTATGTATAATATGGGCCTAAAATGATGAGTAAATAGGCATTCATCATCCCCCCACAGTATCAATTGCTAGTCCCTAGCAATCCGATCATATAAAGTAATGAAAGGATTAAAAGAATACCAAGCATACTCCGTTTCGACTTTTTATTCAATGTGAGAAATTTAAACTAAAACAAAAAATAGATAACATGCTTGATTTCCAAAAATGGTATCATGGAACGGGATTCACACATAATGGCCAGGGAATTGTAATCGTCATCCTCTTTTTTATACTCCCAACTAAGCTTAAACTCAATGTGCAAATGTTTTTGTAAAATGCTAACACTACTTATACTAATAATCTATGTAAGCCGAGACTTAACTTTTCACTCCCATATTTATTCAAGTTTGGTGAATGTGCTTAATTTTCAAAATTTTGATCACAAAAATCGACGTTTTTATAAGATTTTGACTAATACTAGTTGAAAGATAGATTTAAAATTTACAACAAGCAAGTTTCAAAACTTAATTCAACACATACATTTTTTTTTTCATTTCATTTTCTCATCATTTTTTTTTTATTATTTTTTATTTTTTTATTTTTTTTTACTTGTGCAACATAAACTAACGGAGTTTCATGGGAACCAAGACCTTACACCTTCCGGAATAAAGGATCCAAGGGCCGTTACAACGGAGAGTTCCAAGACTCTAAACATTCCTGAAATGAGGATCCAAGGGTGTTAGACCAAGACCTCACACATTCCTGAATTAGAGGTCCAAGGGCCGGTGTAAGAGGGTAGCCAAGACCTAAACGCCTTCCGGAAATAAGGATCCAAGGGACGATCTTGAACCGTAGCTTTTTTAGCACATACATTTATTACTTAACTTTTGCAACTTTCAAGCAACGTCTCACTTTCATTTTGCATTACTATGACATATGCTTGTTCCGAAGTTTAAATAAAGCTTTGAACTAGTATTTTTCAAAATCGTATAAAAAAATGATTTTGTGTGTTCAAATGTTTGAAAATAAGCATTTATTAAGTCATATTAGTTATCTCCTGGGAGGAAAAGCCATAGATTACTTATATAATCTCTAAAGAAAACCAACTATTCTACGCTTAGCATTTTCATTTGCACAAATCGTAAAACCTTAGCCTAATCGTTAAGGAAGCAGCCAGATCAACACTCTGGCAGAGTCGGGATTCCCTTTGTTCTAACCTAATCAAGACTAAACACTTTTTTTTCTTTTTTTTTGGTGCAAAGCACTTCTTTTTCATGCAATTTCTTATTTAAAAACGAAAAAAATTTAAAATTTTGGCCAAAACGGGGGTACTAGGGCACTAAAGGTACAAATGTGACAAAATTCGCGAGAATTCCCCCCCACACTTAGAATTGAATATTGCCCTCAATATTCAAAGTACCGGCTATTATGCCGACACTTAGAACGTAAAAAGGTAATACTAATAGCCAAGTGTGGAACATAAATCTCTCTTTTTCACAAACAGGATTTATAAGATATCCCTAGATAAACATTAGAAAAAAGATCGGATATTGGGCGGCTGGATTGAAAACAGGCACATCAATCATCACGATCTAAGGGAAACCTGAAAATAAGAGCAAACAACACACAAAACAAAGCACAGTAGAGGAATTCCCCCACACTTAGTGTCAGAAAATAGAAAGAAGTCAGAAACATGGGTTGTCACCCATGTGGTGCTAATGTTTTTGTTAACCGAGTCACTAGCTTGACTCGACCCCGAATTCATTGGTCCATGGGGAAAGTTTGGAGATCCGGGACAACCATGGGTGGTATGTCCCCTCCAAAGTAATGCTTCAACCTATGACCGTTCACCTTGAAGTTTGGTCCGTCGTTTTGAGATAACTCGACGGTACCATAAGGAAAAACTTTGGCAACGGTGAATGGTCCGGACCAACGGGTTTTAAGTTTACCCGAGAATATCTTCAATCTAGAGTTAAAAAGAAGGACTCGATCACCAACGTTGAAAACACGGTTTTTGATCTTGGAGTCATGTATCTTCTTTGTCTTTTCTTTGTAGATTAAAGAATTCTCGTAGGCTTGATCACGAAGTTCATTTAATTCATTGAGTTGAACTTTTCGGTGATCATCCGCGGTCTTAAGTTCAAAGTTTGCATGTTTCAAGGCCCAATAAGCTTTGTGCTCGAGCTCGATCGGTAGATGACACGCCTTTTCGTACACAAGCTTATAAGGAGTACACCCGATGGGTGTTTTGTAAGCTGTACGGAAGGCCCAAAGTGCATCATCTAATTTATCCGACCAAGATGCACGGTTTTCACCTACGGTCCTTTCCAAAATTCTTTTCAAACCACGGTTGGAAACTTCCACTTGGCCACTTGTTTGTGGGTGATATGCAGTAGCAAGACGGTGAGTGATACCGTACTTAAGCATGACCTTTGCAAATTGTTCATTGTAAAAGTGCGTACCGCGATCACTAATGATAGCACGGGGAGTTCCAAACCGAGAAAAGAGAGATTTTAAAAATTTACAAACTACTCGGGCATCGTTGGTGGAGAGTGCTTTCGCTTCAACCCATTTAGACACGTAATCAACGGCCACGAGTATGTACTTGTTCCCTCGTGAAGACGGGAATGGCCCCATAAAGTCAATGCCCCAAACGTCAAAGATTTCACAAACTTGAATGACATTTTGTAGCATTTCATCTTTTTGCGTGATTTTCCCGTGACGTTGACAAGAGTCACAAGATTTGACTAAGTCATGGGCGTCACGGTAAATTGTGGGCCAATAAAAACCGGAGTCAAATACCTTCTTGGCGGTGTAATTCGGGCCTTGATGTCCCCCGGTGGGTCCATTGTGGCAAGCCTTAAGAATATCAACGGCTTCTTGGCCGTGAACACACCGCCGGATGACTTGATCCGCACACACTTTAAACAAGTAGGAATCGTCCCAAAAGTAATGCTTCACATCTTTGAAGAATTTGTTCTTTTGTTGGGACGACATCCCTTTAACAACAAAGTTTCCTGCATGGTAGTTTGCAAAATCGGCAAACCATGGGGTACTAGAATCACCACGAAAAGATACCACGTTAAGTGTCTCGAGAGAAAATGTTTCATTTATTTCCTTTTTCTCGAGCACACTTTGATGAGGATTCTCTAATCGGGACAGATGATCAGCTGCGAGGTTCTCGGCTCCTTTTTTTATCACGGATAATGATATCAAATTCTTGGAGGAGGAGAACCCATCGGAGCAATTTCGGCTTTGCATCTTGTTTTGCAAAGAGATATTTGAGAGCCGAGTGATCCGTATACACTATGCTTTTAGACAAGATTAAGTATGGCCGGAATTTTTCAAAAGCATACACCACGGCTAATAATTCTTTTTCCGTTGTGGTGTAATGAGCTTGAGCTTCGGTCATAGTTTTGCTTGCATAGTGTATAGGCTGAAAATGTTTCATTTTTCGTTGCCCCAAGACCGCACCTATGGCAAAATCACTTGCATCGCACATAAGCTCAAAAGGTAGATCCCAATCGGGGGCAACTAAGATTGGTGCTTCAGTAAGCTTTTTCTTGAGAGTTTGAAAAGCTTCAATGCACTCTTGAGAAAAGATGAATGGAGTTTCTTTTTCAAGGAGACGAGTCATTGGCCGGGCAATTTTTGAAAAATCTTGAATGAATCGACGATAGAAACCGGCATGACCTAGAAAGCTCTGAACACCTTTGACGGTTGTGGGATGAGGTAGTTTAGCAATAACGTCAACTTTAGCCTTATCGACCTCAATCCCGCTCTTAGAAATCTTATGGCCGAGGACAATGCCCTCTTTGACCATGAAATGACTTTTCTTCCAATTTAGACAAAGATTAGTGTCTTCACAACGTTTAAGCATATTGTCCAAATGGGAGAGACATGTTTTGAAAGAACCCCCAAAGACCGAGAAATCATCTATAAAGACCTCCATAGTCTTTTCGATCATATCATGAAAAATGGCAATCATACACCTTTGGAACATGCCTGGAGCATTACATAAGCCAAAAGGCATGCGTCGATAGGCAAACGTTCCATAAGGGCACGTGAAGGTGGTCTTTTCTTGATCTTGCGGATTAATGGGAATCTGGAAGTAACCCGAGAAACCGTCGAGAAAACAATAGTACTCGTTTCCCGCTAGTCTTTCGAGCATTTGGTCCATGAATGGAAGAGGAAAGTGGTCTTTACGGGTGGCGTCATTTAACTTTCGGTAGTCAATGCACACGTGCCATCCCGTTACCAATCGAGTAGGAATCAACTCGTTTTCATCATTTGCGACAACGGTAATGCCTCCCTTTTTAGGCACATAATGAACGGGGCTCACCCAAGGACTATCCAAGATAGGGTAAATCAAGCCGGCATCAAGGAGTTTAAGAACCTCCTTTTTGATAACCTCGTGGATTTTAGGATTAACCCTTCTTTGATGTTGAACCGCTGGTTTAAAGTCATCTTCCATTAAAATTTTGTGTGTATAAAATTCCGGGTTAATACCCTTAATGTCGGAAAGTTTCCAAGCGATGGCTCGCTTGTGTGACTTTAAAACCTTTATGAGAGCGGTTTTCTCCTCATCATTTAAATCTTTAGCAATTATGACGGGTAATTTATCGGTACCCTCCAAAAATGCATATTCAAGATGAGGTGGTAAGTCCTTAAGTTCGACCTCCGGAGGATCATCAGAATTTTCAACAGATTTGATTTCCTCATTATGAAGTTCTTTCGGAGGGAGAGATGATGGATCATCATTAAGCAACTTCTCAATGAGAAGAATGTCTCCCTCCGGGTCAAATACACCATCATCAATTCCAGATGGAATTGAATCACAAGACAAACAAGCCTCAATCTCTTCCAAGATGAAGTCACCTCCCTCAAACGGAGTGAGAGAGGGGGAAGAGATAGCAACGGTAGGATCTGATGAAGTGGGATTGCCACTTAGCACTTCTTGGAAGTATTCCTCGCATGTAACATCAATGATATCAATTTGGCTAATTGACTCGCTTTCATGCTTGAGAGGATCTTTTGAAGTGCTTTCAATATTTATGACCAATTTTTCATCTCCGACCCTAAGAGTCATCTAACCTTCGTAGACATCGATTAATGCACGAGCCATTTTCAAGAATGGTCTTCCCAAGATAAGGGGGACACGGTGATCGGCATCAAATTCGACCACTACGAAGTCAGCAGGAAAATGGAACTTGCCTACCTTCATGAAGACATCTTTGGCAATACCTTCTGGAATAGTAACCGATCGGTTTGCAAGCTCGAGAGTCATACGTGTAGGAGTAAGCTCCGGAAGAGAAAGATTTTTCCAAACTGAAAGAGGCATTAGATTGATGCTTGCGCCAAGATCGGCCAAGGCTAAGCATTCATCTAGCTTTTGGAAATCACAAGGAATGAGAAATTTTCTGGGGTCTCCTAGTTTTTCAGGCAACTTTTTAAGGATCACCGCCGAGCAATTCTCATTCAATGGAGTCTTTGTCAATTCAAGCAATTTTTCCTTATTGCTAAGGAGACTCTTGAATGTAGAAGCAAACTTTGGCATGTAGAGAAGAGCATCCGCAAAACTAATATCGAAGTGTAACTTTTGAAAGATTTCAAGAAACTTCATCATTTGGCTATTAGTTTTTTCAAAGAGCTTTTGATCATTAAGCCTCGAAGGATATGGAATTGAAGGCTTAGGATTGGTCTTCGGAACATCGGGTTCCGGAATTGGAGATTGGACGACCGGAGGTTGGACGTGTGCGGTACTTTGTGAGCTTGAAGAGTGAACTTTGTCCTTTGTCACCTCGGTCTCTCGTTCCACTTCCTTCACCGGAGAAGAAGTAGGAATCGAGGGTCCATCATATGCCTTACCACTACGAGTGGTAATAGCTTTCAACTCACCCTTCAGGTTGGGAATGGTATTTCCCGGAAGACCTCCCGAAGTTGAAGCTTGATTCATTTGGTTCATGAGGCTAGCAAACATGTTCTCAATTTTATTTTGAGATTGATCAATTTTGTGATTTGTATTTCGAAGTTCACTTTTAAGCTCTTGACCTTGTTTTGACATTGAGGTTTGAAAATCATTTTTCAAAGTGGTGATTTGATTTTGCATTGACCTCATGTTACTCTTATTTGACTTGATGTAGTTAGAAAGTTCATTTGAGGGAGCAACGGGGGCTTGGTAATTAGAAGCTTTAAAGCCTTGATTGAAATTACCCCCTTGGTTTGGGTATTGATTGATCGGAGCTTGAAATTGGTTTCGAACATCTTGCCCTCTCGGTTGATTTTGATTGAATCTATTTGGATTATTGGGTTGAGAAAATCCGGGTGGTCCACTTTGATTGCTAGCACGATAGTTCGGGTCAACTTGAGGACGGTATTGGTTACCTCCTTGGTTGTAAGACCCGGCTACCGCATTAACTTCAAATCGACTACCATCGGTGGCAGTACAATTGTAGTATGCATGAGGACCACCACAAGTGACACAAGTTTCTTCCACCGCTTTGACTTGAGTCGGTGAAGAAGTTTGTGGGGAAGAAAGTTTCTTTTGCTTGGAAAGAACCAAAGCTTGAATAGCATCCGTGAGTTTTTCAATCTTAGCATCGGTGCTAGAAGTACTCACGTGAGATGAAGAAGAGGGGGAAGCACTAACTTGGGAAACAACCGGTTTGCTTCGTGTAGTGCGAACCTTTGACTTATTCTCAATGATGGCTAAAGCGTCCTTCGGAGTCCGATTCAAGAGATTGCCACCGGCGGCGGCATTAAGAGAATCTTGGTTCGTTTGGTTCAAACCATTATAGAAGGTATCGAGTTGATGCAACTCGGTGAAACCATGGTGAGGACACTTGCGAAGTAATTCTTTAAAACGATCCCATGCTTCACTAAAGGATTCATCAAATTTTTGAGTGAATTTGGTGATTTCATTTTTAAGGCTTGTGGTTTTAGACGGGGGAAAGAATTCGTTCACAAATTTCGACACTAAATCTTCCCATGTTTCGATAGAACGAGGGGGTTATTTTTCGAGCCAAATTCGGGCGGCCCCCTCGAGAGAAAAAGGAAAAAGAAGAAGTTTGATAGCTTCTTGAGGAACATTTCGGTATTTGATGGTAGAGGTGATCTTGTTAAACCATCGAATGTGGGAATGAGGATCGTCCCTCTCAAATCCGAAATATTGACTTGAAGTTACTAAGGATAGCAACCCTGTTTTAAGCACAAAGCTATCGGCAACGATTTTCGGAACAACGATAGCATCTCCGTAACCCTCGGTGGGTGCTTGGAGAAGCTCAGACATGGTACGTTCATCCGCCATTGTGACAATAGGAGGATCGGGAATAGCACGAATCTCGGGTTCGGCTATTTGGGTTAAACGCCTTCGATTACGTCTTCTTGGAGTATTCACGAGTTCACGTAAAGGACTTGTCGACGTAGTAGAACGAATGCGCATGCACTAAAAAAATTCAATTAAAACAAGACCGAATCAAAAGACAAGTGAACTTAAACCAATAATCAACAAGTGTACGGTAGCTCTCTAAAAGATAAACGCACAAAGAAGTGGAAGAGAAGAATGGATCTCTTTTCGAGGCGAAGTTCGTAGGATCGCCTCACCTTATACCCCTCTTATAGTTTATTTACTCCCTCCGTCCCATATTAAGTATCCATAATGGAATCTTGGGATGTCCCAAATTAAGTGTCCAGGGAATATTTTCAACCAATGAGAAGAGACTTTAGTGGGTAATAGTGATATTTGATTGGTGGAGAGTGTAGCTGGCCCCACTTTCCTAAAACTTTGTGCATTTGAAAAGTGGACACTTAATATGGGACGGAGGGAGTATCAATTAAAGGTGAGCCGATATTCGCAAGTGATACAAAGGCAAGTTTTAATCTTTTGTTTGGGAACTTATTATGATAATACTCAAAGTTGATGAGTATTATATTGAGATTGCTTTTATCTTTTATTTAACACAATAAAACGGAAAATGTTTTTGTATTTTTTTATCTGATATATATATATATATATATATATATATATATATATATATATATATATATATATATATATATATATATATATATATATATATATATAAAAAGAAAAAGAAAAATATTTTTGTTTGTTTGTTTGTTTTTTTTTCTTCATATTTTTATGAAAGCGATAACTTCTCGACGAAGGATCTCAAGTCACTAATCGTTTAAACCTTTAACGATATTGTCGCAACACAACCTCCCCGGCAGCGGCGCAAAAAATTGATCCGTTGTAAAGTATATATAAAATATCAGACGGATACGCGTGATACGCGGGAATCAACAATCCAACCCTTTAGGAAAAAAAAGGCCATCTTGCAAAACCCGTGAATACAATATGAGATACCGAGCAAGTGATTACCCGGGTCGTGTCCCAACGAGATGTGAATCGAGGATTTCATTTTCGGTTTGGAATTAAAGTGCTTGAAGTGTGGATTTTGTATTTTTGTGTTTTTAATATTCTAATGAGATATGTAAAACAAATTTACAAAGAAAAATAACGCAAAAATCAAATTACTTAAAAAACGCGAACGAGAATTTAAAAACGAGCCTAAAATTCAAAATCTTTAAAAATTAATCCTACAAGTTCAAATTTATTTTTCCTAAGTCCTAAATGATAAAAGAAAATTTTAGAAAAAAGAATTATATTTTTTGACTTTTATATTTTTTATTATGAATTAAAAATTAAATAAAGAAAATTAAATGATTAAAAATATTAAAACAATTTATAAAAATCTGGAAATTTTCTAGAAACTAACTAAAGTAAAGATGAATAAAAGAAAAATAAGTTGGGAAAAAAAACGGATGAAATAAATCGTTATAAGCAGAACAGATTATATATGCAAAACTAGAAAACAATGGTTAAGTATAAAATTTTGCAAATTCTAACCATAGAAGACCCAAGGGCAACTGGTTTAGGCATGCGTGTGTGAGGCTTTGTGTGGGGTAGAGACCAGGGTTCGATCCCTGGTTTTACACTTTTTATTTTTATTTTATTTTATTGATTTTTCTTTAAAAGCTTAATAAGCACAAAAAAATAAGCTATTTTTATAAAAGCAACAATTTATGAAAACTTGAAATAAGCACAGAAAAAACAGATTAAGGTGGCCGCTTATAAGAGACTTGATTAAATTTTTTCTTTTTATTATTTTTTTAATATTTTTCTTTTTACAATCTCAATAAGCACAACAAAATAAGCATTTTCTATAACTACACCTATTTTTGAAAACAACAAATAAGCTCAGAAATAAGGTAAAAAGGACTGATCATTGGGCTAAAGGTAAATAAGCTAAGGCATTGGACTGAAAAGGCTGTTTAAGCTACAAATAAGCTAAGAGGCAACTGAATTAAGCTAAGTTAAGCAAAGTGTGATCTACTAGAAATAACAACCTCAGAATAAGCCAAATGAAAAAGCAATAAGCTCTGGTTCAAACCAAATAAGCAAATGGGTCTGCTGTTACACTAAGGTGCAGGGCAAAAATGGCCTTTTTCAAGCCATGAAAAAGCACTGATAAGCTATTTCTAAAAATCTAAAAAAAATACAAATAGCTAGGCAAGCAACTGAATATTAATGGTGCTTTATAGCTAATTCCACCGTAACATGAGTAAATGAAAAATAAAAGAAATAAGCTAAAAATTGGAAAAACTGAAAATGTGCAAATTTGCATACTGATATGGGCTGATTTGAGCATTTCATTAACCAAGGCTTAAGGCACTAGTGACAACTGACTATAGGAGTAAAATGGACCTAAGGAAATGCACAAACACCAAAAATCAAGTGCTTAAATAGCTTATAGCTGTTTGAGCTTATCTGGGGCAGTTTCTACTCTAGATTCTCACTATACCATTCAAATTTCCAAAATACTTCACTTAAGCTAACAACCTGGTATAAACAGCTTATATAGGTGAGTTAAGTTAAGATTAAACTTGGAAAAATGGCAATTGAACAGTTATAAGCAAAAAATTACCCGTTTGACTAGTAAAGCGAATTTTAAGAAATTCTAAACATAACTGATTCAATAACTTATTTTGACCCTAATTAACAACTTTCTACTACAAATAAGCACTCAAATAAGCTAAGTGCTTTTTGAATGTTTTTTGGCTTTTTAGTAATTTTTAAGCAAAAACTAATTTAAACTAAAACAACCTATCTATCTAGCATACATTAACATCACATAGAACAAATAAGCACAGAAAAGCAGAATAAGCACAAAATAAGCTGATAAACAGTAAAAAGAAAGAAAAATGGAAATTAACTCACAAATGCCCTTGCTCAAACAAGGCTTAATTGGCTCGAGGAGCTACTCTACAAGCTCTAGCTTGTCAAATGACAAGCTAGTAACAGCAATGGGTCCTTCCATTTCTGTCCATCATCCATAAGCTACTGATTTTGACCATGGTTGACTATTTTTGACTTTTTGGAACTTTTGGAATTAGAACAGTACTTAACCACTAATAAGCTCACAAAAGCTATAATGAGCTTATATGAGTTTATTCAAACAGTGAGGAAACTTTTTAATCATCAATGTACTTAATTTGAAATTAACAGTAGAAACTTTGAAACTTGAATTTTCATTAATCTTTGAAAATGAGTACAATACTGAGTAAACTAGAGATAAATAAGCTTAAACAAAGTTAAATTGATACTGAAACTTAAATTTCTATTAATTAAAACATTAAACTACAAAATACGACTAAACTAAAATTCTACATGCCATTTTTGGCTACAAAAGGTGCTATTTATACTAAAACTAAGTTGGGATATGTCTTGTCTTCTTCTCTGATCATTTCTGCACCATTGGATGGGGTTGTATATCATCTTAGCCCTTAATTCAGTTTTGGCGCCAAAATGGTATTAGTGGATTTCCAGCTGGGATTGAATTACGTGAAGATGGTAACATGTGAAGGAGTAGCTGGAGGGGGGGGGGATAGAGTGTTTCAGTGGAGAAAGCAGAATAGGGTGTGGGTGAGAGTGGTATTGTCAGTAGAAATGGTGGGTGTGGTGGTTTTGGTTTGACGGTAAGGGAAGGTTTGACTGGGTTAAGTTTAGGGTAAAAAAAAGGGTTAAGGTTCTAATGGTTAAGGATTAGTTTTGGAATTGGATTAAACTTTGAGGGACCAAAACTGTCAAATAGGGAAAGTGTTTCCAAGGACCATTTTTTCCATTTTGATATTCTTACGGGTTTACTTTGACTTTTCTCAGCATAAATGGGATCCTAACTTGAAATTCCTTTCTCGGCTTCGGCTTTTCACGACTTTCCAATCTTGTGCTTGGTTTTTGTCCGTTTTGCCTCGTTTTCAATCCTTTTGTACCTGAAACACATAAAAACACAAACCAAGGATATCTACAGTATAAATTGATATATTTGGCCATTTTTAGCATTTTTTATGTATAATATGGGCCTAAAATGATGAGTAAATAGGCACTCATCAAGAAGTATTAGATGATAAAACATATTAAGTAGCCTGAGCCCGATTTGTGAGCTTAAGGTCTATTGTTATGTTTCCTATGTAATTGTCATTATAAATATTACTCTATCCGTCCCATATTAATTGTGCAGTTTGACTTTTTGTAGTTTTTCTTCTTTAATTTTGATCTTAAATTTTTTTGTTTGTGTTATATAATATTTGATGCAAAATATATGAATGAATTGTGTTTTAAATGTATTTTCATTGGTATAATTTTCATCAAATATTATATAACACAAATAAAAATATTTAAGATCAAAGTTGAAGAAAAAATATTATAAAATGTCAAACTGAACAATTAATATGAGACGGAGGTAATAATCAATAAGAAACCTAGGTGGCGTTTGGTTTATAGCTTGAAATCACTATGAGTATAGGTTTGATAGTTTGATGGAATGGGAATGAGTATGATTATCTGAAAATTATTGTTTGTTTTGTGTTATAAATTTAGGTTCGAGTATCATGTTTAAAATTATTTCTTCTTTTGTTTTCCTAATATGTATAATTCAATTTTTACTTTGACGTTTATAAGACAATAAGTTATATAAGTTTTTATATTGCATACAATAAATACTTTCACATGTGTTTGAATTCTTGAAATAATTATTGGATTACAACAAACATTCACTTATGAAAAAGAAACGCTTCTTTAGAATCAATAATATGGTCCAATAAAACACATGCAACTCATATATATACATTACATTAACATGACAAAAAAATGTCACACGTACAGAAAAAATAGAAACATTATATGTATACATCTTCAGGCTTTACCTTATTCTGATCATCCAGAAGGCAATGACGGAATCGCTGAATGGAATTGTTTATCACGTATAAAGAAAAAGGTTAACGAAATGAAATACTTTAATATAACGATTATGAATGTAATATGATGATAATCTATTAAAAAAAAAAAAAAAAAAAAAAAAAAAAGGTTTGCTAAACCCAAGCAACATGATGGGTTTAACAGATACTTTTTTTCAAAGGTATGATTTTTACTTTTAAAACCCATATCCGTATACCAAACACACACTAACACTGCCATACCCATAGTCTGATTCCAATGTCTATACCTACGGGAAATTTTATCAAATAACAGTTGGATCGTCATGTAACACTACAAGAAATCAACGGGCCACTTTTGGTGACACGTTCAACGTCAAACAACTAAATAATTGATTTTTTGACTTTAACTATTACAATCTCACCTTTATCACAGTTCTAAATAGTAATCAAAATTTATGAAATCATTATATATATATATATATGATATATATATATATATATATATATATATATATATATATATATATATATATATGATATTTGTTATATATTAAAAGAATCAATTTTATTCATCTATTTTTCATTTAGATTAATAAAAAACTATTTTTTACTTTTTTTTTTTTTTTTTTTTTTTTTTTTAAACAATATATCTGACAAACGATAAATTTTCAAGCTACAAAAAATACGCTACGCGACGAGAATTAAATTATCTATCTATAGATATGCATTTCTCTATACTTTCGACGATTTTTTTTTTTTTTTTTTTTTTTTTAAATTTTCGCTCAGAAAAATCACATATGATTTGTAAAAATCACATGTGATTTGTAAAAATCACGTTTGATTCATAAAAATCAAATCACATGTGATTTTTACAAATCACGTGTGATTTTTCTGGTCGAAAATTTTGAAAAAAAAAAAGTTCGTCGAAAGTATATAATAATGCATATTTATAGAAAGATAATTTAATTCTCGCCACGATGGTATGATTTTTTTCGCGTAACGATTAACAGTTTACGAGATATTTAATTTTTAAAAAAATGGTGAAAGTTTATATATTTTTTTTTGATCAAAAAAAATGAATGGTTAGGATTTGTTTATTAGATTTATAACAAATATGAAATCTATATTTATAATGTCACATCAGGGGGGTTTTGTCCTAGATTTCTTTTGTCTCCCATTTATTTTTAGTATAACACAGTTTTTTGTCAGTTTATGTTCCGTATTTCTGACAGTTTTAAGCATTTAACTTATTAAACTTTATATTTTCTGTTCCGCACTTTCAAATTTATAGTTTTTTGATATAAATAAAATTATTAAAAAAAAATATATATATATATATATATAGCAAAAAAGTAAAGGGAGTCCCCTTTGTATTTTATTTCTTATTATACGTCTTCCACAAAAAGGACAAACCGTGTCAGGGTCGTATCTGAGGATTTATGGACCTAGGCCGAGTAAAAAAAAAGTCCTGGAGGCTAGATGCAACAAATTATATAATATAAAATAAAATATAAAAACGATGATAAATGTTATATCAAAAGATATGTAAGTGGGCCTTTTTATGTGGGTTAAGTTATATTGTTTAATTTTTGGATGATTATTAAGATTTGTAATGGGCTTAGTTAATTACATATACAAGTTTTATATATATACATTTAAAAAAAAATTAAAAATCAGGTTCCTTAAAAAATTGAGCCTCGGCCGATCGCCTACTTCGTCCCATACTCTAGGCCGGCCCTGAACCGTGTGATTAACTACTATAGTATATGCTTTCAACATATATAATTAAACAATTTCGAAGGTTCGTTTGTTTCCATGTTTTATACGAGTATTATAAATTGAACAGAGTCAACATTACAATGATACGTGCCCTTCATTTATAATATCTTTTATTTTTATACTTCTACGTCTCAAAATTATTTTCCCCAGATAAAACGCATATAGTTCAAAAAAAATATAATCAGTACACCTTTTAGTCAATTAAATATTATTTTTACACATTGAATTAATCAATTTTCACCCGTTGTACTCTTTTTTAATTGGCTGACATAAAAAAAATATTTTAAAACATACTAAATAAAAATAAAGACTACAATTTTGAGACGGAGCGGAGCCAGTAGTATACTACTTTCGAGGAAAAGAACAAATAGGACTTGAGCTGAATAATATTGCATTGTCGAAACACAAAAGTCCTCGAGTTATTCATGTTTCTAGAAGACTAAAATTCCAAGTCAACGAATTCGGTAAAGAATAATACTGTGACATTTCGTAATTTCATGTCACTAATTTTTCTATTTTAATTACCTAACTATTTTATTATTTTATTATTTTTTTTTATAATTAACTTTATCAGAAGTTATCCGCGTACGACATAACACGTTCAATTATTCAACCGACACTAGACTATGTCCAGTCTACACTTTTTTTTATACACTTTTGGTTCCTTACAATTCTATTTTAAAAAGTCACTTTTCACTTTTTCCATTTTTACGTAAACCTTGCACCTTTTACGTTTTACGTGATTTAAACATTCATTTTTATGTTCTAACCACATTTAAATCTTCCGATGATCTCATCACTCATCTAAAATAATAAAATAGGTTATGAAAACAAGTTTTAAATATTTTTGGAAGTTTTTGTATTTTACACTACCCGGTACTACGTTAAGTGTCTTAAAAACCCTACATTTTAAATATCAGGGATCAAAATACACTCAATCCTTCTACTTAACTTTAAAAATCTGCATTAATAAAATCTTACCCTCCCCCTCTCTTGTTTGTATCGACATACACTCCACACTTGTCCTAAGAAGTGGACAAGTGTTCCCTTATTCCTTCCAAAGTTAGATAAATCTCCATATCTCACTTCCCACTATCTTTTTCATGCAAATCTAACTCTAAAATTCTGCTCATCTTCTCCCTCTTGCTGCCATGGCTTTTCAAGATCAAGACACACCTTTTTGGTGTTGATTCTATTGAAGTTAATACAAGGAAGATCCAAGATTGTGATGTGTTGTTTGGGGTCGTTTGACCGTGAATCACCATAGCCACCTATGCCGCAGCCGCGCCACCACTACCTCTCATTCCCTCTCTCGTTTTCATGGTATGTCAAATCGTAACCTCGTTCTTGTTGCTCTTTCAATTTAAAATCCGATTATAGATAACGTTTTCGTGGTTAAGATTTGGTTAAAAACAAATTTAAATGAAGATTCGTGTGGTGACAATCATTAAAGTGGTATTTGGGATTATTATTTTAGATGCGGGTCGGGTTAAGAACCCGTTTGTGGTTTCAGTCGACCCACTTGGGTCTCGGTTTAACAATAACCCAAGAGGGTGTTTGACTTGTTGATTTGTTTATGTAGCTTGTTTATTTTTTTAGTCTTGGCTGCGAGAAGGGGTACCCAACACAGCCACCCCGAAGGGTGGGTTTGTTGTTGTTATTATGTGGTTTTGATTTCGGGTTTAATAATATAAACCCATTCGAAGGTCGTTTGTTTATTTATAAGTTCTTTTAAATTCCTAGCCTATTAATTTAGCATATTTGGCTTATTTGGTTTTGATTTGATTTCGGCTAATGACCACAGCCTCTCGGCTGTTGGCTATTGTCGTTGTTGTTTATAGTTGAACTTGTGTATTGCGTTACTTGTATTATCATTACTTGTGTGCTAGGAGTTAACGAGACATCCCCAAAGGGTGTCCTCGTTGTGGCACTTGGTCTTGGCGCAACAAACCCACATAGGGTGTTGTTTGTGTTATATTTGATTTTATGTTGTGCTTGCAATTGCGTTTGTGACTGTGTTTGTGTTGGTGATTCGCTGCAAAACAACCCAAATGGGTGTTTGTTTTCTGCTTAAAACAGCCCCAAATGGGGTGTTTAATTGCTGAAACGCAGCCCCCAACGAGGGGTGTTGTGGGCTGCAAAACCAGCCCAACGAGGGCTGTTTGGTTGCTGTAAAACGGACCCAAAAAGGCCATGTCCTATGCTGATTTTCCAGCACTAAAAACAGCATGTTTAGTGCAGTTTTTCTGCACAAAAAGGACATGTTTGGTTGCTGATTTTTCAGCATATACAAGGGTGATTGTATGCTGATTTTTCAGCGTATATAAAAGGTGTTTAGTTTCTGATTTTTCAGCATATATAAGTGTATGTATTGTGTTGGAATTGAGGTTTAGTATCGGCTTATGTGACTTTTGTGCTTGCGCTTATTTTGGACACATTAGTGGATTTTTGGTTAAGTTTATTATATGTTGCTTATCATTGAACTTATATGATATTGAATATATATATTGCTCGGCTTATTAACTTATTTGGCTAAAATGGGATAACTTATGATTTGTTAACGGCTAAACATATAAACCTTAATGGGCTAAATGTATATAACTTATTTGACATCGTTGGACTTTAATAAACTTAACCATCTTCATATCTTTTGCCTAGTTGCTTAATTGATTCTTACATGTTTATTTGCCTTGTATGCTTGTGCTATATATGCTTTGGCGTGCGTTTGTCTGAGTCTATGACTTTATACCACCACACGAATAAAATACTAAACTTTTTACAAACATTGATACAAATATTCCACGAAAACTAAAACGCTCCATCTTTTGAAACTCATACGTATCGATTACTTTCCGCGTATATATATCTAGGTTGCTCGTAGGATTCTTGCGGTTTATTCTTCACTACTTCATTTTGATCGTTTACATTCCAAGGTGCGTTCATAGCCCCAATTTAACTCTTAAACTGTTTATAAACCCATTGGGGGAGATACATGCTAGTTTTACAAACTGAATACAAGTAGTTTTTGGTATGCTGGACCCGATTACATGATTATAGTTATTGAGTAGCTTTTGCCATGAAAGTCCTTAATTTCATGAACCGTTAATTCCGTGGGAAACGCTAATATTATGAATATGCATATTGGACTTGACGAGTCTGCCTGAATGAGTATCGCTCATATTGAAACCGGTAGCATAATATTGAGAGATCAAGGTAAATGGCAAATCTTACCTTCGGAGGGGCATTATTAATTCTAGGTCAAGGTTCGGTGTCATGAGCTCGAAAATATAATCTGATTACACGACTTGTAGTGCATTACTTATCGCCTGATGAATAATACTTGTATTCAACTTATTACTTATTAAACTCTATGAATTCACTCAACCTTTATGTTGACTTTTTAGCATGTTTTATCTCAGGTCCGTAAGTGTTAAATGCTTGGATGGGCGGCGCAAGGATATGGATATCGACAAGGATGACCCATGTTTTAAAATCACATTCGATGAAACTCAAACTTTTAAACTCATATTATGTTTAAACTTATGTTATCTTCAAACTTGTGTTGTATCAAACTTTGGGACCTCCTTTTGCTTACTCTGATATTATCGAATGTGAAAGTTTTATCATAAACGTCTCTATTTTGAGTTCGTTTACTATAATTGTACTATGTGACTAATAAATAGCACCCCATGTTGTATTCCGCTGCGTTCTGAAAATGGGGGTGTTATACTATTAACTAGTACATTGTATTTAACTAGCTGTTTTCAATGATTGTATTTTATGAAAAATGCAAGTAACATATTACTTGTAAGTGTTTCATAAAAATAGTTTTGGCAAACTAATTAACTAAACATGTTTGATGATTTATTTGTTTAGTGAAATGAGTTAGTAAACTATTGACTCAAAACTTTATGTATTTTATTTGTTTCGTTAAAATGATTTTACGTTTGTTATCAACAAAACATTGAAAGATCGTAAAATATAAATAAATGTTTTTAGGGCTTATTTCTATTAACAATCTCCCCCTTTTTGTTGATGACAAAACATAAAGTTATTTTAAGTAAAAAATAGAATTCGTAACTTTTTGAATTTGAGTTTTTTACTCTCTTCTCCCCCCTTTTTGTCGAAACAAAAAAAGCGTCAAAATGAAACTAACCCGAATGCAATTTTTATTTAAAAATAGATGAAAGAGAGCTATAAAATGGAGTAAAGAGAGTTAGAAATGCTTGGTTGCTCCCCCTTATTGAGGGCGTCAAGTAATTAGGAAGACAAAGACGTGATCATTGCAAGTTTTTGCAATGTTATTACCTGGACAAAAGCTCCCCCTTAATGAGGGCGTCAAGTACTCCATGTGTATTTTTGAAAATCTACAAAACAAAGGTTAGAAAACAAGTAGATTGTATCCTTTTGCTTAAAATAAAGCGGCATAAAATTTTAGTTAGTATTCTGAGTGCCGGGATCCGCCGGTTCCTTTGAAAAAGGGATCCGTTTAGTACAAAGTGAGGGATCTGGCTTACCTGTAACTTGTTAGCAGCAGTAAAGAATAGAAAAAGGTATGAAGACAAGTAATAATTACACCAATCATGCTTAAATAGACAAGAAGCACATAATCATGTAGATTCATTTAATAAAACAAGAGAAATGATACACACATTGGTCCAATCTCTAAAACTAAGAAAATGATCTTAGCATGAAAAATTCCTATTCGACTAAAGTTAGGCCTAAAGCTAGAATAGTGAGACCACTTTTGCTTGTACTACAAGGTTTTTAGGGAAGCTTTGGTTTCTTGACGTCATCAAGACATTCAAGAAGGTGGTAGAACATGAAACGTACTTCATCACGTAGTTCATGAACTAAGGTTTGGACATGTTGAAAATGATCACAAGTATCATTGTGGTTTGTTTGTTGTGAGGTTAAGATAGAAGGTAGTTGAGGTATGTTTGAGGTGGAAGCACCTAGGTTTAGAGGTTGTGGATGTACCACGGGTGTTCGTAAAGAAACATGTGTGGGTAGAAGTGTGTCATTGTTTGGTTGAGGTGATTGAGGTGTTTGTGATGGTTGACATCTTCTCATTACCCAAAATGGGCCATTTGAGGGTGGTGGAGAGGAAGGTAAGTATGCTATGGGTGGTGGTATGTTGATGTCAACATCTAGATGATGAGATGGTGGTTGTGTTGACATTCTCTCAATGGATGAGAATGTTGGCAATGGTGGTGGATTAGAAGGTCTAAGAGATAATTCCTCCAAGGGGTTTAAGTATAGACGAGGTGATGAATGAGGTGTAGTAAAAGAAAGGAGTTGGGGTCCAAGAGGTGAGGCTTGAGGTGTTGGCTTAATAGAAGCAAGTGATGGTGATGGTTTGATATTAGCAAGTGTATGTTAAATGGAAGCATGTTATGGTGGTTTAGTAGAAAGGAATTGTGGTGGAGTTGATTCAGTAGGAGTTTGAATGTATTTAGAGAGAGGTTTCCTAATAGAAGGTGTTTTGATAGGTGAGGTTTTGGTTGATGCACAATGCGTGCGGTTTTTCTATTAGGGTTTCTAGTAGAAGATCGATCACTTGGTGCTTTAGTCATGGTGAAAGAGAAGTTAAGAAAAGAAGGTTTACTACAGAAGAAGAAGGTGTTTTTGAGGTGTGGATTAGAAGTACAAACACAAGTGGTTTATATATGAAAGAATCAAGTAAGGAGATTTAAGCCTAAACCACTAAAATCCTTCAAATTTCAATCATTTGCATGCACTAAGGTTAACTACTGGAATACAATCTTCTAGGAAGATTATAGAAGAAATGTTGAGTGTTGGAATGGATAAAGTTGAGTTTTGGAAGACTATAAGTTATCAAACATATGTCTGTTTGCCCAGATCTAGTGGATCCTTCACAACATGGATCCGGCTAGCTTTAGCTGAGGGATCCGGCTAACAGGTCAGATAAAGGTGAGAAATGTTGATGATCTAGCTATTGCAGCCCTATGTTTCCTGGTGTAATGAGTGTATAAGAGTGTCTTAGTGAAGGAAATTCAGAGTGTTTTAACACTAATGATGAGGGGTTGCCATTAATGGTCTTTAAAAGTGAGAAAGAAGTCTAATGTAGGCCATTAAGTGAATATGGGTTAAGATAATCATAATCACTAAGTGTTAAATGTCTGTAGGATTCAGGGAAAGGTGATATGAAAATTTTAAAAATTCTTTAAAAATCATAAAATTAAAAGATTGGTTTTTAGAACATATTGAGGTAGAGATGGTAGAAATAAATTTGTTAAAATTTGTTTAAAAAGTTGGTAATTGTATAATGATCAGAGAGAGGTGTTTTAAGAAGCGGAACTGAGAAATGGTGGTTATTTTGGAAATGATAAATCAAAAGCATCTCAGAAGAAACTTAAGTTAATCTTAAGAGATCAAAAGAGCTACTAATCACAAGATCAGCTCAAATGTGAGTATAAGAAGAAGGATAACTAGTGTACTAAGGTTAGAAAGGTTAAGGGTGATAAGAGGTGGTCTAAATTTCACTCTGTATGCCCGGATCCTCCGGATCCTTTCTAAAAGGGATCCGGCTAGTTATACTTATGGGATCAGGCTTCTGAGACTAGTTTCTTCACAGTGGGCTCGTAGAAGATTGCTCACTTATCAAATTTCACACCTATTGTTTCTAACAACGAACACACATAGATACAAGTCAAGTATAGCAAGGAGAGCAAGTAAAGCACACAAATGGGCGATTAAATGAGGTAAGGACACATAGGGTAAGCCAAATTTAACTAACATCATTTAAAGGCTCAAAACAAATTTGCATATTAGCACGTGTTGATGATCTAGATTAGAGAATTGTTTATACTAACAGTGGTGTGTAAGGTATGTGTCGAGAAAGAAGAGAACATATGATGGTGTTCTAGAGTTCTGAGGTCCTAGTTTAGGAGAATGATGGATTTCAATAATATTCACAAGGAGGAGTTTTTTTTTTTTTTTTTTTTTGAGTCCTAAGTAGTTCTTCTAAGGTGGTTTAGAATGAATCGCGTTTTGTCCCTTAATTTCTATGGTTAAAACCCTAGAGCTTTGGCAATGTTCGCAAAAGATATGGTTAGGAAGAGGTAGTAGAGATTTATCCATCCAGGCTGGTTGCGGAAGGTTTGGTGAAATGTTTGGTAGAAAGTGATCAACATCCATGATGTCGGAAATTGGTGGAGGTTGTTTAGCAAGGTGTTCTAATGAGATGATGGATGGTAGAGGTGGTCAATTTTCAAGATTATTGAAGAGAGCATTTAGTGAGGTAGGAGGTGAAGGAGTTGTCAAACTCATGACGTGTTCTTCTTTTGATGAAGAGTAAGTGTTAGATTTAGAAAGGCTTGAAGCAATTGCAGTTTTGTGAGTTGGTTTAAGCTAAGAAATGTTTACCTATGTGTTTAGAAGAGTAAGAGACACATGCATATGCGTTCTTAAAAGATAATTATGTGAATGAATTTCCCTCCCCCGTAATTGGTGGACATCCAACATAAAGAAGACAAGAAAGTAAACAGTTTAGAGGGTTGTTTCAGAAGCAATAAACTAAGTATAGTCATTATGGATGGTGATTAGCATACAATGAACTTTATCCTTGAAGTTATGTAGCTCTTCTCTATCAATGCGAGATAATCGCTTGATGAGGCGAGTGGTTTTGATTGACTAATATGGTGAACAAGTATGGAGAACAAATATGGAGAACACATATAAAGAACAAATATGGTTGGATGAGCAATTTCAACATATGTTGTTGGAAAGCTTGGGTTTGGATTTTCGGATATGACCAATTATATTTGCATTACAAAATAATTTACTTGAGTATCTCGGATGAAATAATCAAGTTGTCAATCCTACTATGAAGCTTGGAATGCGATCATGGAGAAGAAGATGTGATAGTACAACATACTCGTGATACATATCGAGACCCAATACAAGTGGATCAAAAGAGTATTTTATGTATTAGGATAAAGACTTGTTTTGGTTGAAGGTGCTTCATGAGGTTTCTAAGAAGATTAACAAAAGTTGATTGATCACTTAAGTATTATGTTTTTACTTGTATTAACAATGCTAATCTATTATTTCAAAGATCATCCGTATGAGATGAGAGACAATTTAAGTTTACATACTTAAGTTGGTAGGAATGTTTTAATTAACATTGCTCAAAAGAGAGAGGTTTCGGGAAGATGTAGTTATTTACGAAGGTGGTTGGAAGTCTGAGATTGAGGAAGGTGAGAACCTAAAATGAAAAGATATGGGTTTTTGGTCATTTGGGAAGAGAAGGAAAATGAGATGAGGTGTTAAGCTGATGTCCGTCACGCCTGTTCTTCTGGATCCATTCTAAAATGGATCCGGCCCATTATAACGAAGGGATCCGGGGAAGTCTGCTGATACAGAAGGTTTTGATCATTTGGTTGTTACTAATATGTTTAAGATTACTTAAGAATATCTGGTTTTTGATCCTAAGTAACTAGACCGAGGGTTTGAGAAATTTAGATGAGAGAATACATGTATTCCATTTTCTTTAATGCACAGGGAAATAAAAGAAAATGGATGATTAGAGAAACATGGAAGTGGATTAATCGTTATGAAGAAGTTTGAGAAAGGGATAGAAGAATATGATGATTAAGATGTGCAAAACATTTTCTTGTGTCGACTTAAACTTTTCATTAAACAATGAATGAGTTTTGTTTAAGAGAGAAAAGTTTGATGGAATATTATTCCTTGGTTTGACGAGTATGGAAATTAGTGAAAAAAGGCTTTTGAACTTGTGATTTGATTTGACACAAAATTCATGTAAATATGATACTTATGACCAACTAAAATGTTTACAAAAGAGATCATGTACATGTTAACACATCTTTTAGAAATAAATAAACATATAGATCAATCTTTTAACCATATGCAATTAGCACATTTTAACACATTAATTATAAATAAGAAAACATACCTTTGCTACATTTTCTTATATGGTTTTTGAAACCATATACGCTAACTACTTTATGAGCTTTTAAAGGTCCTGCAAGCTTATTGGTAAGGCAGGTTGACAGCTCTTTAAGGTTCTTCTTGGGTGTTAACTTCATTTATCCTTTAGTAGGATTAAGTTTTCGAAGATTCCTAAACTGAAGATTTCTTAAAGAAGATTTGTTAGAATATAATAGATAATAATAAACTTATCAATACCCAAACATAAAAGTTTCATCACTTTTGTAAAAATGAGTTATATGTCAATTTTTGCAAAAGATTTATCCTTCTTTCTAGTTTTCAAACATACATGGACCGTTTCAAGCTTTTAAAGTACAATATAGTTTAAGAAACTTGATAACGAAGCTCTGATGCCAATTGTAGAAAACTAGAATTGGGGGGGGGGTTGAATAGTTTTACCAATTAAAACTTCGTTTTAAAACTTATAGATCGACTTATGTCAATCTAGTTTACGTGTTGGATATTGATAGTTATAAAAGGAAAATAACTAAAGAGTTAGAGATAGAAAGACGCAACCATAACACGAGTGTTTATAGTGGTTTGGCTACACGAACTCTGTTTCCCTGCCCTACTCCACTCCCCGAGTACCCAACTCGAGAGTTCTGTAAACACTACACAAGACAAACTCCTTTCACTGGCGGAGAAGCCTTTAAAACGTCGCTTACACTTTATCCTGTACAAAGCTAAATACCGAGCTCTTCTACGAGGTAGAGCCAAACCTATGACAACGCCGCCTACACTTTATCTGGTACAAGGCTAGATACCGGGTTCCATTACAAAGGAGGAACCACTACCCAACACAACAAAACTTGGAGATCCACTCTCCAATATCACCAATCTACAAGACACAACATACGGGTGATCACCCCCGACAACACCAATGTCTACAACAAGACTTAAGGCACCAAACCTCGAAAACAATGTCTTATACAAAGACAACCTTGAGGTATCAAACCTCGACTTCGACAATCTACACAAAGATCTTCATGAGCCACCAAAACTCATCTTTACAATATTGATCTAGACAACTTGAAGAACCACTCTTCAATAACAAAGACCTTCACGACTTGACTTAGCAATCCAACCTTTAACTACACCAAAGTACACACCGTTTCTTGAATCTAATTGAGATGGATGACCTACAAGAGTCACTTCTGTGATCTTGAGATGATGATGATGTATAGCATTCCGTCACTTGGAGATTGCACGACTTCAACTCTAAACGTAGTGATTCGCCTTTAGAAGGAACATATAGAATCACCACACAAAAGACTATAAGAAAGATCTAGGATCTGAGGTTAGTAAGAGAGAAACATAGAGAGAGAAATATGTGAGAAGGTGCAAGAAATAAAGAGGAAATGGCTCACTATTTATAGGCAATAAAAGCCACTGTTCACCCAGTTCCGGCGGATCCCTTCCCAGAGGGATCCGGCTAGTGCAAACAGATGGAACCGGGTATCTGGTAGTACCAGTCCGGACCTTGGGTTGCAATTCCGGGTTTTGGGTTATTGGTCAAGGTCCATGTGTCAAGTGATGTCATGCATGATGTCAAAGACATCTTGGGTCATGGATTATGGACCTTGGGTCATGGGTTATGGACTTTGGGTCATGGGTCATGGATATTACCCATTTGTGATGTCATGCATGATATCAAGCACATGGGTTATGGGTTATGGGTTTTGCTCCATGGGTTATGGGTCTTGGACATGGGTTTTGGGTTTGGATAGTCCAACTCTATTCACTAGTACATTGTATTTAACTAGTTGTTTTCAAAGTATGTATTTTATGAAAAATGCAAGTAACATATTACTTGTAAGTGTTTCATAAAAATGGTTTTGGAAAACTAATTAACTAAACATGTTTAATGATTTATTTGTTTAGTGAAATAAGTTAGTAAACTATTGACTCAAAACTTTACGTATTTTATTTGTTTTGTTAAAATGATTTTACGTTTGTTATCGACAAAAAATTAATAGATCGTAAAATATAAATAAACGTTTTTACGGCTTATTTGTATTAACAGACGTTTTTACGGCTTATTTGAATCAAAGAAAGTATTGTTTAGAGTTGCTTCATGAATATGGTCTGTTGGCATGTGTTGATCCCCATTAAACACTTGATCGAATTCCCTTAGCTTGTAAAGGTTTAGTTGTGCTTGATAAATCTAACACAACTAGTATAGAAACTGTCTTAAAATGTATTAAAGTTTATGCGGAATCTAAACTTTAATCTTAAGAAGAACTCTTTATTGAAACAGTAACACAAGAACACAATATTTAACAAACATACATCGCTTCAATATTATTGATAATACGAACACTCAATAGTATTAGGGTTTACAACCTTGAAGCTAATCAACTTTCTAATAACATATCTAACTCTATGCCCTAGGACCTCCTTTTATAGACCAAGGAGTCCTAGCCGGCTTACAATTACTTGTTCTACAAGAATAATCTTTTCTAAATCTTTTCTATACTTATCACATAACTTTCTATACATATCTGATAAGCAAACCGACTAAACAACATTAACAAATAACTAACAGTTGTAACCTTTAATCTAGCAGCACTAAGTTTGTACCAGTAGCACTAACTACTTAGAGTATTTTCCTTGAAGTTCTCTCCAGTCTTAACTTTCACAAGCAATCTTAATATTACACAAGCAGAAGAAATGCACTTAGCATATTTTCATATTGAAGTACTTGAGGAGTCTTAAAACCTTATAGCAGTGGTAACATCAAGATGAGCAGCACCGACATTAAGAAGCTTTAATCCCAACAATCCTCCCCTAAACTTGATATTTTCTCCTAAAATCATCAAGTTTTTTCATTCAAGCCTCATCAACACCAGGAGGATGCTTCCAAACATTATACTTCTTCTTGAGTTGTTTAACATACTTTCTTATGAGCATCGTAGGTGTCACACCATATGCATCAGCTTGAAGCTTTTTATACAACATCTGTGTAACTGTAGCTAGTGATAAAGGAAATATTTTCTCAACTAACATCCAAATCTGAAGTCCATTCATTGCCACACAATGAAGTCCACAGGAATCATAAATCCTCCAAAACAATACTTCATTCTGAAACTGATCTTGCCATACTTTATCTTCTGGATGTGTTTCAAACATAACTTTCAAATCACCCCATAAGACTCTATCCATGATAGCATTTGGCCTTGTAGATCCAAACCTAGCCTTCACCAGTTTCCACAGTGTCTCTAAGTCCTCCCTATCAAAACTCTTGAGCATGTTACCAAAGGTGATAAATACCTGGGATTTGCCAAAAGCCCTTATAATCTCCCAATGCATTTTCTTTCCTTCTTGGTAACTCTTCCAGTCCACAATACTTGGAGACTTATTAGCCAAAGGAACACCATCAATAGGTATGTCTTCATTATCTGAAACAATTACCATTAATTCTTGGATCTCAGCTGTTTCTTTGTCATCACTTTCTTGTTGCTCCTTTTGCTCATTAATCTTTTGCTTCTTAGACACCTCCTACTCTAACTCTGCTCCTACTCTCTTAGAACCTCCCACCACCTCTGTTTCCATAGGCACAAATGTGTTAACTTTTTGGAAAACCTTATCAAAAACTTTTTGAATCTTTTCAAAGCTCATGTTCTTCAGTTGGGCAGGCTTCCATTGATCGATGTTCTTTAAATAGTTACACCTTGTACTCCTTTTTTGAGCTTTGGTTGGTGGTTTGTTCCTTTTAGCTTCTGCCCTCTTCTTAGCAAAGAACTGCTTCCTCTGTTCTCTGAACTCCATAAGCAGCTTAGCTTTCTCTTCCTCAGATAATTGTTCTTGCTCTTCTTGTTGCAGTTTCTGAGCCAAATGAAAATCAGCATCAAACTTGGCCTCTATATCATCCCATTGGTCCATTAGTGCAATTTTCTTAGCATCTTTCGTAGCTACAACTCTTACTTTCTCTGCTAAAATCCTATTCTATTCATCATATTCTGCTTGTAGCAATCTAGCAGTTTCAACATCAGATATGAGTTGTTCTTTTCTTGACAGAGGTTTCACCATAGGTTCTTTTATTAAAATCCCTTTGCCTTTGCCCTGTGGTTGTTGTAATTGTTGTTGGTGTTGTTGTATGATAACGCTCAAATTGTACATGTTTTTAGGAATGTTATCGTGGATTTTATGCATATATATTGATCACTTTTATGAACTTTTGATACTTAATGAAGTATAATTTCTATTTTAGGTTCATGGAAGCTTACGACAAAGAAAACCAAGAAAAAGGCGAAGAAATGATCAATAAACGAAGATTTATGCATATACGAAGAATTCCCGACAAAAGCGAGTCTCGTGGAATATATTCGAGAAGATAAAGTCATCAAGTTATTGGTCTAAAGACTCAAGAATAAAGTACAAGAAGGAAAACGAGAAAAGAAATAAAGAAAAGAAGCTAAAACGATGAAATAATGCTAGACTCGTTGTTCCCGACACACCTCCACCATTTTGGCCATAACTTGAGCATACGAACTCGGATTTAGTTGATTCAAGCGGCCACGGAAAGCTAAGAGAAAGATCTACAAGTTTTGTCTGGCCAAAAGGGTACATCCGATCGGTATTGGCCCGCAACCGATTGGATGGTCAGTTCGTTATTTCTTCATCACTTTTGTGTACAAGCCAATTCTAGATCCTTCCCATGTGTTTCTAGCTCATTTTAGGCTACTTGTTGGCCAAGTTGGAGCATTGATGACCCTTAGGCTTGAGAGTAGTATAAATAGAGCTCTTGTATTCATTTGAAGACACACAACTTAATCCCAACTTGAGAGAAAACCTCTTCTCTCACCACTACTCTCTCTCAATAGCCAAAATTCATCCATAGAGTCCTTGAAAACTTTGGAGGTTCAAGAAATCATCCATTGGAGGTCAAAACATCAAGAAATCATCACCAATGCTTGATGCATCAATACTTTATCATTTGTAATCTTATTTACATCATTCTAAGACCTTTTAGTTATGTTTTCTAATGCTAAAGTTTATGAGTTTATGTCTTTGATTGATATGAGTGGTTAGTTTTATTTATACTTGTTTGGAATCATGTGAATATTGATATGTAGTGTTTGGAATTTTGTAATATAGATATATGGTTTTGCTTATAAGTTTGTTTGAATTGTAACATGTCTAAATAACTTGTTGATGAATCATAACCGGATTTAAGGGTCGAAAGAGCTTTTTGTCATTATTTGTTCCAAATGTTAATGCTCATATATGTTTGGTATTTCATAATTGACAACTATGAATAAACATGTTAAATGGACTTGGTTAGGTCGAAAGGGTTCTTATGAATGAATTGGTAAAACTAATATTTCTAACAAATGGTTTATAATGAATTGGTTTATAATAACATTAAAAAGGCCGAAAGGAAGTGTTAGTCTAAACCATGGTGTATGCAATTTCATGATATCACCCATTGAATTGGAATTGTATGAACTTTGATTTTGTTTGCTATTGCTTGATATCTACCCGATACTCCATACACTCCATTGAAATAGATACTAGTTCCAAACAAGTATTGTTTTTAATCTTATTGAATTCACATAATCATCATTTTTAGTGTTACTTGTTGCTTACATGGTATTTTTGGACGTGACAACTAATTACCACCTTTTTATTGCTTATTGTTACATAGATTCTTCACAATTGAAAACACCCAAATCCTAGTGAACGACCTCGACTTACCAACCAAAACTAGCTACATACAAAAGGGTCATACTTGCCCGTGTGTTCTTAGCTTTATCCGGTAATTCGTGTTATAAAGTTTTTGGTGCCGCTGCCGGGGATTTGTTTTTGTTTTTGTGTGCTTTGAATTTGTGTTTTAATCATTCCCTAGTTGTGCCGCCTTTGCTTGCGAAAAAAGAAATCCAAGCCTTCTATCCGATCTGTTTCTCATCTAACCGATCGGTTGTCCCCAAATCATTTTTACCGAGGAGACCATCCGATCGGTAGTCCATCTATCCGATCGGTTGTTCAAATCCAACTTTTTCCGAAACCCTCCAACCGATCGGCTCTGTTCTGATCAGAAACCAACAATTTTTTTTAAAACTTTTTTACCTTTTTACTTTAATTCGAGTCTTACCCAAAATCCTTCTTAGTTGTGTTTTGCTCTTGTATGAACGTCCGTTCATCGGGAGAGGAACCAATTAGTCACTTTTTGTCTTGTTTTTTTTCCCATGAAATCGGCTCACTCATAGTGAACAAACTATAAGAGAGGTATAAGGCGGGTCGCTCTGCTTCCCTAAAGAAGTCTGGTTTTTAATAAGCTTCGCGCTGACCCACTTCTCCGCTTCTTTGTGCGTTCAATGGAGCTACCGAGAACTTTTGGGAAGAAAAAGTCCTAACTAGTTTATTTTTCAAAGTTTTCTCGTAGTAACTAGTAATAATAAATAATATTCGCATTTTTCTAAAAGTACATAGTTTTTCTTTTTTTTTTGTTTACGTCATCTTAGAAAAAAATACAAAAAGATTTTTCTTAATGTTCGTTTTCATTATGTTTTTATTTTTAATTTTTGTGATATTTTGCGAATCGATCCGGGTTTGGATAAACCCACACTCTTGGGGTAAACAAGTTGTTAGTCCACTTAACGAGCTTAAACGTAAAATCAAAAAGAGGACTAAACCCGAACTATATCCGAAACCACCGTTCATCGAGGAACTTTTTGTCGTAATTGACATATTCGCAGAGAAAGTCGAAACTCAACCCGATTCCCCAACCATAACAATCATTGATTCAGATGACTAACCCCTGTGGTCAAGCACTAGGACCGTTGCACCAACACCTAGTTTCGCTATTATTCAACGCCCTCTTTCCAACAATTTCCATATCAAGGGTACCCACATACAAATGATTTGCGAGAATCAATTCGATGGGAGAATCCGGTCCGATCCTCACCAACACATCACTGATTTTCTTGAGATTAGTAGCCTATTCCAATATGGTGAAAATCAAGAGGAAGCAGTTAAATTGAGGACTTTTCCTTTCTCATTAACCAGAGAAGCCAAGATTTGGTTGAACGAATTAAATGAAGGAACAATTACTATGTGGGAAGAGATGAGAAAAGCTTTTATTATCCGATACTTTTCTCCCGCTAAGTTTAAATGTCTCCTGAACGAAATTCACAACTTTCACCAACTCAATCACGAAACTCTCGTTGATGCCTGGCTCCGAATGAAAATTATGCTTCGCACTTGTTATGGACACGGTCTAACCAAAGGAGCGATAATTCAAATATTCTATCATGGTTTAGACGATCCAACTCAAGGAATTATCGAAGCTGGAGGAATCTTCCTCTACAATACTTTCAACGAAGCATTCAAACTCCTCGAGGATAAGGTCCAACTCAAGCTCGATTTCTCGGAAAATTCTCTAATTGTGCCCAAACCAAAAACCGTTGTTTCCGCCGGTGGAAGCAACATCAATGCCGATCATTCCTTATTGATGGAGAAATTGGAAGCTCTCTCCAGACATATTGACGTTGAATTCAAGAACATAAGGGAAGAGCTGAAGGAGATATGAGATGATCGTAGAGACAACGAAGGACAACACGCTTCATAGGATGACACGCCGATGTGTGAACATCATGAAGCCAGTTACATCCAAGTATATCACGAAGGATATCACGACCTAAACCATTCCCATCCTCACATCCGACCTCGAGATGAAATGCCAAATCCATCACAATATTCCAAAACCTCACCGAAGGACATGATGGAAGCAAATGAAGATATGAAGGATCCGGTGGTTGAATTGGAACATCAAATTGATCAGGGAAAAAGAAACTACCAAGCGATTATCCAGGACTTGGAGAGGAAGTTGAAATATTTTCATGAGAAAGAAATCCATTGTACCACATTCCTTCCTCACGCCACAAAAACCAAGTCTAGATATGAAATTGCTGGAGGAATATTCAAATCACCACCAATTCGAAATAAACATGATAAGGTTGATGTTGAAGTTATCGAGGAGGGTGAAACTAAACCCATTCCAACTATGCCTAACATGAGCCCAATCATGTCTAATTCACCAACCGTGTCACCTTTCCTTGAGGATTGTACCATTCATATCCTGGCCATTGAACGTCTAGTGAAAGAGAAGATGTTTACACATGATGAATTGTCAAATCATGTTGGTAATGAGGAACTCAATGCAACAGGAGACGTTGAAAATGAAGTCTTGAAAGAAAAAGAGATTAAGAAGCAGGAGAATGGAGTGTCAAAGATTCCCAACAGGAATGGAAAATTGGAAAGAAAGCTAGACGAGTGGTCTAATCCACAAAATCCAGTTTCTTCAAAACAAAACGGTAGGGCTGAACCACCTCCTCCAGCTCATATTGAAAACGTGAATGACATATTCACTAGGAGTGGAAAGTCTGATGACCCTCTGAAAAATCAAACAGATTCACCACCTGTCTTCGTTTTTAATAAAATTGATCAAGCGTTCAAGATAACGACAAGGGATTATCACATTGTCAAATAAAAAGAATCCCCATCACTCGTGAAGTACATACCAAAGATCCTATACCCTCAACGTTTAAGAACTGAAATTCCCCATTTGAACCGTATCGTCAAAGAATCCTAATCCGGGGAAGAGTCTAGCTAATGACTCAATAATAAATTAAGTGCTTCTCAGGAGGCAACCCAAGCTTTTACTTGTTTGTTTGCTTATTTCTGTTTTAAATAAACATGTACACCCTTTTTGCATAATTTCTTTTCAAAACTTGGAAAATCTTAAGTGCGGGGGTGTTACATGCTAATATATTATTGTGTTCATTTTGTTTGTTTGTTTGTTTGTTTGTTTTGTTTTTGTTTGAATAATTGCAGCAGATGATGGAGCAAGATGTTTGGATCAGAAATAGATTGTTCTCACAAGCTTATGCTAGCATTTGCTTAGCAATTTATCATTTGGAGTTCGATCGCTATTTCTTGGCCCGAGAAGTTTCGTTTTTCTCAGACATCTCTTATTTTATTTTTCCCAATTTTACATGCTTTGAAGTTCATCTTCATTACATTTTAGACAATGCTTAACTTAAGTGTAGGGGAAAGTAAATAGAAAAAAACGAAACTACTTTTCAAATTTATAATTTTTTGGGCCAATTTAAAATTTTGTATACTTGTTTGCCCTTGTGATCTAATTATTTTCACGCTTTTAGGATAATCTATTAGAATAACTGGATCTATCCACTCGTAAAACTTGTAATTTTTGAAAAATTGAGACGTGTCCCGATTAATATTGCAATCCATTATGGGATCGATAACATTAGCTATCACATATTATAGCCCTTTCCACTACAATGTGAGGATTTAAGCCTGTTTCGTATTTAGCATACATCTTTTATGCTTTGATTCTTTTGCTATGAGTGTGCCGGTGATTTTATTTATTCCAGAACTTGTGCTTGTAAATCATTACAAGACTGTTGTGAGATCACTTTTTATTTGTGATATAAGTATATATGCGTGATAAGAGGCAACCTTAGGATTCACCCCAAATAAGCCTTCCGTATTGATATTTAGCTAGTTACACTGACTAGTTAACCACCAGTATAAACCTTTTGTTAGCGTTTATCTTTAATGCTAGATACCCCTAGTTACACCCTCTGAGCCTATCTTTTTCTTTTGTTAAAATCTAGAAAAATACAAAAAGATTTTACACTTTTAGCCTAGCCTTACCCTTAGTCAAGTCTTGGTTGGTTGCTAGCTATTTGGCAAGATGGATGTTATGTGGGAAATCATGAAAGTACGAAGAAAGTTGCAAACTCCAAAAGTAGTTATTCAAGTGAAGTCATGGCAACTATGAGATAACAAGTTTTTATGTTCAAAAAAAAAAAAAAAAAAAAAAAAAAAAAAAAAACAAAAAGCCAATGTGCTATATTATTATTATGAAGATGAAGGAAGATGAAGTATGTTTGAGATATCGATTAGCCAATGTGCTAAGACATGATATACATATATATTTGGTGATCGATATGTGAAAAGGAGAAAGTTGTTAACTATAATCATTTACGGGTTTGCGGTTTGTCCGGTAACTAGCAACAATGGGACTTGGACTTGATTTTATTTTTCTTTTAAAACCAATTTCATAAGTACTCCCATGCGTTATCCCTACCCTTACCGAATTACTCTATTCGTTGTTAGCTTTCGAGCATCCGGATATAGTGATGGCTTAGTGAAAATAAGTAGTGCATTAATATTTTAGTGACCATCCGGTTTTTGAATAGTTGAATGACGCGCCAGCGATCTAGTGCGTATTTAGGTGACCATCCATTATGTAAGTAACGCGCCAGCGAACCTAGGTACAATCTAGTGACCATCCGTTGATTAGCTAGTAAAAAAATCCGCGCCAGCGAGCTATTATATTCTTGTATGAGATATTTAAACATAAGCCGGGTACAACCTCGAAGCCTGTACATTACAACCTCGAAGCCTGTACATTACAACCCGAATAAAAGACCTCTTTAGATGTGTACACTTTGCGCTTACGCCACGTCGGTGGAGTTTTGTTTCTTGTACAAGCCTATGGTAATAAAAGGATCATGACTGAGCAATGATTGTGATTTCTCTTATATATACTCCACTACCTAAATAAATGAGTGATTGAGTGAATTATACTTCGTTTCTTTTTTGTGAGGTGTTTAGAAATGTTATTCAAGCAAGAAAATCCGTGGGTATACATCTCGGTTTTTCACCATAACGTTTAAAAATGATGAATCGTATCTTGTACTTGTACTTGGTATATTTGCATCATAATTTTTATAATCATTTTTCATGCACCATGTGGGATCTATTTTTCTTAATATTTGCTTGAGGGCAAGCAAACCCTTAAGTGTGGGGGAGTTTGTGCTCATTTTCTCTTTTATTAAAAAAAAAAATAAAAAAATTATCCAGCTGTTCAACCGTTCGGATGTGCGAGCATCCGATTTAGTTGGAAAGTTGCATGTTTTAACGAATTATCCATCCGATCGGATGGAGACACAAACCGATCGGATGGATGCGTCGGTAAAATTTAAAAATTTTTAAAATTTTCTTTTCGTTTTTGTCATTTAGGTATAAATTTCGATTTTTCTTTTTCTAGATTTGCTTGAGGGCAAGCAAAGTTCAAGTGTGGAGGAATATGATAACGCTCAAATTGTACATGTTTTTAGAAGCGTTATCGTGGATTTTACGCATATATATTGATCACTTTTATGAACTTTTGGTACTTAATGAAGTATAATTTCTATTTTAGGTTCATAGAAGCTCACAACAAAGAAAACCAAGAAAAAGGCGAAGAAATGATCAATAAACGAAGATTTATGCATATACGAAGAATTCCCGACAAAAGCGAGTCTCGTGGAATATATTCGAGAAGATAAAGTCATCAAGTTATTGGTCTAAAGACTCAAGAATAAAGTACAAGAAGGAAAACAAGAAATGAAATGAAGAAAAGAAGCTAAAACGAAGAAATAATGGAAGACTCGTTGTTCCCGACACACCTCCACCATTTTGGCCATAACTTGAGCATACGAACTCGGATTTAGTTGATTCAAGCGGCCACGGAAAGCTAAGAGAAAGATCTACAACTTTGGTCTGGCTAAAAGGGTACATCCGATGGGTATTGGCCCACAACCTATCGGATGGTCAGCTCGTTATTGCCTCATCACTTTTGTGTACAAGCTAATTCTAGATCCTTCCCATGTGTTTCTAGGCCATTCTAGGCTACTTGTTGGCCAAGTTGGAGCATTGACGACGCTTAGGCTTAAGAGTAGTATAAATAGATCTCTTGTAATCATTTGAAGACACACAACTTAATCCTAACTCGAGAGAAAACCTCTTCTCTTACCACTACACTCTCTCTGTGGAAAACTAGAAGGGGGGGGGGGGGTTGAATAGTTTTACGTCTTTTTAATTTTTATTATGAAAACTTGGTTTACTTTTAAAAACTTAGATTCGAATTTATGTGAACTCAACTCTTGAACAATATGAACAAATATAAGTAGATCTAAATTAACAATGCAAGTAAAGTAATGAAATGAAATGAAAGATAGAGATGGAAAGATCTAACCGAGAGACAAATGATTTATAGTGGTTCGGCTACAAGGACACCTTCCTTGCCCTACTCCACTCCCCGAGCACCTAACTCGAGAGTTTTCTTCACTATGTCAACAAGCTCCCTTATGGCGGAGAAAACCTTACACAACTTTCGCTTACACAGGTTTAACGACACAAACCTAGATGTCGAGTTCTAATCGTAGCTAGAACCAATCTCACAACTATTACACAACTTCTTCACAACTCATTCACAAATTTTTCACACCGGCTTCACAACTTCTTCACGACGGCTTCACACCTTCTTCACGACTTCTACACGACTTCTTCACTACGGCTTTCACGACTTCTTAACAACCTAGCACTACTTATATACTCTTCTAGTTCTTCACACCTTCACTACTTACACACCTTCACTTCTTCACAACTTCACAACTTACACACTAATCTAGCCTATCCAACTATGCTCACACTTATCTAACAAGTATTCACAACATATACAAATGAATGAATGATTTACAATTATGACACACTAACAACTTGGATGAAGGAGATACACCAAGTTATAATACTTCTTGTCTTGAAGGATAGAAGTATTCTTCTTTTGCACTTTGATGGAGAAAGCTTGGATCATTTGGAAACCAATGCTTAAGAGAATATGATCAAAGGATTTTAGAAAGTATTTACAAAGGTAAGAATAGAATTAGAGCAGAAAGTTTGAGGAGCAAAAGGTGAGGAAAAATGCCAGGGATGAACCAGTATTTATAGGCAAAAACTGGGCACCTACTGGAGCGGGGCGGTCCCCTTAATTTTAAGGGGGCCGCCTTTATGAATTAAGGGGGCCGCCCCTGGTGAATGTTGCCCAGTTTTGTCCTTTTGTGGGGAAGGTTTTTCTGGAACATTTTTGCCATTTTTGGTTGAAAATTTGAATTCATATATTTATAATAGATTAAACATATTTATTTAATACCAAAAATGTTTTTCAAAAATATATAAAATGTTTTTGACATTTTATAACAAGATTAGAGATTAAGAAAATGTTCCTTTGATCATATAATGAATTAAGCACTTGTTTATTCATACCTTAAGTGATTAAGTTGTAGAAATGAATATTTACAACTAAATACTTGTTTATTTGATAAGTTTATGTTTAATGAGTTTACATTTTGTGATTATCAAAACATAGAGATATGAATAAGAATGAATAATGTTTTTAGGCATTATTTATATCAACAATCTCCCCCTTTTTGATGATTAAAAAACTTAAACTCATTAAATCCAAAAAATAACTTTTGGACAAGTATTTAGTGAGTTTATATTCACTTCTCCCCCTTTTTGTAGAATCAAAAAGGTTATGCCGACAAGTTTTAGAAATAAAATTTGTCGGGACGAGAACTCCCCCTTGATGTGTGCTCCCCCTTGTTCGAGGGCACCAAGGAGACGAGCTATGGAAATCTTGGCTGCAAAAATATTAGGAGTACAAGCATACATAGCAAAATATGGAATATAAAGACAACAATCATGGCAAACAAATATTAAGAACACATAGCAAGACATATATATGCATAGCAAAAGTATTTAGAACATGCAAATAATCTATTCATGCATTCAAGATGATCATGTATAACACATGAATCATCATTACATCACACAATATGCTTAAAAACATAAGGATTACAACATAAGTAAAAGATACTAATAGTCCTAATATTGCCAAAGAGAGCGATTGGGCTTGCTTGCGACACAAAAGGGTGAGGGATTTTATTTTGGGGCGGAAAGCATGTGGATAGGACTTAGTTATTTGATGGTGAGGGAAATGGAGCGGATGGAGTGGATCTAGCGATGTTATATTGGATTAGAGGAGGAATAGGATGAGGACGAGTGAGTAGATATTCGATCCAAGAAATATCTTTACTCAAGTGGAGAATTTGTTTTTGAAGGAAGATGCAACAAGGACAATAGTGGGTGTGGTTTGTAACTTGATCCAAGTTGAGAGAGTGGGGTAAGAAATTTGAGTAGGGTGAAGATTGAGGATCAAGGTTGGCCCTTGTTGTGTTGTGCGAGGTGTATAGCAAGGAGATCACAAAGGTCATGGATTTGGTTTATTTGGTGGAAGTGGATGAAATTGGGGTGTGTAGTTGGAAGTAAAGTTGGATGTTTAACCAATATGATGAGGGTTTTGAAAGGTTTCAATGAGGTCGGTTTAAGGTTGATATGTGTAGTTTGGAACGAAGGTGGAGGTTGAGGCTATTTTGTGATGAAGGAGGGCTAGAAGGGAGTTGATCCAATTGAGCAAGGTGTAAGGCAAGAAGAGCACAAACTCATGGGCTTCTTTAAGTTCTTCAATGAACTTCAAGTATTTGGAAGAAGGTGATGATGGTGGAGTGTGGTTATTATGATGGATGAATGAACACTAATGATGGAAAAGGGTATTTATAGTGTAAGAATGGTGTGGTTTAGAAAGGTAAATTTTGGAGGGTGGTTTAGAAAGGTGATGATGGTGGAGTATGGTTGTTATCTGGGATGGATGTTTGAACATGTAACATAGGAGCAACATGTGAGTTGGTAGGAGGTGGTGGTGATACTCTTGGTGGTGGAGACATTTGTGAGCTTGGGTAATTATAAGTGGATGGGGATGGAGATATGGAAGAAGGGGATATTCCAAGAGAGGTGAGTGTTTTGGATGGTGCATTGGTAGGTTGAATAAGATGTGAGGTGTTGTGAATGAGATTGGGATTCTTGTTTTGGGGTTGATCATGCTCTTCATATGAATCACATGAGTGAGATGAAGGTGTATTTTCGAGAGTAAAGGTGGATGGTTGGTTATTATGATGAGGTTTATGAAAGGGTTCATTAGAGTGAGCTTGAGGATTAGGAGTATAGTTGGGAACAAATGTGGGCGGAGGTGTTGGTTGTTTAGCCACATCATTTTTTGTGATGGACTTGTTTTGGGGGTTTGGTTTTCTTGTCCAACCGGGCTTTTTGGTTATCCTTGCTAACCTTGATGATTTTGGCTTTAGTTTGATGGGAGATGGCATGATGAGATGATGGAAGGTTATGAGGAATGGAAGTGTTTATAGTGTAGGATTGATGGGATTAAGGAATGGATAAAATTTGTTGGATGGATTGGAATAATATATGTTTGTGAATTTTAGGAAGTGTAGGATGAAATGGGGTAAAAAGTAGAAAAGGAGACAGCATCTTCGACCATACAGATGGCCGGTCCCCTTAAATAGGGGCCGGTCCCCTTAAAGATTAAGGGGGCCGCCTAAGGATTTAAGGGGGCCGCCCATCTGCTGATTTCCAGATTGCTAGAAATGGGTTTTTGGCAGAAATTTGTAGAAAGGGTTGTGTTTTTGGGTTTAGTTTCAAGCAAGTCCAACTCTTTGAGGCAATTAAGCATGTAATAGATATTAAGTAAACAAGTAATTTTATCTAGCATGTAAACATACTCATCAAGCAAGTAATATATATGGACTATTTGAGGGATCCTAATGTGTGCCTATGTGCAATAAATGGGAACCTAAGATAACATGAATTTCTAGACTTGTTACAAACAAAATCTTAATAGACAAACCATGTTCCCCTTGATTTGACTTGGTTCACTTATAAATGTCATGTACGTAAATATAGATGACAAATATGAGATCACCATGCATGATTTAAAGAAATGTTTTTAGCATTATTCAACAATGCTTGAAAATGGGTTTTTATGTAGATGTGAAAGTTATTTGAATAAAATAGATTGAGTTTTATTTCAAAATGTTTTTATGAAGAATGGGTAAGAAAAGAAAAATTTTCAATCTTTGACTTTGATCGAAAAAGAATTATGGACATAGATTAAGAAGAAAAATGTTTACATAAAAAAAAATATTTTTCCAAAATGTGAAGTTTCTGTATATTTTTAAAGATACTAGATTTTTGAAAAATGGTTGTTAAAGATCTCATGCTCAAGGGAATTGGTCAAGTCTATTGTCACATGCTACCCTTTTCTACATATCCTATGGTTATAAGGAAGTGATGACTAAATTCTATACGTTTGATACGAGAGTGTTGAATGGGGTATATCCTAACATCTATAGCTCCTTTGTTGCCGCATACTTATCTAACTTGACGCCATAGTCTATGAGAGCTTGTTTCATCCATAGTTTTCTAATGTGAGAAATCTAATCTTACTTCTATGTTAATGATTAATCCATTTAACTCATTTCACTTCATCACCATGAGTTTTCTAATAGTGGACATAGAAGATTTCCATTTTAAATTTGAAAAAAAAGGCTAAATGAGTTCGACAGTGAATACTTCATTTACTACTTAGGGGGCTAGTTTATTAAATCATCAAACGGATATAACTAAAAGTGTAAATGCAATGCAACCTATCAAACTAAGCATATCCTAAGGCAATGATTAATAAGACTATATGTATGAAGTAACTACTCATGAAATTTAAAAAGAGAGCGTACCTTATGTCCAGCTTTTCTTCAAATACTTCAAGGTGATATATTGACTTATAGAAGCCAATCATAGATGAGTTTCCAAATTATTCAATGAGTGACGATTTAGCCACTTGGTCCCCATTGTCTCATTTGTCCAAAATTGTTTAAACCAAACATGTTTTGCATTTGCATGTATGGTAAAAGTATTTCCCAAGGGTTGAAACTTGGTTGAAGTGAATAATTCCACATTGGGTGATTATTATTATTAGGAAAGTTTTGTCTACCTTGATTTCTTCTAGGTTGAGGGGTTTTAGACCGAGGATGAGGATTATTTAGTCTATTTGGAGGTGGAGTTTTAGATCTTAATTTTGGTTTAGAAAATCAGGTTTTGGCTTTTAATGATGGTTTATAAAAACTTTTTACTTCCTCATCACTCGCAATAGGTATTTTTCTATCTTTTATAAGTATATACTTAGGTTTTGACTCTAATGGTTTTTGTATACTAGATTGACATTCAAACTTTACATTTATATTTTCACTAATTGAAACATTATTTGAGTTGAATCCTAGACCGGTTTTATCTCCCGAAGTTCCTTGAACACTTATTATTTCCTTAAGTGAGTTACTACTATTTTTAAACTTGTCAAGTTTGGAAATTTCATCTTTAAGTTTTTCGTTTTCATTTTTGACCTCTAGACATGTTTTACATTCTATAAAAACTTCTTTTTCTTTTTCTAAATGTTGTAGTTTAATTTTTAATTCGAGTACTTCATTTTCTAATCGATTATTAATATGTTTTAGTGATTTATTTTTAGCCATGACTTTTTGACCTAATTTGCATAACCTAATATATTCATTATCTAGGTCTTTTTCGTCTAATGATTTATTTTTATCACTAAAGTATTCGGTTTCGAAATGTACCTCACTTGATGTCTTAGCCATAAGACATTTCTCCTCCTTTGTGGTTTCTTTCTCATCTTCGTCACTATCACTCCATGCTCCTCCAACGAACGCCTTTTTATTTTGCTCCCTTGACATCATTGGACAACTTCCGATGAGATGATTTGGATCACCACATTTAAAACACTTCCTCTCGCTCTTGCTACCTTTGTCGTCTTTGTTTCTTTGGAATGCCTTTCTTTCGTCATGTGGTTGTCTAACGAGTCTTCCTCGTCTTTTGAAGAACTTCTTGAAGTCTCTTACGGCCATGGCATATTCTTCGTCATTACTTTCGGAGGTTGAGCTATCGTCGTCACTAGATTCCTTCCTAGCTTTCAATGCAATTTACTTGCTTTGTTCTCTTTCTCCTTTGACCATCTCGGAGTCTTTCTTTATTATTTCTTCGTAGACTTTCAAGTTGCCGATCAACTCATCAAGTTGAAGAGTTGACAAGTTCTTCGATTCTTCAATCGCCGTAACTTTAGCTCGCCATTTTGGATGAAGAGCCCTAAGAAATTTCCTAACAAAATTCTTACTAGAAAAATTCTCATTAAGTGCTTTTAAACTTGTGATGATAGTGTTAAACCTAGTAAAAGCATTATCTATTGATTCCTCTTCCGAAATCGTAAATTGTTCATATTGTTGAACAAGAAGATCTATTTTATTTTCTTTGACTTGACTATTACCTTGGTGAGTGATTAATAAAGAATCCCAAATTTCTTTTGCGGTTTGACACATAAAAATCCATTCATATTCTTTGCGTGGTAATGCATTATAAATTATCATTTTAGCCTCATTATTTTTTGCTAGTTTCTTTTTCAAATCATCATTTTGTTTTTCAAAAGGTACAATTTCATCTATTTTAGTTAAAGGATTATTTTGAATAGGGGGAAAATCACCATAGGTAATAATATGCCAAAGATCAAGATCTTTTGATTTCACATAAGTTTCGAATCTATTTTTCCAATAAAGAAAACCATCACTTTCAAATAGTGGTGGTCTTTGCATAGATTGCCCTTCTAAATATTTTTCGGATTCCATAGATCGTTTCAAGTTTTAAAATACAGTTTATTTTAAAAATCTTGTTAAACCTGACTCTGATACCAATTTTGGAAAACTAGAAGCGGGGGTTGAATAGTTTTACGTCTTTTTAATTTTTATTATGAAAACTTGGTTTACTTTTAAAAACTTAGATTCGAATTTATGTGAACTCAACTCTTGAACAATATGAACAAATATAAGTAGATCTAAATTAACAATGCAAGTAAAGTAATCAAATGAAATGAAAGATAGAGATGGAAAGATCTAACCGAGAGACAAATGATTTATAGTTGTTCGGCTACAAGGACACTTTCCTTGCCCTACTCCACTTCCCGAGCACCTAACTCGAGAGTTTTCTTCACTATGTCAACAAGCTCCCTTATGGCGGAGAAAACCTTACACAACTTTCGCTTACACAGGTTTAACGACACAAAGCTAGATGTCGAGTTCTAATTGTAGCTAGAACCAATCTCACAACTATTACACAACTTCTTCACAACTCATTCACAACTTCTTCACACCGGATTCACAACTTCTTCATGACGGCTTCACACCTTCTTCACGACTTCTACACGACTTCTTCACTACGGCTTTCACGACTTCTTCACAACCTAGCACTACTTATATACTTTTCTACTTCTTCACACCTTCACTACTTACACACCTTCACTTCTTCACAACTTCACAACTTACACACTAATCTAGCCTATCCAACTATGCTCACACTTATCTAACAAGTATTCACAACATATACAAATGAATGAATGATTTACAATTATGACACACTAACAACTTGGATGTAGGAGATACACCATTTATAATACTTCTTGTCTTGAAGGATAGAAGTATTCTTCTTTTGCACTTTGATGGAGGAAGCTTGGATCACTTGAAAACCAATGCTTAAGAGAATATGATCAAAGGATTTTAGAAAGTATTTACAAAGATAAGAAGAGAATTATAGCAGAAAGTTTGAGGTGCAAAAGGTGAGAAAAAATGCTAGGGATGAACCAGTATTTATAGGCAAAAACTGGGCACCTACTGGAGCGGGGCGGTCCCATTAAATAGGGGGCCGGTCCCCTTAATTTTAAGAGGGCCGCCTTTATGAATTAATGGGGCCGCCCCTTGTGAACGTTGCCCAATTTTGTTCTTTTGTGGGGGAGGTTTTTCTGGAACATTTTTGCCATTTTTGGTTGAAAATTTGAATTCATATATTTATAATAGATTAAACATATTTATTTAATACCAAAAATATTTTTTAAAAATATATAAAATGTTTTTGACATTTTATAACAAGATTAGAGATTAAGAAAATGTTCCTTTGATCATATAATGCATTAAGCACTTGTTTATTCATACCTTAAGTGATTAAGTTGTAGAAATGAATATTTACAACTAAATACTTGTTTATTTGATAAGTTTATGTTTAATGAGTTTACATTTTGTGATTATCAAAACATAAAGATATGAATAAGAATGAATAATGTTTTTAGGCATTATTTATATCAACACTCTCAATAGCCAAAATTCATCCATAGAGTCTGTGGAAACTTTGGAGGTTCAAGAAATCATCAATTAGAGGTCAAAACATCAAGAAATCATCACCAATGCTTGAGGCATCAATACTTCATCATTTGTAATCTTATTTACATCATTGTAAGACCTTTTAATAATGTTTTCTAATGCTAAAGTTTATGAGTTTATGTCTTTGATTGATATGAGTGGTTAGTTTTATTTATACTTGTTTGGAATCATGTGAATATTGATATGGAGTGTTTGGAATTTTGCAATATAGATATATAGTTTTGCTTATAAGTTTGTTTGAATTGTAACATGTCTAAATAACTTGTTGATGAATCATAACCGGATTTAAGGGTCGAAAGAGCTTCTTGTCATGATTTGTTCCAAATGTTAATGTGCATATATGTTTGGTATTTCATAATTTACAACTATTAATAAACATGTTAAATGGACTTATTTAGGTTGAAAGGGTTCTTATGAACGAATTTGTAAAACTAATATTTCTAACAAATGGTTTATAATGAATTTGTTTATAATAACATTAAAAAGGCCGAAAGGAAGTGTTAGTCTAAACCATGGTGTATGCAATTTCATGATATCACCCATTGATTTGGAACTGTATGAACTTTGATTTTGTTTGCTATTGCTTGATATCTACCTGATACTCCATACACTCCATTGAAATAGATACTAGTTCCAAACAAGTATTTTTTTTTAATCTTATTGAATTCACATAATCATCATTTTTAGTGTTACTTGTTGCTTACATGGTATTTTGGGACGTGACAACCAATTACCACCTTTTTATTGCTTATTGTTACATAGATTCTTCACAATTGAAAACACCCAAATCCCAGTGAACGACCTCGGCTTACCAACCAAAAGTAGCTACATACGAAAGGGTCATACATGCCCGTGTGTTCTTAGCTTTATCCGGTAATTCGTGTTATAAATTTAAAACTAGTAGTCGCGAGACACATCATTGTAGTAGTTGGTTCTTTGATCACAACCCCTTTAATTGTTGCTTTTGTGCTCTTCAAAGCAGTAAGAGCTTGAGCCAAAGTGATTTCTTCTTCAGTTGTTGTAGTAGTACTAACAGATATATTGCAGCAGCATTAACTTTTTCACTAGCGTACTAACCTCAACCTCAGCAATACTATCTTTAGCAGCAGTTTCAATCACCTTAGCAGTAGAAACCAACTCCACAACTAGTTCTTCTACAACAGTTTCTTCAACATTAAACTCTTCAACAAACATCTGAGTATCCTCTCCTGCACCCACGCTATCATTCCTCCACTGTTTGGGAGCATCCTCCCCCAAACTTTCTTCACTTGCAGTGGCTTCCACCCTGAATGTACTTCCAACTTTTTATAATCTGTTAGGTTTGTGTGTTCTTGCCCATTTACCCTTCTCAAGTTGCTTAACCCTTTTCTTTAAATGACTAATCTCCTTCTGTTGGATAGATGTGAGTATTTTGAGAGCAAGAACCTCTGATTGTAAAGTGGTACATTTAGCCATCAATTCCTTTAGTAACAAACTACCTTCATCACTTCAAAGTGTGTTACCTCTCCCGAGTGGTGAATCATTGGGTATGTTAGACTCAGTCTCAAATCTAGTTTGAGCATCTGAACCTTCACCCTGGTTTTGGTTTTGTACCAATATTGTTTGAAACAAAGATGTTACATTTCCTGAAGAGTCTTTTCCCACCCTTCTCATATTTGCAAAAATCTTTTTAGTATGAGATGTTGCAAGATATGTTCTTGTAACACCCCCAATTTTGTGATACGCAGGGAATTCAAACTGGGTGTTACTCGACGGCACAACAACTATAATAATAGAAAACGATCTCTAATTGAGTCGTTTTAAAAGATTTATCATTCGAATATCAGAGTTTACAAAAATAGGTCCCATTAGTTTTAGAGTTTGTTAATTAAGTTTCGAATGATAATTAGATTTTATCCTTCTATCAGTATCCGTGCCCCTCCGTGCCATCCTCGTTCATATGGACCTGAGATAAACATGCTAAAAGTGTCAACACAAAGGTTGGTGAGTGCATAGAGTTTATAAGTAAAACAGTAAAATTGGTCCATAAGTAAAGCGCATGAATAGTTTCTCGAACATAATTTCATATCACCAGTTAGATAAGAATATTTTGATTGCACTAAGTTCAAGACACCGAAAAGGTTTTCTAACTATGTGTAGGAGGTTACGCTCCCAAGTACTGTCGGTATCAAAGTACCCCAGTATGGTAGGTATCAAAGAACCTAAGTATAGTAGGTGGTTACGTACCCAAGTAGTGTAGCTATTAAAGTACCCAAGTATCCTTGGTATCGAAGTACCCAATTATAGTAAGTGGTTACGCACCCAAGTATTGTATGTATCGAAGTACCCAAGTATAGTAGGTGGTTATGCACCCAAGTGGTGTAGCTACCGGTTCTTAACTTAGGCAATCTGTAAACAATTTAAATTTATGCACTGATGTCCATGAGTAAAGATCAAGTAGGTAACGAGTGAATAGTATTGTACTCGAATAATCAAACAAGTATTTAGATAAAGCAAGAAATATTTTGAGTAATCAATCATGTAAAGCGAGTAATGAGTTTAAGTAAAACGAGCATGTATCTCCCCCAAAGAGTTTTATAAAGTAATTAAACGAGTAAAGGTGGGTCTATGACTCACGATAATCCGTAAAAGTTTAGAGTACATATGAAAGTAAAAGCAAGTAGTTGAGAATGTATCTCCCCTAAAGAATTTATAAAGTAATTAAACGAGTAAAAGTGGGGCTATGACTCATGATAATCCGTAAAAGTTTAGAGTACTTATGAAAGTAAAAGAACGTAGTTGAGCATGTATCTCCCCAAAAGAGTTTACAAAACAGTTAAATGATAGAAAATGGGGCTATGGCTCACCTTAGCGTGTATTGGCGTAAGTATTGCAAAATAGCATCAAGTAGCAAAGCACAACCGTACATGGTCGACACGACCTAGAAGATAATAACCTATCTTATAACTATGTCACGCGAAATTTAGGTAATGTGTATGAGTTAAAAGATGTTGTATCATTGCTTTCGTATCATTGTTTATAAAAAGGTTTTTGTATCATCGTTCGTGTGGTTGTTTGAGTGTTAAGACTTGATTGCACATACCAAAGTATAAAACATATAGCACAAGTATAAAAGGAAATAAACATGTAAGGATCAAATAGCAATCAAGTAAGAGATGGCGCGCTTATTTATATAACTTCTAAGTTGTGTAGACTTGATTTAAAATGCGTATCCTTGATACGTTGTCAAATATTATAGTTTTTGTTTCGATAGTTGTTGTCCAATTCAAACATGATCCGGTTTCCAAATTAATAATCCAGAAATATAAGTGAATCACAACTAATAATAATAAGTTTGGATATGAGCTCATAAGTCGACACAAATTAAATATGTTAGCCCAACATCAAAATTCGTAAAATATTATAAACTTAACCTTGTACTAAAATTTGGTAAAATATTATAAACTTAACCTTGTACTAAAATTTGTTTTTACTAAATACTAAACACTAAGTCATGGGCTAAGGCCCAACATAAATCCAAATGCACCCTATAGCTGTTGTTTGGCTGGACAGAACAATAAACAACAACCCCTTTGGCAGTGATAGCAACCAGACCAAACGCACCCCTTTCGGGACTGTGACCCGCAAGAACAAACACCCCTGGTGGCCTATAAAACGACGAACCAAGCACACCCTGTTGGGGCTGTATTGCAGCAAAACAAATACCCCTTGTTGGGGCTTTGCTGCAACAAATCAAACACCCATTTTTGTGTAGAAAATAAGAAAACAAAATGCACCCTTTTCCTGCATAAAAATGGGTAGCAAACGTACCCTTTAGGGGCTGAATAACCAGGTATAAATGCCCATGTTGCGCAGAAAATATGCAGAACCAAACATCCCGTTGTTTGGGGCTGTATTGCAGCAACCAAATGCCCGTTGTCGGGGCTGTATTGCAGCAAGCAAACACCCCTGTTGGGGTTGCGTTTCAGAAGACAAAACATACCCTTTGGGTGGTTTTTCCTTTGACCGAGAAAAACCAAACAAAAACCCCAAACGCACCCTCTTGGGTGTCTTGTGGACCGACGGCAGAAACAAACACCCTCTTGGTGTGGGTTTTAGCCGAAACAAATAAAACCAAGCGCACCCTCGCTGGGCTGCTATGGGGGGCCGAGCAAAACAACCACACACACCCTTCAGTGTGGGATGTGGCACACAAACAAGATAGCACGAAATCACTTAAGCCTAGAAGTAAACCAAGAGCCATTACGGCTAACCCGTGACCAAGTCCCTCACGGTATTGCTTGTACCATGAGTACACAAACGAGCACAACCCCTTGGTTGTGTCGTTAAAGCCAACAAACAACAAAACCACTTATGTGGTTGTGATAACGAGAATCACATCAAACAACCCTACGGGGGTTTTTCTATCAAATTTGCACACAAGTAAAACCAGACCAAATAAGCTTATCAGCTAATAAGTCCATATAAATCAAAATTTAGAAATAAGTTGGAACTAAAATTTAACCACAAACCCACGATTCAATCAATGATACCAGTTTTTTACAAAAAAATATTTCTAATCCACTCAAACCAATTAATTTTAGTTTATAATTGAATCAAGATAATATACAAAAATTTATAACTTGTGTTGGTCGGCATACTCACAAGAAGCACAAAATGGTGGTGGCTGTGGTGGTGTCGATCAACCATGGAGAAGGAGAGAAGAGGATAATATCTTCTATGTTCCTTTTGTTTGGCTTGAAATCAGAGAGAATTGGGTGTGTTTTTCTATAAAAAAATGAACTAGTTTTCTTTCTATTTATAGTGAAATTTTTTGAAAATATCTAGATATTTTATGAATAGTAATTAAATATTTTGATGAATAGTAAATTGATATTTTGATGAATAGTAAATACATATTTATTAATAGTAACTAGATATTTTGATGAATAGTAAATAGATATTTATTAATAGTAACTAGATATTTATATATTAGGAGTACAAGGTACATTGTTTATGCATGAAAATCGTGTAAAAGTGTTTATTTATTTAATTAATGATAATAAATAAATAATAGGTAAATAAGAGTAAGACATAAAATGAAAATGATATTACTAAAACGTTCGAGCAATATGTAAATTAACCCTAGTCCACATTTGTACCAAGCCCGTTGGTTTGTTATTATACCAATTCTATTAGTTTCGAGATTTACACCAAGTCCATTAGATCACATAGTTTCAGTTTGGGTTACCTCACATTAGTTTGTTGTTGTGATAAACTGATAACGTTTAATCTTAAAAAAAATTTAGACGTAAAAAATGGATAAGTATTCTTTCGTTAGAATACTAATACATGTGGAAATTTACCGGTGGTTATAGTCTCACCCCCTTAAATGGAATCTCGTCCCGAGATTCAGTCCGCGTTAGATGTTGAAATGATGTTGACGATTAATTATGGTTTCTTGTGTCAATTTGTTTATAAAATAACTAGTGATGTATCTTAATTTGTCGTTTCATTGTACTGAATTTCCTCTGAGTGTTTTATCAAATAAATGTTTCTCCTGATTCGATTTATGTTAATCATGTGACTAGGTGAGTACGTTTGGTTCTAGTTTTACTTGTGAAAGCTTATAAGTTAGGATTTGTTGTTTTACATGTGAAAAACATTATTCCGAAGGTCAAATAGACTTAGGAAAAATTCATTTTGAATGAAGATTGTTATTTTATAAGGTTTATCATGTTTTGATAATTAGTCTTGAAAATAATTTGGTTCCTAATTACTTGTTTTGTGAAAATCAAATTATTGACGCGAAAATTGTCTTCAACAATGAAGATTTTGGATGAGAACTTGATGAATGTAGAGAAAGTTGTTGAATTTCAGCTTTTGTAGATGATGAAACAGTTTGTTCCTTAGTAAAGATTTTTTTTTTTTTATAAATATGAACAGTAATTTCAAACTGTCATGAACAGTAGCCCAACGGCTATAAATAGTGCCCAACAGCTACTTTTCTTTTTATAAATCCCCCATTTTAATTTTTTTCATTCTTCCACCACCCATATTTCTCTCATTAATTTTTCAAAATGCCGCATGTCGTTACCATTCTTGTGATTGTGTATGTTGTTGTCGCTGCTATCTACTTAGCCTACATTCCAGAAGAAGATTATGAATTTTTGGCCGTGGTGTCAGCGCTTCTCGTACCATTCGTGGTTCTAGCCATCGGCATGGATAAAATATGGGGGTAATAGTATTGCGTTAGGAATGTTGAAATAAATCTTTGTTGTGTTTCCATGTAATCTTTAATGAATGTGTAATAAGATTTGTTTGTTTTTATGCATAAGACCATGTCTTTTGATACCTCGTTAATGATTTGTTTGTACTTATCGTACAAAATATTCAAGGTGTTACATCCAGTCGTGGTTCTCGCTCTGGTAGGCGTAGTGCTGTTTTTCATTAGCTTGGCAGATCAACCTTTTGGCAATTCTATACCTTACTTAGTGATCTTTGTAACATTAGCACTACCGATGCTAATTATATCGTTATGTATTAATATTCGTGGATTCTAATATAATAAAAATTTGTGTTTCATGAATTCTAGTGATCCTCGAGTTCTTACTCATGTCATTTCAGACACAAATAAGCCCACTCATTTATAATTCAGTACTTACATAGAGAGGCGTCCCAAACAATGTAAATAACGAAATATAAACTTATGGTTTGGCGATTCACAATTTCTTTATTTACATAAAAAGGCGTCCCAATCCATTTGAATAAAGACATTGTAAATCATCCTACTTAAGAATTTCTGACTCAACACTCATACTCAATTGATTAGGTAATTTAGTGTGTAGGTGTTCTGAGAGTAAGGAATGAGTATTTACACTCATCTTTGGAGATGGGAGTAAGATAATCAAAGAAAATTGTCAAAGTACTCAAAATAGTTGGTGAGTATGTAAATAAGGCAAGAATTGTGCAACCCACAATGTCTTGGAAAATAAACGAGAAATACCCATTGCATCATTAAAATGTTTGAGAAGTAAATTAGACTATTGTAACAGGTTACAATATCTTGAGAAGGTTTCGTAAATCACAAAATGTAGGAGCAGGTACATGATCGGGGAAATGTGGTTGAGTCGTAATGCCTTAGAATAGGCATACGCAGGTATGTTTATTCCGTTGTCTGTATAAAATGATCAAAATTATGTCGAGTGTGTATATATCAATATACAAATGTGTTTGTGTAGCATAAATTACCAAGAAGTCACATAATCGTCTGGAGGATGGAAGGCGCAGATGACGAAAGGCTATAAAATGTTTTGTTTGTAAAAGTGGTTATAGTTCAGGTCTCAATTAGACCCGTTTCTCTATAACTATAGCTCTAATACCAATCTGTAACACCCCCAATTTCGTGATACGCAGCGGAATTCAAATTGGGTGTTACTCGACGGCACAACAGTTAAAATAATAGAAAACGATCTCTAATTGAGTCTTTTTAAAAGATTTTGTTAATACAAATATCGTCCTAAAAATGTTATTTATATTTTACGATCTTTACTTAGTTTTGTTAATGACAATTACAAAGTATATCCTTTAGCAAATTATAAATGCTAGCTAAAGTCTTTTTAAAACACATTTTACATTTCACAAGTTTACTTAGAATTACATTTTACATAATATCTTGGCTAAATCTTCAAGCAAGATAGTTGACTTTGGAAGATTTTGATATGACATGACAAAGGTGTAGAGGATACAGCTAGATTTGGAAAAATTTCCAAAAACTCTTAGCTGTCATTTTGCTGTCAAGTTGGCGGAACCAATCGATATAAAGGACGGATCCCTTTTATGGGATCCGCCGGATCCGCCGGCTGTTCACCAGCTTGCCTATAAATAGCAAGCTGATCATTTGGACACACCATCACTCATAGAGCCTAACATTCATACTCATTCATTTACATATCATCTAACATTTATCATTCATTCATTTCATTGATCTTTCCTTTTGTAGCAAAGGAGATTAAGCATCAAGGTTCAACACAGACGTGTAAAACCTTTAGCATAAGTTACTGTGTGATATAGTTGTAGTTCACACATCATTATTTGTATCATTTATCTTAGTGAGTGTGGTTAGTGTTTTAGTCCTCAAAACACAAAGAGTGTAGGGAGTGGTTGTACCCTTGTGAAAGAACCAAACGGGAGTGGTTGTACCCTTGTAAAGAACTCGACATCTAGCTTAGTGTCGGTAATTGTATAGGCGACGTTAGGTTGGTTCTACCTTGAAATAGAACCCGGTGTTTAGCTTAGTACCAGAAAAGGAAGTAAGCGACGTGTAAAGGTTTTCTCCACCTAGAAGAGAGTTTGTTTCTTAGTGAAGGATAACTCTCGAGTTAGAGGCTCGAGGAGTGGAGTAGGGCAAGGAAGAGAGTCCTTGTAGCCGAACCACTATAAACATCCTTGTTGTGTGGTTTGATCTTTTCTATCTTTACTTTTCATTTATATATTGTGTGAATATTTGTTTGTGCTTGTTTCCTTTGAAATAACATAGAGTAACAAAGTGAATTAATTTTAAAACGGTAAAACTATTCAACCCCCCTTCTAGTTTTCCACAATTGGCATCAAGAGCTACGTTACTTAAGATTCTTAAAATATATTGTATTTTAAAACTTAAAACGATCCATGGATTTTGAAAACTTTAAAGAAGGGCAATCTATGCAAAGACCACCTCTATTCGAACCTAATTGTTTTATTTATTGGAAAAGTCGCTTTGAGACTTATGTGAAGTCAAAGGATATAGATCTATGGTTTATAATTGTTGAGGGTGATTACAAGGCCATAAGTAATGATATTTCGGGTGGTCGGGATGTAGAAACTTCTCTTACTCGTCACAGTGATGAGCAAAAGAAGTTGATTGCCAAAAATAATGAAGCCAAAATGATGCTTTACAATGCTTTACCTAAGAAAGAATATGAAAGAGTTTTTATGTGTAAAACGGCTAAAGATATTTGGCAATCTCTAATTGTCACTCATCAAGGAAACTCACAAGTCAAAGATAACAAAATTGATCTCCTTGTTCAACAATATGAACAATTTGTTATCTCTGAAGATGAGACCATTGATAGTGCGTTTGCTAGGTTTAATACTATTATTACATCACTTAAAGCACTTGACGAATCTTTTTCTAGTAAGAATTTTGTCAGGAAATTTCTTAGAGCGCTCCACCTAAAGTGGAGAGCAAAAGTGACAGCTATTGAAGAATCCAATGATCTTTCAAGCATGACACTAGATGAGCTCATAGGAAATCTCAAAATTCACAAAATGGTGATGGAAAAAGATTCATAAATAGTTAAAGGCAAGAAGGAGAAAATGAAGTCCATTGCTTTGAAAGCTAGAGCTGAGTCAAGTGATGATGAAGAGTCTTGTTCTAGTAGCGAAGACGAAGAATATGCCATGGCCGTAAGAGATTTCAAGAAATTCTTCAGGAGACGAGGAAAGTTCATAAGACCACCTCGTGAAAAAAAGAAATCCCTCCGTAAACACCGTGATGATAGAAAAGGCAAGTTAAAAAGGAATTGCTATAGGTGTGGAGATTCTGGTCACTTTATAGGTGATTGTCCAAAGCCTCCAAAGAACAAGTCTCAAAAAGTATTTGTTAGTGGAGCTTGGAGTGATAGTGAAGGAGATGATGATGAGCATAAGAACAACGAAGTTGCCCTTATGGCTCATGACACAGAAGAGGTACATTCTGACTCATACTCCTCTATAGATGATGAAACCTTAGAAGTAGAATATAACAAACTATGTGATATAACTTTAAAAATCATCAACAAAAATAAATTCTTGAAAACTAAAACAACACTTTTAGAAAATGAAGCGTATTGGCTTAAAGAAAAAGAGATACGAATGGAGAAAGGCAAAAATAGTAAAGATACATGTGTCTCTTGTCAAGAACTAAAATTAGAATTAGATGCACTAAAAACTACACACGAAGATCTCATTAAGCAAAACTCTAAGTTTAAAAAGTTTGGTAAAAACATAAGTTGTGCAGATGAGATAATGAAGATGCAAAAACTTCCTCATGATAAAACCCGACTAGGTTTTATGAAACAAGGTGTGACAAATGGTAATTTTCACGTTATTAATTAATATTATATGAGTATTAATTATTTTTTTAAGCTAAACATTTCTATGCGCATTTGCATGTTTCTGAGTATTTTTGAGCATTTTCGGGAGCTGTCCCAGCATACTGTAGCTTACAGTCACTGCAGAAAAGTTTATTTTTGTCAGTAAAGTTAAATTATCACATTTCTGATAGTTACTGACAAGTATTATAATTTATTGAGAACTTTCTCGCATTTTCTGAAAAACAACCGCACGCGCGTATCGACAGCACAGTACATATGGTAATAGTCAAATAAATATGTTTTTGGGTCAGTAATGACATTTTATTATATTTCTGACAAACACGTGGTTAAAAACTTTATTTTACGTTATCGGGTCCAAAAACGTCAAACCGGGACATTACGGTAACTTTTTAACTCAAACCGACACATTATACACCAAAGCGGGTAAAAACTAATTTCACCCTTCACAAAATAAACCTAAAACCGGCCATATACATCACCCTCCACCACATGGGACAAAAATTGCACATTATCTTTAAGTGTAATCTAGTTTTGCCAAAAATGGACTTATGCTTTATGGATTTTTCATACCTTATCACTTATTATTTCCTAGATTAGAAGTGATCATCCCCTTATTTTTGCTTCATATGTACGGCTAACATACACACACAAACATTACTTACAAAATTTTCTCTTCAAGATCAAGATTACATAAGGGTTTACATAAAGGTTTTGGGTAATTTGGAGTTAGATTTGGGTAAAACTAGCAAGGTTTTGGGTGTTCTTGTTCCTCATATCCCACGTACAACTTAAAGCATTGTAAGGATTCATAAAACTTTTCTAAATTTGTTAATCTCTTGTTTATTTGGTGTATAGTGATGTTTAAAAGTGTTAAATGTATATGTTTTGATAATATGATTAAAGCTAAGGTTTGATCTTGATCATGTAGTGCTCGACTTTTCTAGTGATTATGAGTTAGTTTGTAGATTTCTTGCTTGTGTGGTAAATATTGTTACATATAGTGCTTATTTGATAATACAAACATTAGTTATGGTTTTTACACTAATTTAAGCACTATGATGAATTTTTGAGCTTATATATGGATCGGCCTATAAATAAAATAAAAGATTATTAGGGTTTTGAAAAACATAAAATTTTGGCTCAAGTGGTGAAAAGGTGGAAAAATAAAGTAAAGTGCTTATTTGGATTTGCTTATTTAATAAGCTATAAGTTACTAAAAATAACTAGTAAAAAGGTGAAAATAAGTTGAGATACATAAAATGGGTCGCATGAACAGTAACTTGGTCAAGATTGACTTTTGACTAAAGAGCTTATTTATAAGAGCTTATTGATAAGTAAAAAGTGTATTTGGTAATTAATAATCACTAATAAGTAACAAATAATTACAAATTGGACCAAAAGGATTTTTGGGCCAAAAAGCCCACTTAGTTACTGTTGGGCCGAAGCCCATATGAAATTTTGAAAGTTTAACTTTTTGACCAAACGGACGTATTGAACGTGTAAAATGATTTTTAGTAACGTGTCGATATATACGTAATAACTAAAAATTTGTTTGGGGTCAAAAATGGTAAATGGGTTTATTTAAGAAGTTCGGCCCAATTTACAAATAAAAATGATAAATTTGATTTTGGAATATTTTCCGACTCACCGAAGTTAATAATGTTTAACGACGCGATAAATATAACGATAACTATTTTTGGACTTGTTTTGAGACGTTTAGTCTCAGAAAGGGTAAAAATTGACATTTTTACTAAAATGAAATTGAAATTGACTTTTGTTGACTTTTGAAAAAATATTGACTTTACGTCGAGACGTAAAGTTAATACTAAAAAGTGAACATAACGAATAATATAGCTAATGAATATATTCACGACACTTAATATATTATCACGAAAGCATTTTTGAACTAGAAACTAGTTAGTGAAATGTTTGAGAAAAAGTTGCAACATTTGAGATAAAATGGAAACGTTGTATAAACGAATGGGTCATGCCCAAATTTTCCAAAAATCCGACACTTAGCATATTTTTGAGAAAATCCACAACTTAAGTAAACTTTATGAAATTACTTAACAAACTTGTTTTCCTTATAATAAATGTTGCAACGAAAATAATAAACGATGCTTCTAAGATATAATAATTCTCATTAACTATATTATGTTAACCATTCTCCAAAACTTATTTAATTAATCTCCATTAATTAAATATATGAGAAATTAACTTATGATATATATATATATATATATATATATATATATATATATATATATATATATATATATATATATATATATATATATATATATATATATATATATATATATATATATATAGTGAGACTTTCTTGCGAGAACCATCTTATCTGCGAGAACTGACAGAACCACCAAAAACATACATGCACACCTTCAATAATTGTATTTTTGCACATACGTTCTAAAAACAACATATATATTTTAAAAAAAACTTGGTTGTTCTAAAGAATTTGATAAGAAATTGGAAATACAAAATTTTTCTTTGAAGGTGTGCATGTATGTTCTTATAAGGCGTGCAATGACAATATTGCGGCCGTGTGTAAGGTTTTTATGAAAAAAGAGGATGAGTTCATGATGATATTGAAGAACATAGGTGGATACTTACGATTATTGATGATTTGCATGTATTTTTATTTTATTTTAAAAGGCGTGCATGTATGTTTTTGGTGGTTCTGTCAGTTCTCGTAGATAAGATGGTTCTCGCAAGAAAGTCTCCCTATATATATATATATATATATAAATATATATATATATATAAAGCTCACCTTATATATATTATAACGCTTGCACATTTAAAATCGCGAATACTACACGGAATTTCCGTTACGTATTCCCACCATGCACTTTCACCATGAGCTACCCCCAAGAGTTACAATAATAAATCGTTTCGAAATATATTTTACCACACAGCAAGCAAGAACTACACGAGCACAGGTCAAACGTAAAACTTTTCAAATAAAGTAAAGACTTGAGACACGAACGTTTTGCTAAGACTTACCGTACTGATTTAGGGTGCTGATCGGCGCGGTTGCATTATTTTGATTGATTAGCTGATTTGCTGTTATTGAAAGGTGAGTTTATAGCCCCACATTTTATACGATTTTTGATTTATAAGCTTGGGGTGAGAAACATGCAAAATTGTTTTCATGGACCAGAAATGAAATTGCTTTTAAGATTACACTAGTATGCAGAAACCTAAGTTTGCTGAATCCCATTTTGTGCCCACTATCATCTGCCGTTAATTCCTGTTGGGAAGCCGTTTGTTATAAATAGATCTATTGGGAGTGACGTCCCCATTCGGTTGGCTCGGCATAGCCAAGGCGAACGTATACCAAGTCGGGTTTTTGGCCGAGTGTATGGGGATTAACACTCGCGGGTAACCTTTATTATTTTGCTAACGCTAGTCGTGCTGCATTGTCTTAGTTTCGGTAGGATGAGGCTTTGTTTTTGCATAACGGATAGGGTGTATCTGCTGAATTGTTTTTATGATATTGCTATTCGTCCATATGTGCTATTTACTTAAACCTATGAACTCACCAGCGTTAGCTGACTTTTAGCATGTTTTTCTCAGGAAACTGAGGTGCGTATAGCTGGGAGCAGTGCATGGCGTCGGTCACAATAAACGATGGAAATTTTTTTAATGCGATTACTCTGACAACTGGACCTTTTGTTTAAATGGGCTTTATTTTCATCTGAAATGGTTTTTATGTATCGCTACATGATTTGACTTATGTAATATATTTTAAAACGGATTTTTAATCCGTTCACTATATCTTGTGTTGTGATTACCATTTCGTAACACCCAAATTGTATGCTTCCGCGAATATTGTGATTTTGGGGGTGTTACAGATTGGTATGCAGAGCCTGGTTATAGAGAACGTGGTTTATAAAAACCTTGAACTATAACCGATTTTGAAAAACTTTCCATCATGACCGCCAGATGCCTGCCAGTTTAGCTTGCTATGACTTGAGCATTTGTTGCTTATTTGATTTGAGCGTTATTTTCTTTATTTGATTTGGCGTTATGATATGCTATGTGAGTATTATACTACGCATATATGATATAAGTATTTTCTATATACTTACATGTGTCGCACCATAATTGTCACAGACCGTCTCCCTGCGTAACATCATCATTTCACTTCGAGTTGAATATTCGCCACATACCACACGAATTCATTTTCTATTCGACTCCAAGTTTGGACAACCGTTTTATCCTTTCGGAACACTTACATTACTATCGTAAAGGAACCCACCAACTCATGTGAGCCCGATCCTAACCTACCACCTTATAACGCATCTTCTGGAATCATCTACTCTTAGGACACATCCTTGCTAGATCTCACGCTTCTTTTCTCATTGTGAAGGACCATGTCATCTGAGAGGCAAGACCTAAATTCCATAACCATGGAACAACTCGTAGCCCAACGAGTAGCAGAGACTATTGCTGCCTATGAGTTAGGAATTCACACGGGTTGTGACTTAATGAACCGAGGGGCAGTTCAAGAGGCTAAAAACATTAAGAGAAAACGAGATAACAACCTAGGAAACAAAAGGGTACCACAACCCCTCAAAAAGGCAAAGTTTGCCAAAACTTTCACTGCGGGACCTAGTAACAGAAAGGCTCATACTAGAAAGTTACCAATGTGTATTCGCTGTAAACTACACCACTACGGACCTTGTACCGTGAAGTGCCACAAATGCCAGAAGATTGGACATATAGCTAAAAATTGTAGGTCTAAAACCGTTGCAGTAGCACAGGCAATACCAGGGAACAACCGGAAGGCTGAGATAACTTGCTTTAGGTGTAGAAAGAAGGGGCACTACAGGGAAAAGTGTCGGGAACCGAAGGACGAAGGAAAAGTGAACAATCAAGGAAAAATTGGAGCGGGAGAAAACCAGGACTCAGACGTGATGGCATAAGAATGACTACCCTATGTAATAGGACCTAAGTTTAGACCCTTTTAAGTTCGTTTCTGTAAGACTTCATCAGTATTTTCTGTGAACCGCGTAGTATGGTATGGATTTAGTGAACTTTTATTATGAGATGTAAGCTTATTTGACTCCAACTACCAACAGTCCTATGCCAACTAGGTGTACCAAATGCCGCTCATTGCACTATTTATTTTTACTATCAGTTAACAAACCATTTGCCATCGTTTTTCAACTATTTGAACTCGTACTATAAACCAGCTGTCCACTTTATTATCTTCCCAATGAAATAATAAATGAAATTGCTACCAACACTCGAACTTTTGCAAGTATTTCACAGACTATCTCACAGTCATACCTACAAATCGTTTTATTACCAAATTTCAGAATTAAGGTTTTAACCTCACTACTGTTCTTAAAACGAGGAACTTTCCTCATATGGCCTTACGAAATGTTTTACTAACAATTTATAAGCTGAACTATACCGTGGATACCATTTTGCCAACAATGAATTGTTTTCCTATTACTCTATAAATTGTTTGGAAACCATTTTACAAACTATTCTTTCACCGCTCGGCGAATTAGTTACTTTTTGAAAGGTCGCTTATAATGCAAATTCGCAAGCAGAAAAACCGATATGTTTTCTTGTAACTAAACTCAGCATTGCATCGTTGGATCCCAATTATACAAAGCTTGATCACCTTTGTATAATTCGGGTAGGACCATACTATGCTAGGAATGGTTGCCTTAAATTTTATGAAAGTCGAATCTATTATTTCCTTTTTCGAGAAATCAAAAACTCGCGTGTGTGAGCACATAAAAGTAGTGAAAGTTATAGGCATCCGCACTAGAAAACATGGTAACCAAATAGGCTTTGACGCCAAGATATTACCTTGGACTAGCCTCACTTCATACCACATCCAAAACTGAAAAGGGTAACTTACATTACTAGCCAACATAAGATAACCCCACCGATTTACATCTCGCGGTACACTACCTTTCCAATTCTGAGACACTACATCGTCTGTCAGACGAATCTTACTGAGCCAACAAACTGAATGCTAGTAGCAATCAACGACATCTTTCATGGTCATACTTTAGACCTGGAAGACTCCCCAACCAACAGCGAGCCTAGGTCCACACAGCCTAGAGACTCTCAATATGGACTGGATGTCGAAATACCACGCTGTAGTCACCCACGATGGGAAACTAGTCCGCATACCTTATGGTAATAAGATCCTAGCATTATAAGAAGGACCCCTAGATGGAATTAAGCAATGAGTGAAACAAACCCTGAAATCAGAGAAATGCTAGTGGTCGTGGTAACCAGCTAGTAGTAGTCAACGATGGAGACAGCAAACAAGTTAATGGATCAGGAACTGGAGGATATTCCAGAGAAGAGTACTGACCACAAAAGGAAGTGGGAAGATCACTCCAAGGGTAACAACAACAGCTCTCAGAACAAAAAGCAGAATGGAGGCAAGGTTTATGCAGTTGGTTCAGGAGACAAGAAGGGTTATGACAAGAATATGCCTTTTTGTAACCGCTGTAAGTTACATCACAGGGGACAGTGCACTGTGAAGTGTAACAATTGCCAGAGGATAGGGCACTTGGCAAAGAACTGTAGGGCAAGACCACTAGCCACCGCACAAGCAGCACCAGCCTACAATCGTTAGGCAGATGTCACCTGCTTTGGGTGTGGTGAAAAGGGTCATTATCGGAATGAGTGCAATAAGCCCCGAAACCAAGGAAACGATGGTAGACCAGGGAACCAAGTGGCAATGATTAACAATGGGAATCAGGGAAATGAAGGAAGAGCTCATGGAAGAGTTTATGCCGTAGGCCGAAGAGAAGCACAGGACGACCCGAACGTGGTGACGGGTACGTTTCTCTTAAATAATCGTTATGCTTCAGTACTTTTTGATACGGGAGCAGATAGAAGTTTTGTATCAACCGATTTTAGTCCTTTGCTTGATATAGCCCCGACCACCTTATAAATGCCTTTGACGTAGAATTAGCAAACGGAAACCTAGAAAGAGTAGGTACCATCATCAGGGGTTGCACTCTAAACTTGTTGAATCGTCCTTTCAACATTGATCTGATGCCAGTGGAATTGGGTAGTTTTGACGCCATCATAGGAATGGATTGGTTATCGAAATATCATGCCGTCATCGTTTGTGATGAGAAGATTGTTAGAGTTCCCTATGGGAATGAAGTTCTGATTGTTGAAGGTGACCGTTCTGATCGTGCGCGTTCGTCAAGATTGGCAATCATCTCGTGTACGAAGGTGCAGAAGTACATCGAGAAGGGATGTTATCTCTTTTTAGCTCATGTCACTGAAAAGAAGGAAAAGGAACCTGGAGAGAAAAGGTTGGAAGATGTGCCAATCGTAAGGGATTTTCCAGAAGTCTTTCCAGAAGACTTACCGAGACTTCCACCGGCCATACAAATCGAATTCCACATCGATTTAGTGCCAGGAGCCGCGCATGTAGCGCGAGCACCCTATCATTTAGCATCTACGGAATTACAAGAATTGTCAGATCAATTAGCTGAATTATCTGGAAAAGGTTTCATCAGACCGAGTTCATCGCCTTGGGGAGCTCCTGTTTTGTTTGTTAAGAAGAAGGATGGATCCTTCAAGATGTGTATAGACTATCGGGAACTGAATAAGCTAACCATTAAGAATAGATACCCACTCCCGAGGATAGACGATTTATTTGATCAGTTGCAGGGATCAACGGTTTATTCTAAGATAGACTTGAGGTCGGGTTATCACCAACTTCAAGTTCGGGAAGAGGATATCCCGAAGACCGCATTCCGAACCCGATATGGCCATTACAAATTCCAAGTTATGCCATTCGGCTTGACAAATGCACCAGCAGTATTCATGGATCTCATGAATCGTGTGTGTAAGCCGTATTTGGATAAATTCGTGATAGTGTTCATTGACGATATCCTGGTATATTCCAAGAATGAGCAAGAGCATGAGGAACATCTCAAGCTAATTATGGAACTATTGAAAAAGGAAGAACTGTATGCTAAGTTTTCGAAGTGTGAATTCTGGATATCGACCGTTCAGTTTCTTGGTCACGTGATAGATAAGCAAAGGATTCACGTAGATCCTGCTAAGATTGAGGCCATTAAGGATTGGGCAACGCCCACAACGCCGACGGAAATTCGACAATTTTTAGGACTTGCCGGCTATTACAGAAGATTTATAGAAGGTTTCTCTAAGATAGCTAAACCGTTGACGAAATTAACTCAAAAGAATGTGAAATATGACTGGGGAGATAAGGAGGAAGAAGCTTTTCAACTCCTTAAGGAAAGATTGTATAGTGCGCCTATTTTAGCTTTACCCGAGGGTAGCGAAGATTTTGTTGTGTATTGTGACGCATTACACAAAGGTTTGGGAGCCGTGTTGATACAAAGAGAGAAGGTAATAGCATACGCTTCTCGACAGCTGAAAACCCATGAGAAAAACTACACAACCCATGACCTAGAATTAGGATCAGTCGTGTTTGCACTGAGGATTTGGAGACACTACCTTTATGGAACTAAGTGCGTAGTGTATATCAATCATAAGAGTCTACAGCATATATTGAACCAGAAGGAGTTGAACATGATACAACATCGATGGTTGGAATTGCTTAGCGACTATGATTGTGAGATTCGTTACCGCCCAGGCTAGGAAATTGTTGTTGCCGACGCCCTTAGCAGAAAAGAGTGGATCAAACCTCTTAGAGTTAGATCGTTAGGGATGACGATCAGTTTGCCGCTTCCAGCAAAGATTCTTGAGGCTCAGGGTGAGGCACTCAAGGATGAAAATCGACCACGTGAGAAGGTTCACGGAATGCCAGATAGTGAAAATGGACTTGTATGGAGAGCTGATGGAGTTCTGTGTTATGGGAACAGGTGTTGGATCCCGCTACATGGAAGAAATTCGTGATTTGATTTTGCACGAATCCCACAAATCTAAGTATATCTTGTCAAATCTAGGTACATCCTGTTACTAGGCTTAAACTTGTAGTTTAACTTAATCTCATGACAGTTCTTGTTTGATGAGTTGTGGAGTTAAGTTAGATTTTAGTTGAGGCTCAACTACCAAAGATGTTCTTAGATTCGAAGAATTTTTATTGGTGGCCATACATGAAGGCCGACATAGCTGAGTACGTCAGTAAGTGTTTAACGTGCTCGAAGGTCAAGGCTGAACACCAGAGACCGTCCGGTCTGCTTGTTCAACCTGAGATCCCCGAATGGAAATGGGAGCGTATTACTAAGGATTTTATCACTAAGTTGCCTAAGACGTCTAGTGGTTACGACACGATTTGGGTAATCGTTGACCGTCTCACTAAATCAGCGCATTTCCTCCCTATAAAGGAAAATGCCAGCATGGATAAACTAGCGCGACTGTATGTGAAGGAAATTATCGCAAGGCATGGTGTGCCTGTTTTTATTATCTCTGATCGAGACAGTCGATTCACGTCTAATTTTTGTAGGTCGCTTCAGGATGCTTTAGGAACTAAACTTGATATGAGTACAACATATCATCCTCAAACGGATGGTCAGAGTGAAAGGACCATTCAGACATTAGAGGACATGTTAAGAGCCTGTGTAGTAGATTTCGGGAACGGCGGGGATAGGCATTTGCCTTTAGTCGAATTTTCCTATAACAACAGCTATCACACTAGCATTAAGGCTGCATCGTACGAAGCACTTTATGGACGTAAGTGCAGATCACCGATTTGTTGGGCGGAAGTTGGAGAAAGCCAACTTACCGGACCAGAGCTAGTCCATGAGACTACTGAAAAGATTGTACAGATCAGGAACCGAATGCAGGCGGCTCGCGACCGTCAAAAGAGTTACGCCGACAAGAGGCGGAAACCCCTTGAGTTTCAAGTGGTAAGTTGAACCCTCGCTATATAGGATCTTTTGAGATCCTTGATAAGATCGGGCCGGTAGCCTACCGACTCGAATTGCCGTCTGAGATCAGCTCTGTGCATGACGTTTTTCATGTCAGCAATCGGAAAAAGTGTTTATCTGATGAAAGTGTCGTTATTCCTTTGGATGAGATTCAGCTTGATGAGAGGTTAAATTTTATTGAAGAGCCGATTGAAATCATGGACCGGGAAGTGAAACGACTAAAGCAGAGTCGTATCCCAATTGTGAAGGTCCGATGGAACTCTCGCAGAGGCCCCGAATACACTTGGGAGCGAGAGGACGGGATTAAGCGAAAATACCCTCATCTTTTTCCGAAAACCAAGAGTGGCGTCAATTGAAATCCGGGATGGATTTCCCGATTAGATGGGGAGACTGTGACAAATGGTAATTTTCATGTTATTAATTAATATTATATGAGTATTAATTATTTTTTTAAGCTAAGCATTTCTATGCGTATTTGCATGTTTCTGAGTATTTTTGAGCATTTTCGGGAGCTGTCCCAGCATACTGTGGCTTACAGTCACTGCAGAAAAGTTTATTTTTCTCAGTAAAGTTAAATTATCACATTTCTGATAGTTACTGACAAGTATTATAATTTATTGAGAACTTTCTCGCATTTTCTGAAAAACAACCGCACGCGCGTACCGACAGCACAGTACATATGCTAATAGTCAAATAAATATGTTTTTGGGTCAGTAATGACATTTTATTATATTTCTGACGAAAACGTGGTTAAAAACTTTATTTTACGTTATCGGGTCCAAAAAGGTCAAACCGAGACATTACGGTAACTTTTTAACTCAAACCGACACACTATACACCAAAGCGGGTAAAAACTAATTTCACCCTTCACAAAATAAACCTAAAACCGGCCATATACATCACCGTCCACCACATGGGACAAAAATTGCACATTATCTTTAAGTGTAATCTAGTTTTGCCAAAAATGGACTTATGCTTTATGGATTTTTCATACCTTATCACTTATTATTTCCTAGATTAGAAGTGATCATCCCCTTATTTTTGCTTCATATGTACGCCTAACATACACACACAAACATTACTTACAAAATTTTCTCTTCAAGATCAAGATTACATAAGGGTTTACATAAAGGTTTTGGGTAATTTGGAGTTAGATTTGGGTAAAACTAGGAAGGTTTTGGGTGTTCTTATTCCTCATGTCCCACGTACAACTTAAAGCATTGTAAGGATTCATAAAACTTTTCTAAATTTGTTAATCTCTTGTTTATTTGGTGTATAGTGATGTTTAAAAGTGTTAAATGTATATGTTTTGATAATATGATTAAAGCTAAGGTTTGATCTTGATCATGTAGTGCTCGACTTTTCTAGTGATTATGAGTTAGTTTGTAGATTTCTTGCTTGTGTGGTAAATATTGTTACATATAGTGCTTATTTGATAATACAAACATTAGTTATGGTTTTTACACTAATTTAAGCACTGTGATGAATTTTTGAGCTTATATATGGATCGGCCTATAAATAAAATAAAAGATTATTGGGGTTTTGAAAAATATAAAATTTTGGCTCAAGTGGTGAAAAGGTGGAAAAATAAAGTAAAGTGCTTATTTGGATTTGCTTATTTAATAAGCTATAAGTTACTAAAAATAACTAGTAAAAAGGTGAAAATAAGTTGAGATATATAAAATGGGTCGAATGAACAGTAACTTGGTCAAGATTGACTTTTGACTAAAGAGCTTATTTATAAGAGCTTATTGATAAGTAAAAAGTGTATTTGGTAATTAATAATCACTAATAAGTAACAAATAAATACAAATTGGACCAAAAGGATTTTTGGGCCAAAAAGCCCACCTAGTTACTGTTGGGCCGAAGCCCATATGAAATTTTGAAAGTTTGACTTTTTGACCAAACGAACGTATTGAACGTGTAAAATGATTTTTAGTAACGTGTCGATATATACGTAATAACTAAAAATGTGTTTTGGGTCAAAAATGGTAAATGGGCTTATTTAAGAAGTTCGGCCCAATTTACAAATAAAAATGATAAATTTGATTTTGGAATATTTTCCGACTCGCCGAAGTTAATAATGTTTAACGACGCGATAAATATAACGATAACTATTTTTGGACTTGTTTTGAGACGTTTAGTCTCCGAAAGGGTAAAAATTGACATTTTTACTAAAATGACATTGAAATTGACTGTTGTTGACTTTTGACAAAATATTGACTTTACGTCGAGACGTAAAGTTAATACTAAAAAGTGAAGATAACGAATAATATAACTAATGAAAATATTCACGACACTTAATATATTATCACGAAAGCATTTTTGCACTCGAAACTAGTTAGTGAAATGTTTGAGAAAAAGTTGCAACATTTGAGATAAAATGGAAACGTTGTATAAACGAATGGGTCATGCCCAAATTTTCCAAAAATCCGACACTTAGCATATTTTTAAGAAAATCCACAACTTAAGTAAACTTTATGAAATTACTTAACAAACTTGTTTTCCTTATAATAAATGTTGCAACGAAAATAATAAACGATGCTTCTAAGATATAATAATTCTCACTAACTATATTATATTAACCATTCTTCAAAACTTATTTAATTAATCTCCATTAATTAAATATATGGGAAATTAACTTATGATATATATATATATATATATATATAATATATATATATATATATATAAAGGTTATGAGCAATATATATATATATATATATATATATATATATATATATATATATATATATATATATATATATATATATATATATATATATATATATATATATATATATAACGCTCGCACATTTAAATCGCGAATACTAGCAAGGATATTCCGTTACGTATTCCCACCATGCACTTTCACCATGAGCTACCCCCAAGAGTTACAACAATAAATCGTTTCGAAATATATCTTACCACACAGCAAGCAAGAACTACACGAGCACAGGTCAAACGTAAAACTTTTCAAATAAAGTAAAGACTTGAGACACGAACGTTTTGCTAAGACTTACCGTACTGATTTAGGGTGCTGATCGGCGCGGTTGCATTATTTTGATTGATTAGCTGATTTGTTGTTATTGAAAGGTGAGTTTATAGCCCCACATTTTATACGATTTTTGATTTATAAGCTTGGGGTGAGAAACATGCAAAATTGTTTTCATAGACCAGAAATGAAATTGCTTTTAAGATTACACTAGTATGCAGAAACCTAAGTTTGCTGAATCCCATTTTGTGCCCACTATCATCTGCCGTTAATTCCTGTTGGGAAGCCGTTTTTTATAAATAGATCTATTGGGAGTGACGTCCCCGTTCGGTTGGCTCGGCATAGCCAAGGCGAACGTATACCAAGTCGGGTTTTTGGCCGAGTGTCTGGGGATTAACACTCGCGGGCAACCTTTATTATTTTGCTAACGCTAGTCGTGCTGCATTGTCTTAGTTTCGGTAGGATGAGGCTTAGTGTTTGCATAACGGATAGTGTGTATCTGCTGAATTGTTTTTATGATATTGCTATTGGTCCATATGTGCTATTTACTTAAACCTATGAACTCACCAGCGTTAGCTGACTTTTAGCATGTTTTTCTAAGGAAACTGAGGTGCGTTTAGCCGGGAGCAGTGCATGGCGTCGGTCACAATAAATGATGGAAATGTTTTTAATGCGATTACTCTGAAAACTGGACCTTTTGTTTAAATGGGCTTCATTTTCATCTGAAATGGTTTTTATGTATCGCTACATGATTTGACTTATGTAATATATTTTAAAACGGATGTTTAATCCGTTCACTATATCTTGTGTTGTGATTACCATTTCGTAACACCCAAATTGTATGCTTCCGCGAATATTGTGATTTTGGGGGTGTTACACAAGGAACCTTAGGTGACTTTAAGAAACAAACTGTGAATGAAAAAGAAACTGTTTCAACTATGTTAGAAGCCCACGGATCCGACGGATCCAAAGTTTTGGATCCGCCAGTTGTACCCAAGGGATCCGCAGGTACAAAAGTTGAACAGAAGGATCTTAAAATTAACCGTATTGAATTCGTTAAGGTCACTAGAAAACCTAGCACTAGTATAACTAACAACAAGCTAAAACCAGCTGTTTCCGTAGGAAGAGGTCAAGCTAGGAATGAGTATAGAGTTAAAACAACTCAACAGAGACCTCAAACTAGGTTTCCCAAACACCCCTTTCCTAAGAGTAATGTTAACTCACAACATCATTATCAAAATAATTGGAACCAAAATATGCTTAGAAACTTCTAAGGTCCCAATTACACGCCATGGAACAAGTATCCTCCATTTGCTTACATAAAGCATGATAATGTTATGTTTAACCCAAACGGACCCATGAGATATTGGGGACCAAACGCTTGAGTCTTTCTTGAACTTAGGTATGCCTAAAGGTTGATCTAGAACCTGATGAGTGGATCAAAGATAGTGGGTGTTCAAGACATATGACGGGAAACAAAAGCCTTTTCTCAACTTACCAAGTGTGCGACGGAGGTAATGTCACATTCGGTAGCAAACTTAAAAGCAAAATCATTGGAAAAGGTACGATCTCTCATGACTCTCTCTCTATTGACGATGTTGCTCATGTAGTTAATTTAGGATTTAACTTTCTTTGTATAAGTCAATTATGTCGCACAAAGTATAACGTCCTTTTCAGTGAAAATGGAAGTAAAATACTTAAAGATGGCATAACCGTAGGAAAAGGTGTTTTAAATAATAACGTAAATGTTATGAAATTAGATAAAACACCTAAAGACAAGCTTTGTCTTACCTCTTTGGACGAAAACTCAACTCTATGGCATCGACGTTTAGGTCATGCCAATATGAGGCTAATTCAATCCTTATCATCTAAGGAACTCGTTAGGAACCTACCCAAGTTGAAATATGACCAACACTTTTGTGATGCTTGCAAAATTGGGAAACAAGTGCATAATAGCCATAAGGCTAAAAACATGGTATCTACATCTTGGTGTCTAGAATTGTTGCATATGGATTTGTTTGGCCCGTCGGCTATACAAAGTTATGGAGGAAAGTTTTACACATTAGTTATAGTAGATGATTACTCTAGATATACGTGGACTAAATTTTAGAAAACCAAAAATGAGGCCTTTGATAAATTTGAAATTCTAAGCAAGAAAATTCAAAATCAAATAGGAAGTAACATAGTATCTATTAGAACCGACCATGGTCGAGAATTTGACAACGAAATCCAATTCGGAACTTTTTGTGATAATAATGGAATAACACATAATTTCTTGGCTCCTCGAACTCCACAATCTAATGGTGTAGTAGAACGGAAAAATAGGACAATTCAAGAAATGAGTAGAACTATGTTAAATGAACAAAACATACCTCAAAATTTTTGGTGTCACGCTGTAGATACATCTACATATATTCTAAATCGAGTTCTAATTAGACCATTCTTGGAAAAAACTCCATATGAGTTATATAGAGGCAAAAAGCCTACTTTAGGGTATTTTAGAGTGTTTGGAAGCAAGTGCTTCATTTTAAACACAAAGGACTAGCTCACCAAATTCGACCCAAAGTCGTATGAAGGTGTATTTCTAGGATATTCACAAACTTGTAAAGCATACATAGTTTTGAACAAGGAAACCTCAATAGTCAAGGAATCATTGAATGTAACATTTGATGAAAGTACACCTCCCTCTATGACATCACCTTTGGTAGATGATGACTTAGTTGAAAACCAAATGGTTGATAATCAGGAAAATGTTGATAATGATAAAAAAGATGAACCAGTAAAAAGAGATTTAGTCAACATCAAAGAAGCTAAAAGTCATCCATTAGAAAACGTCATAGGAAAACTCAACGAAAGAACATTAAGGTCTAAAGCTCAAAATGAAAGTAATTTATTTTGTTTTGTTTCAACCATAGAACCTAAAAATGTTAATGAAGCAATAAAAGATGAATCTTGGGTCATTGCAATGCAAGAAGAATTAAATCAATTTGTTAGGAATGATGTTTAAACATAAGTTCCACAACCTAAAAATCAAACCATAATAGGTACAAAATGGGTTTTTAGAAATAAAATGGATGAAAATGGCATTGTGTCTAGAAACAAAGCTAGGTTAGTAGCCCAAGGCTATAATCAACAAGAGGGTATAGATTATGATGAGACTTTTGCACCCGTAGCTAGACTTGAGTCTATTAGAATACTACTTGCATATGCATGTGCACATGATTTTAAATTATTTCAAATGGATGTCAAAAGTGCATTCTTAAACGGATTTATAACTGAAGAAGTATATGTTGCACAACCTCCCGGCTTTGCCGATTTTGAAAAACCAAATCATGTTTACAAACTAAAGAAAGCTTTATACGGACTTAAGCAAGCACCAAAAGCTTGGTATGATCGACTTAAGACCTTCTTAGTTGACCATAAGTACACCATGGGCCTAGTAGACAACACTCTCTTTACCAAGAAAAAGGGATCACATATCATCATTGTCCAGATATATGTGGACGACATTATATTCGGCTCAACTTGTCAAGAGTTATGCGACGATTTCTCAAAAATCATGCATGACGAGTTTGAAATGAGTATGATGGGGGAACTAAACTTTTTCTTAGGTCTCCAAATTAAACAATTAGAAGATGGGATATTCTTCAGCCAATCAAAGTATATCAAAGATATGCTTAAAAAGTTTGGTCTTGAAGACTCAAAACCAATGAAAACACCCATGTCCTCCGAAACCAAACTCACAAAGGATGAAGAAAATGAACCCGTAGATAGCACTAAATATAGGGGAATGATTGGTAGTTTACTCTATCTTACGGCTAGTAGGCCTGACATTATATTTAGTGTTTGTCTATGTGCACGTTTTCAAGAAGATCCCAAAATATCCCATCTTGAAGCCGTTAAACGGATATTTAGATACATTAAAGGTACTACACATTTAGGATTATGGTATCCCAAAGGAACGGGTATAGAAACCATAGTGTTTGCCGATTCAGATCATGCTGGTGACTATGTTGATAGGAAAAGTACTAGCGGTATTTGTACTTTTGTAGGACATTGTCTCACCTCATGGTTCGCTAAGAAACAAATGGCCCTTGCAATTTCAACAACCGAAGCAGAGTATGTGTCTGCAGGAAAGGCGTGTCAACAAGCACTGTTGATGAAACAAGCTCTCATAGACTATGGAATTGAACTCAACGACATCCCCATTCTTTGTGACAACAAAGGAGCAATCGACCTCAGCAAAAATACGGTCCAACACGCTAGAACCAAACACATTGAAATACGTCATCATTTCTTACGCGACAATGTTCAGAAGGGAAACATCTCAATTGAGAAAGTTTCCTCAGAGGACAACATTGCAGACATCCTCACAAAACCTCTCAAAAGATAACCTTTCAACTACCTTAGACTTGGATTAGGATTAATGGAACATAGTGATTAGATAAAACAGTAGCGTAAACCTTAGTTTAACCAAACTTAACACTAAACCAAAAATTTTGTTCTGATCCCGCGGATCCAAATGATAACAAAGGCGGAACCTTTGTTTTGGATCCACCGGATCCGTCACATGCACAGGTTGTTTTATTATATAATAAACAACACCATGTACTATTCATCACTCTCCTAAAACTTATCACCTACTGAATTCGTTTCATACTTCACCACAATCATAATTTAAGCTATTTTCTTCCACAAATTTATGCTCCAAACATCACTGTAAGTATCCTTATCATGTTTATACTCCTGATCTGCGTCTAGGATTTCTATTTCATGCACAAAATCAAAACTTGGGGAATATGCATAATTCTTGAAAAATCATGAAACATAGTTATTGAATTGCACTTCAAATCATATTTTTCTTAGTTAGGAATTGCATCTTGTAGTACATTATCATCCTTCATCAAAAACCCCATGAGAAATTTTTTGATAAAATCTTCTCACGACTAGGAAAAATGGTTATTGAACATTGTTCATACAAATATAAAAACGTTAGTTTTCTTTTGCTTAACATCACTTGCATAATGTCTCTTGAATGCTAAAGGGAATACATAACTAATATGTATTTTCGGGTACATTCAAATGTAGCTACATTGAAGTAGGAGCGTTTGGGTTATCTCTCGTTTTATCATAATGCTTGCATAAACAAAATTTTCATGCATCTAAATGAGTCGAGATAACCGCACCTCCACATAGTCCCCATGTAGGCACACACTAGACCTACACACGTATTTTTGATAATTTTGACTAAAACTATATAATTTTTTGTTTAGGAAAATCATGCCTCCCGCGACCAACTATGATCACAAACACACCGTAAATTACCTACCTAAACACCATAAAACCAAAGGACTCACTGAACAACAAGTTGAAATTTTCAAACTCTAGAAAAACACTACGTACACGAGGGTAGGTTTGTAGACCCCTCATTCTATGAAGGAACCTATCTTAAGGAACAACTAGCGGCTATTCACTTTGATTCCCTCCTGGATATCGATGAACCATTAATTCCTCGATTCATTTTAGAATTCTATGCTAGTGTCAAACTAGAGTCAAACGATCAAGGTTACATGAACATTCGCTTTAGCGTCAATGGACATCAATTCAATATCCCATTAAATCTATTTGGAGAAGTCATAGGAGTTCCAAGTCATGGAACAAGTGTCTATTATGATAAATGGTCATTGACCATTCTTGAGTCAAATCTTGAACGAACGGCACCATATGCCACTCCCTTAATTTCAAAAGAAATCATTCGTCAGCATCTCTTCATACCTAGGAACAACCCAACGAGGTTGTATCGAGGGAAATATGTTCCTAGAGATCCATTTTCTATGGAGCTAAATGAACTAAAGCCCAAATTTAGAAAAATGGAAGAAGACTTAAGGGCCAATGTCATGTGCACGGTAGGAAACCGCGATCACATCAATGCTTGTCTTTGCCACATGATGTACAATGTGTCAACCCATCAATCCTTTAACCTTGCTTACTATATCGCCAAGAGAATGGCCGATATTCCAATTCAAGGAAAAATGGCAGTGCCTTATGGAATGCTTTTGACCCGTCTCTTTAGAGCTTTTGCACCCATTCCTAGAAATGCCTTAGGATTTGTTCCTGAATATGATGAGATAGAATGCACCTTCGTTCCCTTGAGCGACTTTAGGGTAGCAGTTGACAAGGGCAAACGTCCTCGTGGTCAAACATCATCATCATCATCATCATCATCATCTATGAGTGACGATGATGGGATGCCAAACTCTAGGATTCCCCCTCCGGAGTACTTGACCCAACTTCCACCAATCCCAAATGAATCAGCCGAGTATCGCAACATCAAAGGAATGGTGAAGAATTTAGGACGTTGGATGATGAAGATTCATAAGGGCATGAAGAAATTGAAGAAGAAGTTGAGTTAAAGGAGTGTTTGGCTCGAAACATTATTAGACAATTTAGTATTAATAATGGTTGTTTCTTAACTTGTTATGATGATATTTGATGTGTATCTGAACTAACTAAGAATTGCAGGTCGATAACACTTGATGTTATCAATTTTCCGAGTTTAAGCCTATGTTTGGCTTAACTCCTCATAAGGTAAGTTTCCATGAACGGATTAATCTATGATTAAACATGTGTTAGTATTATCATATTTGATTGTTTTTCATTACATATTAGATGATAGATATGCTCCAGGAGAATTTTCGGGTTTTCATCGAAAAACGAAAAAATATGCACATCTCTCTGTTTAATTTTAGTAGTTTTGATCCACGGATCTGGCGGATCCCTCAATTTGGATCCGCCATGTGTTAGCGTTGGCTCCGTCATTCTTCAACCTGCGGATCAGGCGGATCAGAAAATTTGGATCCGCACGCCTTGTCGATTGGATTCGCAGGTATAACAGTAAACTTCTTAAAACTTTTTGACTCATCCCAATTCTTAGATTTAGTTTCTAGTATTCTTTAGAATAGGTTCACTGATCATTTTAGAATGATTTAGAAACTCTTAGAAACTTAAGAACATCATTTCCCACCAAAATTTGAATTTTTAAATTTAAGGAGTGAGTTACCTTTCCTATACAAACAAGGAACCCTTTTTAGGGATCCTTCAAATCCGTGGGTACATCACATCACAGGATTTTCCACTATCCCTTTGCATTTACTGCATATCTTCATCATATTACTCAACATAAGTTCTATGGATTGACTTATGTGATGTGATTTGCACAAATTTTTGTTCCAAATCATTAGGAACCAACATTCTCTATTGGATTTACATCAAATCCAAACACTAGTTTCTATAAACCATCTGCCTATATATTAACATCATATCTTAGAGCAAAACTCACTCATTCACCTTCTTCACAACATACAACCTGTACATCGTAGTTCTCTTAGCTCACCATGACCAAATCAACCAACTCCTCCACCTCTAGACCTCCAAAACGCACTGCCCGCATTAGTGTTAAGCCCTGTTGCTTCATAAATCTTGCTAACTCATCATCAGAGGAATCATCTACTCTTAATATCTCATCTCCTATAGCAAGTGAAAATTTCCTTACTTTATCCACACCTACACCATCCAATGTTTTCATACAAACTCCACCTCCATCCATAACTCCAATAGTAACCACACCACCACCCGCTCCATCACGGACTGTCAAAACTCAATCACAACCAAACTCATCCAAACTCCAACCTATGGAGCTATTTAGGACTCCACCTACATCACCTCATCCATACCTTAATGACTTGGAGGATCTCCCACCAAGATCAACCAATCCTACACCCATGACCTTTGAAGGTCAAGAGCCTATGCTTTTTCATCTGATTTTCCCGGATATCAATGGTCCTTTATACCATGATGCACCATCATCTCAACCTCAAATACCACCTCTCTCACCCACATCAACTCTCATTGCCATAGATGAGGCAATGTGGATCAATTTTCCTCAAACCCAAGAGGAGATTAGTGAAGAGCTCAACCGTCTCTACACTCTCTCGGGTATGGTAGATCACCGCCTCAATGAAGCCATGGACCTCCAAAACATCCTCATGAACTCCCTCCAAACACCACCACCAACCAATGAACAAGCACAATCACCACCACCCAACAACCAATCACCACCACCACCACCACAACCAAATGAGTCTACTCTTCCGCCCGGTTTTGCTCGCCATGATTGCAACATGTGTGAAAGTGTAAAACCCCAAAATTAACACAATCCGAAATGACTAAAATGCCCTCAAATTTAAATTTTAAGAACTTATGAAAATTATATAAGTAACATCATTATACTTAACCTAAAATGATTATGTCCTAAGTTATGTAATGAATTAAGCTCCAAATAAAAACATTACACTATAAGTAAGATGTACAAAATAAAAATCCTATAAACCTAACTAAGCTAGTCGACCCATATTATGTGTTACACATTATAATTTTCGGCCCAAATATGAAGAGATAATCATGCATTGATTTTGATTGATCACAAGCCCATAATAACATTCATTCATTCCTTATTTGTCCCAATCAACAAAAACGGTTTCCCCTCAAAAGATTATAACCGAACCTTTTGCAAACCCTAGACTCCTCCATCTAAAAATTTTCGGCTGCCTTTCCTTGCTACTGCTGTTCGATCCAAACAAAACCACAAAGGAGGCTTTTGCTGATCTTGATCTTGTGTTCTTGTCCTAATTCGTATAACACATAAGGTAATCAATACATATCCTATTTAATCTATTCGAATTTTGGTGGAAAAAACCCTAATCGATCCATAAAATCTTCTTGTGCTTTTATTTCTATTCGATCATCACAAGAGGAAGGAAGGAGGAAGTTTTGGTGATTGATCTTGTGGTGTTCTTGTTCGTTGATCACGCTACGAGGGTAAACGTATCATCTTTGTTCAATAACCATTTTCTTATTTGATTCTTGAAGTTCTTGTCTTGTTGTGATTATAATTCGAATTAATATGAACATGTTAAAACCTTGTAAGGGTCGACCTAATGTGTTTTTATATCATATATGAAGGCCTTGTGTCAATGGATGAGTTTTTGAATTAGTTACACATAAAATAATGAAACCAGTTTCTGACCAGGAAATTTAGGCCGACTTTAATCGATTGGATCTTGATGATAAAAAAGTGTATTTGGGTGTTTCTGGAGTCTAAAAATAAGTTTAAGAAAAGAGATTTCTGGAAAAGTAAGTCTTGTAATTTTTAGAGGTCAGGAAGGCAAATTTTTGATTTTTTGAAGTTCAAGTGTAAAACTGAATTCGTATGTCTGGAAAAACAGTCCGTGTTTTTGGTTTTTCATTTGCAAACGATGTCGAATTAGAATATTCCGTTTTAACTGAGTAGTATTTCATATGTCTAGTAATTACTGGAATCTTTTTAGATTTTTATAAATTTTCTAGATGGGGAAAAGAAATACAAACTTTTTGGGTGTTTCATCAGATCCGATTCGGGAACATGTTGTGGAAATTGATTTTTCATTCGTACTTATATTACTCAATAACATCTGGAAAAATTATGTAAAATACCTAAGACATATAGGTACACCTGGGTAAAATTATAGAATTTTATGAGCTCGTTTAGGATGTGTAAAAATTAGCTAAAGTCGGGTCTGATTTCAATGGTTATGCTGAAATTAAGTAATTAATTGTTTTAAACACTTATAAGCTCATTTGCTTAACTTTTGGGACTTCAATAAGCTACTTATCATTTTTAGAGTATTTAACTTATGTTTTGACTAATTTTCATATTAACTCTTAACTCTGGCATAATTACAATAGTAACCCTAATCTTACCATAATGACACTGTAATCCCTAAACTTGTTGTATTTGCATAATAAACCCTAAAACTTATGAAAACTACACTATGAACCCTAAACTTATATAAATGGCATTATGAACCTTAAGTTACTATTTTTGAAAAGTTACTGAATATAGAAACCTACTAAATATGGAAAGTTACTGAAAAAGGAAAGTTACTAAAAATGGAAAGCCGACTAAAATGAGAAATTCGATTTAAGATAAGTTATTAATAAGACGATCATAAATTCGTGTAGATTCGCTGAAGATGGAGTTTGCTTCTGGTCTTTATGTTTCTAGTTGTGTTGTCACTTGCGGTCTAAGGTACAGATATTCTACCCTTTTTCAGTAAGGGTGCTTTCGTTCTCATGACTTTCTTGATCCTGATTCATTAGGATTCCCTAAGCCATTGCTATGTTCCCTTATACTTTGATTCGTTCTTCATGATTCATTTAACGTTCGTTCATTATGATTCTTGGGATATAATACTTGCTAGAATTCGTTCGTTACCATGTGATATTAGTATTCGAATCACTTTACACTTAGAAGGTTCATTTGATTTTGGTGACTAGATGTGAAAACCTTTCTTAATTATATCATGGAAATGTTTTGAGAAAAACTATTTTTAAAATGATGTTTACGAACGATGCGATACCACTTTTATATGGAATTTTGCTATCTTTTATGAAAACTAATTTTAAAGACTACTTTTATGAAAACCGTTATTAAAGATCATTTTTATGAAAAGCATTTGATTAAGATTTCTTTAAATAAACCATTTGATTATGAACCTTTGATACTTTGATGACTTGACATTTGACCCTGATATGATTCCCTTATTGACTCATGACTTTCATTGTATGATTTTCATTCTTATTGATCCATTCTGACATTTATTTAAATGTCTCTGCTATGTTATATTTATGCTTTGCCATGCTTATTGGAGTTACTATCTTGTTTCTCTTGCCATGCTAGATTATGATTATGTATGCTATGATAGATCCGTGCCTGAGCTTAACTAGTTGTGGAGGTACCATGACCATGTCTAGGATGGCACCCTAGGCATGACACTCCCGTAGAGGTGTGATAGATCTACGGCGTTCCCCCTTATGTATATGTATTATATCGCGATACACTATTGGCCAACCTTATGTGTGCTTAGTCTAGTACTAACATACATACTTATGTTATGGAGCGTATGGATGCATCCTAGGTTATATGTTTTATGTGATTATGGTGACCAGGTGGTGTGTGCCTTGCACTCTTTCTCACATTTTTATTTTATTTACTTAGAGGTCTCCCCTCTTCGTATACTTGTTATGCTTTAGTATGATTTGACGATTTATGTATGGAGTTCTTATGGCACATCCTTATATGAACCTTTTCATTATTTCATTCTTTCTCTCGATTCATTTATTATTCAGTTCTCATGCATTCCTGATTTTTAGTTCTCTTTAAATTCGTATGACTTTCATAATTATACTTTCATTTTGTATTCTTATTCCTTCGTTGTTTATGCTTATTTACTGTCCTGTTATGTTATATATATCTGTTCACTGGGCTTTTTAAGCTCAGCCGCATTTCTTTCCATGCGGCAGGTTTTAGATGGAAGTTGGGTTATGAGTGGAGAGCACTTGGGACTTAGAGGACATTTACTTTCATAGCTATCCTGGATTAGAGATGACTAGAAGTAATTACGATTGTAGACTTAGAATTTATTATTGTTCCCTTTGTAACCTTGTATTTCAGATTTTCCTTTGTAACCTTTGAAATTCATTTTGTATTATTTAGTCATATGCTTGTGTTTGCTTTGATATGTCACCATAACGTAATACTTCTACCCTTATCGGGTTGGGGTGTTACAATTATGGTATCAGAGAGACAGGCTGCGACTTGTAATACACTTACCCTTGACCTGTGAAGTTTGGACCATTAAGTTTCCACTGTAGGCGCTCATAAGGAAACCTTTGATAATTTGCTTTAGGATTTCCCATAAGAACTTAAGTTACTACCGGTGAGAAATGGGTAGACTAGGACATCTATGTAAGTAGCATTGCTTCCGCATCACTCTGATTTGTGCCTCTGACTTTAGATATGCCTTGTAAGAACATTTGTTTCAGAAGCTAGAAAGTTTTGCAACTTAAGCTTAGTAACCAAGTAAGTTTGGAATTCCTCGAGAACTACATGGATACCTTGCACCATTTAAGTTTCACTTCCTGATTTTGATCTCCACTTCCGATCTGTTTGATGAACAGTTTGATACCTTTCCGACCATCCCGAAGGTTATTTAACCCTAATGTGTTTGACACATTCTATAAATTCACTACCCGTGCTGGATATAAATGTATCATCTGATACTACTCAGTCCTGCAAAATCCATTACTACTCCTGTGAGAACTCTGGTGATTATTAACTATGGATATAGGAAGTTTTATTCCCTCCCTTTGAATGATAAACCCTATCTGCCAACCAGTTCCTTTGGAAGGATATGATGTAAATACTATCTCAGTATGGATTTGTTAACTAAGCATAATGATGCTGACAACTAATATCCCATATGTCTCACTTTTTTACAACCTTGCGATGTTCGTATTTCCGATGATGCACACTGTACCTATCATTTTGCTAAGGAGCTCAGCAAGATTCCAACACCGTGAACTGTTCATTTATCTATCTCAACACAATGATGAACCGTGTACTTGACCTCGATATATGAACTACCCGTCTGGTTTAACGACCGTATCCGTTCTACGGATCTGTTACTTTTGATATAGTCGACTTTGAGGTCTTTTAGTTATGGATTGGATGGCTCTTCGTAAAGCTACCATAGACTACCGTATCTGAAATGTAACCTTTAACAATCTGCTTCACCCTACATTTGTCATAATGACTCTCAACCGCTTAAATTGTTAAGATTAATGTTGCTATGAAAGCACATATTCCGATCTCATTTGATTGTCAAATTTCTCCTGACATCTATTAGTATCCACCCTTAGAAAGCTCTAACATTGGAAGTAGTTTGTTGTACGAAAATTTTCCGATGTTCTCGGATGAACCTCTTGGGATTCCCTCCTGCTTGGGAAATAGAGTTGGCATTGAACTGATCTCGGTTGGCGAACCATGATGCCATAGAAGTTGAGAGATTAAAGGAACTGATGAAATATGATTTTCTTCACCCTAGTGTTTATCCTGGAATTTTCCTGTTGGTTCATGAAGAAGAAAGAGAGAAGTATGCGGCGGCGCATCGAATATCGTGAACTTAACCGTATCACTATCTGAAATCATTATCCATTTCCGCGTATCAATGATTGATTTGGCCTACCTTTGAAAACTCCGTATCAGACAGCTTCATATAAGTTTGAAGGACTGAAGAAGCAACCACAAGAACTTCCAGAAAGGGAGTTGACTAACTGAGAGTAACTCCGCTAAGCATTTCAGTTTTATTCGTGAAGAGAAAGATTAGTGATGTGAAGTAGATATGAAGTTTCCCTAAGACAATTCCTGAAACTGCTTTCGTACTCGTTGTGATCATTATGAGTTTTAAATGATGCCAATCGTATTGGCTAATAGAATCATGTTTTCGCGAATATTTGGACAATTGTCATAGTATGACAGTGTGTTTGTGCTCAGAGACGAAAGAGGAATATGTAGATCATTTTCATATTAAGTAGAATGACCCCTGTGTTCTGGGAGAATAGGTTTGATTGGCGTTCGGAGATTGCTGCAGACAGCACTACCAGGTATGTTTCGATGACAGAGTTTCCCACAGAAAGGACCAAGATTGAAGACCGTTGTCAGAGTTAGAAACCTTGTAGAAGAGTAGTAGAAGATGTTCGTGACAGGCGTTACCATGAAAGAAGCATATAAGAAGAAATTCACGTTACCACACCACAGTATCATGAAGAGGTGCCGAAGGCTTGAGGGACAAGACTCAAGTTTGTAATTCCTTTCCACCCTATGATCATATAGGCAGACGTAGACAGATTACTTGAAATTTTAAAGAGATTGGAGATCATGTATTTGAATGGATGAAATTTGAAGCAAACGTTTGGGTTTGGAAGAGTTGATTCTGTGAAGGAAGAAGCTATTGATGGCGTAATTCACTCCCTCTCAACCTACTTAAATTTCCATTACCTTATGACAAGATCCTTTGAATGATTTAGGTTCCCTATTAGTAATTCCGTTCTGCGTTCATTCTGCGTATGTTGGATGATGGTTTTGTTATGCGAATTCTGACGAATTATGGAAGGAATCTGGAGATTATATTTAGGAATGGGCGGATTTTGAAGCAACCTCTTATTCTGGCTGACTTGGTTCCGGTGAGTGATGAAGGATTGTCGCTATTAACGACGTACCTTAATTTTGATAGACATTCTATGATTTCCGTTACTCTTACGAGTAGTTTCATCCTTCTTTTGGTAATGTTGTTTGACTTCGATGACCTCAGAGACTGTAGAAGGATTAGGTGGATTAAGATAGGTTATTTTGTTCACGACTTGAGATAAAGTATGACCATCATGAGGGCATATTTATATGATGCCAGTATTATGACGTCTGGCCAACGTGATAATACTTGCATCATATAACGTGCACTTGTTGTGGGCATAGGATATTTCGAGGAGTGCCTTAGAAGCCTTAGAATTCCTGATAGCTGTTGGAGATTATCTGTGTTAGTCAGACTTTAGGTTCATTCTACCTATGCGTTTAATCTGCTTTCACCGTTATGCGATTTGATACGTCTGGATTCTCGTCACGCGTTTGCTGACCTCTATACTTCCGATAATAATCTTAGGTCCTGTTGTAGAATTTCTGCCGATTGATGATATCAAACAATATGTTTTCTGTACGTTCTCATCTGATTTGTCTAATCAAATTCTATGGACGGCATATCCGTCAAAATCCTACGTATTCCCTGTATCTCTCCCGAGAGAATACGAATATAATATGTTACGTTTGGTATATTATTCTTTCGATCTGGATTCAGTATGGTATGTCCTTCTGAGAAAGCCGAAGCTATTTTGATCAACAAGATAGAGTCATGAGAAGCAAGTCCTTCACAATTCTGTTCACTGTCCATTGTTTTCTGTTTCGTTTCACTTCAATTTTCTAGGACGAAAATTTTTGTTAGAGGGGAAGAATTGTAAAACCCCAAAATTAACACAATCCGAAATGACTAAAATGCCCTCAAATTTAAATTTTAAGAACTAATGAAAATTATATAAGTAACATCATTATACTTAACCTAAAATGATTATGTCCTAAGTTATGTAATGAATTAAGCTCCAAATAAAAACATTACACTATAAGTAAGATGTACAAAATAAAAATCCTATAAACCTAACTAAGCTAGTCGACCCATATTATGTGTTACACATTATAATTTTCGGCCCAAATATGAAGGGATAATCATACATTGATTTTGATTGATCACAAGCCCATAATAACATTCATTCATTCCTTATTTGTCCCAATCAACAAAAACGGTTTCCCCTCAAAAGATTATAACCGAACCTTTTGCAAACCCTAGACTCCTCCATCTAAAAATTTTCGGCTGCCTTTCCTTGCTACTGCTGTTCGATCCAAACAAAACCACAAAGGAGGCTTTTGGTGATCTTGATCTTGTGTTCTTGTCCTAATTCGTATAACACATAAGGTAATCAATACATATCCTATTTAATCTATTCGAATTTTGGTGGAAAAAATCCTAATCGATCCATAAAATCTTCTTGTTCTTTTATTTCTATTCGATCATCACAAGAGGAAGGAAGGAGGAAGTTTTGGTGATTGATCTTGTGGTGTTCTTGTTCGTTGATCACGCTACGAGGGTAAACGTATCATCTTTGTTCAATAACCATTTTCTTATTTTATTCTTGAAGTTCTTGTCAAGTTAAAAATCACATATGATGATAAAAAGAATCACATAAAATGATAACATGTTTACATGAAATAATGAATATGAGAACCCTAATATTAATTGATCTATTGTTGTGATTATAATTCAAATTAATATGAACATGTTAAAACCTTGTAAGGGTCGACCTAATGTGTTTTTATATCATATATGAAGGCCTTGTGTCAATGGATGAGTTTTGAATTAGTTACACATAAAAGAATGAAACCAGTTTCTGACCAGCAAATTTAGGCCGACTTTAATCGATTGGATCTTGATGATAACAAAGTGTATTTGGGTGTTTCTGGAGTCTAAAAATAAGTTTAAGAAAAGAGCTTTCTGGAAAAGTAAGTCTTGTAATTTTTAGAGGTCGGGAAGGAAACTTTTTGAATTTTGGAAGTTCAAGTGTAAAACTGAATTTGTATGTCTGGAAAAACAGTCCGTGTTTTTGATTTTTCATTTGCAAACCGTGTCGAATTAGTAGATTCCCTTTTAACTAATTAATATCTCATATGTCTAGTAATTACTGTAAGTTTTGTAGATTTTTATAAATTTTCTAGATGGGGAAAAGAAATACAAACTTTTCGGGTGTTTCATCAGATCTGATTCGGGAACATGTGTGGAAATTGATTTTTATTCGTACTTATATTACTCAATAAAATCTGGAAAAATTATGTAAAATACCTAAGACATATAGGTACACCTGGGTAAAATTATAGAATTTTATGAGCTCTTTTACGATGTGTAAAAATTAGCTAAAGTCGGGTCTGATTTCAATGGTTATGCTGAAATTAAGTAATTAATTGTTTTAAACACTTATAAGCTCATTTTCTTAACTTTTGGGACTTCAATAAGCTACTTATTATTTTAAGAGTATTTAACTTATGTTTTGACTAATTTTCATATTAACCCCTTAACTTTGGCATAATTACAATAGTAACCCTAATCTTACCATAATGACACTGTAATCCCTAAACTTGTTGTATTTGCATAATAAACCCTAAAACTTATGAAAACTACACTATGAACCCTAAACTTATATAAATGGCATTATGAACCTTAAGTTACTATTTTTGAAAAGTTACTGAATATGGAAACCTACTAAATATGGAAAGTTACTGAATAAGGAAAGTTACTAAAAATGGAAAGCCGACTAAAATGAGAAATTCGATTTAAGATAAGTTATTAATAAGACGATCATAAATTCGTGTAGATTCGCTGAAGATGGAGTTTGCTTCTGGTCTTTATGTTTCTAGTTGTGTTGTCACTTGCGGTCTAAGGTACAGATATTCTAACCTTTTTCAGTAAGGGTGCTTTCGTTCTCATGACTTTCTTGATCTTGATTCATTAGGATTCCCAAAGCCATTGCTATGTTCCCTTATACTTTGATTCGTTCTTCATGATTCGTTTGACGTTCGTTCATTATGATTCTTGGGATATAATACTTGCTAGAATTCGTTCGTTACCCTGTGATATTAGTATTCGAATCACTTTACACTTAGAAGGTTCATTTGATTTTGGTGACTAGATGGGAAAACCTTTCTTAATTATATCAAGGAAATGTTTTGAGAAAAACTATTTTTAAAATGATGTTTACGAACGATGCGATACCACTTTTATATGGAATTTTGCTATCTTTTATGAAAACTAATTTTAAAGACTACTTTTATGAAAACCGTTTTTAAAGATCATTTTTATGAAAAGCATTTTATTAAGATTTCATTAAATAAACCATTTGATTATGAAAAGCACTTGACATTTGACCCTGATATGATTCCCTTATTGACTCATGACTTTCTTTGTATGATTGTCATTCTTATTGATCCATTCTGACATTTATTTAAATGTCTCTGCTATGTTATATTTTTGCTTTGCCATGCTTATTGGAGTTACTATCTTGTTTCTCTTGCCATGCTAGATTATGATTATGTATGCTATGATAGATCCGTGCCTGAGCGTAACTAGTTGTGGAGGTACCACGACCATGTCTAGGATGACACCCTAGGCATGACACTCCCGTAGAGGTGTGATAGATCTACGGCGTTCCCCCTTATGTATATGTATTATATCGCGATTCACTATTGGCCAACCTTATGTGTGCTTAGTCTAGTACTGACATACATACTTATGTTAGGGAGCGTATGGATGCATCCTAGGTTATATGTTTTATGTGATTATGGTGACCAGGTGGTGTGTGCCTTGCACTCCTTCTCACATTTTTATTTTATTTACTTAGAGGTCTCCCCTCTTCGTATACTTGTTATGCTTTAGTATGATTTGACGATTTATGTATGGAGTTCTTGTGGCACATCCTTATATGAACCTTTTCATTATTTCATTCTTTCTCTCGATTAATTTATTATTCAGTTCTCATGCATTCCTTATTTTTAGTTCTCTTTAAATTCGTATGACTTTCATAATTATACTTTCGTTTTGTATTCTTATTCCTTCGTTGCTTATGCTTATTTACCGTCCTGTTATGTGATATATATCTGTTCACTGGGCTTTTTAAGCTGAGCCGCATTTCTTTCAATGCGGCAGGTTTTAGATGGAAGCTGGGTTATGAGTGGAGAGCACTTGGGACTTAGAGGACATTTACTTTCATAGCTATCCTGGATTAGAGATGACTAGAAGTAATTATGATTGTAGACTTAGAATTTATTATTGTTCCCTTTGTTACCTTGTATTTCAGATTTTCCTTTGTAACCTTTGAAATTCATTTTGTATTATTTAGTCATATGCTTGTGTTTGCTTTGATATGTCACCATAACGTAATACTTCTACCCTTATCGGGTTGGGGTGTTACAGAAAGAACCGCTCACATAGCTCAAAGGACAAACATTTTGGTGCACGAGCTCCAAAATGAAATGAGGTTCATTTTGAACCACATTCTTGAGCGTCAAAATGCCATCTCTCATCCTCCTTAATAGGAGAATTTTAGTCTCATTATATAGGACCTTTTAGATGTTGTTGTGGGATTTTTTATTTTTTAGGATGTATTTTTCATTTTCATGTACTATCATATTATGTTTGTGACTTTTGTCACATAATTTTCAATGAATGAATGTGATGTTTTTATGCTTATGAGTGATCAACATAAAGCATATTATCATTAGTTAGGTAACTAACATCATTATATAGCTATTTGGAATCTACATTCTAGTTTGATCACTTGTACTTTAGGTACAAAATTTTGATCAGACACTACATTTTGACTTTTTAAAGTCAACTAGATTATCATTCTTATTTGAATGACCATATCATATGCATTATGCTTCTCCATTGAGGCTATTCACAACTAACATTTCTTTTGTAGCATCTCATACCCTTCTAATGTATACGTTGGGACTCTTGTAATGGGGAGTATACATCGAGGGGGAGCATTTCATTTTTCTAACCATTTGTTTTGTAGGATCATGCATCATTACCTTGTTACTCCATTTAGGGGGAGTATCAAACAAGGGGGAGCTCTTAAAGTTCTCAAAATCGCATTCCGCTACGCAACTCTTCTTTTTGTTTCGACAAAAAGAGGAAGAAAGGATTAAGTTTGCATAACTGTGAATCATCACAGTACATACACTTTTGAATAAAAAGAGTTTTTAAACACAAATAAAACAAACTTAATCTATATTTTAAAGAACTCATGCTATATTTATTCCTTTATGTTTTGTCATCAACAAAAAGGGGGAGATTGTTAATACAAATATTGTCCTAAAAACGTTATTTATATTTTACGATCTTTACTTAGTTTTGTTAATGACAATTACAAAGTATATCCTTTAGCAAATTATAAATGCTAGCTAAAGTCTCTTTAAAACACATTTTACATTTCACAAGTTTACTTAGAATTACATTTTACACATCTACTAGTTTATTTCCTTAAAAGGAAAACTTTATTTTTAAAATGATACAATGACATCATGGCATGCATCATACATAATATCTTGGCAAGATCTTCAAGCAAGATAGTTGACTTTGGAAGATTTTGATATGACATGACAAAGGTGTGGAGGATACAGCTGGATTTGGAAAGATTTCCAAAAACTCTTAGCTGTCATTTTGCTGTCAAGTTGGCGGAACCAATCGATATAAAGGACGGATCCCTTTTATGGGATCCGCCGGCTGTTCACCAGCTTGCCTATAAATAGCAAGCTGATCATTTGGACACACCATCACTCATATAGCTTAACATTCATACTTATTCATTTACATATCATCTAACATTTATCATTCATTCATTTCATTGATCTTTCCTTTTGTAGCAAAGGAGATTAAGCATCAAGGTTCAACACAGACGTGTAAAACCTTTAGCATAAGTTACTGTGTGATATAGTTGTAGTTCACACATCATTATTTGTATCATTTATCTCAGTGAGTGTGGTTAGTGTTTTAGTCCTTAAAACAAATAGAGTGTAGGGAGTGGTTGTACCCTTGTGAAAGAACCAAACGGGTGTGGTTGTACCCTTGTAAAGAACTCGACATCTAGCTTAGTGTCGGTAATTGTATAGGCGACGTTAGGTTGGTTCTACCTTGAAATAGAACCCGGTGTTTAGCTTAGTACCAGAAAAGGAAGTAAGCGACGTGTAAAGGTTTTCTCCACCTAGAAGAGAGTTTGTTTCTTAGTGAAGGATAAATCTCGAGTTAGAGGCTCGAGGAGTAAAGTTGGGCAAGGAAGAGAGTCCTTGTAGCCGAACCACTATAAACATCCGTGTTGTGTGGTTTGATCTTTCCTCTCTTTACTTTTCATTTATATATTGTGTGAATATTTGTTTGTGCTTATTTCCTTTGAAATAACATAGAGTAACAAAGTGAATTAATTTTAAAATGGTAAAACTATTCAACCCCCCTTCTAGTTTTCCACAGATTTATCATTCGAATATCAGAGTTTACAAAAATAGGTCCAAGTAGTTTTACAGTTTGTTAATTAAGTTTCGAATGATAATTAGATTTTAGCCTTCTATCAGTATCCATGCCCCTCCGTGCCATCCTCGTTCATTATTTTTTTTGGGTAAAAGGCCTTACGCCTGGCAAAATTCATTACACCAAAAAACGTTGAAGTACAAAGGATGAGGGTGAATCCCCCATCTCTTGCCCGATCAGGGCGACAAAAATGCACATACATGTGCAACTTACCTAACCACTATATAAGAGTGACAACAGGCCACTCTTATAACTTACAAAAAACTTAAAACAAAGAGAACAACCAAAAGTGATTAACATACATAGAACAATACATTACTACTCATGTATAGCACATGAGTCTTCAAATCATTTTGGCGCTCCACTTCGACTTCCATAACTTACATCAATGCAGCATTATCCATGGTAGTACACGAACAGCACCAATCCACACCATAAAGCTACATCAAACTCCCCTTGGTCCAAAGTCGATCCATTGCAGAATGCATATGCCAAATGGATCAAAAGACCAAACTTATAAACTATGGCACAATTCTTTACATGATTTATTATCACTCGCAAAAGTGAATAGGAATGAACACGCGACAAGAAGAAACCATAGACTTCCAATAGGGATTAAACAATCCCTATCTTACAAATAGGATTAAAAAATCCTAACTTCCAGGCTGATAAAAGGATCTCCAACCAGATAATTCGACCAGGAAAACGACCAGGACCAATAATATATGAAGTACCAGCAGAAATCCTAGCACCAGTAGCCACCAGCAATGAATCATGTATAGCATCCCAATCCCAGATTCCGATCACAAACTAAATAATATGCAGATGAATACAAGTCTGTGATGGTTAAGGTTTTGAACAAGATCCCTAACAACTTGACTTACATCTCTCTCCAAAACCCACGTACAAAAACTGACCTCGATTAGAACATGCAGGCACCGAAAAAACCCTAAGAGGGTTAACTTGCAGCAGTCGAATAAACCAAACCCTAAAAGGGTTATTAATCGTTAAGCTTCCCAAATCACCAGTAAATACATGCAACAAACCAACCCACGATTAAAATCAAAAGTTAGTTATATTAACATCCTCGTTCATTATGGACCTGAGATAAACATGTTATAAGTGTCAACACAAAGGTTGGTGAGTTCATAGAGTTTATAAGTAAAACACTAAAATTGGATCATAAGTAAAGCGCATGAATAGTTTCTCGAACATAATTTCGTATCACCAGTTAGAAAATAATATTTTGATTGCACTAAATTCAAGACACCAAAAAGGTTTTCTAACTATGTGTAGGTGGTTACGCTCCCAAGTACTGTCGGTATCAAAGTACCCCAGCATGGTAGGTATCAAAGTACCCAAGTATAGTAGGTGGTTACGAACCTAAGTAGTGTAGGTATTAAAGTACCCAAGTATCGTAGGTATCGAAGTACCCAAGTATAGTAGGTGGTTATGCAACCAAGTAGTATAGGTATTAAAGTAGCCAAGTATCGTCGGTATCAAAGTACCCAAGTATAGTAGGTGGTTACGCACCCAAGTAGTGTAGGTATCAAAGTGCCCATGTATCGTAGGTATCGAAGTACCCAAGTATACTAGGTGGTTATGCACCCAAGTAGTGTAGCTACCGGTTCTTAACTTAGGCAATCTGTAAACAGTTTAAATTTATGCACTGATGTCCATGAATAAAGATCAAGTAGGTAACGAGTGAATTGTATTGTACTCGAATAATCAAACAAATATTTAGATAAAGCAGGAAATATTTTGAGTAATCAATCATGTAAAGCGAGTAATGAGTTTAAGTAAAATGTTGGGAACACATTTCATATTATCAAGTATCGGTCACAGTTTATGTAATAGGTTGCTTATTTATTTAGGCCTTTATGTTTATTATTAAGGTTCGGCCTATGAAGAAGGCCCATGGGCCGTAGCCTTTTATTTATTTATACTATTAGGGCAACGCCCCAACACTTATGTAAAACTATAAATACCCCCTCCCTTGATGGGAGAGGGTGTTGTTTCATGTTCTAATACATTTCATTATTCTTATGCATGTTCCTTCCACTCTTTCTCTCTCTAACTTTCTCTTTCTAAAATTTGTAGCTTGTGTGATAAGATTTGTGACCTAACAAGTGGTATCAATCACCAAGGCGTAGATTAGATTGTTTTAGATTAGATTTGGTAGAAAATTTGAAGATTTTATGCTATTGTCCTTCGAGTTAGAAGGTTTTCTCCAAGTAAGAGTTGAATTTCTTTGAGTTAGAAGAGTTCCTTCAACTTAGTTCTTCGAGTAAGCTTCAGTTCTTCAAGTAAGTAAGTTGAAGATCTTCGAGTTAGAAGTAATTCTTCAACTTACCTTTCTTGTAAGCTTTAATTCTTCGAGTTAGAAGATCTCTTCGAGAACATTCTTCGAGAAACATTTTCGAGTTAGAAGAATTCTTCGAGCAACACTCTTCGAGTTAGAAGATTACTCTTAAGTTCTGTTTATACTTTTCGAGTTAGGAAATCAGGACTTCTTCATTTATAATCCTTCTACTAAGGGATTATATACTTGGTGAAATCTTAATCTTCGAGCAAGGATTCTTCGATCAAGGTTTTATCGAGCAAGCAAGTTCTTCGAGTAACAAAGTTTTGTTTATACTTTCCGAGTTAGGAAATCAGAACTTATAAGGATTTAATTTCATCAAGTAAGGGAACATATACTTCTTCACATTTTAGTCTTCGAGTAAGGAATTAACTTATTCAAGTAACTATTCTTCAAGTAAGAGGCTACGAGTAAGAACTGATTTCTTCGAGTAACAGAATTCTTCTAGTAAGTACTTAATTCTTCAACTAAGGATTTTTCTTCATATCTTCTACTTAGAGATCTAAACTAAAACAACAACCTTCTTTATCCTAAAAGATCCATCATCCTCAAGTTACTTCTACATAATGTCTCAACCACCAAACTACAACTACTTCTACAATCATCTATAGCCGCAATATCCTCAACAACAACACTTTATGCAACAACATCAATTTTTGCCTCAACAACAACCATATCAACAACAACCAATGCAGTCCTTCCCACTTCCAGCAAAACAACCACACTAGTTTGATCAGATGTGTGAAGCCATAAGTAGTCAACAATCAAGATACGAGGCTGGATCATTAGACACACCCCCTCTGCTCAGTCCGAGTAACTACGTTCAATGGGCAAGTCGATTCTTACGGTTCATCGAAATCAAGAAACCGCATGGCAAATACATGAAAAAGGCTATCATTGAAGGACCATTCCAAGTGCCAACTACAATGGTTCTTGGAGATCCAAATGATATTCCTCCAAGAGAAGCAACTGTGACCCCTATTCCTGATGCTCAGCTTACAGTAGAACAAATACTTCATCGAGAAGCCAATGAACTTGCAATGTCTTACATTCTTCAGGGAATTCCTAATCCAATCTTCAAAAGTATTGATGCTCAGAAGACTGCCAAGGACATGTGGGAACACGTTCATCTTCTAATGGAAGGCACTGAATTGAACCAAGAAGATATGGAATCAAAACTCTATCTCGATTACACAATGTTCATGATTGAAGCAGGAGAATCACTAGAGTCTTATTACCATCGGTTCACCAACATCATAAAGAACTTGGATAGACACAACATTATTCTACCCAGGATTGAAGTAAACACAGAGTTCCTCAGTTGTCTTGGTCCAGACTGGTAGAAATATGTCACCTTTGTTCGGCAAGTTAAAAATCTGCACAACACATCTTATGGGTTGTTGTATGATTATTTGAAACATTGTCAGTCAGAAGTTGATAAAGATCGAGCTTTACGTGGTAGTTATTCACCGTCAACGACTCCAAAACTCATTGGCACTAATAGCTCAATCTCATTTTGCTCCACCTCCACAGTCAAACCAGGCTTTTGTCCAACAACAACATCACTTTGCTTATCCTCAACAAACCTCATCGAATCAACTCATTCCATATGAATCAACACCGCAATCAACTGAAAATCAACTTGTTCCTTATGAAAACACGGATACCATGCTTTACTCCAATGCCAACAGTGATGAAAATGATGCATTCAATTCATTGAATGAAGGATTTGCATTAATTGCTCATGCTTTCAGCAAGTTCTCCAACAAATCTAATAATCGTCTTCGTAGTTCATCCAATACTCCAAATCAAGTTGTTGTCCATGATCGAAGAGTTGAGATTCAGAATCGAGCTTGTGGAAGAAATGGATCGGAAGGCAACATGGGAAACTCAGGAACTGGGCAAAGGTTTAATGTAGCAGGTGGCAGTCTGAAAAATGCTAGTACTCCACAGAGAAGGGTTGAGATTGTTGAAACCGGGAATCAAGGGACTGGAAATACAATGATTCGATGTTACAACTGCAATGCAAAAGGTCATTTGTCTAATGCATGTCCCAAACCAAGAACAAGAGGCAGTGAGTATCACAAGCAAGCACTATTTCTTGCTCTTAAGGATGAATCTGGGGGCACTCTTACTGAAAAAGAGAACAACTTCATGGCAAGTGCATATTCTGATGATGATATGGAAGACTTGGAAGCAAATGCAGCGGTGATGTTGATGGCCAACATGCAGGAATTGCACATGAGTGAAACAGGCCCAGTATATGATACTGACAGTCCGTCTCAGGTACCTGATTCAACATGTCTAATACATGAAATTGTATCACCATCGGCATCTGCATCAGCCGGGGAGCAAGTTGTTCAAAATGCTTCATTATTATCTCCTCAAGAAGATGAACAAATGAACACAGTGGTTACGTTTGATGATGATCAAATTAACACAGTTGTAACATTTGATGATCCAATTGATGATGATTGTTGATACAAAAGTTGGGCGTTCCTTGTTAAGACTCCTATTCTCGTACTAATTAGATCTTAATGCTTGATGGAACCTGCGCACTAAGAAAAAGAGCAAACAACGTTAGGCTTATCGAGGGATTGTCTCCCCCAATTATCCTCCGGCGTGAGAGTAAGTAATCGAAGTTTAGGGTTTAGTGAAGAGTGAGGGTTTAATAAGATCGTACCTTTACCGAGGGCCTGGGTGCCCTTTATATACACATGAAACCCTAGTAGGTTTCGTGTTCCCTACTCCTCGGCGTATTCGCCGATATCGGATATATGGTATATATCCCCTTTATTTAGGAGATACTCCATATCCAATCCGAAAATAACTTTGGGCTTGGGCCTTGTAGGCCCAAACCGTATAACTGGTAGTCCAGTTATCGCCGTGGCGGCCCATACGTGGTTGGCTTAAGTATTAGTATTGCTTACTAATCGGGTCCGTGACCCGGGTGTAGACTATACGTCATCAATGATAACAATGCTCAATTAGAAAAAAATGATCTGTTGCTTGGTCCAGATCCAGAACTCATGACCTTGCTATTGACCACCCAAACTTAGTTGGACTCACAAAAATCCTAGATTGATAAATGAAATGAGATCAATAGAAACTTAAAAGCAAAAGTTGCATTATTGACTAAGGATCTTGAGTGCTATAAAATACAACTTACAAATTATGAAACAAATGAAAAACGCAAAAAAAGTTTTGAAGTTGCATTCCAAAAATCTTATGTTAAAGAACAAGAGTTAGAACATCAGATACAAGAATTAACTGTTTCCAAAAATAACTTGATTTCTCAAATGGAACAAGAAAAATTAGATTCCAAACAACAGGTTGAACACCTAAATTCTAAACTTTCAAAAACAAAAACAGATTTGTCAACTTGTCAAACTAGTTTTTCTGAACATAAACAAGTATCAAGGAAACGGATTGATTCTTATCTTGAGGAAATCGTAGAGTTGGAATGTAAATTAAAAGAGTTTCAAAAGGTTGTTTATAAAACTGGTGAGTCGGTAACAACAATTCAGAAGTTTACTCTAAATCAAAATCCCCAAGGATATGGCTTTGCTATTGGGGATGACAACCCATGTTTTCTACACAAAGCACTCAAGGAAAATTTGAAGTTGTATAGTGCAGAACATCTTTTAGATGACTCTATTATGTGTGTTGTTGTACATAATTGTGAGGAAGAACAGGAACAGGAAGAAGAGAGTCGATCTAAAATGAGCAATGTTAAGTTTAATAAACCATTTGATTATTCAAGAATACCTCATATTACTGACACCTTCATTCCTCAACAAGATAAAACAGAACAATCATGGTTTGTAATGCAAATTAATGAATCTTCTTCTGAGGTTGGTCCTGTTAAACCAGTGGCACAAGTAAATGGTCCTTTACCAAATTCGGGTGTAATTGCACCATTACCAAAAAGATGTCTTGTACTTAGATATTTTGATACATTTATGGAAGTCATAAAATTTTTGGAACAAGAAATTGAACGTAATTCTGAGATAACTGTTTCCACTTTTCTTTCTCCTCACGAAAAAGAAAGGCGAGAAATTTTTCAAATTTTTTTTTACCATATGTTCAACATTTGCGTCTTTGTGCTACACACTGGGAAAAGGAACTTCAAACATAAGTAACATCCATGATGAACACTTTCAATGCAACTGAAAATGCGATCTCAAAACAAAAATGTCAAAACAAAGTTTTACAAAAAGAAGCGGATCGACTCTTGGAAGATGTTCTATGTTCTAATATTATCTCTGTGTTTATGAATTCCATTTATGTGCCTTGTAATGCTATGCTTGTTGATGATCATACTGCTGATACTGAAATGTTGAGACTTGAAATTGTGAATTTAAAAAGAGAAAATGAGAGAATCAGCAAAATCAACAATGATGTGCAAAACAAACTTTCAAAAGAGATTTTTCAACTCAATCTAAATCAGCAATGGTGTCAAACTTAGAGTCTGGCTTTTGAATTAAAGTTGCAAAGTCAAAAAGAAATAATGTCCTTTCAAAACAGTCATGCTTCCAAAGTTAAGAATCTTGAAAGGGAAAATGCTATTTTAAAAGGTCAAATTTTCGAATATGAAAAGGACATTGATGAAGTTTGTCAAAATCAGAATGACACTGTTCTCTTAAATCGAGAATTGGATTTAAAAATTCAACAAAAGAATCACATCTTCATTGACCTCAAAGAGAAAATTAAATTACTTGAAAAATGGAAGTTTGTTCACACAAATGTGATTGCACTAGGAATGTATAATGTGGATAAAACACCTAGGCAAGCATCCCCTCAGATTACTAATTTAAATGCATCGAATTCTACAGGAATAGTCACCCCTCCTAGAGTTAGCAGATCCAAACCTAAAAGCAAGAAAAAGAAGACTAGTATCTGGCAACCTAAGAGCGAAACACTAAAAGACAAAGAATTAGAAGAATACCTTAGGAGTTTGAATAAAAAGCATGTTGCGTCTGATGTAGAATCAAACTTAAAAACTTATAATTCTAATCTTGATGTAACGAATGCTAAAACGTTGAATGTTTTGAATGTTGATGCTTCTTGTGTGTTTTGTCGAAAAAGCATGTTATCTGGTGATCATAAAAAGTGTGTTGCAAAGTCTCTTTTGTTTTGTAATAAGAAACATACATATGGCATTTCCTCTAGGCCTACTACTACCTCTAAGTGTATCTTAGGAAAACCGCCAAGTGTAGTTTCTAAGAATTCCGTGGACAAAACCATAGTTGAAATCAAAACTCCTAAGACAATCCAATCACCTAGTGCATTCACTAAGAAGAAAGCTGAAACTAGTTGGACATGGCAATGTTGGTTACAACAGAAACCTAGTTTTACTTGGCTACCCAAAGTGCTTAATAACTGTGCTACTAACCCAACGGGTTCCACCGTTACCATCTCTCCATTTGCGTTGTCTTCATGTGATGCAGGTGATTCAAATTGTTCTATGGATTGTTGATAGCGGCTGTTCCCGACATATGATATGCAACCTCAAACTTTTAGTAAATTTTGTTGCAAAGTTCATCGGCACTGTCAAATTCGGGAATGATCATTTTGCTGCTATAATGGGCTATGGAGACTATGTCAATGGCAACATCGAGATTAGCCGTGTATATTATGTCGAGGGCCTTGGTCACAACCTTTTCTCAGTAGGGCAATTTTGTGATGGGGATTTGGAAATTGCATTTAGGGTGAAAACTTGCTTTGTGCGTGATTTACAAGGAAACGATCTCATGACGGGTAAACGCGAAACTAGTCTTTACACCATTTCTATGTCTGACATGACCGCTTCTTCTCTCATATGTTTACTCTCCAAAGCACATTCAACAAAATCTTGGTTATGGCACAAATGACTGTCTCATCTGAATATCAAGACCATGACAGAACTTGCTCGTCATAAACTAGTCGATGGTCTTCCAAGGTTTCGGTATGCAAAAGATCACCTATGGCCAGCATGTGAACAAGGAAAAAGTACTCATGCTCATTTCCCTTCTAAAACCGAAAATAGTACTGCTCATGTTCTTCAACTTCTTCATATGGATCTATGTGACCCAATGCGTGTTCAAACAATCAACGGTAAACGCTACATATTGGTAATTGTCGATGATTTTTCCAGATGGACTTGGGTCTAATTTCTATGAACCAAAGATCAAGCTCCTTTGATGATCATCACCTTTCTCACTAAAATTCAAGAATCAAACTCTTCGTGAGTATTTTTTGAAAGTGGGAATTGAACATCAAATATCTATTGCCAGAAGTCCAGAACAGAATGGGGTTGTCGAAAGACGCAACAGGACGTTAGTGGAAGCTGCAAGAACAATGTTTATCAATGCTCAATTACCTGATTACCTATGGGCGGAAGCTGTTTCAACCGTATGTTACACTCAAAACCGTTGTATGATCACCAAACGGCATCACAAAACTCCATATGAGCTTGTTCACAACTGTAAACCGAACATAAATTACTTTTATGTATTTGATGCCCTTTGTTACCCAAATAATGATTGTGATGATTTTGGAAAACTTAAAGCCAAAGCTGACATTGGTATCTTTGTTGGCTATTGTGAGAACTCTAAAGGTTTTCGAATCTGGAACTGTCACACTAGAGAAATTCAAGAGACAATACATGCTAATTTCGATAAGCTTACAAAAATGGTTTCTGAGCAAAACAGCTTAGGACCCGCAACTAACCGTATTAATATCCCAGATCCATCAGCTGCACAACTCTCCCTAAACCGTTAGGAATTAGAAACCTTGTTTGCTCCACTGTTCGATGACTCTTTCGCAAATTGTGCGCCAGATGTATCTACAAGTTTCCCTGCACAACCTGATTATAATCCAGTACCTGATACACCTGCTACTACAATAACTATAGTTGCTGCAAATGCACATCCAACTGAATCTCCATCAACAGAAGAACAAACCGCTTCCAACACTGTAAATGCAGCTGAAGATCTACAACCATAAAAAGTACCCGCACCTGCAAATTATGACAAAAATGTATTCTTTAATCCCTTTGCTCCGGCTCCAACCGTTCCTGATATTGCAGAGTCGTCTACAAGCAACTTGGATTCGTCTAATATGCACAATACTTTTCAACATTACCCTTCAACCCACAAATTGACAAAAGATGATCCTCTAGTAAATGTGATTGGTAATCCAAATAATCCAGTCATGACATGAAAAAGACTTCACACGGATGGTGACACATGCATTTATGCACTTACCGTTTGTCAAACAGAACCAAAGAACATTAAAGAAGCCATGACTTATGACAATTGGATTGTATCAATGCAAGAAGAACTCGATCAATTCAAACGTTTTGAAGTCTGGGAATTGGTAAAAAGACCCGATGGAGTCTATGTTGTCGGACTTAAATGTATTTGGAAAAACAAACTTGATGCTGATGGAACAGTTATTTGTAACAAATCTCGTCTGGTTGCCAAATGTTTCAGCCAAGAAGAAGGCATTGAATTTTGTGAATCCTTTGCACCAATGGCTAGACTTGAAGCTGTTCGCATGTTTCTGGCATATGCTGCCCACAAGAACATCATCGTTTATCAAATGGACGTGAAGACTGCATTCCTGAATGGGTAACTCCGTGAAGAAGTGTATGTCACACAACCAGAGGGCTTCATCGATCCAGATCATCCTAATCATGTGTACAGACTTAAGAAAGCCCTCTATGGCCTTAAACAAGCCCTGAGGGCATGGTACGATAAACTGTCTGCATTCTTACTTGCTAATCAATTTACCAAAGGATCTGTTGATCCTACACTGTTTATTCAAAAACATGGGGACGACATCTTAATTGATCAAATTTATGTTGATGACATCATTTTTGGTTCAACACATAAAAAGTACTCAAATGGTTTTATAAAATTAATGAAACAAAATTTTGAGATGTCTATGATGGGTGAACTTACGTTCTTCTTAGGACTTCAAGTTCATCAATCCCCCCCTGGTATTTTTCTTAATCAGTCCAAATATGCTCTTGAGATTTTAAAGAAACATGGCATGACAAGTTGTGACACTTATATTACTCCTATGTCTGCATCATCTCCAAAGCTGGATGCTGATTGGGTTACTCATGTATCTAACAGCTAGCCGACCAGATATTGTATTTGCTGTATAACTGTGCTCCCGTTATCAGTCTCAACCAACTGAAAGACACCTCTCTGAGGTTAAAAGAATCCTTCGATACATAAAGGGAACCATCCATTTGGGGATCTGGTATCCGAAGGATTCTGGTTTTGAACTAATTGCTTTTTGAGATGCTGATCATGCAGGATGTTTAGATACACGTCAGGAGGAGTGCAGTTTCTAGGAGACAAACTTGTATCTTGGCAATCAAAGAAGCAGGATTGTACCTCATTGTCGTCTACAGAATCCGAATATGTAGCCATGTCAGCATGCTATGCTCAAGTCATTTGGATGCGATCACAGCTGATGTACTACGGTTACATTTTCAACAAGATTCCCACGTACAGCGACTCCAAGAGTGCCATTGCCATCTCATGCAACACGGTTCAACATTCGAAGTCCAAACATATCGCACTTCGATACCATTTCATCAAAGATCATGTGGAATAGGGTACTATTGAATTATATTTTGTGGTTACTGAATACCAATTGGCAGATTTATTCACCAAAGCCTTGCCCCATGCAAGATTTGTGGAATTAGTTCGCCAAATTGCTATGTGGTGTTTGACTCCAGAGGATTTAAACAACTTTATTAAACACAATTAAGAAAGTCAAACACCAAAACTATCTTTGTAACATATTTTATCAAAAACACAAAAAGATTTTTCATTTTTTATTATTAAAAAAAAACCATCTCTTTTTCAAGTGTGCAAAAGTAAAAACAAATCAAAATATGTTCTAGTTATTCACTTTTAATCAATTTTGAACACGAACATATTTTGAGGGGGAGAATTTTTTCTAACTTTTGCACACTCTTATCTAAATCTTCATCATTTACAAAAATCTTCATCATGCAACATTTCCGTGATCTCTTGAACTAAAAGTTTGACAAAATTTAAAAGAATTTGTTAGTTTAAGGTGGAGAAATGTAAAAGTTTACAAACAATTGGACCAAGGTTAAAACAACAACAAACCTAAATGGCTGTTGTTGTCGACTGTCAAAAGATTACCACATTAGGACTGTGTTTGAATTGGAAAATGGGTTAAGGGACTAAAAGTGACAAAATTCCAAACTAAACTCTATATAAGCCCTCAACTCAGAATTTAAAAAACACACAAACATAAAACCGTAACATCTTACCGCCATTTTTTCCACATTCATTCAAGATTTTTGATTTTCGATAAACTCACGATTGTAAGTGTTATAATCACTCAGTTATGCATGTATATCACTCGCATGGATTCTTGAACCATTTCTGTGGCTTAATTGTTCATACGAGGAATTAGGGTTTAAGGTTTTGATTTGGGCTTTTCTTGTGTGTTAGCTCGTGGTCTAATAAAATTAGTTCTATAGCTTAACATTATGTCTAGGATTGCTCTGAAAATGCTTAATTCTGTTCATTAAGATCAGTGAATGCAACTTGAATTTTTTAGGGTTTATGTAGTCGATAAGATTGCTGTTACTAAATGGTGAAGTGTATATGTGTTTTGAGTAGTTGATTGTTCTTGTATATGTCCCTAAACAATGCGCTATAAGTCTTATAGCTTAAATCTAAGACATTGTCTTAGTCGAAGAATTTCATGAGGCATATTATTCTGTGGTGACAAATGTGCATGTTTGTTTGGATTTATGGGTGCTAGGATTTGTTTAGAATATGTTTAGGAAGATGTTTGATGATTGCTTGATGTCTGAAACAGTCTAATATAGAATTTAGGAAAGTTTGAATGTCTTCGAGTAAGTAAGCATTTCTTCAACTAAGGATTAAGTTCTTCGACTAAGAAGAAATATGTTGCTTACTTAGAAATTTTTTTGTGAAATTCTTCGAGTAACTGATCATTTTGTTCTACTTAGAAAAGTTTGATAAAAATTCTTCGAGTAAGCAAAATATTTCTTCAACTAAGAAAACTTTACTTTACATTCTTCGAGTAAGCAAGAATTCTTCGAGTAAGGAATTTTTCCTTACATCCTTCGAGTAAGGAAAAATTTCTTCAACTAAGATATTTTTCTTTAACTCTTCGAGTAAGGAAACATCCTTTTACTTAAGAGTTTTTTATTGAATTCTTCGAGTAAGCAATTTTAATCAGAATCTTCGAGTAAGTGTGAAATTTCTTCAAGTAAGGATTGTGTCCAATTTCTCCGAGTTAGGAGGGTTTCATAATTTCCAAGTAAGGAAAATGGTTATCTCCAAGTAAGGACTGTTATTTTCAAATTTTTCTAAATCCTTCGAGTAAGGATGAATTTCATACTTTCTTCGAGTAACCCACTTTCCTTCGAGTAAGCCAAGTTTTTTAGACTTAGTGAAATTTTTTCTATTTATAGAATTGAGTTAAGTTGAAAAAGTGTGTTTGGTCCAATATGGTTGTTTGCTTACTGTGTTCATATTATTCATGATCATCTTACATGTCTCTCTATATGGTGCATCATATCAGTTAGGCACAGATCATGTAATAAATGACTTACACTAACACAAATATACAATTTCCATTGTGTTTCTTTGTTGGTGTTTGTGCTACACAGGTTCAAAATGTCTCAAACATCCATGGCAAGGAATGAATTGATACCAGAAGGTGATGAAAGAAAGATTGGAGAATCTAACTCCCGAGTAGATTTGGAAAAATTGCCATGCCATCCTTCCTGTCAGATCATGGTGGAAATTCTGAAGAGACACTTTTGCAGACATGTTCTGACAAAGTCTGCTACAGTACCAAAAGTTTACCTGAATCAGTTCTGGCCCACTTTGATGATCAGTCGGGACTCAAAGACCATGACAGTCACCCTGGACAAGAAATAGATCAAGCTCGATGTTCATCTTCTTCGTACCGTTCTTGGGCTTCCTATAATAGTAATTGGCAAACACACAAAGTTTCAAGAAGATCCTACTTTAGAACGTATAGTCAGGTCATTAAAACACCTTGGCTATGATGATTCCTTTGAAGAAATCTCTTCACATTCAAAGGTGGACCGAAGATACATTCCTCAACCATGGTTAACCATTTACACCATCTTGAGGCACTACATCATGGGAAAGGAAACTGGTCACGAGCACCCCAGACTTGAACATCTGCAGTTCTTCTGGGGAGTCATCAATCTTTATCATATGGATTTTTCCAAGCACATCTGGACGGACATGATCTATCAAGCTCGCCAGTTTGGACAAAAGAAGGGCTACAAGATTCCATTCCCACGCTTCACCAAACTTCTCATAGCCCACTTCATGGAAAGAGAACAAGAAATTGATAAACGTCCGAATGAAAAGGCTCACACAATACAAATGGACCATGTTCTTTATAGAGTAAGAATTCATACCACCAACACCACCAAACAAGGTCTTAGAATTCCAGACACATTAATAACAGAGGCAGTGAAGGCAACTAAAGCATATGAAAGGTATGGCGAAGCTGAGAAGACAGGAACATTGGGGATAACCGTGAAAGGTATAGTTGGAACAAGAGGAAGAGGTAGAGGAATTAGAGCCAGAACCACAAGAATGAAGAAGATCTCTCGAGCTACCAAGAGGAAACCAATGCTCAGAGATGAATCTACCGAGGAAAAAGAAGAAGAGGAACCGAGCTTAAGGGATGAAAGAAGAAAAATAATTATGCAGATAAAGAAGGAAATGCATGATGTAGGACTAGGTAGAGGTAATGGAAAATCAATAAAGATTGCACAACTCAAGAGAGCCCAACAAGAAAACAATGTAATGTATCTGGCCGATATTGAGAAACTCGAGAAAAGGAAGAAAGGTGAAGGATTTGCATCGAAGGTTAGTGTTAGGTCATATAATTATCACACAAGATTACTTAATTCTAGAGAGAGAAAATGAGTGGAAGGTTACTTAAGAATAATGAAATGAACATCACATTGACCATGTAAAACCCTAAAATTCCATTCATTTGAAATCCCCATTTTGCCCCTAAATTTTTTTTTTAAAATTTACAAGAGCATATAATTAATTATACAAGAGCATTATACAATTTAACCTAAGTTTAACCATATGTCATTCATACATTATAATTACTATATATTATGAATATAAATACAAATTAACCTAAGTCATACATAATAAAAATATTGTTACAAACTAACAAAAAAAAAAAAAAAAAAAAAAAAAAGAAAAAAAAAACTACCTAGCCCATAATTAGAGGACGCCCCATATAGCCCAAAATATGCATGATTTGTAAAATTAATAGAGATCAAATTAGCCCATAAATTTCTCTCAATCAAGACCAGGAAAATTAATCGCAATTGATCCTTTCCAAATAAAATATACGCTCCTCCTTCTTATCCATAGGTCCGGTCTTTCTTCCTCCCTCCTCTTCTATTGTACGACAAAAACAAAGAAAAAACACCAAGATCCTGCTTGATTTTGCTCTTAAGAACAAAAGGGGTTCGAAGGTTTTACTACGGTGATTCGTAAGTGTTCGATCATTAGGGTTTTAAGGTTCTTGTTATCTTCTTGTTGCATTGTCAACCATAAGGTATCATCATCTTCTCTTGTTTTGTTTTCTTCTTTCAAATCGACACAAAATAGTGCCATAAATCTGATTTTGATCAACACAAAAACCTAACTAGTAACATGTTTAATACATGTAATAATCTATTTATACTACCACTCGATTAACCCCAAAACATGCCACATGAAATCATAGAATTTTAGCATGATAAACTTATGAAATCGACTTGTTATTGTTCTATATAAATCGATCCATATGGTTGTGCTTCGACCCATAAGTATTTCGAACCATAGATGTAACTATTTAACTCTTATTAGACCCATTAAGTTCACATTTAATAAGCGTGTAAAACCTAGAAACCCTAACACATTGAAAATGTAAGAATTAGGGCTTTTGTGATTTTTGGTATTGTTATTTTATGTGTTCGTGTATAGGATATTGTAATTGATATTGAATGAGTTATATGAAATGTTTATATATATGTTTTTGATGAGTAATTTCTGGAAATAAAAGTATATTGATCACGTGGTTGTTTGGGTTAAAAAGGGATAGACGAATTAGGGCTCATTTGTGAATTAATTAAAATAGTTCTTGAATATTTAGATTACATGATCTAAAATTGGTGTTTGATTCCTTAGATTTGATTGAATAAGTATGTTAATATTATATCTAAATGAGTTGTGGGTGAATGTTGTAAGCTTGTATGCATAATTGATAATTAAAATGGTGCTAAATATGGCCTAAAATGGATTTGTGAGATTGACAGATTTGATAGCTGATTGTGTGTGCTTAATAAAGTGAGCTTCTTAAACTTAATACTGAAATTTTTGCATGTAAACCTAGTTTAGAGTCTTGGTAAAGTGTTCCAATTGGTTTGAACAAATATGAGTTTGATTTGGTTGTTTTTCTGAATTTAATGTGATAATATGTTAAACTATGTTAGCAGAATTATTTTTCAGTCGGGTTCTATGATTTTTCATTTCCAAACCATAGCAAATTCGAGGCCACAAATATACAGGAATCATATTTCATATGTTTACTACCTCTTGGAATTTCTATAGAATTTTCTGAAGTTATATGTTTAGTTTTTTAAGTGCATACTTTTGAAGTGTGTCTGCAGATCCGAATCTGAACATGTTAGCTTAGACGATTTTAAAAAGAGATGTACACTTGATAATAAAAACTGTAAAAATTTCAGTAGACTCCTAAGACATGTGGGCTACTGTTTGAATTTTTTGGATTTTTAATTTTGGCTTCTGGTATGTATTTTAAATTTATCTATTGGGCTTAATTTTGTGATAAAATCAGTTAACATGTATGCATGTTTTACCTAAGTGTTAAATGTGTTTCTTTAATGTTTGGTGCCCAAATACTTGTTTTTATATCAGGTATGACTTGCTAATGTCGTGTTGACTTGTGTGTAAGTAAGTTTAACCTACTTGATAATCTCGAACCCTAAACCAAATTTTATTAAATTGGGAAGTCGTATTAAAAGTTACTTAATCCGGAAAGTTATTAAATATGGAAACTTACTAAATATGGAAAGTTACTAAATATAGAAAGTTACTAATTATGGAAAGTTACTTAATCTGGAAGGTTACTAAATATGGAAAGTTACTAAATATGGAAAGTTACTAAATATGGAAAGTTTCTAAAAATAGAAAGACACCTAAATTATGAAATCTGATTAAAATAAGCTTATAAGTGATATGTGATTATTAATTGTATAGGTTCGGTGAAGAAGGAGTGACTTTCCATTTCTGTGTGACCCATCTTTTATCCGTTTGTCTGATTGCAATAAGGTACAGATATTCTGACTTTTCTTATAAGGTTTCTCATGATCCTTTCATATCTTATGATTTATTAACTCTGATTATGAACCTTTGCTATGTACCCTCTGATTATGAACCTTGCTATGTGCCCTTGGATATAAACCTTTACTATGCACCCTTGGATATGAACCTTTGCTATGCACCCTTTGATATGAACCTTTGCTATGCACCCTTTGATATGAACCTATGATATTTCTGATGACCTTAGATTCTGTGTCATTACTATGACATTCTGTTTGACCCTTCAGTTTGATACCCGAGCTATCACTAGTCATGGGGATTCCATAACCATGTCAATGATGCACCATTGGCATGACTCTAGGGTGGTCGAGTGATATTCCACCCCGTCCCTTTCTGTTATGTATTATGTTTCTGGCCATTATGATTTTCTATAGGGGCATATGGATGCATCCTAGATCTGATCTGTTATGATATATGATATATTTCTAGTGACTGGTGCGGTGTGCAATACACGCCTTTCACATTTCTGGGAGCTAGCTACTCCATTATGTTACTAATGTATTGATGAAGACCATTATTATGTTATGATATGTTTCTAGGTTCATGGTAGATTTCTTACAACCTTTACACCTTTGATTCACTTTGATATACCTTCTGTTATTCCCCAATGCACCATATTCTGTTTTCTCCATTTCAGTTGACTTGTGATATCTGTTTAGATGACCTTGATCTCTCATTCTTTTGACAGATGATATTCTTTTCAGCAGGAGCTTGTGTTTCCTCTTTCTTTACATATATATGTTTGATTATTCGTTGCTATATATAACTGTTCACTGGCCTTTTTAAGCTCAGCCGCATTTCTTTTTCTGTGGCAGGTTTTAGGTTGGAAGCTGAGTTTGAGTGAAGAGTGCGTAGGAGATCTTAGTGGACTACCCTGACAATAGATACCCGTTTGCTTTTGGATTAGATTTTGATTTATCTTCAGTTAGATTTAAGCTTGGAGTTGTATTTCAGTTTTGGAAATTATTTTGTATAGAGTAGCTATCATTAGAATACCTTCGTAACTTTTATGTTTATAAGTCTTCCGCTTGCGTTGTACGTTTTGATTTGTCACCATAATGTAGCATTTTAGCCCTTGTCGGGTTGGGGTGTTACAATTATGGTATCAGAGCCCAAGCTGCGACTTGTAGTACATAAAACCTTGACCTGTGAAGTTTGGACCCTTAGGCTTCCACTGTAAGAGATTATAAGACAACCCTTGAAGTTTTGCCTTAGGTTTTCCCTGTAGAAACTTTAGTTATGACCGGTCAGGATTGGGTAGATTATGCAATAAGACTTTGATTATTTATCTTTCTTCCGTGCCACTCTGATTTATGCCTCTGCTTTCAGTTAGGCTCTTATAAGACCATTCGTTCCGGAGACTTAGGAAATTTAGCAAGATACGCAATATAAGTTTAGTGATCACATAAGTTTAGAATGCTTTTAGACTTTTGTAGTAATGCCTTACAGGTTTCACTCTCTGATGTGACCGCATTCTTTGAATTTCGATCTCCGATTCGTTTATGATTCGTTTGGATACATTTTCATTCTTTCAGAGAATTCGTATATGTATAAATCTGATGTGTTCGACACATTCTGTAGTTTCCCTTACTTTTGCTAAGCATATTAAGGTCCCCTCTACACTATTAGAATCTGCTTTACTCATTTCTATTCCTATGAGAAAACTTATGATTATCCGTCACGAGTATCAGAATTATCTAGTATGTTTTGAAGGTATTGGAAGATAAGTTCATTCTTCTTATCTGTTTCCTTTGGGGAAGTTTGATTCGATATTATTCTGGATATGGATCTGTTGACTGAGCATCGAGGTGCTAACAACAGTTATATTAGATTTGTAATCTCTGGCAATATGAGAAACTCGAACTCTGTACCATGGTTCCCGACCTGGTAAATGATTTTGATCACCTCTGTTTGAAAAAAAAACTCGTACGTTAATTTATCGCGGTTGTGAAGATGTTTCGTTTGATGAAACTCGCCTCGAGAGTTATTCGGTTGTTTGAAATTTCCGTAATGTATTCCTAAATCAACTATCAAGACTTCCATCTGAGTGTGAATTTGTTTTGATCTGGGTATGAGAATTTTTTTAGTCACGACTCGAGGTAGACTGTGATTGCAATAAAGGCATGAGTATATGATGCAAGTATTATGACGCCTGGCCAACGTGATAATAGTTACATCATATAACTTGAACTTATTGGGATCATAGGAAATCTTGAGCAGTGCTTGAGATCAGTAAGTGGTTGATTCAGAAACCCTATCCGTATAAGAGCAACGTTTTGCCTCATTCTGAAACTCCTCGTTTTATGTCATTAGTGAATGGAAAGAATTGAAGTACCAGCTTTTAGAAAGTGGTTTTATCCGTTTGCGTGTGTATCCGTGGTGTACTCAAGTTGTATTCATGAAAAAGGATGATGATAGCATGAAGTTGTGTAGTGATCTCGGGAATCTGAATAGTATTGTGGTTAGAACCGTTATTCGTTACCTCGAATCGACGATTCGATTAATCAACTCCATAGTGTGAAATTTTCCCAATGATGAATCTTAGATCTGATTATTTTTCAATTACGTTTAAAGGAGCGAGATGTTCCTCGAATTGTTTTCCGTATTCGTTTTGACCTCTATGAGTATTTTGATGCCAATCGTATTGGCAACTGCTCCGACTGTTCCTATGAACTTGATGAATCGTGTCTTTCATGAATACTTGGACAATTTGTCATAGTATGACATATTGGTACATTCAGAGACGAAAGAGAAACACGGAAATCATCGTTGAGGTTTCTACATTAGAAGAAGCTATATGTTATACTCTCGAAGAGTAAATTTTGGATTGAAATGAAGAATGAGAGGAGAAATTTTGAGAAGCTGAAAAGAGAATTGTTTCTACTGAAGAAGGGGACTTAGCTTTTGTTCTTATGCAACACGGGAAGATTGTTGGTACAGCTAGAACCGCAGAAAGTGAACTATCCGACGCATGACTTGGGAGTGACTGGTGACAGGCATGAAGAAGCTCGGGAGAAAGACGGTGGAGTATAATCTATGTTAGAAGACTTGAAGGAAGCGGTTTTGATTGAAGCACACTATTTGCTCTATTCATCTTAGTTGTACTATTATGTGTAGAGACTTGCATCAGAAATTTTGATGGAATGGTATGAAGACGGTTGTGACTACATTAGTGGTGAAGTGGTTGGCATGTCAACAGGTTAAGATTCAGTATCAGCGTACAAATGGTTTTCTTCAGTGTTGGATGTTCGTATGTAGAAGTGAGACTAAACTTTCAGGGATTTTGTAACGGGATGTCCACGCACATGTAGGAAGGAAAACATGAATTGAGTTATAGTGGACGGTTTGACTAGGTTGGCTCACTTGGAAGATTGGCAGTGATTTCTTTTGGTAGAAGATTATTCAAACTACATGGCGCACCTCCAGTGATCGTGTCAGAGATTCGCGTTTCAACATCACATTCCTAGGAAGAGCTACTGAAGGCTTGAGGGACCAGAGTCGAGTTGGTAATGCTTTGCACCTCCAAACCGATGAATAAGCAGAACAACTATTCGAGATTGGATGATGTGTTGAGCAGGATTTTTGATAGAGCTGAAGAACACCTTTTGGTTAAATTAGGTTAGGGAGTTGTTTATTGAAGGACCTGAGTTAATTCAATGACTAATGGATTAGTTATCATGTTGCAAGAGAAATTCTGAAACTTTAGACCGGGAATTGGTGTGTTCCGTATGATGTTCCGTACAACAGTGTTGGGCGTTTTAGCGTTTAAGGAAGATTTAGTTCACGATACGTTAGACCTTAGATTTATTCTGATCCGTGCGATTATTCTACCTTTTCCATTAGACTTCTGATACGCTTTGACATTCTGATATATGCTTAGTTGATCATCGATATGAATATGTTACCCACCTCTTTATGAAACTCTTGATACATTGATGATTCGTTATATGCTTCTCTGAGTATTAGCAAGTTCCTTAGTTCGTCCAGAATCTGGATAGAGTCGATGAAATTTTATCGTTTATTTACTACCTCCATATTTGACTTATGTGTACATGAGTTTCATATATCTCTTAGTGAGATTACAAATATCATCTGTCATGTATATGTTCTGCATTCGTTCGATCGAGATGCATTATGATTTGTTTGTTATTGAAGAGCCTGAGGCTATCTTGTAGTGTCAGGATCGGGTCATGAGAAATTGAAGAATTATACGTATATGTTATCCACACATCTTATGTGATTCGATACATTTCCATCTGATCTCTCTTCTCCAATTTCGATGACAAAATTTTTCTTTTGGAGGGGAAGAGTTGTAAAACCATAAAATTTCATTCATTTGAAATCCCCATTTTGCCCCTAATTTTTTTTTCAAATTTACAAGAGTATATAATTAATTATACAAGAGCATTATTGTTGGTTCAAGAATTTGACCCAAGTTCCCTGACAAGATTTGAACATAAAATAGCCTAACTCACTGATAAAATAGTGGGTTACTCACTGATAAAGAAATCAGTGAGTGTTGTAAAAAGCCCGTTGTTGAAGAAACATTTACTTACTGATACGGTGTCAGTGAGTAAAGTATGCGAGCTACAAACAACACCAGTATCACTGAGAATTGACAAATGTCTCAGTGACCCTGAAGATACTATCTCTACAAGCAGACTGAAATATGGGCGGGAACTTCCAACAATGAAGTCAGACAAAGTACAAGAGGAACCACTTGGTGGATGACAACTCACACCAAATGGATGACAACTCATAGCAAGTGGATGTCAACTCATAGCAAGTGGATGTCAACTCACACCTACCCATCTAATCTTTGTCTAGTTTACCTGTGTATATATAGTCTGTGTTGTAATAGATTTAGTATGGATTCCTAAACAAACAAAAAGAATACACATAGTGTATTAGTTGATAGGATCATCACTCTCACTGAATCACAAGCATAGCTTGGATCAGTGAGAGTTTATTTGTCACCCAAAGAGGAAAAACCCTCACCTAAGGGGATACCATACCGAAAGTATCCCCTTTAAGAAGTTGAAGATGTTATCATGTAATCTAATAGGTTTTGAGTAATCTTATAACATTCATTATTAATTAATGAAAGTTGTTCTTGTTTTACTCAATTTCATGGACCAACAATTATACATTTTAACCTAAGTTTAACCATATGTCATTCATACATTATAATTACTATATGTTACGAATATAAATACAAATTAACCTAAGTCATACATAATAATAATATTCTTACAAAGTACCAAAAAAAAAAAAAAAAAAAAAAAAAAAAAAAAAAAAAAACTACCTAGCCCATAATTAGGGGACGCCCCATATAGCCCAAAATATGCATGATTTGTACAATTAATAAAGATCAGATTAGCCCATAAATTTCTCTCAATAAAGTACAGGAAAATTAATCACAATTGATCCTTTCCAAATAAAATATACGCTCCTCCTTCTTATCCATAAATCCGGTCTTTCTTCCTCCATCCTCTTCTATTGTACGACAAAAACAAAGAAAAAACACCAAGGTCCTGCTTGATTTTGCTCACTAGAACAAAAAGGGGTTCGAAGGTTTTGCTACGGTGATTCGTAAGTGTTCGATCATTAGGGTTTTAAGGTTCTTGTTCTCTTCTTGTTACATTGTTAACCATAAGGTATCATCATCTTCTCTTGTTTTGTTTTCTTCTTTCAAATCGACACAAAATAGTGCCATAAATCTGATTTTGATCAACACAAAAACCTAACTAGTAACATGTTTAATACGTGTAATAATCTATTTATACTACCACTCGATTAACCCTAAAACAAGCCACATGAAATCATAGAATTTTAGCATGATAAACTTGTGAAATCGACTTGTTATTGTTCTATATAAATCGACCCATATGGTTGTGATTCGACCCATAAGTATATCGAACACTAGATGTAATTATTTAACTCTTATTAGACATATTAAGTTCACATTTAATAAGCTTGTAAAACCTAGAAACCCTAACACATTGAAAATGTAAGAATTAGGGCTTTTGTGATTTTTGGTATTGTTATTTTATGTGTTCGTGTATAGGATATTGTTATTGATCTTGAATGATTTATATGAAATGTTTATATATATGTTTGTGATTAGTAATTTCTAGAAATAAAAGTATATTGATCACGTGGTTGTTTGGGTTAAAAAGTGATAGACGAATTAGGGCTCATTTGTGAATTAATTAAAATAGTTCTTGAATATTTAGATTACATGAACAGAAATTGGTGTTTGATTCCTTGGATTTGATTGCATAAGTATGTTAATATGATATCTAAATGAGTTGTGGGTGAGTGGTGTAAGCTTTTATGCATAATTGATAATTAAAATGGTGCTAAATATGGCCTACAATGGATTTGTGAGATTGACATATTTGATAGCTAATTGTGTAAGCTTAATAACGTGAGCTTCTTAAGTTTTAATACTGAAATTTTTGAATGTAAACCTAGTTTAGAGTCTTGGTAAAGTGTTCCAATTGGTTTGAACGAATTTGAGTTTGATTTGGTTGTTTTTCTGAATTTAATGTGATGATATGTTAAACTGTGTTAGCAGAATTGTTTTTCAGTCGGGTTCTATGATTTTTCATTTAATGTGATGATATGTTAAACTGTGTTTAAAAAATAACAAATTCGTGGCCAAAATTTTACAAGAATCATATTTCGTATGTGTACTACATCCTGGAATTTTTGTAGAATTTTCTAAAGTCATATGGTTAGGTTTTTAAGTGCATACTTTTGAAGTTTATCTGCAAATCCGAATCTGAACATGTTAGCTTAGACGATTTTAAAAAGGGGTGTACACTTGATAATAAACTCTGTAAAAATTCCAGTAGACTCCTAAGACATGTGGGCTTCTTTTAGAATTTTTTGGATTTTTAACTTGGGCTTTTGATTTGCTTTTAAAATTTATCTATTAGGCTTAATTTTGTAATAAAATCAGTTAACATGTATGCATGTTTTACCATAGTGTTAAATGTGTTTCTTTAATGTTTGGTGCCCAAACACTTGTTTCTATATTGGGTATGACTTTATAATGTCGTGTTGACTTGTGTGTGAGTACGTTTAACCTAATTGATAATCCCGAACCCTAAACCAAATTTTACTAAATTGGGAAGTCGTATTAAAAGTTACTTAATCCGGAAAGTTAGTAAATATGGAAACTTACTAAATATGGAAAGTTACTAAATATAGAAAGTTACTAATTATGGAAAATTACCAAATATGAAAAGTTACTAAATATGGAAAGTTACTAAATATGGAAAGTTACTAAAAATGGAAAGTTTCTAAAAATAAAAGAAACTTAATTATAAAATCTGATTAAAATGAGCTTATAAGTTATATGTGATTATTAATTGTATAGGTTCGGTGAAGAAGGAGTGAGTTTCCGTTTCTGTGTGATCCATATTTTATCCGTTTGTCTGATTGCAATAAGGTACAGATATTCTGACCTTTCTTATAAGGTTTCTCATGATCCTTTCACATCCTATGATTTATTAACTCTGATTATGAACCTTTGCTATGTACCCTCTGATTATGAACCTTGCTATGTATCCTTTGATTATGAACCTTTGCTATGTTCCATTGGATATGAACCTTTGCTATGCACCCTTGGATATGAACCTTTGCTATGCACCCTTTGATATGAACCTATGATATTTCTGATGACCTTAGATTCTGTGTCATTACTATGACATTCTGTTTGACCCTTCAGTTTGATACCCGAGCTATCACTAGTCATGGGGGTTCCATGACCATGTCATTGATGCACCAATGGCATGACTCTAGGGTGGTCGAGTGATGTTCCACCTCGTCCCTTTTTGTTATGTATTATGTTTTTAGCCATTATGATTTTCTGCAGGGGCGTATGGATGCATCCTATATCTGATCTGTTATGATATATGATATATTTTTGGTGACTGGTGTTGTGTGCAATACATGCCTTTCACATTTCTTGTAGCTAGCTACTTCATTATGTTACTTATGTATTGATGAATACCATTATTATGATGTTTATGTTATGATATGTTTATGGGCTCGTGGTAGATTTCTGACAACCTTTACACCTTTGATTCACTTTGATATACCTTCTGTTATTCCCCAATGCACCATATTCTGTTTTCTCCGTTTCAGTTGACTTACGATATCTGTTTAGATGATCTTGATCTCTCATTCTTTTGACAGATGATATTTGTTTCAGCAGGAGCTTGCGTTTCCTTTTTCTTTACATATATATGTTTGATTATTCGTTGCTATATATATATCTGTTCACTGGGCTTTTTAAGCTCAGCCGCATTTCTTTTCCTACGGCAGGTTTTAGATTGGAAGCTGGGTTTGAGTGAAGAGTGCGTAGGAGCTCTTAGTGGACTACCCTGACAATAGATACCCGTTTGCTTTTGGATTAGACTTTGATTTATCTTTAGTTAGATTTAAGCTTGGAGTTGTATTTTAGTTTTGGAAATTATTTTGTATAAAGTAGCTATCATTAGAATACCTTTGTAACTTTTATGTTTATAAGTCTTTCGCTTGCGTTGTACGTTCTGATTTGTCACCATAATGTAGCATTTTAGCCCTTGTCGGGTTGGGGTGTTACAAACCAACAACTCTCTCCCTACAAGGGAGGAGGTATTTATAGTTTTCTACAAGTATTAGGGTGTTGCCTTAATTAACAACATAATTAAAATAAATAAAAGGCCACGGCCCATGGGCCTTCTACACAGGCCGTACCTTAATAACTAACATAAAGGCCTAAGCAACCTATTACATAATATGATCAATACTTGATAATTAATAACGTGTTCCCAATAATCTCCCCCTAAGTATCGGTCATCAAGGTTGCTTTACGTCATCTTTGCTTCATTGGCTTCGATGTCTTTTGGATCTTTGTTCTTTTGTTCTTGAGTTATGTGATATGGTAGTGTCTTGATCTGCCTTCCACCAATGTTCTTTGATGACTGTGTCTTTACGTCTTTTTCACCATGCTCATATGTCTTTTGACTTTTGTTCTTCAAGCCTTTCTCACTTCATAAGCTTCAATCATTGACTTGTGAAAGTTTGTAATGCTTGATCTTTGACTTTTCTTTAACTTCTTTGAACTTTTGTTATCTCTTAGTCTTTGTGAGAACTTTTCTTTGGGATATGAGCATGATGGAATGGTGATGGTGGAACTCCTAGTCTCCATGATTTCCTGCAGGTAAACAGTTAGCAATAAATCATCCGGCACTTACAGATTCAAATTTCAAGATCGTCAACAGAATAGTGTGAAGACTTTCTCTAATCCTACCCAATGCCGTTCTGAACCGGATGCCCCCGAAGGAGCTAACACAGATACACCAAAGTGTATCAACGATTCAGTGAGCCGCTGAAGTATACCGAAGTATCACTACAGGACTGTAGACCGTTTGGAACCACCAATAACACTAAGCGTAATCCACAAGGGATTACCGAAGTGACCTGCTGTCAGGGCTGTTTGATGTTGACCCTGGCAGGATTTCCATTCAATCACTGAGAATCACAATATGTGAATTCTCTCATGAATGTTCTCGGCAGATTACTAAGACCTGTGTAGGACACTCTAATAATTTACAATTGGTGTTCTTTTTGTTCAACAACCTGTGTAGAAATGCTAAGTGTTCCTATGAGATCTTTTATGTATCTCGTGGCTCTAGACTCGATAAAGTGCTTATTGGTTTTTAGTCGTTGGAGGCATGGAGCAGATTGCCTCCTTTTCAATATCAACACATCTCGGAGTGAGAGTTCGGTAGATAATGAAGGGTTCTTCGTGAGAAATGAAACAAGTGTCTTTTGAGAGACACCTGAGTGGCTAGAAGGTTTAGTGCAGTGCGTCACTGGGTCCATGACGACTTAGTCTTCAATACTGGTGTTACCGTAGTAACAATCAGTAGCATATGTTTTGAACCCGGTGTCTACCCTAAGGTTGATCAAATGGAGGGCTATTTCTTTTCGCCCTTTTCTTTACTTTTTTTTTCATTCTTCAACCCCTTCTTTTTCCTTTCATTTCTTTACTCTTTTTTTTTCATCATACCTAGGACTTTCTAGTTCTAAACTATTGGTATTGTCCTTGGGTAGATCCCTCCGGCTCTAGCGGATCATAGGACGGTTTCCTAACTTTAGTCACCTTATATCTCCATGACTATCTTATTGTTGCCATAAACCATTTATTTGAAAATCTCTCAAAGTGTTTATGATTGTAAAACATATTTTGTTAACACTTTGAGAGTTTTGTATTATCAAAAATGCTCCCCCTTAACATGTGCTCATTAGTGTTTAAATTAAATTTGCACATGTCAGGTGGAGTCAGGACTTTTTGAATTGATTGATTTTCATTGAACATGACCGTTGCAAGACACGTTTACATCACCAGTTAGACTAGCTTGAAATTATTACCCGTCTAGGTCATATTCAATGAAGAATCTCTCAAAGTTGGTCCATTCTACTCCGACAAGTCCTTTGCGAGACACGTTTACATCACTGGATAAACCGGCTTGAAATTATTACCCGTCTAGGACAAGTGTTTTCGATTACTGACTTTTTATATCGTCGATTCGAGGGTTCAATTTTGAGTCGAGCTCATACATGATTTCAAATTTGAATTACCATATTTTAATCACATATTCATTCTCCCACTCAAAAATAGCATAATCATGTTGTTTTTCATAAACTTTTGATTAAAATATGCTTTTTGAGGTTTACGGGAAGAATTTCAAGAACTTTTGTTGTTTAAAACAAAGATTTTTGTTTCAAGTACTCCCCCTAGACAAGGGAATACTTGTTCTTTTGAGCAGAATTTTGAAAAACTTTAGAAAATTCTGGTTAATTCTACTCAAAAGTAAGGAGCTTTCGCTCCTTATATTAGGATTGTGGACCTCAAGCGTACCACATGGTCCTTTCTTTAAAAGAACAGGTTATGCACTGCGATCTGTGCACAAGCCATAGTCATACAAAACAAATGATGAAATGATGACAAAAATTTTGACAAATGATACCATAGTTTACTCTGGACGGCGAAAAGTAAGAATATTCGGAATTCTGGCTCGTCCACCCACGTAACTCTCCAATCGTCTCATCTACTCCCGAAACTTAAGCCTTTGGTCAATCTTTGCGAAGAATTTGACCGCTTGCTTTACATCATTCTTCCTCCACGTCATGTGCCTCTGCCATCCCTGCTTCCTTCCTTGTCTATGGTTCTCCAGAATATGAGCAAGTTCAGATTTGACTTGTATCAAAGTTTCATCGCTAAACTTTTGAATGCCTTGATAGCTCATGAACTTTGGTGTGCTTCTTCTGACGAACACTACTCCAAATGGTTTGTCGCCGAAAGTATATGATTTTTTCTCTGCTATCCTCGGAGGTTTAATATTAGGCTTGATCAGATTCAATTTTTTCTGGTAGCTTTCCACCCTAATAAGAACGTCTTCAACTCTTGCTCTGATCACAATACTACGGATGAAGATCAGAACAGAGTTGATGATGTCGTATTGGAGACGACCAGGTAGATGCTCGAGTTTCCCCTGAATCTTGAGGAGATACATATCTTCAATGTCGTTGATGTTCAAGTAGGGATAATCAACTTCACTGAATGTGTATTCCTGGTCATCTAGCCTTCTCACGGTGATCTTTGTCAGAAAATTATACCCATACTTTGATTCCGTTTCAGCACTTGTGATGGAGAGAATCCTACTTTTGTGAAAAACCTTAGTCTTTGATGTAAAAGTAAGCTTCCATTTGTAAAACCATTTCCTAATATCCGGCCAGTGATAGATTCCCAGAACAGCTTCATCGTTATATTCTTCAACTAAGTTGATGAATAATTCATTGACGTGTTTTTCAAATCCTTCTAACACGTATGTTGCTGCCTGGTACTTGGTGAGGGAAGTAGCGCATCATTTTTCTGGATTGGTGTTGTCATAAATCAGATACTCCAAGTCGTTGTTGAAGAAATACGCCTTGGGTATCTTAGGATTGTGGGCATGACCGATGAGAGGGAGGGTTTGCAAGTAATCACGAAGTTGGAAGTTATCGTTCGGATGAGAAGAACTAGCATCATCCCAGTTTACATTCTCAGACAAAGCCCATGTCACTTGTTCCAGATTGTATTCAAATTCCAGCTGTGATGATGTCGTACAGTTGTAACTTCTGAACTTTCATCACTTTCTTCAGTATTTTAGTGAAGTCCACAACAGAGCCTTCTTTAGGTGCTTCATCTTCAGGAACATCTGGATACGCATCCACCATTGCTTCACACCATTCGAACTTTGAAGCGTCAGGGTTGGCCCATTCTGGTGCTGGTTTGAGAGGCGCGTCAGCAGGTGGAGCAGGCATAGTTGCAGCTCTGGGTGTTGCAGCAGCAGTTTCTGCTTGATTGATGGTTAAATCTTCATGAGGTTCAGCTTCATCAAATGCTCCGGTTTCTGGAGGTACAAATTGCTCTCTGCCTGTTTGTTGAATACTGGAAGAAGGCACTGTTGTAGAGGGCCAGTCGATTTAGAACTTTTCTTGCTTCTTTTTGCTTGGTCGTCTTTGTCGTGATAATCACGACGATGCTTGTTGGGCTTGTCCCTCTTACACGACTCCCCTTTCTTCTCAGCTTTCTTCATTGAATCCATTAAGGCTTTACGAAGATCTTCCTCTTCTGTGTCATCGATGCTAGCTTCGAGCAATTTACCTTTCAGATCAGTAGTTGAAGGCTTTGGTGGCAGAGTCTGGATTGTGACTGGTTTTGACTGGAGGTGATGTGCCACAATACCATCAAGTTTCCTCTTGACATATTCCTTAAGAAGATCAGGAAGCATCTCATAAAGATGTTTGTTGACTTCTTGTGGTAAGTGTGTGCTGAGGTAGTGGTCCGCTACTTTCTCAAGATCATATGATTTAACTTCATTGATATCAGTTTGCTGTGCTGCATCCTGAGTTTGTAATGTAGTAAACTGCTCTTTCAGGGCTTTGAGCTCGTTGTTGTCTGGTTATTGAGGTGTGGGTACTGGTGATGGAGGTATGATCTTGGAAGTTTTATCCACAGATGATGGTGGTGGAGAAGGTATAGGGTTGTCACCTTTATTATCATCATCTTGGTCGTCTTCATCCTCATCACTTTCATTGTCTTTGTCATCATTGTCCTCATCTTCTTCATCATCTTTATCTTTATCTTCATCATCTTTTCCTTCTTCATCTTTGCTTTCACTTTCATCTGATTCAGATCTCGAGGGTGAGTGTGTGTGTATACTTTGATCCGACTCTTCCGATTGAACCTCAGATTCACTAAGTGTGATAGATTTTGAGTTTGTGGCTTCTGAATCTTCTTCAGATTGTGACAAAAGTTCTTCCTTTTCAACACGTGAAGTTGATCCTTCACCTCTCTTAATTCTCTTGAGTTTCTCCTGATCAGCCAGGTATTTAGCTCTGTTCTCCTTCGTAGCTTTCTCGAGTTGTGCAATCTCTTCTTCTCTAGTCATGGGTGGTTGAATGGGTTCAAACGATTGGTCTTGAATTTTGATCGATTTTCCCTTTCCCTTGCCTAGTCCTTTGTCAACCTTTGACAATTCCTTCTTGATTGTTATAAGCTTTTTCCTTCTTTATTCCCTGGGATCTACTTGCTCTTCTTCTTCTTCCTCAGTGGACTCGTCTTTAAGCTTAAGTTTCTTCTTTGAGGCTTGAGTAACTTTCTTTGTCCTTGTTGATTTTGTTATAACTGCTTTACCCATTCCTCTTCCTCTACCTCTGGTTGAACTTGTACCCTTTACCGTAATCCCGACTGTTCCTGCCTTGTCGTACCATATGTATGGGTGGAATTCTCAGACCTTGTTTGGTGGTGTTGGTCGTATGAATTCTAACCCTGGTGAGTACATGATCCATATGTTCTGTATGAGCTTTCTCATTCAATCGTTTGTCAATTTCTAGTTTTTTTTTCATGAAGTGTGAAATCAGAAGTTTTGTAAATCGTGGGAAAGGTATCTTGTATCCCTTCTTCTGGTTGAACTAGCGAACTTGGTAGATCATGTCTGTCCATATGTATTGAGCATAGTCCATATGGAAGAAGTTAATGACACCTCAATAGAACATTAGATGTTCAAGTCTGGGGTGTTCAAGGCCAGTCTCCTTCCCGGTAATGCAGTGGTTAATGATGGTGTAGAGGGTCAACCAGGGTTGAGGAATATGCTTTCTATCCACCTTCGAATGAGAAGTCAGTTCATCACCCGGATCATCATAGCCGATGCGTTTTAATGTCCCGGCCAAGGTTTCAAAATCAGGATCTTTAAGGAATCTGCCTTTAGGGCCAGAAGCTTCTGGAGGAAGATCAAGCACAGCACGAAGAGTGTGAACATTAAACTGGATCCTCTTGTCATCAAGGGTTATTGCCATCGTCTTGTTATCTCTGCTGATGAATAACATGTGCCAGAACTGGTTCATATAGACTTCTGGTACACTTGGTCAGAACAGGGGTACAGAAATGCCTCTTGAGAATCTCCACCATTATCTGGCACGAAGGATGGAATGGTAATGTTTCCAAGTCAACTTTAGCGTTGGAGTCACTAATCTTCCTTTCGTCTCCTTCGGGGATCAACTCTTTCCTATCAATGGATGTTTGAGACATGATGAACCTGTGTAGCACTAACACAAACAACGACACACAATGGAAATTGCATATATATGTTAGTGTAAGTTACTTATTACATGATCTTACCCTAACTAATATGATGCATCATATAGAGAGACATAATCATGAATAATATGCACATATCAAACAAACAACCATACTGTAGCAAACTTATTTTCCATTCAACTGAATTCTGAATTTAAAAAAAAAAAATCTAAGTCTTGGAAAACTGGCTTACTCGAAAGATTTGATAGTTACTCGAAGTATTTAAGGTTACAGTCCTTACTCGGAGGTTTTGAAACAAGATTTGAAAATATATGTCCTTACTCGGAGATTTCCATTTTACCCCTTATTCGAAGCATTTGAGTATTCTCCTAACTCGGAGAAACCCAACTTACTCGAAGAAATTTGTTAAACATTTGTTACTCGGAGAAACTTATAACTAGTTCCTTACTCGGAGAGTTACTAACTCGAAGAATCTGATATAACCCCAACTTACTCAGAGAGAAAAAAAAGTTAACTTGGAAAATTTTAATAAAAAACCTTAGTCGAAGAATTTGTTCATTACTCGGAGAATCAAGAACAGATACTTACTCGAAGGATTTTTTTATAAAATTTTATAAGTTACAAACTCCTTACTCGGAGACTAAGTCGAAGGATACAATCAAACTCCTTACTCAGAGAATAAGTCGAATAATTTAAGCCTTGCTCGGAGACATTCATAACATCTCAAATTCTCAGTTAGACATTAACAGACAACAAGTAAGCATTAATTATGTTAGGAATTCGGGGAAATAGTAGATTTCTCATTCCTGCTGGTAGTGCAGCTGGTTCCTGCTGGTAGTTATTCATTGCTGCTGCAGTTGGTTTCTGCTGTTAAGTTTATTTTGTTTCTGCTGTTAGTAGTCATTACTGCAGGTAGTAGTAATAGTTATCCCGTATGTTTAGAATGTTTGTTAGATTTATTTTTAGAAGAGATCATGCTTATCTCTTTACACGGTTTGTATGAGCTGTATTAGGGTTTCTTGGTCTATAAAAGAAACATGCAGCTAGGGTTTATGTACGCATCAAAAACATTATCTTTAGTTAATAAACGATCCATAGAGGATCAAACCCTTCTTAATTATTTTCTTCTTTATATTATTGTGTTTAGGTTCCGCATAGGCACAAGTCTTACACTTAGAGATTCTCCCAAACTGTTTGTGTTTACATAAATGGTTTAACCAAGCTCAAGCAATCAGGCATCGATCCTACAAGTGGTATCAGAGCCTGGTGAGGATCTCTGTTAAAGAAGAAAACTTATTTTAATCTAATCTCTTGAACCTTCGCACAATGTCTTCATCAGAGGATAAATATGAAATGTGGGCCATGAAGATCAGAAACTTGCTGCCGTTTTATTCTATGAAACAGTGGACTGAACCTAATGAATCTGATGGAGAGAGTACAGATCAAACAATTCATGTGGGTGGTGATGCAAAGGATGATATGGAAGAGTTTGCTTTCATGGGATTTCCATCTCAGGTACAAAACTGTCCTTATGCCTGTCATGAATTGTACTCAATCCTTAAGAAAGAATTCGATAACATAGAATCTAAGTACAAAGAATACTATATTAAGGTACAAGCTTATGAAAATGCTGTTAAAACCTTAGAAAAGCAGAAAGCCTGGTACCAAGCCAATCAGGTAGCATATGAAGAGAAAATTAAGGTTCTACAAAGAGAATTAGAATTCACCACTAATGAGCTTAAATATTCTGAAATAGAAAATGCTAAGGTGGTGTTAGAAAAACAGGAATTACAGACTAAGTTAGATACTGAATTGGCTAGACATAATGCATGGCAAGAATCAGCTAAAAACCTAGACAAATTGAACAATAGCACTCAGTCTGTAAGATGTAAGAGGGGGTTAGGATATGATGTTGGGCCAGATGATATTTATGACCCTAGTGACCCAAGTATATTTGACCCTACCCCTAAGGAGCCAAATTACCAAATTCCTGTAAAGTATGTAAAGGAAGGAGGAATGAATGCAGTTCCTCCACCTATCAGAGGAGTTTTTATGCCTACCCCTGTCCACTCTCTTTCTGACCTTGACTTAGATGAATCATACATGTCCTATGGAAAAAAGTCAAAGGACTTATCAGACTCTGATGACTTTGTTTCTTGTTCTACAAGTGACAAGTCTTCTGATTTTCAGTCCACATACTTTACTTCATGTGATTCAAGTGAAAATTCTATTACACCCAAGTCTCATGACTCATACTTGAGAGTTGCACCTGAACCTGCTCCCAAGACTGCCCCTTCTACAGTCAACTCTTTAAGCTCTACTAAAAGCAATTTGGTTTCTAATGGTGAAACTGTTTGTAATAAAAGGAGTCATGTGAAAATTAACTGTGGTAAATAGAAATCCTGTTTTGTATGTGGTAGTTATTCTCACCTAATCAAGGATTGTGATTTCTATGAAAACAAAATGGGTGTTAGACAAAAGCAAACTAGGTCTTTGTGGAGAAATGTTGAAAAGATTCCACCTTATGTGCCTAAAGCAACTTCCAAAAGACCAGCAGCTGTTGCTGCTGGTAGGCCTTTTAGACCAGCAGCTGTTCCTGCTGGTAAGTCTGTTCCAGCTGGTAGAACCAATTCTACTGGTTGGAAAAGGAATGTTACTAGACCCATTAACAGACCTACCAACACTCACTTACAGCATGGTTATAGGCCTGCCTATTATGATCCAATGTATATGGGGGGAATGGCTTACTCTCCATGGTTTCCTTGGTGCTAGTTTTGAGGGGAGGCATTAGCCTAAGGGGAGGCTAATGCTTGTAATTTTGTTTTGTATCTCTTGCTTTTATGTTTTACTTTTTATGTTTACTAACTTTGTTTTGCCGGTTTTAGTATGTTTTGTAAACTAACTTTGTTTTGCAGTTCTCTAAATCACAATATTTGGAATATAATAAAAGATAATTCTTCTATTCATCATCATAAAGTGCTTACATTCAAATTCAAAAGAGAAAAGCTTTACATCATGAAACAAACCAGACAACAGTCATCAGACACAAGGACCTCACACCTGCACCTCAGACAACAATAAACTAGACAAAAGACATCAACCTCAACAACCAAACACCCAAACCTTAGCACCCTTCCCTAACCCAACCACCTATTCCATCTTCCCTTTCCCTTTGCCTTCATAATCAGGCATCACCTTTCTCACTCCTCTTCCTCTAATATCTCCATATAACCTTGGAGCTTCAAGGGCCAAAACAACAGGAATTGGCTGTCTTGGGTTAGGTGGTGGATGACTTGGCCTAGGTGGTGGCTGACTTGGCCTAGGGGATGGATGACTTAGCCTAGGAAGTGGCTGACTTGCCCTAGGGTGTGATCTAGGGAATGGCTGGCTTGGCCTTGGCACTGGGACTTGGTAGAAGGCAGCCACAGTTTTCTCCATCATCTTTGTTAGCTCTGCTGATATGGGACAGTTTGGTGGATAAGTCTCCCATTCTCCTTGGTAGTATGTCAAGCTCTTTGGCCATGATGAGGGATCACCACCAGAGCTAGAATCTTTAGCATCAGATGAGGGAGATGATGGTTCCTCAGCTTTAGCTTTCCCTTTGTTCTTGGTGCTGGAGCTAGTGCCGGTGGAATGTTTGGGTGGGAAGTAATTTTTCCACCCAGATGATCCTGATGATGTATCAGATGATGAATCTGATGATATATCCACAATTTCTGGTTTGGATGTCATTGTGTGTGGATGTTGGTGTGATTAGGGTTTGATGAATGAGATATGGTTGTGTTGATGTTTCAAGGGGTTATATAGACTTAAGGGGAGGTTAATGAAATTAAATTTTGGGTTGGTTTGGAGTTAATTGGGGATTTGACGTTAGTCAAACTGCAGCTCATTGCTGCTGGTTGACCAGCTCATTCCTGCCGGTTGACCCACCATTGCTGCTGGTAATGTATTTTGGTCAAAGATACTCTATTCCCGCTGTTTGACCATCTGGTTACCTCTGGTTGACTTCATTGCTGCGGATATTGAAGTATTTGAGGAATTTATTTTTGGATTAAATTAAATTCAAAGTGGTCAAAGGTTCCGCAAAGATTGTGCAATTTAAGCTACTAAAATTGGGAAACCGTATTCACGACCTAAATATCAAATTCCTCACCCAAAATAACCTCACTCTTTCAAATCAATTGCATTTCTTCTCATTTCCATATCTCATTCCCTGATTCAACACTATGGCAGCCCTTCAATACAAAGAAGTGTTGGAGTATGCTCTTGTCATAATGACTAATTATATGGCTAGACATATGTGAGCCTATGGGGTCACACACATATACATTTTATATATCGTGATTATCGTATTTACGATATATAAATAACCGTAAGTAACCAGGAACTACTATTGGGCCTCTAATGAATAAGTAATGGAGTTATTCTATTGGACTTAGAAACAAAATGGGAAACCCATTTTGAGCCCTCTTATGGCCGTCCCATGAAGAGTATTAAGGAGGAGATTTGGTCTTTGATTTTGTAGATAATTATCTCTTAATTATCTAATAATATAGATGACATATTAACAAATATAAAAGGCTCCTCTCTCTTCTCCTTTTTGGATCTCACGGCAACAAAGTGAAAACCACCTAGGGTTTTCATTTTAATCTTTTCTTCTTTGCATCTTGCATATTTAAAGAAGACTAGAAGGGTTATAGTGGTATCACGAGCCATCATATGTTGTCATATGATCATCTTGTATGCGTAAAAATGGCTAAAAACATGTTTTTTTAATGGATTTAAAAGTGGGATTTTAAAACAGCCCCTAGGGCTTATATATTATGAATATGTCGACTTTAATAAGGTCTTAAGATCTCGACTTTTTGATCCTATGGCCATTTGTTATGCATACGTTGTTTGTTTACTTGATCGGTACCCATAAAATGGCCTAAAAACGCGGTTTTTTGGAAGATTTTTAACCCGATTTCAAATCAGCCTATGAGGCTTATTTTTCTGTGGTAAAATGGTGTTAAGAAGGTCCTAACATCAGTGGGGTTTGATTCTTTGGCCATTTTTCACGCGTACCATTCGGGGTTTTAATTCTTGTTAATTATTTCTTCGATTCGTTGGCTAACAATTTAATTCTTGTTATTTATTTTGTTTTCCATGGCAAATACATGCATGTTTGTCCATGGAGTTAGCCAACACCATGTAATAATCTTTATTTGAATGTATTATTATGTGTTCATATGCAAAGCCGATGAAAACCTAGACCACTTGTGCGTTGTGATTGTGATTGTTGGTTGCATTTTTTGTTTTGGGGTTTTGCCATTGTTTCGGCACTTTTGTAATGTATTTCAATTTTGGTTTTGCCAATGTTTGGGCATTTTACAGTAGATACAAATTAGATTAGTTGTATTTTACTTTATATGTATTGTAAACAAGAGCTTGTAAGCAAATGGCGAAAGATTGAAGAGTTGTAGACTGAAAGTTGCTGCTGGACACCTGTTGGGAAAACATGATTATCTGCTGATTGATAAGGTATTTTTTTCTAAAATTTTTGGTGCAGGTCCAAAAGACAAAGGGCTACAACTTTTTCAACTGGGCCGAATCATGAGGAGGTGATCTTCCTGGGCATTTGGTCCTTGCAAAACAGAAAAACTGGGCTGACAGAAAATGAAGTTCATGTGCATTATGGGCTTTTTACTTGCTCATGATTGTCTTGGAGCAAGTGGGAGCCCTCCGTGTGGTTGTGGTTTATGTCCCTAGTTGACTCTTGGTTCTCGTGATGGCTCACGAGACCAAGCATAGGATTTTCATCGGTTGAGGCTTTGCATATTGTGGTTGTATGTTTGTTTGGTTGTTTCATGTATGTTGTGACTACATGTAAAACGAAAATTGTTTTCTTAAAACTTAAAACGAAACATAAACCATTTTGAACTAAGTCTTATGATTTAGTTTAACTAAGTTTAAATATGATTTGAAACTTAAAATCATTGTTTTTCTAAATAACACTTAAACTAGTTAAGTTGTTTATTTATTTATTTATTGTATTGTCCAAACTTAATAATCCACTTAGGATTTATATTAGTCTTGAAAATGGACAACTTGACACACATAAATTAAAACAATGATTAGACTTAAGTTAAGAAATGTTTTTAACTTGTGCTACGAAGAATGAATGCATGCTTCTTTCGTACACGTTTTTGATCCACATCAAAACTATTTACCCGTCAAAATTTAAGTCACGCCGTCCAATTATGAGAACACTTGCAATTACCTTTTAGCATTTGGTCAGACCTAGGCTGAATTGTAACCCAAGGTGACTATTCTCCATGGTCAGACCTAGGATTATTCTCACAGTTTTCAAATTGGATGACTTAATCGAGTAGTGTGGTCAGACCCTTACCAGAGGCAAAGATGGGACTAAACATGCCTACATGACACTAGTTGTTTGACACTAGATGCCATGAGTCCCATAAGGATCTAAGAGTTGTACATGTAATACAATTGGTGATCGTCGCCTACCTATTGAATCCACCATTTCTAGTAGATCAACTGCATTAATGGTCGAACCTCAATGAGGATCTTAACCTTTTCGTAAATTAATTGTTTTAAATTATAAACATGGGGTAGTTAATTTATAAAAGGATAATTATCGAAAATACTAAAATTGAACTTTGTAAATTCAATTAATGCAACGCATACCGTAAACAAGAGTTTGTTCTTTTCTTGTTAAAAGGACGAACTAAGTCGATCTTTCCTTGTAAGAAAGAGACTTATTCCTATCCTTTTTCTTTATGAGGAAAATCCATAATAGGAATATTTGAATTTTCCTAATTCTAATCAAACTCAAGGAAAACCTACTCTAGAAATCGTGATGTCTTGTAAAAGTCAAAACGGTTAAGTATGGTTACACATCTTATTCCTTCAACGTTGTTTTATAACCCTTGTTTCGGTTTTGAAACATTGAAGAAATATAAGATATTTGGACAACCAAGAACACGTGCACTTGACTTGACCTCTTTGGTCATACCTTAGGGCCATTTCAACCCATGGCGAATTTTGCTCATTGGTCAGACCTTTGGCGATATTTGCATGTTCTTGCTTGGTCAACCTATTTCGTACTAGCTACCAAACTAAAATGAGTTTAAATAATTAGAAGACGGAAGTATCAATAAACCGCAATGTGGTAAAGGCAATTACTAGCATGATTACCTAGCAATTTGCCTTAACCCAATATGCCTACTAAGGTCCTACATACCCTTGTGGTAAAGTAGACCAATTATGGAGGAAATGCATGCCTATTTTCAAGTTAAAATAGTAATGATGGCTAGCCCATCATCTGTATGTTAGAACTTGATGCACTTTCTTGAATACCTAAGTACATGTTTACTAGTCAAAGTGACTCACATTAGCAATAATGTGTAGATATTCAAAGAAAGATGGAAAGTATCCAATCGCTACTCACTCTCCACCGGTGACGTAACACATTGTAATGTTGTCTAATCCAGTGGGAGCTACGTGATTATATTACTGGTGACGTAACACATGTAATGTTGTCTAATCCAGTGGGAGCTGTAAGCTTTATTACTTGCAAGTTGCCCATCTTATTTCTAGATTGTCTTGAAATAATACATTACTTTCCACGTGTTAAGCATCATAGTTTATATAAGAACCATTGCATAAGTTTTATATAATAACTTGTCGCGTTCCTGATGTTGCTTCCTGAAATGTTATCTATAAAATTGTTATGCATGATTCATTATTCAAACGATAAAGTTATACATATCTATATTTTGATTTTTGACTAAAAATCATATGTTATCTTATACATTGTCATATTGATCATACAAACAAACGAGCGTAGTGTTGTTTGCATGCTCTCACGATGTTGTGCCATGCACAAGTGGGAGAAATCTTAATTGTGTGTAAGGTACAACATATAACAATATGACTAATAGTTTTTCTTGACTGCAAGGTAAGAAACTAAAATTCTACTAGGACTTCTACACATAAAATGTATGTTACCCTAATTAGAACAAATATCAAGATATCATGAAAAGCTACTTCAACATATTCACTGAATTGTTTAGTAAATATGATTATGTTTTCTTGTAAACTCATAATCATGAAGTACAAAATTAACTTGAATATACTATTGAGGCCAAGAGTCGGCGCTCGATAATTACTTTAGTTGAATATGTTTAGGTCTCTTGTAAAGACACAAACATTAATTCCGTTAATTGTTGAAAGACTTATAACGTAAAGTAAGACGTCAAATTTCTTATGTCTTCTTGTTAAAGACATGTACACTTATGACGTCTACGATAATTTGTTATGTCTTCTTGTTAAAGACATGTACACTTACGACGTATAATATTAAATGTTTATGTTTTCTAGTCAAAACATGCACATGAAGTAAAGTATGCAGTAGGCTAAAATTACTATTGATGCCATCTGGTTTGACTTGGTTGGCAGATATGTAAGCCAAAAGGTATAAGTTCATCTAATGAGTTGTGTGATAGTCTCACAACATCAGTCCTCATGGAATACCACAACTTTATGGTATGTCCATCATGGAAAATCAAACACTATTGATATTGTTTGATCCTTGATGACTTAAACTGTTTTACCTCCAAAGCTATCAAGGTTTGAAAATTGGATGTGCCATGTGTACACTCAATATGATTCCAACCCAGAAGGAATTTAAGACACCATTGTAGTATGGCATGAGATGAATCTCATTATGTCTTGATTAAAGTTCTGAATCTGTTAACTACCTAAGAGTAAGTAATTAACAAACTAGAGTCAAGAACTGACGATGTATTTTGGATGTCCCATTTGAAAAACAATCTATTGTTACTCAAGATGCTGAGTATCTAGAGATTAGTCTCTACATACAAAAGCAAGTGGGAGTACCTTTAGACCTTGAAGTTATTCAAGAACTAAATACACAACCTTCTGAGTACACTTGCTAATATCATACTAAGGTTGAACATGCATATGTTAAACCATAGATTGAATCTCTCATTCATAAATCCGCAAGGATACCTCTTGCACCTGAATGATATAGTTTTTATATCAATGCTGAGGGACATATGTTAGAGGATCATGGTGAACCTGCTAACTACTGAGATGCATTATCTGATATTGTATCTGATGAGTAGCTCAAAACTATGAATGTTAAGATGCAGCCCTTGAAAGACAATCACTCATGGAGCTTGATTGATCTCTTACCAATCAGTTAGACTGTGAGGTCAAGAATGAGTTTCTTGATAAAGAAGACTCAAAAGGGAAAACTTGTACACACGTTTAATGCACGACTAGTAAAAGGAGTTTACTCATACTCAAGAAATTGACTATGACTAAATCCTTCTACCTAGAAACATTAAATGTATAAAGATGATTAATTGTCATACCTGTTTTCATATAAATGAAATATGACAATAGGATATCAAAACACTTTTCTTGTTGATTACCTTTGCGAGGACGATGAGTAATCAAAAGGGTTATGAATCCATATAATCTTTCTTATGTATACAAGATAAAATAATCCATGTGTGGATTAGATCATGCATCTAGGAGCAAAGATCTTGAGTTAATTATAAAATCATTAATTTGATTTTAATTAATAAGATTACTCCTAAGTACACTAAGAGCAAGTTGAAGTACTATATTTATTTTCTTAAATCTCATATGTCGTTAACATATTAGAAACAATATTCCATCTAAGCTAGACTTTAATCCTTAACTTGGAATGAAGTTTCTCTTGAGGGATTTATAAAATAAGACATACAACCTTGTTATGTATATGTTTATTAGAATAAACATAAGCGGTTATTAAGTCTAAACATAATATGACACGTTATTGAGGGGAGTCTCAATGATCAATCTCACTTGATGAGATTGAACACATGAGTGGAAATCCTAAGTTCGACTAAAGGATTCATCATGTAAGTCATATTACGCATTCGACTGTGTATATATCATTTGCATGAATGCAAGATGAGTTGATAACAACAAATATCTAAGTGATAGTCATTAGATAATTGTTAAACGAACATTATAATGGACCTACTAAGGACCAAAGATATGTTCAAACGTTTACGGATATTTGAGGAACTCTGTTTTGTTTGCATACGCTGATGCTTATTTAACTGAGATGATACTCAACCCCAGTCATGGTAGGATGTCATCATGAATGATGAAATTGCTGACTGGATGTGCTCGACTAAGAGCATTAATGCGTTATACATTAAAAGAATAAGAATACTTTATAGTTCGAGAAACTATTCAGATGACTGTCTAAAGTAGGTGTTTGCTGGCTTCAAACACCCTATGGAATGTATTGTAGCGATACTCGTCTTGTACTTGAATGTGCACATACAAAGGACAATCATCATTCAAACCTTTCGTGAGTTTTGAAACAAGTATTCTCAAAGTTTACTCAGATGACTACTTGTTGCCTTGTACAACATGATTCGATCATGGTGGGAACATCGGATTCTGACCTATGAGTAGTCTTATGCATATCTGTTTTTAGTATTTGGATAATGGAACTGTAAGCAGTTGTATTATACAATGAATTGATATACCTGGTATGATCGTCTTCATTTATACTACTGTGTTCTATATTTGCATGTTTAATCCATGAATAATTTATTTATTCTAAAATTATCCATTGTCGGTTGACGATACGGGAGTATCATCAAATTAAGGCAAATGTGAGCGTGTTGGTGATTTATTTGCCAAACTCACATGTTGTTCATTGTGATGAACATTGGATTGACCCAACCTACGAGTATTCACTACATGGATCGTCGTCAATAGTGAATCTCGCAAGAGGTTATGTCTCTTATCCTTAGACTTGAGATGCAAGCAGGTTTTGCATGTGTGGAATTTCATTCCTTGATATGGTTAAACGCTGTCCTGAATAAGGTAGTTATAAAAGCCATTATCAGGAGTGATATGAAGCATGTGAATGACACGTGTAGTCAAAACGGGATTTGTTCCTCCACTTGTTTTGGAGTTAGATACTATTGGGCCCCTCGATGAATTGAACAGATGTTTGTATGGCCGTTACCAACTGGGATTAAGATGAATCTTAAATCCACTTGGTAATCTTGTTCAATATCCATATCGAGAAACATAATAGTTGAACTATTAGAATGACATTTGATCCATGTCTAATGTTCAACATGGTATCTGTAACAAAAGGATAGATGACATATAAACCATCTTATATGAGACGTTTAAGAAACTAACCTCACATATTTCTAGGGGCATTGGCGTGTTGCTAGACGCTAACCATTGCTTGTATAATTACTTGATTATTATGACGTCGCAAGTGGGAGCTGTTGGAGTATGCTCTTGTCATAATGACTAATTATATGGCTAGACATATGTGAGCCTATGGGGTCACACACATATACACTGAGGTGCCATTTTATATATCGTGATTATCGTATTTACGATATATAAATAACCGTAAGTAACCAGGAACTGCTATTGGGCCTCTAATGAATAAGTAATGGACTTATTCTATTGGACTTAGAAACAAAATGGGAAACCCATTTTGAGCCCTCTTATGGCCGGCCCATGGAGAGTATTAAGGAGGAGATTTGGTCTTTGATTTTGTAGATAATTATCTCTTAATTATCTAATAATATAGATGACATATTAACAAATATAAAAGGCTCCTCTCTCTTCTCCTTTTTGGATCTCACGGCAACAAAGTGAAAACCACCTAGGGTTTTCATTTTAATCTTTTCTTCTTTGCATCTTGCATATTTAAAGTAGACTAGAAGGGTTACGGTGGTTACGGGACTAGCATCCATTGGCATACGGTGAAGTGTAGTGTGGACATATCATAGAGGTGATCTCTCTTGGTCACTTGTGGTTCTTATTCCATTTGACCTATTGGAATTGGTGGTGACTCCCGGATCACGCTACAAAGGTATAAATTATGTGTTTATTTATTTGATTGATCATATGGCACTATGGATCCTTGTATGGTGATGTTCTTCCGCTGCGTTTTATATTAATTAATTGTTAATTCATGTTTACATCACCTATAAGAAGATCACAATAAAGTTGGTTATCTTGAATCTTCACCTAGAAGCGAAGGGTATGATGAAATCCTTGCCTTTTTAAGAGGGTCTTCTCTTCGACATGCCATTACTCATTGCCCAATAGTGGTATATGATTCTCTGGTTTGACAATTTTGGGGTACTGCTATTGTTCGTTCGATTGTAGGAAGACCTCAAGAGATAGTTGCTACGATTGAAGGGCAAGAACATTCTATTACTGAGGAGTCTATTCGAGTTCATCTTCAGCTTAATGATAAGAATGGGCTGTATAACTTCACTGAACAGCAGATTCTGGAAGGAATTGAAGCAATAGGGTATCCAATTGCTGGTAATTTTATATTTTTCAAGAATAAGGTTTCGCCTCAATGGAGGTTTCTAATTCACACCTTGTTGCAATGCCTTAGTGTTAAGTATGGTGTGTGGGATGAATTTGCTAGTCCCATTGCCTCTGCCCTTATTTGTTTGTCCACTGGGAGGGTTTACAATTGGTCTAAATACATTTTTGAGGGGATGATAAGGAATACTGTCAAGGTTAAAAACAAATTTCTCATTTACCCTAGATTCTTACAAATAATTCTAGGTGTTCAGACCACTGACCCCTTGCCTAGGAATATGGGTAGGTTGACTGCTAAGTTGTTTGCAACTATGAAGACTAAATTTGTGGGAGACCATAGGCCCCTTTTACCAGCTATGTTACCTGGTGGGGCTGAACCTGCTGGTGCAGCTAATGCTACTGGAGGTGTAGCTGATGCTGCTGTTGGTGCAGCAGTTAATGCTGCTGATGCTAGTCCACCTGTTCCTGCTGGTGCAAGTGCATCTAATGATTCTGAAGCCCAGTTATCACCATCTCCCAGGGTTCACTCACCTCACCCTATTGACCAAGATGAACCTTTTGTTTCTGTTGAGCCTAGTGTCCAGACCACACCTGTAGTGCCTCATGTTGACCAACCAACACCCTCAGTTATGCCCTCTGTTGATATTACTTCCTCTTCCAGGCTTTCAACCCCTAGTCCTACTAGGCAGCCTTTTAGTGATGACACCCATACTGGTGGAGAATTTCATGTATCTCCACCTAGATCCAATGAAGTTCCTAACACCTCAGGCATTCCTGCTGGTGGAGCTGAGGATGCTGCCGATCTCACTTCTATGTCCAAGTTACTTGACAGGTATAAGCAAAAAATTGCAGATTTGGAATCTAAGTTACAGGACACCAAAAAGGAGCTTGGAGAAAAGGTGAATGCTTTGGATAAGGAACTGAAGGAAACAAAAGAGACCTTTGATGATACAATCCATAAGTTGGTTGATAGAGTTGCACATTTGGAAGATCAGTTAAAGAGCAAGAAAAGAAAAGTTGTGCTCTCTGACTCTGAAGAAGGTCAGGCTACTTTGAATTTGGATTCTCTTCAATTGTTGGCCAATGCAACTTTGGAACTTTCCACCAAGTCTCCAATCATTGGTACAAGGAGGAGGTACAAAAGGAGACTAGTGAAGAAGTCTGATGTGGATGATGTATCTAGTAGTGCAGCTCATACTGCTGATTCTTCTCTTCATATTGCTGCTGCTACTTCTTCTGTTAATGAAGAACCTTCTGTTGGTCTTGAGTCTACTGGTGTTGCTGCTGGTAGCTTTGTCAATGCTGCTGGTAGTGTTTCTGTTGATGCTTGTAGTTTGGCTGCAGTTACTGCTGCTTCTCATGTTGTTCTTCCTTCTGACAAGATTATTCCTGCTGCTGAGACTGGTAATACTAGTGGTAAGGTTCCTGTGAAGGAAGCTCTTGCCTCTCCCCAAGAAAAGGAACAAGTCCAGAATGTTCAGGCAGTTCAAACTGCTGATACAGAGCGTCATGCAGAGCTAGCACTTAAGGCACATGAAGAGGAATTAGCTGCTGCACAAGCTGTACAGGATCATATCAATAAAGATGGGGAGTTTGCAAGGAAGATGTCGGAAGAGCTAAACAGGGATATTGCTGACTTTATGAGTAACACCAGAACTGATGATTTCAATCCTGTAGAATTTAATGAGCAACTTCAATATTTATTAGATTCAGACTTGATTATCAGGGCCCATGCTGCAATGCTTGTAAAAGATCCTGACTTAGAAAAAGAAGACAAGTCAGAGGAGTTAGTGGCATTCATTTTGAAGAAAAACATGAAAACAACTTGGAATGATTTGATGAATCAAATTCGAGAAAGGCAAAAGTATGGGTATAAGACAATGTTGCCTACAAGAGCAGATAATGTGTAGTTTATGCAGCACTATCTGACAGGTCAAACATCTATCAAGTTGAAGGACTTGAAGGACTGGACATATGCTGCTCTTGAAACGAAGTTCTTTGACACGTATGCCAGGGACAATACTCCAATCAGAGATGATAAAATCAAACGCAAAAGAAGAGCATCACAAGCCTTAGAGTCTGATGTTTCAAAGAGATTAAAGTCTGGTGAAGCTTTGACTGATGAGCAGGTTAAACAAATGATGGTAATAGTTCCAGGGCAAACACTGATCCCGCCTTTGAAATTTAGATATCCTATCCTTGGCTGGGATTTGTTCACTGATGGAAGGATGCAGGGTTGGGAAATCATGAGGGTTGGTGGCATATTTGAGAAATACAAGCTATTTGAAGATCTTCTCACAGGTTTTGATAGAGAGGATCTTAATCAGATATGGTTTTTGGTCAAAGAGAAATTCAAGGATCAAGATCCTACTCAAGATAAGGATAAAGAGCTATGGGTTCAGCTTAAAAGGATTTATGATCCAGATGGTGGGGAGCCTATGTGGAGATTTTAGTCACAGATTAAAGATGTCTCTTGGAAACTCTTTGATTCATGTGGTGTCCATCGAGTGTCTACAAAGGATGGCATAGAGATTTTTATGCTGGTAGAAAAGGATTATCCACTTAGGCCTGCTGTTTTGTTGATGTTGGTGGCAACAAGGGTGACAGTTGAAAGAGACTCTGAGATGGCCCATACCTTGTATAGAAAAATCTTTGACCTGGCTCAAAAGGTGCTAGCTAGATCCAAGAGGTTTGATTTGTGAGTGATTGTCCACCATTTATTGCTGTTTAGGGATCCAGTGCTCATTCTTGTTGTTGTATATTTTTCTTTATTCTTTATTTCTTTCTTTTTCTTCTTGTGTCTTAGTTTAAAAAAAAAATTATGTATATTTTGTGTGCTAACTTTTATGGTTTTGAGTAACACCATGCAGGTACAGTGTTGGTCTTTGACCACACAATAAATGGTAATCATCTCACCATGTCTAACCGACAAGAAAGAGCTGACTCACCATGAGGATACGGCTCTGGTGTAATAATCAAATCCGTTGACAGCTGTAATAGTTTGCTCAAAACTATAGGGTTCTCAACTCACCAATGTTTCATTTCTGAGGGTTGAAATGGTTTTCAATTCACCATGGATTTTACTCCTTTTGGGGTTTCCAAAGAATTGGCTAGCCCACATGTATATGGCTTGTGGTAAAGGCAGTTGGAAAAACCATATTTGGTATTCAGTTCACCAAAGGTTATCTTAAACCTAAGAATTGGCTAGTCCTGAGCAAACGGCTACAGGTAAAGACAACTCAAATCCGTTTATAGTTGTTGATTTACTAAAAATCAGATGGTTATCAAGTACAATGGTCTAACACACCAAAACATTGGCTACTCCAGTAGTGATAGCTATTGGTAAAGAGACATCAAATCCATTAATTTTTCAATGATTCACCTCTCACAGGAGTTAACACACCTGGAAGTGATGAGAATAGTATGAAACTTAAAGTGATTTGATGTACACATTGTCATAGTAGCAGTCAAGATCAAATGAAGTTCATGGTAACCAGTTTAATTGGAAATGCTTTCCTGTTGCTGCTATTAGTTCAAGTTGCTGCTGGAAGTTTTGCTTTAAAGATGTTGCTGCTGGTTACTTATTGATGCTGCTGCTCAAGTGCAATCCTCAGGCCCAAGTGTTTCAAGCTCAATCAAGAAACTGGAACTTAACCTAGTCAAGTACCAGTTTAGGGGAGGATTGTTAGGAATTCTGGGAAATAGTAGATTTCTCATTCCTGCTGGTAGTGCAGCTGGTTCCTGCTGGTAGTTATTCATTGCTGCTGCAGTTGGTTTCTGCTGTTAAGTTTATTTTGTTTCTGCTGTTAGTAGTCATTACTGCGGGTAGTAGTAATAGTTATCCCGTATGTTTAGAATGTTTGTTAGATTTATTTTTAGAAGAGATCATGCTTATCTCTTTACACGGTTTGAATGAGCTGTATTAGGGTTTCTTGGTCTATAAAACAAACATGCAGCTAGGGTTTATGTACGCATCAAAAACATTATCTTTAGTTAATAAACGATCCATAGAGGATCAAACCCTTCTTAATTATTTTCTTCTTTATATTCTTGTGTTTAGGTTCCGCGTAGGCACAAGTCTTACACTTAGAGATTCTCCCAAACTGTTTGTGTTTACATAAACGGTTTAACCAAGCTCAAGCAATCAGGCATCGATCCTACAAATTATCTTCCTAGTCATGTTTTGATCAAATAAGAACACCTAGAAATCTACATAACACAACACATTGTTTACCACAGATGATTCAACCTTAGGCAATCTTTCGACTAACACAATCTGTTCGATTCAGGTTATGAAACTCAAGGCGCATAGTCTAGTAGCATATACAAGCCTATCCCACATGTCAAAACACTTAAACACTTAACCATTAAACACTAGCCAATAAACTCGACCATATAAACCCTAACTCATTCGATATGCATCAATTGATGTTATTCAGTACAATTAAGCAACATCAAATCACTCCTAGGCTTGTTGTTATGTTCTAAAACTAACTTAATTAGATTGAAAACCAACAAACAAGAAATGCCCAAATTGAACTCATAAACCCTAAATTGCCATATGAACAATTGATCTACATAAAGGTTTTAAGAATTCAAGCGAGTGATTTGACTGCATAAATGAACATGTATAAAACTTACAATCGTGTTTTTGAAGAAAATAAAAAATGTTTAAATTGTTAGAGGTTTTGGCAGGTTTTTGCTAGAACGATTATGAGTTATGTTTTTTAAATTCTGAGTTTGGTCTTATATAGAATAAAGTTTGGTCGTTTGAAACTTTATGTCCCTTAACCTTCTTTCCAGTTCACACAAGATCCTAAAGTAGCATACTTTTTGACATTTTGACAATAACAATCCCTGATATTTGTAATGGTTAAAAAACATTGATCCAATTTGTTATACACTTTGAGTTATTTTCATTTCTCCCCCTTGAACTAAGACATACTTTTGAAATTTTGATAAACATATAGTTCAAGAGATCATAGAAGGATGGTTTGATGAAGACGTTGATGAAAAATGAAGATTTTGATAATAAAATGTACAAAAGTTAGAAAAATTCTCCCCCTCAAAATATGTTCGTGATTAAAAATGATTAAATGAGAACATATTTTGATTCGTTTTGACATTTGCACACTTGAAGAGATGATATATATTTTTTTTAATGACAAAATAGAAAATCTTTTTGTGTTTTTCAGAAAGATATTTACAAAGATAGTTTTGATGTTTGACTCTGTGGAAAACTAGAAGGGGGGTTGAATAGTTTTACGTCTTTTTAATTTATTATAAAAACTTTGTTTACTTTTAAAAACTTAGATTCGAATTTATGTGAACTCAACTCTTGAACAATATGAACAAATATAAGTAGATCTAAATTAACAATGAAAGTAAAGTAATGAAATGAAATGAAAGATAGAGATGGAAAGATCTAACCGCGAGACAAAGGATTTATAGTGGTTCGGCTACAAGGACACCTTCCTTGCCCTACTCCACTCCTCGAGCATCTAACTCGAGAGTTTTTTTCACTATGTCAACAAGCTCCTTATGGCGGAGAAAACCTTACACAACTTTCGCTTACACCGGTTTAACGACACAAAGGTAAATGTCGAGTCCTAATCGTAGCTAGAACTAATCTCAAAACTTCTACACAACTTATTCACACCTTCTTCACTACGTCTTCACAACTTCTTCATGACGGCTTCATAACTTCTTCACTACGGCTTCACAACTTCTTCACAACGGCTTCACAACTACTTCACTACCTAGCACTACTTGTAACACCCCAACCCGGAAAGGGTAGAAGTATCACACTAATGGCTTCATATCAGATCAAACAAGCATACATTCAAAAGTAATACAAAGATTCTCAAAGGTTACAAATGTAATATTGAATACACAAGGATACAAAGGGAAACAAAACTAAATACTAAGTATACAAATGCAATCCTTCTAATGGCTTCTACTCAAGGTCTTCTAAGTCCAAAGGTCTCTTCACTCATACCCAGCTTCCAACTAAAACCTGCCGCACACGAAAAGAAAACGTGCGGCTGAGCTTAAAAAGCTCAGTGAACAGATATATGATAAACGGAAACGAAGGCAAATGGAAATAAACAGATGTAGTATAATTAATGAGATATAAATAAGGTACAAGAGTAAAGGTTTAGGATAGTCATCCACCACGAGCCCAGAAACAGATCATATCATATCATAACAGTGTCACCATAAATCTTCATAATCATATAGAGGGGAGACCTCTCAGATAATCAGATAATATGAGGGGTGACCTCATTCTTCAAATGGAGTAGCTAGCTCCCAGATATATGTGAAAGGCGTGTATTGCACACAGCACCAGTCACCAGACAAGTCATATCATATCAGATTAAATCCACTAAACAGATCAGATCTAGGATTGCAATCCATACGCCCCCCCAGAAACATATATAATCATAATCAAAGTAATGCGCATATCATAATCAGAATGGGGACGGTGTGAGGAATCACTCACCCACACATGAGTCATGCCAGTGGTGCATCACAGACACGGCCAGGTTACCTTCCTGGCTAGGTAACAGAAAAGTGGCTCGGGTATCAAACTAAGAGTCAAAGGTCAACGGTCAAAGGTCAAAGGTTCATATCATAATCAGGGTGTCATATCAGAAGGTTCAACATCAGAAGTTCATAATCAGACCAGTCAAAGTATCAAAAGGTCAAGTATCAGAAGTTCAAATATCAGAAGGTCAAATATCCCAGGTCAATATCCAAAAAGGGTCAATGTATCCGATGGTCAAATCTTCAAAAGGTTCAATATCGAAAGTACTTTTCAAAAGGTTTTCTCTTAAGGTTCATTTAAAGACAATTCTTTAAAAAAAATAGTTTTCATAAATGGTCTTTCAAATAGTTCTCATAAAACGAACTTCAAAATAGTTTTCTTAAAGTCAATATATCATGCTTGAAAAACCCTTTCAAAATACTTTACTTAAAACATTTCCATCTCATATCAAAAAGGTCTTCATATCATAGGTTCAAAATCAGAGGTCAAAGGCCGAAGCAAAGGTGTCATAGCAAGGGATCGTAACAGAGTATCAAATCAGAGAATTTAACAGATCAGAAAAGAATCATAGGAAACCTTACAGAGGAGGTCAGAATATCTGTACCTTGACAACAAATGCAGAAATGAAACAAAGAACGAGAAGAGAAAGCAGATCACTCCTTCTTCACACGATCTACATAATAAAGGTTTACATATTACTTAACTGCTCATTAAAGACTCAACTGATTTTAGGTTGTCAAAATTAGGATTTACTTGTGATAAGTGTTTCCAGATTAGGTTTAGGGTTTCTTCTTTACAAAATTAGAAGTATTAGGTTAAGATTACCAAATTAGGGTTTTAAGTTTACTTTCCAAAAATAGACTTTCCATAAATAGAACTTTCCAAAAATAGTAACTTTCCAATTTTAGTAGTTTTATCCAAATTAGGTAACTTTCTATTTTTAGCAGGTTTCGATATTTAGTAAGTTTCCATAAATAGTAAGTTCCCTTATTTAGAATGTTTACATAAATAGTGATTAGGGTTTTATTTGGCAATAACGATAGTTTAGGGTTCAAGGTGACAATATTCCAAGTTTTAGGGTTAGACCGAATTAGACAAAAAGGGAACACCGGATTAAAAACAAAGACATTCTCGGAACAATTATATAAACCCTAACTCGGATTAATTATTAATGAACTATTCTCGGAATAAACAGCTCTCAGTATTATTTTCTAGAAACCACCACTTTAACGAGACACAAACCAAAACTCAGTTCTGATTTTAGTATACATATCCTTATGCATGATTATAACCAATTTTAAAAGTGACCAGTTCGATATCTTAAAACAAATATGCATGCTCGATCACATAAATTTACAATTAAAAATCCTGGATCAAAACCTTATTCTTTTAAAATAACCTTTACCTGTATGCAGATTCTAACTTCAAGTTTTATGTAAATCAGTATATCCTTAACACTTAGCATATGGCTTATGATTTGACACCATAACACACATACAACCAATTATTTAAAACATAAGATGGTCCATATTACATGCATACGACAACCCTTAATCTCCTCATTTAAACGCATGCACACACACAGATTTATGTACAAGTCGACACACATACATGACCCTTTTTGGGAAAAAAAAACTTTCGAAGCAAACCCACGAACCCTCTCTTGTACCACACTTAACGAGACTCAAAGAATTTAAAAGACAACACAAGCGAGACCATTTGATTTTCACAAGGCTGTAATAAACTACAAACTCTAGACCTTTATTAAGATTTCAGACAAGTTTACATATAAGTTTTAGACTCAAAACGATACATGATTCAGGACCCTTAGTTCGACACCAGATAGACACGCGACACGCCAAAGATTACGAGACAGCAGATACACATGCAAAACTCACATGAACTCATCACACCAACCCCCAAGTCCCTCGTTAAAGTATATTACGACTAGGGTTACCTTTGTAGTTTCATATTAAATGTTTATTACGTGGTCACAACAGGTTTAAATGTTTAACCAAAGGGCTGGAACAATCAGGTCGACTAGAAAGGGTACCGGATTCAAAATAACAGGTTTACAAGGTTTCAGATTTCACATATATTTAACTTTTTATGGTGACACAATTTACGACAAAGGATGGATTCATTGTTACCTTTTTGGGTAGATTAACGAAGCAAGGAAACCAAGACGAGAACACAATGACTCAAGGCTGAAACATACTTCAATCGATCATCATTAGGGGCTGATAACTTCGGCTTCTTAGCTTGGCAAAGAGGAAACGATTTGAGAGTTGTAAGTTTAGTATTTGTTTCGGTGTAAAAGAGAGCACAAGGAGATATACGGTTTGTCAAGGCAAAGTGTGTAATAGGAAACCGTGTCTTACTAATATGGAAGGTAGCTATGATTAGGGCCGAGATTATAGGAAAGATTGGCTGTGATTGTCGTGTATGGGAGAATGACAACCATGTATTGCTTATAAAAATTTGAGAATAAAACCGTGTTTTCTCACTTGGGAAAGTCGTGTAGTATCTCTAAGGATGTGGCAAGAATTTGGCAACATATATATCTTCTATCTTTACACAATATTTGCTTAGTCTTATCATTATAACATCACCGACTTTGGAGATAAGAATAAATCGGTTTCACTTATAGAAAGGAGTAGATGACGTATAGGACTTTTAAGGATAATATGTATGATTCATTTGTAGTAGGATTAGGATACATGTATTTTTTTTGTATTTAAGCTATTGTTAGTTTAGGATTAATTTAGGTAATACAAGTTTTAGGATAAATATCACATAATTTGTAATATTTGTCATATCATAAAGTTTTAATCATTTATTAAACATATTTAAACTTTAGGTTATATTTTACATGCATTTAGTTATCATATATTGTAAGGTTTTTGATTTAGTTAGGTATTGTGAACCCTTATAATCATATCACATATAGTTTTAAATGTTTAGTTACCAAAGTAGTCCCTTGACTTTAGAAAATTTTAAATTAGACCTCATTTTAGGTTTTCAGATTTTAGGGTTTTACAATTCTTCCCTTCTAAAAAGAAAATTTTCGTCCTCGAAAATTGAAGTCGCAAGGTTAAACGAAGTCGTAGCAATTCGCAAAATATCCTCACAAACATTCTCATGAACGAAGAGGTTCTTCCAAAAGATCTTCATACCAAACTAGTTTCTCATGACTCAAATCAAAATGAGGTGGGTTCAAATTTCTCAGATGGGGACAGAATAAGTTGATTCTGATCAAAAGGTCCATGCAACATAACAAGGACGATAGGCGAATCTTCTAGAGAGCTCATATGGAATACAAACAAGATTTCCGATCAAATTAATTGCATCAACAGTAAGGAGTTCAAGACTTATAACTGAGGTCAACAGAATTCAAATCGAGAGTTCAAACTCAACCAGATATCTAATGAATGAAAGCAGAGTATACGGATAAATAGGATTTCCAATCACTATTCGCGAATAATCCAACGGAGTTCAAATTCTTAACTTCTTAGGTGCCCCTCAAGATATCCTATGCCCACCACAAGTGCACGTTATATGATGTAGGTATTATCACGTTGGCCAGACGTCATAATACTGGCATCATATAAATATGCCCTCATGATGGTCATACTTTATCTCAAATCGTCATCAAAACCACCTATCTTAATCCACCTAGTACTTCTACGGTCTCAGAGGTCAACAAAAACGAATGCCATAGTCCAGAGAGAAAACAAAACTATTCGCAAGAGTATCAAAATCCCAGATTGCCTAGCAGAAGTGGGGTATGCCGTCACAAGCATCATCTCTTCCATAATTCGCCAACATCTCTCAAAACAAAGCTATCACCGATCATATGAAGAAAAAAATGAACACGGAACTGAAATGCTCTAGGAAACTTGAATCATTAGAGGATCTTATTACTATATAACGAAGCTTAAGAGAGTCAACAGAAATGAAAGTTAGTCGCCAAGAACTTCGGCCTTCATAGAATTAATTCTTCCAAACATAAAGGGTCTGTTTCAAATTCCGCTCATTCAACACCTCCAATCTCTTCAAGTCCGGTTAATCGGTCTTCGTCTGTCCATCAATCGGGAAGTGAAACCAAAATCGGGAACTTGTCTGGTTCATCGAGTCTCCTGCAGTTCTTCTTGGAATGCGATGGAGTAATGTGGATTTCCGGCACGATCTTTAAATCTCTCCATCATCCAGTCTGCTTCCACTCTCAATTCATCTTAGTACAACCAAGATGAATAGGGAAGTGAGACTGCATGTCTTTATCAGCTCCAGGTTCGCCATCTTGACTAGAATTTCTTCATCTGCATCGCCAACACTTCTGCCCTGTAAGGAATGTCTTCATTCTTCAGGGTAGTCTCCATTGTCGTCAACTCCAGGTCAGGCAAAGAACATCGTTGTCTCAACAAATATCCATCTCCCAGAATGCACAAATGATCGTCAAGTTCTAACAAGGTGCAACAATGATTTTCATGCTCTTTCTCGTCTCCGAATGTACCATTAAGTCATACGATGACCATTTGCCCAAGTACTTACGAGAAAACATCATTTATCAATTTCACAAAACAGTCAAGGCTTTAGCTAATACTATTAGCGTCACTAACCGTCATAGCAGTCGTTTACGAATACGGAAGGAGATTTCAAGAATAAAATCAATTTATCAGAAAGAAAACTTCGCGCTCCGAATTTAAACAAACACATAGTCGTTTCAGGGTGGAGGAATATTGGCTTCTAACAAGAATATGGTTCAGCTCTCTCCAGTCGCCATCCTTCTTCATCGCGAACGAAACTGAAACACGCCCAGAAAATACCCTTAAGTAAACTCACTTCTTGGTCTTCGGTTGCTGCTCTTCCCGGTTGCTCAAATCAAACTGGTATGATCTGAAAGACGTCTTCGCTTGCTGGCTAGACCATCTCTCAGTATCATGTCAAATCCTACTTCACACTTTGGTGGTGCCAATTAACTCTCAAGACAAGGTTCATTCATTGGTGTACGAAATGGTTTCTAGGAAAACTTCATATCACGAAAGTAACACACGACTCTCCAGAGTGATAGAAACGTTCAACAATCGGTAATCATGGTAAGGAGTTCAAAATTATTACAACCATCAGAGGTGAGACATAGAAGGGTAGTTGTCAATATTTGACTGATCACTCAACAAATCCCTTGTCAGAAAAGAATCGAAGTTAGTTATCCAAAGAAAGATGGCTCGCAAATCAAAACTTTATCATTCAGAAGTGAGGGGGAGAAACATTCTTATACCCGTGGTTACACACCACAAGGCTTCTTATAAGGACAGAGATGGGTGAAACGAAATTGAATAATGTCGGAAGATTCATAAATACTTATCAAAAGCAAAAGATAGTCAAAACATATCCAGTACGTTATCGCCATGGAGGTTCTCAGAGTGCCCGAAGAGGCGTCAAAATGATTAACGAAAGAATCAGATATCAGCGTCAAAATCTGAAGATAAGGATCAAATAGTGTCAGGCAATTATTATGAAATTTCTAAATGCCTTCCAATTTAATCAGGTTCGAATTTTAGGTGGTGCAAAACATAAGCTTTCGCTTTCCAAAGTGATATCAGCGGGATCTAACCAAAAGTAAGGCACAAATCAGAGTGATGCGGAAGCAAAGATGTTTAAACAAATGTCTTATAGTCTACCCATTCCTCACTGGTCAAAACTTAGATTCCTATGGGGAGATCCTAATGCAAATTTTTTAAAGGTTATCTTACGAGCGCCTACAGGGAGGCTTAATGGTCCTAACTTACACAGGTCAAGGGTAAATGTATTACGAATCGCAGCCTGTCGCTCTGATACCATAATTGTAACACCCCAACCCGGCAAGGGTAGAAGTATCACACTAATGGCTTCATATCAGATCAAACAAGCATACATTCAAAAGTAATACAAAGATTCTCAAAGGTTACAAATGTAATATTGAATACACAAGGATACAAAGGGAAACAAAACTAAATACTAAGTATACAAATGCAATCCTTCTAATGGCTTCTACTCAAGGTCTTCTAAGTCCAAAGGTCTCTTCACTCATACCCAGCTTCCAACTAAAACCTGCCGCACACGAAAAGAAAACGTGCGGCTGAGCTTAAAAAGCTCAGTGAACAGATATATGATAAACGGAAACGAAGGCAAATGGAAATAAACAGATGTAGTATAATTAATGAGATATAAATAAGGTACAAGAGTAAAGGTTTAGGATAGTCATCCACCACGAGCCCAGAAACAGATCATATCATATCATAACAGTGTCACCATAAATCTTCATAATCATATAGAGGGGAGACCTCTCAGATAATCAGATAATATGAGGGGTGACCTCATTCTTCAAATGGAGTAGCTAGCTCCCAGATATATGTGAAAGGCGTGTATTGCACACAGCACCAGTCACCAGACAAGTCATATCATATCAGATTAAATCCACTAAACAGATCAGATCTAGGATTGCAATCCATACGCCCCCCCAGAAACATATATAATCATAATCAAAGTAATGCGCATATCATAATCAGAATGGGGACGGTGTGAGGAATCACTCACCCACACATGAGTCATGCCAGTGGTGCATCACAGACACGGCCAGGTTACCTTCCTGGCTAGGTAACAGAAAAGTGGCTCGGGTATCAAACTAAGAGTCAAAGGTCAACGGTCAAAGGTCAAAGGTTCATATCATAATCAGGGTGTCATATCAGAAGGTTCAACATCAGAAGTTCATAATCAGACCAGTCAAAGTATCAAAAGGTCAAGTATCAGAAGTTCAAATATCAGAAGGTCAAATATCCCAGGTCAATATCCAAAAAGGGTCAATGTATCTGATGGTCAAATCTTCAAAAGGTTCAATATCGAAAGTACTTTTCAAAAGGTTTTCTCTTAAGGTTCATTTAAAGACAATTCTTTAAAAAAAATAGTTTTCATAAATGGTCTTTCAAATAGTTCTCATAAAACGAACTTCAAAATAGTTTTCTTAAAGTCAATATATCATGCTTGAAAAACCCTTTCAAAATACTTTACTTAAAACATTTCCATCTCATATCAAAAAGGTCTTCATATCATAGGTTCAAAATCAGAGGTCAAAGGCCGAAGCAAAGGTGTCATAGCAAGGGATCGTAACAGAGTATCAAATCAGAGAATTTAACAGATCAGAAAAGAATCATAGGAAACCTTACAGAGGAGGTCAGAATATCTGTACCTTGACAACAAATGCAGAAATGAAACAAAGAACGAGAAGAGAAAGCAGATCACTCCTTCTTCACACGATCTACATAATAAAGGTTTACATATTACTTAACTGCTCATTAAAGACTCAACTGATTTTAGGTTGTCAAAATTAGGATTTACTTGTGATAAGTGTTTCCAGATTAGGTTTAGGGTTTCTTCTTTACAAAATTAGAAGTATTAGGTTAAGATTACCAAATTAGGGTTTTAAGTTTACTTTCCAAAAATAGACTTTCCATAAATAGAACTTTCCAAAAATAGTAACTTTCCAATTTTAGTAGTTTTATCCAAATTAGGTAACTTTCTATTTTTAGCAGGTTTCGATATTTAGTAAGTTTCCATAAATAGTAAGTTCCCTTATTTAGAATGTTTACATAAATAGTGATTAGGGTTTTATTTGGCAATAACGATAGTTTAGGGTTCAAGGTGACAATATTCCAAGTTTTAGGGTTAGACCGAATTAGACAAAAAGGGAACACCGGATTAAAAACAAAGACATTCTCGGAACAATTATATAAACCCTAACTCGGATTAATTATTAATGAACTATTCTCGGAATAAACAGCTCTCAGTATTATTTTCTAGAAACCACCACTTTAACGAGACACAAACCAAAACTCAGTTCTGATTTTAGTATACATATCCTTATGCATGATTATAACCAATTTTAAAAGTGACCAGTTCGATATCTTAAAACAAATATGCATGCTCGATCACATAAATTTACAATTAAAAATCCTGGATCAAAACCTTATTCTTTTAAAATAACCTTTACCTGTATGCAGATTCTAACTTCAAGTTTTATGTAAATCAGTATATCCTTAACACTTAGCATATGGCTTATGATTTGACACCATAACACACATACAACCAATTATTTAAAACATAAGATGGTCCATATTACATGCATACGACAACCCTTAATCTCCTCATTTAAACGCATGCACACACACAGATTTATGTACAAGTCGACACACATACATGACCCTTTTTGGGAAAAAAAAACTTTCGAAGCAAACCCACGAACCCTCTCTTGTACCACACTTAACGAGACTCAAAGAATTTAAAAGACAACACAAGCGAGACCATTTGATTTTCACAAGGCTGTAATAAACTACAAACTCTAGACCTTTATTAAGATTTCAGACAAGTTTACATATAAGTTTTAGACTCAAAACGATACATGATTCAGGACCCTTAGTTCGACACCAGATAGACACGCGACACGCCAAAGATTACGAGACAGCAGATACACATGCAAAACTCACATGAACTCATCACACCAACCCCCAAGTCCCTCGTTAAAGTATATTACGACTAGGGTTACCTTTGTAGTTTCATATTAAATGTTTATTACGTGGTCACAACAGGTTTAAATGTTTAACCAAAGGGCTGGAACAATCAGGTCGACTAGAAAGGGTACCGGATTCAAAATAACAGGTTTACAAGGTTTCAGATTTCACATATATTTAACTTTTTATGGTGACACAATTTACGACAAAGGATGGATTCATTGTTACCTTTTTGGGTAGATTAACGAAGCAAGGAAACCAAGACGAAACACAATGACTCAAGGCTGAAACACACTTCAATCGATCATCATTAGGGGCTGATAACTTCGGCTTCTTAGCTTGGCAAAGAGGAAACGATTTGAGATTGTAAGTTTAGTATTTGTTTCGGTGTAAAAGAGAGCACAAGGAGATATACGGTTTGTCAAGGCAAAGTGTGTAATAGGAAACCGTGTCTTACTAATATGGAAGGTAGCTATGATTAGGGCCGAGATTATAGGAAAGATTGGCTGTGATTGTCGTGTATGGGAGAATGACAACCATGTATTGCTTATAAAAATTTGAGAATAAAACCGTGTTTTCTCACTTGGGAAAGTCGTGTAGTATCTCTAAGGATGTGGCAAGAATTTGGCAACATATATATCTTCTATCTTTACACAATATTTGCTTAGTCTTATCATTATAACATCACCGACTTTGGAGATAAGAATAAATCGGTTTCACTTATAGAAAGGAGTAGATGACGTATAGGACTTTTAAGGATAATATGTATGATTCATTTGTAGTAGGATTAGGATACATGTATTTTTTTTGTATTTAAGCTATTGTTAGTTTAGGATTAATTTAGGTAATACAAGTTTTAGGATAAATATCACATAATTTGTAATATTTGTCATATCATAAAGTTTTAATCATTTATTAAACATATTTAAACTTTAGGTTATATTTTACATGCATTTAGTTATCATATATTGTAAGGTTTTTGATTTAGTTAGGTATTGTGAACCCTTATAATCATATCACATATAGTTTTAAATGTTTAGTTACCAAAGTAGTCCCTTGACTTTAGAAAATTTTAAATTAGACCTCATTTTAGGTTTTCAGATTTTAGGGTTTTACAATTCTTCCCTTCTAAAAAGAAAATTTTCGTCCTCGAAAATTGAAGTCGCAAGGTTAAACGAAGTCGTAGCAATTCGCAAAATATCCTCACAAACATTCTCATGAACGAAGAGGTTCTTCCAAAAGATCTTCATACCAAACTAGTTTCTCATGACTCAAATCAAAATGAGGTGGGTTCAAATTTCTCAGATGGGGACAGAATAAGTTGATTCTGATCAAAAGGTCCATGCAACATAACAAGGACGATAGGCGAATCTTCTAGAGAGCTCATATGGAATACAAACAAGATTTCCGATCAAATTAATTGCATCAACAGTAAGGAGTTCAAGACTTATAACTGAGGTCAACAGAATTCAAATCGAGAGTTCAAACTCAACCAGATATCTAATGAATGAAAGCAGAGTATACGGATAAATAGGATTTCCAATCACTATTCGCGAATAATCCAACGGAGTTCAAATTCTTAACTTCTTAGGTGCCCCTCAAGATATCCTATGCCCACCACAAGTGCACGTTATATGATGTAGGTATTATCACGTTGGCCAGACGTCATAATACTGGCATCATATAAATATGCCCTCATGATGGTCATACTTTATCTCAAATCGTCATCAAAACCACCTATCTTAATCCACCTAGTACTTCTACGGTCTCAGAGGTCAACAAAAACGAATGCCATAGTCCAGAGAGAAAACAAAACTATTCGCAAGAGTATCAAAATCCCAGATTGCCTAGCAGAAGTGGGGTATGCCGTCACAAGCATCATCTCTTCCATAATTCGCCAACATCTCTCAAAACAAAGCTATCACCGATCATATGAAGAAAAAAATGAACACGGAACTGAAATGCTCTAGGAAACTTGAATCATTAGAGGATCTTATTACTATATAACGAAGCTTAAGAGAGTCAACAGAAATGAAAGTTAGTCGCCAAGAACTTCGGCCTTCATAGAATTAATTCTTCCAAACATAAAGGGTCTGTTTCAAATTCCGCTCATTCAACACCTCCAATCTCTTCAAGTCCGGTTAATCGGTCTTCGTCTGTCCATCAATCGGGAAGTGAAACCAAAATCGGGAACTTGTCTGGTTCATCGAGTCTCCTGCAGTTCTTCTTGGAATGCGATGGAGTAATGTGGATTTCCGGCACGATCTTTAAATCTCTCCATCATCCAGTCTGCTTCCACTCTCAATTCATCTTAGTACAACCAAGATGAATAGGGAAGTGAGACTGCATGTCTTTATCAGCTCCAGGTTCGCCATCTTGACTAGAATTTCTTCATCTGCATCGCCAACACTTCTGCCCTGTAAGGAATGTCTTCATTCTTCAGGGTAGTCTCCATTGTCGTCAACTCCAGGTCAGGCAAAGAACATCGTTGTCTCAACAAATATCCATCTCCCAGAATGCACAAATGATCGTCAAGTTCTAACAAGGTGCAACAATGATTTTCATGCTCTTTCTCGTCTCCGAATGTACCATTAAGTCATACGATGACCATTTGCCCAAGTACTTACGAGAAAACATCATTTATCAATTTCACAAAACAGTCAAGGCTTTAGCTAATACTATTAGCGTCACTAACCGTCATAGCAGTCGTTTACGAATACGGAAGGAGATTTCAAGAATAAAATCAATTTATCAGAAAGAAAACTTCGCGCTCCGAATTTAAACAAACACATAGTCGTTTCAGGGTGGAGGAATATTGGCTTCTAACAAGAATATGGTTCAGCTCTCTCCAGTCGCCATCCTTCTTCATCGCGAACGAAACTGAAACACGCCCAGAAAATACCCTTAAGTAAACTCACTTCTTGGTCTTCGGTTGCTGCTCTTCCCGGTTGCTCAAATCAAACTGGTATGATCTGAAAGACGTCTTCGCTTGCTGGCTAGACCATCTCTCAGTATCATGTCAAATCCTACTTCACACTTTGGTGGTGCCAATTAACTCTCAAGACAAGGTTCATTCATTGGTGTACGAAATGGTTTCTAGGAAAACTTCATATCACGAAAGTAACACACGACTCTCCAGAGTGATAGAAACGTTCAACAATCGGTAATCATGGTAAGGAGTTCAAAATTATTACAACCATCAGAGGTGAGACATAGAAGGGTAGTTGTCAATATTTGACTGATCACTCAACAAATCCCTTGTCAGAAAAGAATCGAAGTTAGTTATCCAAAGAAAGATGGCTCGCAAATCAAAACTTTATCATTCAGAAGTGAGGGGGAGAAACATTCTTATACCCGTGGTTACACACCACAAGGCTTCTTATAAGGACAGAGATGGGTGAAACGAAATTGAATAATGTCGGAAGATTCATAAATACTTATCAAAAGCAAAAGATAGTCAAAACATATCCAGTACGTTATCGCCATGGAGGTTCTCAGAGTGCCCGAAGAGGCGTCAAAATGATTAACGAAAGAATCAGATATCAGCGTCAAAATCTGAAGATAAGGATCAAATAGTGTCAGGCAATTATTATGAAATTTCTAAATGCCTTCCAATTTAATCAGGTTCGAATTTTAGGTGGTGCAAAACATAAGCTTTCGCTTTCCAAAGTGATATCAGCGGGATCTAACCAAAAGTAAGGCACAAATCAGAGTGATGCGGAAGCAAAGATGTTTAAACAAATGTCTTATAGTCTACCCATTCCTCACTGGTCAAAACTTAGATTCCTATGGGGAGATCCTAATGCAAATTTTTTAAAGGTTATCTTACGAGCGCCTACAGGGAGGCTTAATGGTCCTAACTTACACAGGTCAAGGTAAATGTATTACGAATCGCAGCCTGTCTCTCTGATACCATAATTGTAACACCCCAACCCGGCAAGGGTAGAAGTATCACACTAATGGCTTCATATCAGATCAAACAAGCATACATTCAAAAGTAATACAAAGATTCTCAAAGGTTACAAATGTAATATTGAATACACAAGGATACAAAGGGAAACAAAACTAAATACTAAGTATACAAATGCAATCCTTCTAATGGCTTCTACTCAAGGTCTTCTAAGTCCAAAGGTCTCTTCACTCATACCCAGCTTCCAACTAAAACCTGCCGCACACGAAAAGAAAACGTGCGGCTGAGCTTAAAAAGCTCAGTGAACAGATATATGATAAACGGAAACGAAGGCAAATGGAAATAAACAGATGTAGTATAATTAATGAGATATAAATAAGGTACAAGAGTAAAGGTTTAGGATAGTCATCCACCACGAGCCCAGAAACAGATCATATCATATCATAACAGTGTCACCATAAATCTTCATAATCATATAGAGGGGAGACCTCTCAGATAATCAGATAATATGAGGGGTGACCTCATTCTTCAAATGGAGTAGCTAGCTCCCAGATATATGTGAAAGGCGTGTATTGCACACAGCACCAGTCACCAGACAAGTCATATCATATCAGATTAAATCCACTAAACAGATCAGATCTAGGATTGCAATCCATACGCCCCCCCAGAAACATATATAATCATAATCAAAGTAATGCGCATATCATAATCAGAATGGGGACGGTGTGAGGAATCACTCACCCACACATGAGTCATGCCAGTGGTGCATCACAGACACGGCCAGGTTACCTTCCTGGCTAGGTAACAGAAAAGTGGCTCGGGTATCAAACTAAGAGTCAAAGGTCAACGGTCAAAGGTCAAAGGTTCATATCATAATCAGGGTGTCATATCAGAAGGTTCAACATCAGAAGTTCATAATCAGACCAGTCAAAGTATCAAAAGGTCAAGTATCAGAAGTTCAAATATCAGAAGGTCAAATATCCCAGGTCAATATCCAAAAAGGGTCAATGTATCTGATGGTCAAATCTTCAAAAGGTTCAATATCGAAAGTACTTTTCAAAAGGTTTTCTCTTAAGGTTCATTTAAAGACAATTCTTTAAAAAAAATAGTTTTCATAAATGGTCTTTCAAATAGTTCTCATAAAACGAACTTCAAAATAGTTTTCTTAAAGTCAATATATCATGCTTGAAAAACCCTTTCAAAATACTTTACTTAAAACATTTCCATCTCATATCAAAAAGGTCTTCATATCATAGGTTCAAAATCAGAGCTCAAAGGTCGAAGCAAAGGTGTCATAGCAAGGGATCGTAACAGAGTATCAATTCAGAGATTTAACAGATCAGAAAAGAATCATAGGAAACCTTACAGAGAAGGTCAGAATATCTGTACCTTGACAACAAATGCAGAAATGAAACAAAGAACGAGAAGAGAAAGCAGATCACTCCTTCTTCACACGATCTACATAATAAAGGTTTACATATTACTTAACTGCTCATTAAAGACTCAACTGATTTTAGGTTGTCAAAATTAGGATTTACTTGTGATAAGTGTTTCCAGATTAGGTTTAGGGTTTCTTCTTTACAAAATTAGAAGTATTAGGTTAAGATTACCAAATTAGGGTTTTAAGTTTACTTTCCAAAAATAGACTTTCCATAAATAGAACTTTCCAAAAATAGTAACTTTCCAATTTTAGTAATTTTATCCAAATTAGGTAACTTTCTATTTTTAGCAGGTTTCGATATTTAGTAAGTTTCCATAAATAGTAAGTTCCCTTATTTAGAATGTTTACATAAATAGTGATTAGGGTTTTATTTGGCAATAACGATAGTTTAGGGTTCAAGGTGACAATATTCCAAGTTTTAGGGTTAGACCGAATTAGACAAAAAGGGAACACCGGATTAAAAACAAAGACATTCTCGGAACAATTATATAAACCCTAACTCGGATTAATTATTAATGAACTATTCTCGGAATAAACAGCTCTCAGTATTATTTTCTAGAAACCACCACTTTAACGAGACACAAACCAAAACTCAGTTCTGATTTTAGTATACATATCCTTATGCATGATTATAACCAATTTTAAAAGTGACCAGTTCGATATCTTAAAACAAATATGCATGCTCGATCACATAAATTTACAATTAAAAATCCTGGATCAAAACCTTATTCTTTTAAAATAACCTTTACCTGTATGCAGATTCTAACTTCAAGTTTTATGTAAATCAGTATATCCTTAACACTTAGCATATGGCTTATGATTTGACACCATAACACACATACAACCAATTATTTAAAACATAAGATGGTCCATATTACATGCATACGACAACCCTTAATCTCCTCATTTAAACGCATGCACACACACAGATTTATGTACAAGTCGACACACATACATGACCCTTTTTGGGAAAAAAAAAAACTTTCGAAGCAAACCCACGAACCCTCTCTTGTACCACACTTAACGAGACTCAAAGAATTTAAAAGACAACACAAGCGAGACCATTTGATTTTCACAAGGCTGTAATAAACTACAAACTCTAGACCTTTATTAAGATTTCAGACAAGTTTACATATAAGTTTTAGACTCAAAACGATACATGATTCAGGACCCTTAGTTCGACACCAGATAGACACGCGACACGCCAAAGATTACGAGACAGCAGATACACATGCAAAACTCACATGAACTCATCACACCAACCCCCAAGTCCCTCGTTAAAGTATATTACGACTAGGGTTACCTTTGTAGTTTCATATTAAATGTTTATTACGTGGTCACAACAGGTTTAAATGTTTGACCAAAGGGCTGGAACAATCAGGTTGACTAGAAAGGGTACCGGATTCAAAATAACAGGTTTACAAGGTTTCAGATTTCACATATATTTAACTTTTTATGGTGACACAATTTACGACAAAGGATGGATTCATTGTTACCTTTTTGGGTAGATTAACGAAGCAAGGAAACCAAGACGAGAACACAATGACTCAAGGCTGAAACACACTTCAATCGATCATCATTAGGGGCTGATAACTTCGGCTTCTTAGCTTGGCAAAGAGGAAACGATTTGAGAGTTGTAAGTTTAGTATTTGTTTCGGTGTAAAAGAGAGCACAAGGAGATATACGGTTTGTCAAGGCAAAGTGTGTAATAGGAAACCGTGTCTTACTAATATGGAAGGTAGCTATGATTAGGGCCGAGATTATAGGAAAGATTGGCTGTGATTGTCGTGTATGGGAGAATGACAACCATGTATTGCTTATAAAAATTTGAGAATAAAACCGTGTTTTCTCACTTGGGAAAGTCGTGTAGTATCTCTAAGGATGTGGCAAGAATTTGGCAACATATATATCTTCTATCTTTACACAATATTTGCTTAGTCTTATCATTATAACATCACCGACTTTGGAGATAAGAATAAATCGGTTTCACTTATAGAAAGGAGTAGATGACGTATAGGACTTTTAAGGATAATATGTATGATTCATTTGTAGTAGGATTAGGATACATGTATTTTTTTTGTATTTAAGCTATTGTTAGTTTAGGATTAATTTAGGTAATACAAGTTTTAGGATAAATATCACATAATTTGTAATATTTGTCATATCATAAAGTTTTAATCATTTATTAAACATATTTAAACTTTAGGTTATATTTTACATGCATTTAGTTATCATATATTGTAAGGTTTTTGATTTAGTTAGGTATTGTGAACCCTTATAATCATATCACATATAGTTTTAAATGTTTAGTTACCAAAGTAGTCCCTTGACTTTAGAAAATTTTAAATTAGACCTCATTTTAGGTTTTCAGATTTTAGGGTTTTACAACTACTTCACTACCTAGCACTACTTATATACTCTTCTACTTCTTCACACCTTCACTACTTACACACCTTAACTTCTTCCCAACTTCACTACTTACACACTACACTAATCTAATCACTTATGTTTAACCTAATATACACACCTTATACATAATTGAATGAATGATTTACAAAATTTACTAAACTAACAACTTAGGTAACAAGTTGATACTAAATTGTAATACTTCTAGTCTTGTTTGATAGAAGTATTCTTCTTTTGCACTTGGGTGGTGGAAGCTTGGATCACTTAGAAACCAATTCTTAAGAATATATGATCAAAGGATTTAGAAAGATATAAGAAGAAACTTAGAACAGAAGGTTTGAGGTGCAAAAGGTGAGGAAAAAGTCCAGAGATGAACCAGTATTTATAGGCAAAATCTGACAGCTGGAGGAGCGGGGCGGTCCCCTTAAATAGGTGGTCGGTCCCCTTAAAATTAAGGGGGCCGCCTAGTAAAATGAAGGGGGCCGCCCTCCCCGAACGTTGCTCAGTTTTATCTTTTTGTGGGGAAGGTTTTTCTAGAACTTTTTTGCTATTTTTGGTTGAAAATTTGAATTCATAAATTTATAATGGATTAAACATTTTTATTTGATACCAAAATGATTTTCTAAAAGATATAAAATGTTTGTGTCATTTTATAAAAAATCAAGTGATTAAGAAAATGTTCCTTTGATCATATAATGCATTAAGCATTTGTTTATTCATACCTTAAGTGATTGAGTTGTTAAAATAGATATTTACAACTAAATACTTGTTTACGTCATAATCTTTCGTTTAATGATTTTACATTTTGTGATTATCAAAACGTAGAGATATCGAAAGATGTCAATAATGTTTTTAGGCATTATTTATGTCAACAATCTCCCCCTTTTTGATGATTACAAAATCTAAACTCATTAAATCTAAAATATTAGTTTTTAGACAAGTATTTAGTGAGTTTATATCTACTTCTCCCCCTTTTTGTAGAATCTAAAAGGTTATGCCGACACGTTTTAGATATGAAATTTGTCGGAACGAGAAATCCCCCTTGATGTGTGCTGTAACACCCCAACCCGATAAGGGTAGAAGTATTACGTTATGGTGACATATCAAAGCAAACACAAGCATATGACTAATTAATACAAAATGAAATTCAATGGTTACAAGGGAAAATCTGAAGATACAAGGTTACAATGAGAATTTCAATAAGTACTAAGTCTAGAATAATCTCTTCTAGCCATCTCTAATCCAGAATATCTATCAAGGGATAGCCTTCTAAGTCAAAGATACTCTCCACTCATACCCAGCTTCCTACTAAAACCTGCCGCAGGAAAAGAAATGCGGCTGAGCTTAAAAAGCCCAGTGAACAGATATAGAGGTAACAAGCAGTAATAATGGAATAGTGAAATAAGAGAAACAATGCAAGGTATAATAAGAGTTAGGGAAAAAGTAAAAGATTATAAGGTAAAGAAAAACAGTAATCCACCACGAGCCCAATTCAAGTGAAGTATCAAGTCAAGTATCAAGTAACCATATATACGGAGGGGAGACCTCGGTATACCAAGTATAATGTGAGGGGATACCTCCAAGGGTTGGAGTAGCTAACTCCCAAGATGTGAAAGACGTGTATCGCACACACCATCAGTCACCAAGTATATAACAAGTAATATCATGATAAATCCATCGAAACAAGTAACAAATCTAGGATGCATCCATACGCCCCAGTAAGCCAAGTTCTTCCTCTACGTAACAAGTCAAGTCAATGGATGGGATAGGTCATCACTCTCCTACCCTAGATTCAAGTCATTGGTGCATCAATGACAAGGACATGGAACCCTCATGCCTAGTATACAAGTGGTGGCTCGTAGTATCAAACTGTGGGTCAAGGGTCAAGTATCAAGTATCAAGTGTCCAAGTTCAAGTTTCATATCAAGTGGTTCAAGTCAAGTATGTCATATCAAGGTTTATATCAAGGTTCAAGTCAAAGTTCAAATCAAGAGTCATAGCAAGGTTTATAGCAAAGGTTCAAGTCAAGGTTCAAATCAAGAGTCATAGCAAGGTTTATAGCAAAGGTTCAAGTCAAGGTTCAAATCAAGAGTCATAGCAAGGTTTATAGCATAGGTTCAGATCAAGTGGTTCATATCAAAGGTTCATAATCAAATGATTCGTAGGTTCATAGTAAAGATTTAATTCAAAGGTTTCATATCAACGCGTATTTAGAAAATCTTTCAATAAGTAGCTTTCATAAAATGATATTTAGTAAAGTTTTTCATAAAGATAGTCTTAAAAGTAGTTTTCATAAAACTTTTAGTAAAATTTCATTTAAAAGTGGTATCACATCGTGCTCAACAACCCCGTTTAAAAATAGCTTTTCTCAAAACATTTTCAAATATAATTTAGAAAGGTTTTAGCATCCAAGTATCAAGGGATGAACGAATTATATCAAGTATCAAGGGAACATAGCAAGGTTCAATTTATCAAGGGAAGCATAGCAAGGTTAACAAATCAAGGGGAGCATAGCAAGGTTCACAAATCCATGGAAGCATTGCAAGGTTCACAAATCAAGGGGAGCATAGAAAGGTTCACAAATCATGGGAAGCATAGCAAGGTTCAAGGGAGTAAGATAGACAAGAGAAAGAGAGAGTTCATGAGAAACCTGTGAGAAGGTCAGAATATCTGTACCTTATTCGGAACGCAAACAAACACAAGATAGCAAACACTGAAAAGAATCAAGATCACTCCTTCTTCACACCTAAAGGAGTAGAAGACAGAATTACAAATGGTTCCTATAACTCAGATTACTAATTTTAGTTTATCTTTCCATTTTAAATCACTTTCCAAATTTAGCAACTTTCCATATTTAGTAACTTTCCACTTCAAGTAAGTTTACTCATTTTAAGTAACTTTCTAGTTTTAGTAACTTTCCAAAAATAGTAACTTTCCATATTTAGCAGGTTTCTATTCTTAGCAGGTTTCCTGAATTAGTAAGTTTCCATTTTTAGAAAGTTTCCTTATTTAGTAAGTTTCTATAATTAGCAGATTTCCATAATTAGAAAGAGTTAGTTTTATAAATTAAGTTAAGTTATCAATTAATTATTATTAGGGAAAATAGGGTTCATTTTAGCAAGTTATAATAGTTTAGGGATAAATATGACAACTTTCTATATTTTAGGGTTTTAAATGCAAATATGCCAAAGATAAAGGTCTAAAGTGCAAATATTACAAGTTATTCATTTTAATCCATAAGTTTCCCATATTTATGATTCTAATCCTTTAACTTTAACCATTTTACAAGTTAGACCCTTTAATTAGTTAAATTACAATTTAAACCTTATAATTAATTAAATTACAATTTAATCCTTATAATATTCATATTTACACATTAAGCCTTCAATTATCCAAAATTACACATTACACCCCTTACATTAATATTAATACGAGACACCCTCTATTTTCCAGAATTTACAAAACAAACCCCTCTAGTTTATAATTTTGCAAATCGAATTCATAATTATATAATTTACTAATTAAACCTTTTAGTTACAAAATTTACACATAATACCCCCATATAATATTTTATACGATTCATCCCTGGTCCCAAGTATCTTACAAAAATAACCCACAAGTTTATAAAATTACAAAACACACCCAAAACTTTTTAATTCACCAATCGGTTTATACCAAAAACATGTAAACCCTAACCCCAAATTTACCAATCAATACCAATCATTAAATCAACCTTAAAACACCTTAATTAGACCAGATCTAACATCAAGAACTCAAACCTTAACCCATTCGACTGTGTTTTATTTTCGAACCCTTTTTCTTTTTTTTTTATCCGGTTTCAAGAATAATTCACCAAGGATGATCTAGGCTTCGAAAATTACAAGGATCATTTTTCTAGTGTTATGTGACATGTAAAGAATCAAAATAAAATAGGTACAATGCATGGAAAAATCGCATGGCCGATCTATGTTTTATTTCACGTTTTTGATGTATAGGATTATTTTGATCTATCTAGCGTGCATGGATCATGATAACTATTTTATATGGATCATATATGATGTAAAGAGTGTTATAAAAATACCAGATAGCTTTTAGAATGATCGAATGAAGAGTGGGGATTTTGTACCTCTCGGCCAGGATAGAACTCGAGCAAAAATCAAAACCAAGCGAACCAAGCCTCTATAATTCGAACTCCTATTTTTATAGCCTCCTTCTAACTCCAATGCATCCAGGAAAAATGCTAAGAAGTCGTGGAAAAAATTGTGGTGGCCGAATGGGAGTTTTAGTTTGGTGTTTAGGGTTAAAGAATATATAAAAAGGGAAACAATATAAAACCGTGTATAGGGATTGAGCGGAGGGCATGAATTTTGGCCAAAATGGTGCTTAGATGAGATCATAATTGATTTGCAAGGATTCCTCCCCAATTTGTAAGGTTTATCCTTTTTTATTTGATTTTAATCATTTTAACAAGAAAATAAACGTATATGTATATGTATTTCGGTCCATGTAAATTTTAAATAATGTGACAAGTATTTTTAGGACATTTAGAATATTAAAATGTTCTTTCAAAAATTATCATACTTCATATGTTGCTAGTTTCCAAGAGTTTGGAATTTATTCGATGTTTTATTTAATCATTAATTGAAAGTTTAAGTTACAAGGGTATTTTGGTAATTTTGCATGCTTTGAAATTTTGGGTATTTCGACTTCTTCCCCTCTAAAAGAAAATTTTCGTCCTTGAAATTTGAAGTCGCAAAGTTAGACGAAGTCGTAGGAATTCGCAAAAGATCGTTACAAACATTCTCACGCCCGGGGAGGTTCTTCCAAAAAGGATCTTCAAACCAAATAGTTTCTCATGATGCAATCAAAACAAGGGGGTTCAAGTTCCTCAGAAGGAGACAAATTAGGTTGATTCTGATCAAAAGGTCCATGCAACATAAAATGGATGATAGGTGAATCTTCTGGAAAACTCATATGGAATCAGAACAAATTTTCAAATCAAATTAACTGTATCAACAGTAGAGGGCTCTACAAAGAGCTTAAGATTTAATACTGAGGTGAACGAAATGCAAAACGAGAGTCCAAACTCATCCAGATATCTAATGAATGAAGGTAGAGTATACGCATAGGTAGAATGAACCTAAAGTCTCACTAATCACGGATAATCAAACGGAGATCAAATTCTAAACTTCTTAGGTACTCCCCAAGATATCCTATGGCCACAATGAGTGCACGTTATATGGTGTAAGTATTATCACGTTGATCAGGCATCATAATACTAGCACCACATAAATATGCCTTCATGATGATCATACTTTATCTCGAGTCGTGAGCAAAACAACCTATCTTAATCCACCTAGTACTTCTATAGTGTCAGAGGTCAACAAAATCAAATGTCATAGTCAAGAGGGAAAACAAAACTACTCGCAAGAGTATCGGAATCCCAGATTGCCTAGCAGAAGTAAGGTACGCCGTCCACAAGCACAATTCGCCAAAATTCCCAAAACAAAGCCATCATCGAACATACGAAAAATAAACACGGAATTGAAATGCTTCTAGGGAACTTAAATCATTAGAGGATTTTATTACTATATAACGAAGCTTAAGTGAGTCAACGGAAGTGAAAGTTAGTCGCCAATAACTTCGGCCTTCACAGAATCAATTCTTCCAAACATAAAAGGTCTGTTTCAAAAATCCGTTCATTCAAAACATCCAATCTCTTCAAGTCAGGTTAATCTGTCTTCGTTTGTCCATCAATCTGGAAGTTGAAACAAAATCGTGAACTTGTGTCTGGTTCATCAAGCTTCCTGCAGTTCTTCTTGGAATGTGATGGAGTAATGTGAATTTCTGACACGATCTTTAAAATCCCTTCATCATCCAGTCTGCTTCCGCTCTCAATTCATCTTAGTACAACCAAGATGAATAGGGAAGTGAGACTGCACGTCTTCATCAGTTCCAGGTTCGCCATCTTGACTAGATCTCTTTTTTTTTCTTCTGCATCGTCAACACTTCTGCCTTGTAAGGAATTTCTTCACTCTTCAGGGTAGTCACCGTTGTTGTCAACTCCAGGTCAGGCAGTGAAGTAATTCTTCTGATATGGTTCTAGTTGTCTTGATGCATATGCAAAACCTTCTGTGCAGCAAGGGAGTATAACCGAGTCTCTTTCTGAAATGTCCCAAAATTGGTTCCGCCTGAAGGTATGGAAGCTAATTTCTATTTCAGCTTTTCCAAAACTCCATTCTCACTCAAACTAAACTGTTTCTCTCTGTTCACGAAATTTATCAATGGTAACGCAAGTTGTAAACATCTTCCAGAATTCTTCTGCAAAGTTCGAAAGATTTCAGTTCTCCACTCTGTTATCGGTCTTGACCACTTGGTGATAGTTTCAAAACTTGCGGGATTTAAAGAGATATCCTCAATTAAGAACACCGTTGTCTCAACAAATATCAACCTCCCAGAATGCACACATGATCGTCAAATTTCTAACAAAGTGCAAAAAAAAAAAATGATTTTCATGCTCTTCCTCGTCTCCGAATTTACTATTAAGTCATACAATGACCATTTGCCCAAGTACTCACGAGAAAACACCATTTATCAAATTCACAAAACAGTCAGAGCTTTAGCTAATACTATTAGCGTCGCTAACCGTCATAGCAGTCGTTACGAATACGGAAGGCGATTCCAAGAATAACCTCAATTCATACTTCCATCTGAAGGAAACTTTGCGCTCTGAAATTGAACAGATACATAGTCGTTTCAGGGTGGAGAAATAATGGTTCCCAACAACAATACGGTTCAGCTTCCAGTAATCAATACATATCCCCTGTCACCATCCTTCTTTATCGCGAACGAAACTGAAACACGCCCAGAAGATACAATTAAGCAAACTCACTTACTGGCCTTCGGTTTCTGCTCTTCCCGGTTGCTCAAATCAACTGGTATGATCCCGGACACATCTGAAAGGCATCTTCGCTTGGTAACTAGACAATCTCTCGGTATCATGTCAAATCCTACTTCACACTCCGGTGAAAGCTTATGGTTTGAAGAGTTCAACCAGGACTCATATTCAGAAAACTCAGGGTGCCAAATAACTCTCAAGATAAGGTTCATTCATTGGTGTACGAAATGGGTTCTAGGAAAACTTCATAACCGCGAAAGTAACACATGAGTCTCCAGAGTAATAGTGATAGCCAAAAGTTTAACAATCGGTAATCATGGTTGGGAGTTCAAAATTGTTTCAAACGCTAAAGGTGAGACATAGAAGGATAGTTGTCAATATTTTGAATGCTCAATCAACCAATCCCTTATCAGAATAAAATCGAAGTTAACTATCCAAAGAAGGACAGATCAACAAAGCAAAATCTTATCGTTCAAAAGTGAGAGGGAAACATTCTTATACTCGTGGTTAAACACCACAAGACTTCTTATAGGGACAGAGATGGGTAAGACGAAATCAAATAGCGTTGGAAGATTCATAGATGCTTATCAAAAACAAGAGACAAATCACATAATGTATCAAGTATGTCATCGCCATGGAGATTCTCAGAATGCCCGAAGAGGCATCAAAATGATTAACAAGAGGGTCAGAGGTCAGAGTCGGAATCTGAAGATAAGGATCAAATAGTGTCCGGCAATTACTATGCAATTCTCAATGCCTTCAAGATTTTATTTAGGTTTCAAATCTTAGGTGGTGCAAAGCATAAGCTTTCAATCTCCAAAAGTGATCTCAACAGGCTTTAACCAAAAGCAAGGCACGAATCAGAGTGATGCGGAAGCAATGATACTTAAACAAATGCCTTATAGTCTATCCATTCCTCACCGGTAATAACTTAAGTTCTTATGGGGAAATCCTAAAGCAAGTTCTCAAGGTGTTCTCCTATGTTCTTACAGTGGAAGCCTAATGGTCCAAAACTCACAGGCCAAGGGTAATTGTATTACGAGTCGCAGCCTGTCGCTTTGATACCATAATTGTAACACCCCAACCCGATAAGGGTAGAAGTATTACGTTATGGTGACATATCAAAGCAAACACAAGCATATGACTAATTAATACAAAATGAAATTCAATGGTTACAAGGGAAAATCTGAAGATACAAGGTTACAATGAGAATTTCAATAAGTACTAAGTCTAGAATAATCTCTTCTAGCCATCTCTAATCCGGAATATCTATCAAGGGATAGCCTTCTAAGTCCAAGATACTCTCCACTCATACCCAGCTTCCTACTAAAACATGCCGCAGGAAAATAAATGCGGCTGAGCTTAAAAAGCCCAGTGAACAGATATAGAGGTAACAAGCAATAATAACGGAATAGTGAAATAAGAGAAACAATGCAAGGTATAATAAGAGTTAGGGAAAAAGTAAAAGATTATAAGGTAAAGAAAAACAGTAATCCACCACGAGCCCAAGTCAAGTCAAGTATCAAGTAACCATGTATACGGAGGGGAGACCTCGGTATACCAAGTATAATTTGAGGGGATACCTCCAAGGGTTGGAGTAGCTAACTCCCAAGATGTGAAAGATGTGTATTGCACACACCATCAGTCACCAAGTATATAACAAGTAATATCATGACAAATCCATCGAAACAAGTAACAAATCTAGGATGCATCCATACGCCCCAGTAGGCCAAGTTCTTCCTCTACATAACAAGTCAAGTCAAGGGACGGGATAGGTCATCACTCTCCTACCCTAGAGTCAAGTCATCGGTGCATCAATGACAAGGACATGAAACCCTCATGCCTAGTATACAAGTGGTGGCTCGTTGTATCAAACTGTGGGTCAAGGGTCAAGTATCAAGTATCAAGTGTCCAAGTTCAAGTTTCATATCAAGTGGTTCAAGTCAAGTTTCCAATTCAAGTATGTCATATCAAGGTTTATATCAAGGTAAAAGTCAAAGTTCAAATCAAGAGTCATAGCAAGGTTTATAGCAAAGGTTCAAGTCAAGGTTCAAATCAAGGGTCATAGCAAGGTTTATAGCAAAGGTTCAAGTCAAGGTTCAAATCAAGAGTCATAACAAGGTTTATAGCAAAGGTTCAGATCAAGTGGTTCATATCAAAGGTTCATAATCAAATGATTCGTAGGTTCATAGTAAAGATTTAATTCAAAGGTTTCATATCAACGCGTATTTAGAAAATCTTTCAATAAGTGGCTTTCATAAAATGATATTTAGTAAAGTTTTTCATAAAGATAGTCTTAAAAGTAGTTTTCATAAAACTTTTAGTAAAATTTCATTTAAAAGTGGTATCACATCATGCTCAACAACACCTTTTAAAAATAGCTATTCTCAAAACATTTTCATATATAATTTAGAAAGGTTTTAGCATCCAGTTATAATATCAAATAAACTTTCAAGGTATCCAAGGATTTGAATATTCATGACACAGGGTGATGAACGAATTATATCAAGTATCAAGGGAACATAGCAAGGTTCAATTTATCAAGGGAAGCATAGCAAGGTTCACAAATCAAGGGGAGCATAGCAAGGTTCACAAATCAAGGGAAGCATAGCAAGGTTCACAAATCAAGGGGAGCATAGAAAGGTTCACAAATCATGGGAAGCATAGCAAGGTTCAAGGGAGTAAGATAGACAAGAGAAAGAGAGAGTTCATGAGAAACCTGTGAGAATGTCAGAATATCTGTACCTTATTCGGAACGCAAACAAACACAAGATAGCAAACACTGAAAAGAATCAAGATCACTCCTTCTTCACACCTAAAGGAGTAGAAGACAGAATTACAAATGGTTCCTATAACTCAGATTACTAATTTTAGTTTATCTTTCCATTTTAAATCACTTTCCAAATTTAGCAACTTTCCATATTTAGTAACTTTCCACTTCAAGTAACTTTCCAAATTTAGCAACTTTCCATATTTAGCAGGTTTCTATTCTTAGCAGGTTTCACGAATTAGTAAGTTTCCATTTTTAGAAAGTTTCCTTATTTAGTAAGTTTCTATAATTAGCAGATTTCCATAATTAGAAAGAGTTAGTTTTATAAATTAAGTTAAGTTATCAATTAATTATTATTATGGAAAATAGGGTTCATTTTAGCAAGTTATAATAGTTTAGGGATAAATATGACAACTTTCTATATTTTAGGGTTTTAAATGCAAATATGCCAAAGATAAAGGTCTAAAGTGCAAATATTACAAGTTATTCATTTTAATCAATAAGTTTCCCATATTTATGATTCTAATCCTTTAACTTTAACCATTTTACAAGTTAGACCCTTTAATTAGTTAAATTACAATTTAAACCTTATAATTAATTAAATTACAATTTAATCCTTATAATATTCATATTTACACATTAAGCCTTCAATTATCCAAAATTACACATTACACCCCTTACATTAATATTTATACGAGACACCCTCTATTTTCTAGAATTTACAAAACAAACCCCTCTAGTTTATAATTTTGCAAATCGAATTCATAATTATATAATTTACCAATTAAACCTTTTAGTTACAAAATTTACACATAATACCCCCATATAATATTTTATACGATTCATCCCTGGTTCCAAGTATCTTACAAAAATAACCCACAAGTTTATAAAATTACAAAACACACCCAAAACTTTTTAATTCACCAATCGGTTTATACCAAAAACATGTAAACCCTAACCCCAAATTTACCAATCAATACCAATCATTAAATCAACCTTAAAACACCTTAATTAGACCAGATCTAACATCAAGAACTCAAACCTTAACCCATTCGATTGTGTTTTATTTTCGAACCCTTTTTTTTTATCCGGTTTCAAGAATAATTCACCAAGGATGATCTAGGCTTTGAAAATTACAAGGATCATTTTTCTAGTGTTATGTGACACGTAAAGAATCAAAATAAAATAGGTACAATGCATGGAAAAATCGCATGGCCGATCTATGTTTTATTTCATGTTTTTGATGTATAGGATTATTTTGATCTATCTAGCGTGCATGGATCATGATAACTATTTTATATGGATCATATATGATGTAAAGAGTGTTATAAAAATACCTGATAGCTTTTAGAATGATCGAATGAAGAGTGGGGATTTTGTACCTCTCGGCCAGGATAGAATTCGAGCAAAAATCAAAACCAAGCGAACCAAGACTCTATAATTTGAACTCCTATTTTTATAGCCTCCTTCTAACTCCAATGCATCCAGGAAAAATGCTAAGAAGTCATGGAAAAAATTGTGGTCACCGAATGGGAGTTTTAGTTTGGTGTTTAGGGTTAAAGAATATATAAAAAGGGAAACAATATAAAACCGTGTATAGGGATTGAGGGGAGGGCATGAATTTCGGCCAAAATGGTGCTTAGATGAGATCATAATTGATTTGCAAGGATTCCTCCCCAATTTGTAAGGTTTATCCTTTTTTATTTGATTTTAATCATTTTAACAAGAAAATAAAGGTATATGTATATGTATTTCGGTCCATGTAAATTTTAAATAATGTGACAAGTATTTTTAGGACATTTAGAATATTAAAATGTTCATGCTAAAATTATCATACTTCATATGTTGCTAGTTTCCAAGAGTTTGGAATTTATTCGATGTTTTATTTAATCATTAATTGAAATTTTAAGTTACAAGGGTATTTTGGTAATTTTGCATGCTTTGAAATTTTGGGTATTACATGTGCTCCCCCTCGTTTGACGGAATCAAAGAATCGAGTTATGGAATACCTGCAAGAAAAATATTAGAAGCACAAGCATATATAGCAAAATATGGAATATAAGAACAACAATCATGGCAAACAACAATTATGGCAAACAAATATTAAGAACACATAGCAAGACATTCATTAATTTAAATGTCCTAAATTGCCAAAGAGAGCTTTTGGACTTGCTTGCGACACGAAAGCTTGGAAAATGAGAAACATAAGCATATAGTATGCTTAGATGGTTGATGGTAGAGTGTTTGGGATGGAATTGGTTGAGTGAGGGTAAGAATGTTGGATTAATAGAGGTATATTTTTGGAGGTGGAGAGTTTGGAGGTAGAGTGTTTGGAGCGGAGTGAGTTGACTGAGGGTTAGAGTATTTTGCTAGTGGAGGTGTTGTGCTAGAGTTTGGAGTTGAGGTACGACAAGGACAATAGTTGACATGATTATCAACTTGATTCAAGTTGTGGGGGTGAGGTAAGCAATTTGAGTAGAGTGAGGATGGAGGATCGAGGTTGGCCCTTGTTGTGTTGTGTGAGGTGTATAGCAAGGAGATCACAAAGGTCATGGATTTGGTTTATATCTTCACGGAACCTTTCCTTTTATGTGAGAATGTGGATTTGATCATTTGGTGGAAGTGGATGAAATTGAGGTGTGTGGTTTGAGGTAAAGTTGAATGTTTGACCAATATGATGAGGGTTTTGAAAGGTTTCATTGAGATTAGTTTGAGGTTGAGATGTGTAGTTTGGAACAAAGGTGGAGGTTGAGGTTATTTTGTGATGAAGGAGGGCTAGAAGGGAGTTGATCCAATCTTGCGTTGAGCAAGGTGTAAGGAAAGAAGAGCACAAAGCTCATGGGCTTCTTTAAGTTCTTCAATGAACTTCAAGTGTTTGGAAGAAGGTTATGATGGTGGAGTGTGGTTGTTATTTGGGATGGATGTTTGGATATGCGACATAGAAGAAGCATGTGAGTTGGTGGGAGATGGTGGTGATACTCTTGGTGGTGGAGACATTTGTGAGCTTGGGTAATCATGAGTGGATGAGGATGGAGATATGGAAGAAGAGGATATTCCAAGAGTGGTGAGTGTTTTGGATGGTTCATTGGTATGTTGAATAAGATGAGAGGTGTTGTGAATGAGATTGGGATTTTTGTTTTGGGGTTGATCATGCTCTTCATATGAATCATATGAGTGAGATGAAGGTGTATTTTCGGGAGTAAAGATGGATGGTTGGTTATTATGATGAGGTTTGTGAAAGGTTTCATTGGAATGAGCTTAAGGATTGAGAGTATAATTGAGAACAAATGTGGGTGAAGGTGTTGGTTGTTTAGCCACATCATTTGTTGTGATGGACTTGTTTCGGGGGTTTGGTTTTCTTCTCCAAACGGGTTTTTCGGTCATCCTTGCTAACCTTGAGGATTTTGGCTTTGGTTTGATGGGAGATGGCATGATGAGATGATGGAAGATTATGAGGAATGGGAGTGTTTATAGTGTAGGATTGATGGGATTAAGGAATGGATAAAATTTGTTGGATGGATTGGAAGTGAATTTTGGGAAGTGTAGGATGAAATGGGCTAAAAAGTAGAAAAGGAGACAACACTTTCGACCATCAGATGGCCGGTCCCCTTAAACATTAAGGGGGCCGCCCATCTGTAGGTTCCTAGATTACTGGAAATGGGTTTTTGGCAGAAAATTGTAGAAAGGGTTGTGTTTTTGGGTTTAGTTTCAAGCAAGTCCAACTCTTTGAGGCAATTAAGCATGTAATAGATATTTATGCAAAACATGTTAATTAAAGAGATTAAGCAAACACGTAATTTCATCTAGCATGTAAACATACTCATCAAGCAAGTAATATATATGGACTAGGAAACAATACACTACACCAAGTATTTTCTTAATTATATATAAGTGGGAAGATTAATGAACTATTTGATGGATCCTAATGTGTGCCTATGTGCAATAAATAGGAACTTAAGATAGTATGGACTTCTAGACTTGTTACAAACAAAATCTTAATAGACAAACCATGGTCCGCTTGATTTGACTTAGTTCACTTATAAATGTCATGTACATAAATATAGATGACAAATATGAGATCACCATGCATGATTTAAAGAAATGTTTTTAGCATTATTCAACAATGTTTGAAAGTGGGTTTTTATGTAGATGTGAAAGTTATTTGAATAAAATAGATTGGGTTCTATTTCAAAAATGTGTTTATGAAAAATGGGTAAGAAAAAAAATTCCCAATCTTTGACTTTGATCAAAATAGAATTATGGACATAGATTAAGAAGAAAAATAAGATAGTAAAACATGTTAATAGAAAAGTGAAATAGTCATCTAAAAAATAATTTTTCCAAAATGTGAAGTTTCTGTATATTTTTAAAGATACTAGATTTTTGACAACAAATACCATTAATCCTAGATTTTAAAAAATGGTTGTTAAATATCTCATGCTCAAGGGAATTGGTTAAGGCTATTGTCACATGCTACCCTTTTCTACATATCCTATGGTCATAAGGAAGTGATGACGGAATTCTATATGTTTGATGCGAGAGTGTTGAATGGGGTATAACCTAACATCTATAGCTCCTTTGTTGTCGCACACTTATCTAACTTGATGTCATATTCTACGAGAGCTTGTTTCATCCATAGTTTTCTAACGCGAGAAATCTAATCTTACTTCTATGTTAATGATTAATCCTCTTAACTCATTTCACTTCATCACCATGAGTTTTCTAATAGTGGACATAGAAGATTTCCATTTTAAATTTGAGAAGGCTAAATGTGTTCGACAGTGAATACTTCATTTAATACTTAGGGGGCTAACTAAAGGGTTTCTAGTTTATTAAATCATAAAACAGATATAACTAAAAGTGTAAATGCAATGCAACCTATCAAACTAAGCATATCCTAAGGCAATGATTAATAAGACTATATGTATGAAGTAACTACTCATGAAATTTAAAAAGAGAACGTATGATGAGTGGCCTTTTACTCATCATTTTATACCCGAAAAACCCCACAAAAACGACCAAAAACACCCAAATGGACCAAATATTGTTACATATATCCTTGGATTGTGTTTTTTGTGTTTCAGGTACAAAAGGATTGAAAACGGGGCAAATATGGACAAAACCAAGCTTGATATGGAAAAGAGTCAAATACCGAAGCCGGGAAAGACGTTTTTCATTTGGATTTTTATTCGAGCTCAAGAATCTCACAATGGCCCTTGGATTATTTAATATTGGCAAAAATGGTCCCTGGATTAACTTTGATGATGTGGCAGATTTGGTCCCTTGAAGTTTACAACAATTACACCTTTGGTCCTTGGATTAATTCTCATTTATCCCAACATTTATTCTACAAACATACACAACCGGATCCCAAAAGAAATAAACCTTACCCACCGTTTAAACCCAGCAAAACTCAACCCACCTAAGCCCAACTACCCACTACCCTTAGCTAAATTAAACCCAAAGCCCACTAACACTAAAACCCGACCCACCTCCCACTAACTAATACGACTAATAATAAAAAGCGGGTTATAAGAAGGGTCAAACCCCCTTTCCAGTCAATATCCCACTCGGTCAAAATACCCAAAATCAGTCAAGAACCCTAATTATCCAATATTCATCCTTCTTTAGCCTCCCAAACCCGCCAAAAGATTAACCCTAATCACCAACCCGTCACTCTCACCCTCCACTACAAGCCAAAGACCTTCACATGGGTTTGTTTCCCCTTCGTCCTTGCCACGATGGCAATCCTAGGGACCATTTATCATCTAACGGCTGTCAAGAGAAGATGTGGTGAGCAAGTTTAATCCAAGGGTCCCAAATGAAGCACAAGTAGCAAGAGGGGAACACTCACACAGAAGTAGCACAATGAAGAAACCCTCTCCTTTAAATAGCCGACCCTCCTCTCAGATTTTTTGGTCCCACTTTTCATGTTTTAGAAAAGTTTTGACCATTTTAATTGTTGTTTGATTTTTTTAGTGTAATGTTTAAATTAAAGTTGTAATTTACTTTCTGTTTGATATCTAATGCAATTTCAAGTTTTTTTGTTCTTGGTCAAAAAAAAAAATGATTAGCGTTGAAACAATCACAAGTCAACCTCTCACGAAGAAAAGTCAACGTGCAACACTTAACGCAAAATCAATTTAATAACCGGATAAGTGAATACCCGGGTCGAGGTCCCAACGAGGCGTGGAATTGAGGATATCGTTTTCGGTTCGGTATTAAAATGCTTGAAATGACGAGAGTTTGATTGGTTACTAGAATCTACTAAAACGAAAATTAAATAACGCGAACGATAAACTACGAACGAGTAAAAACGTAAAATATTTGAAAAACTAATCCTACGGGTATCAAAATAATTTTCCTAAGTCCTAAATAACAAAAGAAAATTTTGGAAAAAAGAATTGTAATTTTTTTTTTGACTTTTAAATAATTAAATGCGAATTAAAAACTAATTAAAAGAAAATAAATGATTAAAAATACTAAATGAAAAGAGAAAATTCTGAAATTTTTTCTTAAAATACTTTATAACAAACTAAAGCTAAGAAAAATAAAAAGAAAGATACAGCTTATTGAAATAAGCATAAAATAAGCAACACAGTTTATAAGCTGAAATTAGAAAACAAAGTTGAAAGAAAACTTCTGCAAAGGTTTAACAAATAAAAGGCTTAGAGCAGATGGCTGGTCAGTCTGTTAGTGAATCCAGAAACCAGGGTTCAATTCCCACTCTTGACCCTTTTTTAAAACTTTTTATTTTTTTTGAATTTTCTAATTAAAACTTAATAAGCTAGTAAATATAAGGAACTTTTGAAAAGAAAATGTTTTTAGAAATCAACAATAAGCTGAGAAACAGCTTCTTGGTACTAACAGTTTGTTTTTAAAGAAAAACAAGTGAAAATAGAAAAAGGGTGTTAAGCCAGGGATAAGCTAAAATAAGGACTGAAGATAAATAAATGACTGAAAATAAGTAAAAAGGAAAAGGAATAAGCTACAAGACACAATAACAAGCACCGAAGATAAGTAAAATAAGCAATAAGGTTCCTGACAGTCTGCTAATTTCCTAGGGTGCAGGGGAGATAGGGACTAGTTCAAGGCTGTAAAAAACTGCTAAGGAAAAATTCTAAAAATAAAAGAAAATAGGCAGACACTAGATGAGCAACTGAAATATAATAATACCAAAATGCAGCTAATTCTAACCTAAAATGAAGAAGCTAAAAATCCTCAAAGTTGACTGAAAAGAAGAAAAACTAAAAAAAAAAATGCAGACTGATCTAAACCTAGTGCAGGCATTCAAGATGGGTAAAAATAGGAAGTTTGACTAATAACACCTAAGTACCAGATATGCAACAACTAAATTAAACCATGTTGAACCTATTTGAAGCAAATCTAATCAAGCAAATAAGCCCCTAATCTAAATTCCAACCTAGGCTGCTATAAGGAATTTTAAAGCAACAAATAACACAACAAGCTCTTAACTACTTCTAAACTACCAAGAACTTAAAATAAGCAGCAGCAAGCAACAAAAAGAAGAAAATAAGCAGAAATTAAGCAGTTGACCAAGAACAAAAAAACTTGAAATTGCATTAGATATCAAACAGAAAGTAAATTACAACTTTAATTTAAACATTACACTAAAAAAAATCAAACAACAATTAAAATGGTCAAAACTTTTCTAAAACATGAAAAGTGGGACAAAACAACTCTGAGAGGAGGGTCGGCTATTTAAAGGAGAGGGTTTCTTCATTGTGCTACTTCTGTGTGAGTGTTCCCCTCTTGCTACTTGTGCTTCATTTGGGACCCTTGGATTAAACTTGCTCACCACATCTTCTCTTGACAGCCGTTAGATGATAAATGGTCCCTAGGATTGCCATCGTGGCAAGGATGAAGGGGAAACAAACCCATGTGAAGGTCTTTGGCTTGTAGTGGAGGGTGAGAGTGACGGGTTAGTGATTAGGGTTAATCTTTTGGCGGGTTTGGGAGGCTAAAGAAGGATGAATATTGGATAATTAGGGTTCTTGACTGATTTTGGGTATTTTGACCGAGTGGGATATTGACTGGAAAGGGGGTTTGACCCTTCTTATAACCCGCTTTTTATTATTAGTCGTATTAGTTAGTGGGAGGTGGGTCGGGTTTTAGTGTTAGTGGGCTTTGGGTTTAATTTAGCTAAGGGTAGTGGGTAGTTGGGCTTAGGTGGGTTGAGTTTTGTTGGGTTTAAACGGTGGGTAAGGTTTATTTCTTTTGGGATCCGGTTGTGTATGTTTGTAGAATAAATGTTGGGATAAATGAGAATTAATCCAAGGACCAAAGGTGTAATTGTTGTAAACTTCAAGGGACCAAATCTGCCACATCATCAAAGTTAATCTAGGGACCATTTTTGCCAATATTAAATAATCCAAGGGCCATTGTGAGATTCTTGAGCTCGAATAAAAATCCAAATGAAAAACGTCTTTCCCGGCTTCGGTATTTGACTCTTTTCCATATCAAGCTTGGTTTTGTCCATATTTGCCCCGTTTTCAATCCTTTTGTACCTGAAACACAAAAAACACAATCCAAGGATATATGTAACAATATTTGGTCCATTTGGGTGTTTTTGGTCGTTTTTGTGGGGTTTTTCGGGTATAAAATGATGAGTAAAAGGCCACTCATCAATCCCCCACACTAAGCAATTGCTAGTCCCTAGCAATCCGATCATATAAAGTAATGAAAGGATCAAAAATATAAAGGTTACCAAAAAGATAACACCCCGTTTTGACTTTATGCAAGTAACTAAAACGAGAACAAACGTAAATATCATGCTTGATTTTCAAAAATGGCATCATGGAACGGGAATCACACAAAATGGGTGATTCCGGGGAATTGTAATCGTCATCCTCTTTTTATACTTCCCAACTAAGTCTAAAAGCCCTTGTGCAAACGTTTTTGTAAAATGCTAACACTACTTATATTAGCAACCTATGTAAGCCGAGACTTAAGTTTTCACTCCCACAATTATTCATAAGTTAGGTGTGTGTGCTTGTTTTCAAAGTTTTGATCGTAAAAATCGACATTTATTAGGGTTAAAAACCGACAATGATTTAGAGATTCAAAGGTGAGATCACTCCATGTAGCGACTTTCTTCTCAGCTTGTCCTTAGTAAACTTAGGAGGCTAGGTTTTTACACCCTCGAGAATAGTATCGGAGCTCACGGGATCTTTGAAGTCAACAATTTCTAAATCACCGTCCAACTTTTAGACAATATTGACGAATACTAGTTCAACTTTCGATTTAAATTTGAGAAGAAGCAAGTTTCTCACATTTATTCATAAACAAACATAAACATTTTTTCATTTTTCATCACTTTTTTCACTTTTTTTTTTTTTTTTTTTTTTTTTTTTTTTTTTTTTTTTTACCAACTTTTTACTTGTGTACCCTAAACGACGGAGCTTCACGGTTTAATTCCAAGACCTTACACCTTTCGGAATAAAGGATCCAAGGGCCGTTACAACGGAGTGTTCCAAGACTCTAGACATTCCTGAAATGAGGATCCAAGGTGGTTAGACCAAGACCTTACACATTCCTGAACTAGAGGTCCAAGGGCCGGTGCAAGAGGGTAGCCAAGACCTAAACGCCTTCCGGAAATAAGGATCCAAGGCCCGATCTCGAATCCGTAGCTTAGAGCACTTATTTATTCATACTTAAAACTTTAACTTTTGCAATTTTCAAGCAATGACTCACTTTCATTTTGCATTATTATTGGGTTTGTAAGAAAGTATGCTTGTTCCGAAATTTAAATAAAACTTTGAACTAGTATTCTAAATCAAGATTGTATAAAAATTTATTTGCTTAACAAAAACGGTTTTTGCGTTCAAAATTTTGAAAATAGCACTAATTTTAGTCAGATTAGGATCTTCTGGGAGGAAAAGCCATAGATTACTTATATAAGCTCTAAAGAGAACCAACTACTCCACGCTTAGCATTTTCATTTGCACAATTCGCAAAAACTTAGCCTAAACGTTAAGGGTAGCAGCTAGATCAACACTCTAGCAGAGTCGGGATTCCCCTTGTTCTAGCCTAATCAAGTCTAAACTTCCACTAATACCGAAGCATTAATGTATAGCAAATTATTTTTATTGTGCAAAGCACTTCTTTTAGACGAAAAATGCGATAAAAATTTTAAAATTTTTGGTCAAAACGGGGGTTGCTAGGGGACTAGAAGGTACAAAATGTGAAAATTTTTAAAATTTTGAAATTTTGGGTCAAATTCGCAAGAATCCCTCCCCCACACTTAGAAATGAATATTGCCCTCAATATTCAAAGTACCGGCCTAAGCCGACACTATAGAACGTAAAAAGGAAACACTACAATCTAAGTATGGAAAAGAAATCTTGGTTTTCACAAAAAGGATTTTTAAGATATCCCTGGATAAGCATAAACACAAAGATAGGATATTGGGCGGCTGGATTGAAAACAGGCGCGTCAATCATCACAATCTACGGGAATCCTGAAAACAAAGGCAGACACACAACAACAAAGCAACAAGTAGAGGAACTCCCCCACACTTAGTGTTAGAAAATAGATAGAAGATAGAAGATAGGCATGGGTTGCCACCCACGAAGCGCTTGTTTTTGCTCGAGTCGTATAGCTTAGACTCGCCCTGAATTTAATTGTTCTTGGGGGAGCAGGTGGAAGAGAAGATCTCCATCGGACTTTCGTTCAAGATGTTTGAAGAAACATTAAAGTGCTTGAAAGTTCCATTCCGATGAGATACCCACGGCTTAAAAGAATGAGAGATGCCGGGGTCAAAAATTTTGTCCTCACTCCCGAATGAGTGACTGAAAGGACAATCTACCTTATAGGAGAAGAAAGGTAGAAAAACTTGAACGACATATGTGAAGTCAATATAAGGGCGATCCCCAAAAGGCCATGTCACATATGTCGGAGAAAGAATATTCTTTTGAATCTTGGGATTAACAATTGAGGTCATATTTTCAAAAACAGTAGTGTCTTTGACCTCATCGTTCTCTAACACTTCAATAAACAGAGGATTAACGTTGCTAGAAAAGCAATCATCATCAAATTCAAATAGAGTGTTAGAGAAAATCCCGGAAGTAACCTCAGAGATGTCAAGAGATTCTCCAAAAATTGGAGAATCACATTCTCTGTCGAATATCTCCTCAGACTCACTTGGGGTTGGGACAAGGTTCTCAGCACTAGACTTTATGAATTCGTCCGATTCCTTTTCAGGAATAGTGCTAAGATGCTCATCCCCCATAATGAGAGAGTCCTCGGGTCTAGACTGAGAGGGTTGAGAAATGGTATCATTTAAGGGAATAAAACTCTCCTCTTCGTCTTTCTCATCATTGTCATCAAGAAGGGCAGCCCTGAGAAATATGGAATGCATTTTTGCTCCTCGTTCTCTGGCTAGTAATTCTGCCATAGACTCTTCATGAGGATTTTCTTGGGTATGTATTTTACCCAAATCCCTGACTTCTTGTAGTAAATCAAGAATATGAAGAACGTCTTCTGAAAGTTCTTGAGACGGTGGCTGAGGTGGTGGCTGAATCATTTGGTACTGTGGAGGTTGGTCATGATAAGAATAGTCATAATTGTCACAAGGGACATGCTCATAGACAAGCGGGCTCCTTGTTTGACAATCAGAGCTATAGTGAGGACCTCCACAGTACTCACAACAATATGATTGTTGTGACTGATTCGGTGAATTATATGGATAATGGTCATACCCGAAGTTTTGATAACATGGAACCTGCTCATAGACAAACGTGTTCCCTGTTTGACAATCAAAACCCGGGTGAGGACTACCTCCACAATATTCACAAGAATATGTCTCCATCTGGTGTTGTGGGGGCTGCTTGAAAAAGTCGGTTGTTTCATGGTAGGAATAAGGATTTTGGTCATAGACAAACCCGTTTCCCGATTCCACCATGCTACAACCGGGACAATTCCCACCATTATGAGGACCGCAACAACACTCACAAAGATCATTTGGCATATTTTGGAATGATGTATCATTGAAGTTTTGATAACATGGTTCTTGCCAAAATGAATCTTGAGGAGGGTTGAAATCGTTTTGAAAATTTGGACAATTAAGTGTATTTTCGATTTCAGAATTGCAACACACGCAAAGTCCATGGGTAAACCCACATCCTTTGCAGAAGCATCGTTCACAGTGTGAATCATCCCCCAACGGATCTCCACATACAAAGCAATTATGCTGAGTGAGTGAGGATGGCTGGGGTTGTGGAGGGTGTTCAGAAAAACTTTGAGAATTATCGATGGAATTAAGCTCTTTGAGGGCTACTTCACACCAATAACAAGATCCTCTTGGGTTGTGATTTCCACACCGCTCACACGCACACTTTGAACAACGAAGACTGTCAATCAACGGGCTTTTACAATCAAAGCAAGTATAGCCCAGTGACGACATGAGAATTAAACATTAACGAGGGTTAAGAAGATAGAATTAAACAAATAGAGGGTGAGAGATAAAGAATTAAACGGATAAGAGGAATAAGAAGAATATTTTTGGGTTTTTAAAATATTTCAATGAGTTTCCAGCTTTTCTTCAAATACTTCAAGGTGATATATTGACTTATAGAAGCCAATCATAGATGAGTTTCCGAATTATTCAACGAGTGACGATTTAGCCACTTGGTCCCCATTGTCTCATTTGTCCAAAACTGTTTGAACCAAACATGGTTTGCATTTGCATGTATGGTGAAAGTATTCCCCAAGGGTTGAAACTTGGTTGAAGTGAATAATTCCACATTGGGTGATTATTATTATTAGGAAAGTTTTGTCTACCTTGATTACTTCTAGGTTGAGGGGTTTTAGACCAAGGATGAGGATTATTTGGTCTATTTGGAGGTGGAGTTTTAGATCTTAATTTCGGTTAAGAAAATCCGGTTTTGGCTTTTAATGATAGTTTATAAAAACTTTTTACTTCCTCATCACTCGCAATAGGTATTTTTCTATCTTTTATAAGTATATACATAGGTTTTGACTCTAATGGTTTTTGTTTACTAGATTGACATTCAAACTTTACATTTTTATTTTCACTAGCTGAAACATTATTTGAGTTGAATCCTAGATCGGTTTTATCTCCCGAAGTTCCTTGAACACTTATTATTTTCTTAAATGAGTTACTACTATTTTTAAACTTGTCAAGTTTGGAAATCTCATTTTTAAGTTTTTCGTTTTCATTTTTGACCTCAAGACATGTTTTACATTCTATAAAAACTTCTTTTCCTTTTTCTAAATGTTGTAGTTTAATTTTTAATTCGAGTACTTCATTTTCTAATCGATTATTAATATGTTTTAGTGATTTATTTTTAGCCATGACTTTTTGACCTAATTTGCATAACCTATTATATTCATTATCTAGGTCCTTTTCGTCTAATGATTGATTTTTGTCACTAAAGTATTTGGTTTCGGAAAGTACCTCATTGGATGCCTTGGCTATAGGACCTTTTTCATCCTTTGTTATTTCTTTCTCATCTTCATCGCTATCACTCCATGCTCCTCCAACGAACGCCTTTTGATTTTGATCCCTTGACAACATTGGACATTTTCCGATGAGATGATTTGGATCACCGCATTTGAAGCACTTCCTTTCGCTCTTGTTACTTTTGTCGTCTTTGTTTCTTTGGAATGCCTTTCTTTCATCATTTGGTTGTCTAACGAATCTTCCTCGTCTTTTGAAAAATTTCTTGAAGTCTCTTATGGCCATGGCATATTCTTCGTCATCACTTTCGGAGGTTGAGCTATCCTCGTCAGTAGATTCCTTCCTAGCTTTCAATGCAACTGACTTGCTTTGCTCTCTTTTTCCTTTGACCATCTCGGAGTCTTTCTTTATTATTGCTTCGTAGACTTTCAAGTTGCCGATCAACTCGTCAAGTTGAAGAGTTGACAAGTTCTTCGATTCTTCAATCGCCGTAACTTTAGCCCGCCATTTTGAATGAAGAGCCCTAAGAAATTTACTAACAAAATTCTTACTAGAAAAACTCTCATCAAGTGCCTTTAAACTTGTGATGATAGTGTTAAACCTAGCAAAAGCATTATCTATTGATTCCTCTTTCGGAATCGTAAATTGTTCATATTGTTGAACAAGAAGATCTATTTTATTATCTTTTACTTGACTATTACCTTGGTGAGTTATTAGTAAGGAGTTCCAAATTTCATTTACGGTTTCACACATAAAGATCCTTTCGTATTCTTTACGTGGTAATGCATTATAAATAACCATTTTTGCCTCATTATTTTTAGCAAGTTTTCTTTTTAAATCATCACTTTGTTTTTCAAAAGGTACAATTTCATCTATTTTAGTTAAAGGATTATTTTGAATAGGGGGAAAATCACCATAGGTAATAACATGCCAAAGATCAAGATCTTTTGATTTCACATAAGTTTCGAATCTATTTTTCCAATAAAGAAAACCATCACTTTCAAATAGCGGTGGTCTTTGCATAGATTGCCCTTCTAAATATTTTTCGGATTCCATAGATCGATTCAAGTTTTAAAATACAATATATTTTAAAAATCTTGTTTAACCTGTCTCTTGATACCAATTGTGGAAAACTAGAAGGGGGGGGGGGTTGAATAGTTTTACGTCTTTTTAATTTATTATAAAAACTTTGTTTACTTTTAAAAACTTAGATTCGAATTTATGTGAACTCAACTCTTGAACAATATGAACAAATATAAGTAGATCTAAATTAACAATGCAAGTAAAGTAATGAAATTAAATGAAAGATAGAGATGGAAAGATCTAACCGCGAGACAAAGGATTTATAGTGGTTCGGCTACAAGGACACCTTCCTTGCCCTACTCCACTCCTCGAGCACCTAACTCGAGAGTTTTCTTCACTATGTCAACAAGCTCCCTTATGGCGGAGAAAACCTTACACAACTTTCGCTTACACCGGTTTAACGACACAAAGCTAAATGTCGAGTCCTAATCGTAGCTAGAACTAATCTCACAACTTCTACACAACTTATTCACACCTTCTTCACTACGTCTTCACAACTTCTTCACTACGGCTTCACAACTTCTTCACAACGGCTTCACAACTTCTTCACTACCTAGCACTACTTATATACTCTTCTACTTCTTCACACCTTCACTACTTACACACCTAAACTTCTTCACAACTTCACTACTTACACACTACACTAATCTAATCACTTATGTTTAACCTAATATACACACCTTATACACAAATGAATGAATGATTTACAAAATTTACTAAACTAACAACTTAGGTAACAAGTTGATACTAAGTTGTAATACTTCTAGTCTTGTTTGATAGAAGTATTCTTCTTTTGCACTTGGGTGGTGGAAGCTTGGATCACTTAGAAACCAATTTTTAAGAATATATGATCAAAGGATTTAGAAAGATATAAGAAGATACTTAGAACAGAAGGTTTGGGGTGCAAAAGGTGAGGAAAAAGTCCAGAGATGAACCAGTATTTATAGGCAAAATCTGACAGCTGGAGGAGCGGGGCGGTCCCCTTAAATAGGTGGCCGGTCCCCTTAAAATTAAGGGGGCTGCCTAGTAAAATTAAGGGGGCCGCCCTTCCCGAACGTTGCTCAGTTTTGTCTTTTTGTGGGGATGGTTTTTCTGGAACGTTTATGCCATTTTTGGTTGAAAATTTGAATTCATAAATTTATAATGAATTAAACATTTTTATTTAATACTAAAAATGATTTTCTAAAAGATATAAAATGTTTGTGTCATTTTATAAAAAATCAAGTGATTAAGAAAATGTTCCTTTGATCATATAATGCATTAAGCATTTGTTTATTCATACCTTAAGTAATTGAGTTGTTAAAATAGATATTTACAATTAAATACTTGTTTATGTCATAATCTTTCGTTTAATGATTTTACATTTTGTGATGATCAAAACGTAGAGATATCGAAAGATGTCAATAATGTTTTTAGGCTTTATTTATGTCAACAGACTCACTTAACTTTGTTTAAGAAAATTGTTTAAGTCGTTTGGAGTCAAACATCTCATACCAATCTGTTGAACTAATTCCACAAATCTTGCATGAGGCAAGGCTTTGGTGAATAAATCCGCCAATTGGTATTCTGTACACACAAAGTAAAGTTCAATTGTACCCTGTTCCACATGCTCTTTAATGAAATGATACCGATGTGCAATGTGCTTGGACTTCGAATGCTGAACGGTGTTGCACGAGATAGCAATGGCACTCTTAGAGTCGCAATAAATCGGAATCCTGTTGTAGATGTATCCGTAGTCCATCAGCTGTGAACTCATCCAGATGACTTGAGCACAACATGCTGACATGGCTACGTATTCTGATACAGTTGATGACAGTGATGTACAATCCTGCTTCTTTGACTGCCAAGATACAAGCTTGTCACCTAGGAATTGCACTCCCCCAGATGTACTTTTCCTTGTATCTAAACATCCTGCATGATCTGCGTCTGAAAAAGCAATTAGTTTAAAGCCAAAATCCTTTGGATACTAGATCCCCAAATGAATGGTTCCCTTTATGTATCGAATGATTCTCTTAACCTCAGAGAGGTGTATTTTAGTTGGTCTAGACTGATAGCGGGAGAAAAGATATGTGGTAAATACTATATCTGGTCTACTGGCTGTGAGGTACATGAGTGACCCAATAATACTATGGTATTTAGTAGGGTCAATTGGTGTCCCATGTAAATCAGCATATCTAGTTTAGGGGATGATGCAGACATTGGTGTATTATAGGTGTCACAACTTGTCATGCCATGCTTTTTCAAAATTTCTCGAGCATTTTCCTGTCTGTTTATTAGCATTGTTTCAGGCAAGGCCTATCGAACTTCACCTCCAAGAGGTTAAACAGATCTTTCGGTACCTACAAAGAACCATTAAAATAGGACTTTGGTATCCAAAGGATTCAGAGTTTAAACTAATAGCCTTTTCAGATGCGCACCATTCCGGTTGCCAAGTTACAGCAAAGAGTACATCAGGTAGAGCACAATTTTTGGGAGAAAAGCTAGTAGGCTGGTCATCAAGGAAACAAGACTGTACGGCATTATCAACCGCTAAAGCCGAGTATGTGTCTCTATCTGCGTGTTGTGCCCAAGTTCTATGGATGAGGACACAGCTCACAGATTATGGCTTCTCTTTCGACCGCATACCATTGTATTGTGATTCAAAAAGTGCCATAGCCATCTCGTGCAATCTAGTTCAACACTCGAAGACCAAGCATATTAGAGTCCGCTATCACTTTATCAAGGAACATGTTAAAGAGGGTACTGTTGAATTATTTTTCGTGAAAATTGAACACCAACTCGCCGATCTATTTACTAAAGCCCTTCCAAAAGAGAGGTTTGATAACTTAGTTCGACGAATTGGCATGCGAAGCCTAACTCCCGAAGAGTTAGAAATTCTTCTCGAAACTTCTTGAAATTTATCTCAAAAAGCTTCGCTGTAAATATTTTTGAAAAAGGAAAATACAAAATTTGAAAAACCAAAACAAAATATAAAAATATAAAATTTTCAAAAATACAAAAACAATATAAAATCAAAAAAACCAAAAAATATTCTTCTCACGACATGCCTCTCGTATAATCGATATTCTGTACGTATCTAGAAATGTCATTCAACAATGATACGGACATGTACAGATGCTTGAGCGAGAGTTCATTTACATTTTTCTAAAACATGTCGTTTCTCAAAATTTCTTCAATACGGCTTTCGTATACTTCAGTACGAAAACCGCACTGAAAAGATGGCTTTCATATATTTCAGTACGAAACCCACGCTACAATGATGACTTATGATTATTTCAGATCAGGACTCACATTGTTAATGGCAAAAGAAAACAAAGAATCCTTGAGCACATGATCAAGTTTTTTCAAAAAGATTTTTCAAAATCTTTCTCCAAATTCTGTGCTCAAGATCCTTCAAAAAGAAAACTCCCTCTATACCCTTAAATTGATTTTAAACTCACATGTTTAAAAAAAATATATGCTTTATTAAAGGGGGAGTATAAAAGGAAAAACAAAATGTTCCAAATCATGCTAAAATGATCCGTCTTTCTCTCCAAAAAGCTTTATTTTAATCTGTTGATATCAAAAATATCACGAAATGCTATTTTTGAGGGGGAGAAGATGTGATTAAAATGTGATCAAAAAGTTTAAAGATCGTGGATTGAATCTTAAAAAGATCTCTCCAAAATGTCTCCGATCTGAACCCTCGAATTGACGAAAACTAAATGCCAGTAATCGAAAAGACTTGTCCGGGACGGGTAATAATTTCAAGCTGGTTCATCCAGTGATGTAAACGTGTCTCGCAAAGGACTTGTTTGAGTAGAATGTACCAATTCGAGAGTTTTCCTTTGATATGACCGAGACGGGTAATAATTTCAAGCTGGTTCATCCAGTGATGTAAACGTGTCTCGCAAAGGTCATATCGACTAAAAATCAATCATTTCAAATGTGCAAACTCTACCCAACATGTGCAAATTTATCTTAAAAATGCAAGAGCACATGTGAAGGGGGAGTATTTCAGAAAATGCAAAACTCTCGAAGTGTTAACTAAAATGTGTTTACTCATAAACTCTTTGAGAGATTTTCACAAAAAGGTTTTATGGCAAGTGATCAACAAATCTAGGATAATCATGGAGTAATAAGGTGATTATGGTTAGGTTATGTCCTATGATCCGCCAGAGCGGGAGGGATCTACCCAAGGACAATTCCAATAGATTAGAATTAGAAGTCTTTAGGAAAGATTGAAAAAAATGAGTAAATGAGAAAGGGAAAGAAGGGGTTGAATAATTAAAAAGAAAAGTTTAATGAAAGGGTGAAAAGAAATAGCCCTTCATGAAAACTTAGGTCAGAAACCGGGTCAAAACATCTGTTATCGGTATTCACTAAGGTGATACTGATATTGAAGACAAGACGTCATGAACCCAGTGACGTGCTGCACCATCCCTCCTAGCCACTTAGATATCTCTTAAAAGATATTTGTTTCATTTCTCACGGAGAACACTGCATAATCTATCAGCCTCTCATACCGAGATGTGTTGATATTGAAAAGGTGGTACTCTGCTCCATGCCTCCGACTAGTAAAACCAAAACGCACATTATTTAGTCTAGAGCCATGAGATTCACCAAAAATATCTTAGGAACACTCTCCATATAATACACCTGTGTTCACCAATAAGGACACATGGTGTACAAGAGTCTTAATGAGATCTTCGGATCTTGCCTTATATCATGATGGTTACATGTTACAAACGGTTTACAGTCGTGGGGTGATCTCCAGCTACTCACTGAATCGTGGGTGCACTTCGGTGTGTCTGTGTAAGCCCTTTCGGGGGTATCCGATTCAGAACGGCCTTGGTAAATATTAGAGAAAGTTTTCACACTATGCTTTTAACGATCTCGAAATCTGAACCTATAAGCGCTGGATGATTTATTGCTAACTGTTTTATGCAGGTACTGACAAAAGTCCATTCACCATCATCGTAAGTCTCAAACATCTTCACCTCCACATGCTCATACTTATGAAGATCATCCTCAATAAAGCTCAAGTGAAAAAGTTCAAGACAAAAAGATCGAGTTAAAGACAAAGTGTTACTACAAAGTCAAGAGGCTAATCAAGATGTCAAGAACAAGTTCATGTATCAAGTGAGGAAAACATAAGTATAAAGTTTAAAGAGGTATGAGTATGTTGGAGGACACGACGCATAAACACATGAAGATGTTGATCAAGGCAAGAAAAACCAAAAAGATGATTACTTTGAAGATCACATAGCATGAAGGATCAAAGAATGAAGGCTATTCTACAACGACATACAATGTTGAAGACATCGAAGACGAAAGATCAAATCACTGGGAGCATCATTGAAATGACCATCCCTTAGGGGGAGATTGTTAGCATTTAAATTATTAAGTGAAGTAATGGTCATATGTATTTTAGGTGTGTTGAATACAATGTAATAGAATAGTGATTCAAAGGGCTTATGGTTGGACATAAAAGCTAAGTGTACTTAATATCTAAATACTCGAAATCATGTAATGTCCAACATAGGCCCAACCGACCCAAAGAAAGCCCATGGAAAGCCATTTAGGGCGTCACATGGTGCCTATAAGTAGCACACTCTCACCTCATTTCAAGTGTGCCTCAAAGAGTAGTATAGGTGAGAGTGTGTGTAGTCTCTAAGTTTGTGTTCATTTTCTTTCTTTGCAAGATAATAAACAGTCAGCCATATTTCATATATACAATCCACATATTCTCATCTATATCTCTTCTCTTATACTTTGAATGTCACAGATACATAGTATAGTTTAGTGTGATAAAGAAGTGTAGCATAGCTTTTCAGAAAGTGTCGCTAATATAAGGTACTCTTGAGTAGTCATATGGTTTATTAAAGTGGACATTACTCATTTTAGATCATCTCTCATCCTCTTGTTCCATTTCCTCTTCACGATTATAAAAAACAACACACATGAAAGAATCATCAAACAAATGTTCTGCACTATATAACTTCAGATTTTCCTTGAGTGATTTATGTAAAAAAACTTGGTTTGTCATCCCCAATAGCAAAGCCATATCCTTGGGGATTTGGTTTTACAGTCAATTTTTGAATGGTTGTTACTGACTCACCAGTTTTATACACAACGTTTTGAAATTCTTTAAGTTTGCATTCCAACGCAAAGATTTCCTCAAGATAGGAATCAACTCGTTTCCTTGATACTTGTTTTTGTTCAAAAAGATCATCTTTACATGTTGACAACTCTGTTTTTGTTTTGGAAAGTTCAGAGTGTAGGATTTCAACTTGTTTTTGAAAATCTAATCTTTCTTGTTCCTTTTGTGAAATTTATTCATTTTTGGAAACGGTTAATTCACGTACCTGATGTTCTAACTCTTGTGCTTGAATATACGATTGTTGGAATGCAACCTCAAAACTTTTCTCTCATTTTTCTTTAGTTTCATAGCTTGAAAGTTGAAGTTTGTAGCACTCAAGATCCTTAGTCAACAATGCAACTTTTGCTTTTAAATTTCAATTAATTTCATTGCACTTATCAATTTGGGATTTCTGTGCATCTAACTGTGTTTGGGTGGTCAAAAGCAAGGTCATGAGCTCTGAATCTGGATCAGGCAAAAGATTATTTTGTTCAAGTTGATCATTATTATCATCATCAAGAGGATCATCAAATGAAACAACGGCGCTAATTTGATCTTCATCAAATGTAACTACGGTGTTTATTCGGTCATCGATTTGAGAGGATAAGAATGAGTCATTTTGACCAACATTTTCTTCAGCTGATGCAGATGCAGTGGGTGATATAATTTCATGAATGAGACATTTAGAGTCAGGTACCTGAGGCAAGCCATCGGTATCATAAACCGGGCCTGTTTCACCCATGTGCATTTCTTGCATGTTAGCCATCAACATTACGGCTGCATTGGCCTCCAGATCTTCCATATCATCGTCCGAGTATGCATTAGCCATAAAGTTGTGCTCCTTCTCAGTCAGGGTGCCACCAGCTTCATCATTAAGAGCCAGAAGAAGAGCTTCTTTGTGGTACACACTGCCTCTGGTCCTTTGCTTGGGGCAAGCATTGGCTATGTGACCTTTCCCGCCACAGTTGTAGCATTTGACCATGGTGTTTCCAATCCTAGTATTACCTGTATCAACAATTTCTGCCCTCCTCTATATGTTACCAACGTTGTTCCTACTACTTCCAACTGAATTAAACCTCTGCCCAGATGAATTTCCCATATAGCTACCCGAACCATATCTCCCAGAACCTCTGTTATGAATTTCAACTCTGCCATCATGAACAACTGCCTGATTTTGAGTGTTGGATGAATACCTTAGGCGGTTGTTAGATTTGTTTTAAAACTTGCTGAAAGCTCTAGCAATCAAAGAAGATCCTTTGTTCAACGAGTGGAAAGCATCGTCTTCATCACTGTTAACATTGGAATACATCATAGAATCGGTGTTGTCATATGAAACCAGTTGATCATCAGCTTGTTGCGGTGATGCTTTGTATGGAACGAGTTGGCTTGATGAAGTTTGTGAGGGATAAGTAGAATAATGTTGTGGTTAGACAAAACTCTGATTTGGTTGTAGAGCAAAGTGAAACTGAGCAATCAAAGCAAGTGAGTTTGTAGTTGATGATGGTGAAAAGCCTCCATGAGCTGCTCTGTCTTTATCAACTTCTGATTGGTGATGTTTCAAGTAATCATACAACAACCCATATGAGGCGTTTTGTAGATTCTTAGCGAACAAAAGTTACATACTTTTGCCAATTAGGTCCAAGACAACTTAGGAACTTAGTATTCACTGGAATTATGGGTAGTACGATGTTGTCACGGTCCAAGTCGTTGATGATATTTGTAAACCTATGGTAATAAGACTCTACAGATTCCCTAGCTTAAATCATAAACATGGTGTATTCCAGATAGAGCTTAGATTCCATATCCTCTTGGTTCAACTCTATTCCTTCCATGAGAAGATGAACATGTTCCCACATGTCTTTAGCAGTCTTTTGTGCATCGATACTTCGAAAGATAGGATTTGGAATTCCTTGAAGGATGTAAGACATTGCTAGTTCATTTGCTTCTTGTTGTAGTACTTGTTCTGTTGTGAGCTGAGCAACAGGAACAGGAATCACAGTTGCTTCCCTTGTAGGAATGTGATTTGGATCTCCAGGAATCGTTGTTGTAGGGACTGGATATGGTCCTTCAATGATTACCTTTTTCAAGTACTTTCCATGGGGTTTCTTCAGTTCAATAAACCATAGAAATTGACTTGATCACTGAATGTAATTACCCGGAGTTAGCATTGGAGTTGTATCTAAGGATCCTGCCTCATGTCTGGATTGTTGACTGCTGATTGCTTCGCACATTTGGTCAAACCAGTGAGGTTGTTTAGGAGGAAGTTGGTAAGTCTGCATTGGTTGTTGTGTATATTGTTGTTGTTGAGGGAATTGTTGTTGAGGTAGAAATTGATGTTGTTGCATTAAGATGTGTTGTTGTTGATACTGTGGTTGAGGATACTGTTGATGATATGGTTGTTGCTGACGATACTGTTTCTGTTGATTATAGAAGTAGTTGTAGTTTGGTGGTTGAGACATCTCGAAGAAGTAACCTGTGGATGTTGGATCTTTTAAGGATAATGAAGGTTGTTGATGAAGATTAGGTTTGTAAGTAGAAGATTTGAAGAGAAAATCCAAAATCGAAGAATAACTGCCCTTGCTCGGAGAAACCTTACTCGAAGAATTAACCCTAAGTCGAAGAATTGATCCTTACTCGAAGAATGTTGTATGAAGAAGTATAAGTTCCCTTACTTGAAGAAGTTAAGCCCTTATAAATTCTGGTTTCCTAACTCGGAAATGATGATCAGAATTCTGTTACTCAAAGAATTGGACTTCTAACTCGAAAAGATCTTGCTCAAAGACTTGTACTTCTAACTCGAAGTTATCTTGCTCGAAGACTTGTACTTCTAACTCGAAGTTATCTTGCTCGAAGACTTGTACTTCTAACTCGAAGTTTTGTTACTCGGAGAATGTACTTCTTACTCGAAGTTTTGGTTGCTCGGAGAGTACACTTCTTACTCAAAGTTATGTAACTCGAAGGATCAAACTTACTAGCAAACTTAACTCCTAACTTGGAGAATTAAAGGTTACTTTGAAGGCTTACTCGAAGTCTTTTAACTCGAAGATCCTTGTTCGAAGAGTAACTCGAAGAACTCTTCTTACTCGAAGAACTCTTCTTACTCCAAGAGTTACTCAAAATCTGAAGCTCCTAACTCGGAGAAAACATGATGAACAGTAACTGTAATCTTCAAATTCCTACTAAATCTAATCTAAAACAACCTAATTACCCCCTTGGTGATTGATACCACTTGTTAGGTCATATAATTATCTCACAAGATTACTTAATTCTAGGGAGAGAAAGAGAGTGGAAGGTTACTTAAGAATAATGAAATGAACATCACATTAACCAACAACCCTCTCCCTACAAGGGAGGGGGTATTTATAGTTTTCTACAAGTATTAGGGTGTTGCCCTAATTAACAACATAATTAAAATAAATAAAAGGCCACGGCCCATGGGCCTTCTATACAGGCCGTACCTTAATAACTAACATAAAGGCCTAAGCAACCTATTACATATTATGATCAATACTTGATAATTAATAACGTGTTCCCAACAGTTAGTGAAGAAGAAACCTTGTCTCAGTCCGAAAATGAAACAGAAACTACATTGTCAAAATCAGAAAATGTTTCTATGAGTGAATCTAAGGGTGAATCTGAAGAATCAGAACAACTCATTCACACACCCTCAGAATCTGACTCTGACAAAACCGATGAAGAAAAGAACAAAGATGATGAAGATAAGGAAGAAGAAGATGAAAGTGATGACAACAAGGACAGTGAAAGTGATGAGGATAACGATGATCAAGATGCTGATGATAAAGATCAAGACCGTATACCTACTCCACCTGTTATACCATCATCTATGGATCAAACTTCAAAAACCAAGCCTTCCACACCAATACCTATGCCCCAACAACCAGATAATAGTGAACTCCAGGCTATCAAGGAACAACTTAGCGCATTGCAAGATCAAGTGAATACGTAGCAAAGTGACATCAATGAGTTCAAAGCATATGACATCCATCTAGCAATGGAAGACTACCTCAACAAAAATTTACCCAAAAAGATCGGCAGACACCTTCAGGAGACGCTTCCAACTCTTCTAAAGGAATATGTCAAGAGGAAGCTTGATGGAATTGTAGCTCATCACATTCAATCAACACCGCTCACAATCCAAACAAAACCATCAAAGCCCTCCGCCGCAGATCTTAAAGGACAATTGCTGGAAGCTATCATCAATGATCCAGTGGAGGATGATCTTCACAAAGCTATGATCAAATCACTGAAGAAAGCTAAAAAGAAAGATGAGTCATGCAAGAAGGTCAAGCCTAGTAAACGTCGTTGTGATGATCATGACAAAGACGACCAAGCGAAGCCGAGCGAGAAACGTACGAGAATGACTGGACCTACAGCAACGCTGCCATCATCCAACGTTCAGCAAACTGGCGAAGAAGAACTTGTTAGGAATTAAGCTTAAGTAGTTAGTATGGCTGAATGTAGAAGTTAGTACTGCTAATGAGTTTTTGAAGACAAGAACAGTTAGTACGGTTATATGAAGAAGTTAGTACTGTTTATGTTTTTGTAAAAGATAATTATAGAAAAGATATTGTGTATATCTTATACGATTAGATGATAGTTATCTTGTAAAGGAATCCTTAGTCTATAAAAGGATTGCCTAGGTTTAAGGTTATGTACGTATTGTTTTGTTAAGATTCAAGGTTGTAAACCCTAGTGATAGGAGATCACTCGTATTATTCATTAATAATATTGAATCGTTGAAGTTAAATTATTGTTTTCATTGTTCATTCACTGTTACCTTCAATTCATACAAAACACAAAAAAATAGATCTTCTAAGTGCTAGCTAGTAAATTCCGCGTGCTAGACTAGACATCATACAAAGTATCTATCTAACACAAGGACTGTGTGTAGATCCGGTGAAGTGGTATGAGAGACAGGTTACTAATACTTTGTTTTAGAAGATCTAGACGAATTTGTTTAAGAAGAAGATGGATACGGAGACAACTACAAGTCAAACCAACATTGCTGCTAAGCTTCCAATGCTTAAACCCAATGAGTTCGACATGTGGAGACTACGAATTGAACAGTTTTACCAAGTGCAAGATTATGCACTCTGGGAGATCATTGAAGAAGGAAACTCCTTTATACCTATAGCAACTACAACTGTTGTTGAGGGTAGGTCTGAAACTAAGTTGCAGACAAAGCCAACCACTACTGAAGAGAAGGCAAAGCATAAGAATGATGTTAAGGCTAAAAGTTTTCTTCTGATGACTATTCCCAATGATCAGTTGTTGAAGTTTAGCAAGTTTAAGTGTGCTAAAACCCTTTTTGAAGCTATTGTTGCAAGATATGGTGGGAATGAAGCCACCAAGAAAACTCAGAAGACCCTTCTCAAGCAACAGTTTGAGAACTTCACAGCAACAAGCAATGAGTCTTTAGATCATATGTTCAATAGGCTTCAAAAATTAGTGAGTCAGCTTGCTGTTCTAGGAATTGAGATGCCTCAGGAAGATCTCAACTCAAAATTCCTAAGAAGTCTACCATTAGAATGAGTCTGATGGATCTTTATAGCAACTTCAAGATTGTTGAACATGAAGTGAAGAAGTCTGCTGGATCAAGCTCAAGCTCTGGGAATATGGCCTTTGTGTCAACTCCCAGTACATCAAGTCAAGAAGAAGAAGTGCAAGTTGCTGGAGCAGTTGGTACTGCTAGTGCAAACCTTGGTACTGCTAGCACCTCAAGCAGTACTAGTGGACTTTTGAATGGAGATACTTATTGTGCTTTCTTGACTACTCAGCACAATGGTACTATGTTGACTCATGGAGATCTTCAAGAGATAGATGAAGATGACATTGAAGAGATGGATATCAAGTGGCAGCTCTCTCTTCTCAGCTTAAGAGCTAAAATATTTTTGAAGAAGACTGGCAAGAAGATTGTCATAAACAGCAATGATGTTACAGGGTATGACAAGTCCAAGATTGAGTGCTTTAATTTTCACAAGAAAGGTCACTATTCAAAGGAGTGCAGATTACCAAGACAACAAGATGGAAAGAGCAGAGGATATGGAAGCAAGTCAAGGGTTGTGGAGGTTACTGATTCAAGCTCAAAAGCCATGGTTGCCATTGATGGCTTAGGGTTTGACTGGAGTTGCATTGCAGAGGAGGAAGCAGAAGCATCTATAGAGATTGCTCTCATGGCATTTTCAGACTCTGAGGTACAAGTTTCTAAGTGTTCTAAATCTTGTGAAGCATTAAAAGATCTAGAAACCCTTAAGAATAGATATGATGCACAGAGAATAGAGCTAACCAAAAATGCTTTTAATTTATCTAATCATAAAAGAGCTCTAGGTGTGTTAGAAGATCAGATAGTACACTTTAAGGAAAATGAGTCTACCTTTAGTGATATTGTAGTTGTCCTTAAGAGAGATTTAATGTTTAGAGAAAATGAGATAAGTGTGTTAAAACATGAGCTGGAACAGGCTAAGAAAGCAAATCAGAACATTCAAATGACTGTTGACACACTAGAATTTGCAACTCAGGGTGTTAGTAAGATTGTTGAGTGTCAGATCCTCAATAAAGCTAAGTCAGACCTAGGTTATAAGTCAGTTCCACCTCCCTATAGAGGAATTCCAACACCACCAGGCATAGACCTAGAACACACAGAACTTCCTGAATTTCAACTACCTGAGCTTAAATATGGTCCTCAACCTAAAGAGAATGTAGTTGATAAACCTGTGTATGAGAGTACAAGTGATGCCTCACTTTCTGAGGATAAGGTGTCCTCAGCTAAGGACTCAGATGCTCCAACCATTGAGAACTGGACTTCTGATGATGAGGATAATCAGGCTGAAGTTAAGCCTATTAGTGTTAAGGTGAGGGAACCAAAAGTTCCAAAGATGGTTAAAATTGAGACTGTTAGGCCTAGATCAAATGCTAAACCTCTTAGACCAACAGTTAGGTATGCAGAAATATATAGAACCACAAACAAGCCCAGAGGTAACCAAATGAATTGGAATGACCTCAAATCTCACCAACTAGGTGATGATTTTGTTTGCTATAGGAAAGCTTGTTACTCTTGTGGTAGCTTTGACCATCTTGCAGCCTTTTGTGATAAATGGGTAAATAGATATTCAAGTCCTAGGGTGAACACTGTTAGACCTACCACTCACCCAACAAACACTAGAATGATACCTAGATCAGTTCTTTTAAGGTCTGGACCAAGAGAAGTTCATACTGATAGACCAGCAGTTCAAACTGTCAGACCTATTAGACCTGTCCACCCAAGGCCAACAGTTCAAGGTGCACAAATAGTTTTTAAACCAGCACAAAAGATTGGCAATAGAACCTTTTATCACAGAGAAGTAGTGAAAACCAAGTTTGGAAACCCAAGGTAACAACTACCAAGCCAGCAGTTCCAACTGCTAGCAAAGTAATTGGTACTGGTGTTAATAAAAACACTGCTAAGGGAAATATGGGCAATGGAGTGAATGCATCAGCATGTTGGGTTTGGAGACCCATCAAACCCAATGGTGCTAAAATTGTTTTGAAAAGAATGAATTATGTTGATGCAAGAGGAAAGCCTAAGTCTGTTTTGGCTTGGGTTCCACAAGGAAATTAATTTTTTTTTAGTGCAATGTTAGTCATATTCTTTTATATTGTGAGACAAGTTCTTTGTGGCTTGTTTCTTTGTTTTTGGACTAACACTTGCAGGTTTTGGATGAAAAGCATCAAGGAATTAATATGTTTTGGACTATATGGTGATTTGGAGCTGAGTGTGTGATCTGTGCACACAACAAATGGTAATTGGTTCACCATGTCTAACCCACATAAGAATCAACTAGTCCAGAGCAAACGGTATCTGGTAAAGCCTTGTCAAATCCGTTGATGGTTGACAATTTACCAAAAATTGTATGGTTATCAGCTCACCATATCTAACTGTGAAGAGTTGACTAGTCCAAAGCAAACGGCTATTGGTAAAGACATATCAAATCCGTTGATAGCTGATAGTTTGCTAAAAACTATATTTGAGCCATGGTATTTTAAATCTTTTCAAAAAGTTCATATGGCTCAATAAAAATTTTCCAGCAGTTTGTACTGTTCGTTAAAAGTTGGTACGACTCAACTAGCCGTTGTAAAAATGTATCAGTAATTAATTTCTAGCCGTTGGGGTAAAAACCGTTATTTTGAAGCATACTTATAGGGATTTTTCTTGAGATAATTATCTTTTTACCATAAATTGATTTAATATATTTCCCAAGATACTTTATCTCGTTCCCAAAATTCTCAAAACCCTAATAGTATCTATAAAAACCCAATTGGCTGCATAAAACATCAATTCCACTCTAAACGATCATCTTATTGCTATAATCTTTCACTCTTCATCCATAAAAATGGCTAATTTGGAATTTGTTAAGCGTCACAATCAGGTTGCGTTTCTGGAGAAAACAGAGGAAGGAGATGGACCAAAATTTTATGAGATTGTGGACTTTCTAAACTACTCTCACATAAGGTATGCTATAACCGTTTCTCCTACTCTATATGTCTCTTACATCACACAGTTCTGGCAGAATGCTACTGTCTTGACTAGTGAAGATGGGACTTAGAAATTCATTCTGAAGTGGATGGTGTATCTTTTGTTGTTACTGACTCTATACTTAGGAGACATCTTAAATTAAAAGACTCAGATGGTATCAACACTATGCACAACACTGAAATATGGCAAGAACTTACCAAAATGGGGTATGATACATCCGAACACAAATTAACTTTTCAAAAAGGATGTTTCTCACCTCAATGGATATTTTTGATACATACCCATTAACATTGTTTAAGTCCTAAAAAGACTGCTTGGGAGCAGTTCAGTAGCAATATTGCTATTGCTCTCATTTGTTTGTCTACAAACAAGGTTTTTAACTTTTCAAAATTTATTTTTGAGGGTATGGCATCTAATGTAAACAGCAAAACCAGGTTTCTAATGTATCCAAGGTTTGTTCAAACTCTTTTGAATAAAAAGACATACCTGCTTAGAAAACCAACATAAACTTTTGCTACTCCTAGCCTTCAATCAAAAGTTTTTCAAAACATGGCTATGGCTAGTAGGCTTTTTCAAGGTGAAATAGTATCAGTGTTTCCTGAAATGCTTCAAACTGAAGTGGGTGAATGTTCAGTACAACCAACTGATCCCCATCACACATCTACTTCAGCTCCTGAAAGGACCCAAACATCTCAAATTCACATCACTTATAGGAGAAGGGAAACACCCATAGTGATTCCTAGATCCTTTCCCCATGATTCACCTCTCCTAGTAGGTAACACAGCTAGACGTGATGAGGGTAGTACTTCACATAATAAATTGATGGAAATGTGTACTAAACTAGTTGAGAAGGTAGAAACTTTGGAGGAAGAACTAAAGAAGAACAATGAGGAACTCAAAGCTCACAAAAGGAATTTTGCCAAGGTCTACACCAAATTGACTCTTAGGGTGAAGAAACTTGAAGAGCAGTTAAAGAAGAAAAAGGCAAAGGTAGTTTTGGATTCTTCTGATGATGATGACTCAGATGATTTTGATAATGATGATGGTGATTATCCCAAACAGGGGAGGAAATTAGATAAAGGTAAGGGAGATGGATCAGGTTCTCAGGAGAGGCAAAATGAAGAAGAAGAAGAAAATTTTGATATGGGTTCTGGTAATGTTGTTATGGAAATAGAAGAACAGACACATGAAGCAGTTCAGACTGGTACTCAAGAAGCTGAAGAAGTTCCAACTGCTGATACAGAGCATGAGACAGTTCCAACTGGTGATACTACGGCTGAAGAGGAATATGCTAGAAAAAGGGAAGATAAGGGTAAAAAGCCTATGACACTAGAAGAAGCTGCTCAAGTATTAGAAAACCTCAAGAAAACAAAACCAAGAACTCAGGCTCAAATAGACTTTGATGCAGAAGTAGCAAAAGAGATTCTAGACAAGGATTTAGCTGATGAACAAGCTCATATAGCTCAAGATGTAGAATTAGCAAGGAAGATAGCTGCAGATGATGTAAGGAATATAGCTGAATTCATGGATAGAACAAGATCTGAAGAAATTAATCAAGAGGAGTTTAATGAGCAACTACAATACTTGTTGGATTCTGATTTGATTGTGAGAGCTCATGCTGGAATGATTCTTAAAGACAAGGAATTAAGTGAAGAAGAAAAGTCAGAAAAACTCAAAGAGTTCATCTTGTCAATGAATAAAGAAGTTACTTGGAATGACTTAGTGCAGAGAATTAGAGAAAGGCAAGAGTCAGGATACAAGACAAAGTTGCCTACCAAGAAAGAAAAAGTTAGTTTCATGAAGCATTATTTGAAGAATCAAGCAAATTACAAGATGAGTGACTTTACTGGAAGGTCAGATGCTGAGATTGAAAAGACTTTCTATGAAACATATGCAAGACTGAATACTTCAAGCAAGGAGGATATCACAAGGAAAAAGAAAATAGAACCACAAGTTCTGGAGTCTGATGTAGCAAAGAAGTTGAAGTCTGATGAAGAAGGTTTAACCAATGAGCAAATCAAGAATATGATGGTGATAGTTCCAGAGTCTACAAATATCAAACCATTAGAAGTCAAATATCCTATCATTGGCTGGGAAGTTTTCACTGATGGAAGGATGATGGGATGGAAGATCATAAGACTTGGAGGTATTACTGAGAGATATAAGTTGTTTGAAGATCTACTAAAAGGTTTTGATAGAGAAGATCTTAATCAGTTGTGGAGCTTAGTAAAAGAAAGATTCAAAGTTCAAGATCCTACTAAAGACAAAGATAAAGAGTTATGGGTGCAGCTGAAAAGGATTTATGAACCTGATAGAGGAGAATCAATGTGGAGATTTTAAGCACAAAACAAAGATGTCTCCTGGAAGTTATTTGATATGTGTGGAGTGCACAGAGTTTCTACTAAGGATGGCATAGAAATCTATATGTTAGTGGAAAAAGATTATCCACTCAGATCAAGTGTTTTAACATCTATGTTGTATACAAAACTGAGGGTTGAAGAAGATTATGAAATGGCAGATTTGTTGGTAACAAAGATTTTCAACCTTGCAGAACAAAGAAAGATCAGTAGTAAGAGACAGTTATGAAAGGTGTTTGGAAGAATCCCCCTCATATAGAAGGTGAAGCTTAATTTGAAGAAACTTAGTGATTTGGGAAGAAATCATAAGTTTAGGGGAGGATTGTTAGGAATTAAGCTTAAGCAGTTAGTACGGCTGAATGTAGAAGTTAGTACTGCTAATGAGTTTTTGAAGACAAGAACAGTTAGTACGGTTATATGAAGAAGTTAGTACTGTTTATGTTTTTGTAAAAGATAATTATAGAAAAGATATTGTGTATATCTTATACGATTAGATGATAGTTATCTTGTAAAGGAATCCTTAGTCTATAAAAGGATTGCCTAGGTTTAAGGTTATGTACGTATTGTTTTGTTAAGATTCAAGGTTGTAAACCCTAGTGATAGGAGATCACTCGTATTATTCATTAATAATATTGAATCGTTGAAGTTGAATTATTGTTTTCATTGTTCATTCACTGTTACATTCAATTCATACAAAACACAAACAAATAGATCTTCTAAGTGCTAGCTAGTAAATTCCGCGTGCTAGACTAGACATCATACAAAGTATCTATCTAACACAAGGAGTATGTGTAGATCCGGTCAAGTTGTGCCTCAAGAGACTGGAACAATTGATGAAGCTGAACCTCATGATGATATCACTATTAACAAAGCTGAAGCTAAAGTTGTTCCTCATAAAGCTGAAGTTATTCCTGCACCACCTGCGGATGCACCACTGAAACCCGCTCCTGAATGGGTTATTCCTGATGCTGAAAAATTCGAATGGTTTGAGGAAATGGTGGATGCATACCTAAACATTCCAGAAGATGAAGTTCATGCAGAAGGCTTAGTAGTGGACTTCACAAAGAAACTTAAGAAAGTGATGAAGATCCAGAAACTACAACTGTCCGATATTGTCAAAATCCGCAAAGCTGGTTTCTCTCAATTCAAGACTTCAACTACTTCTCAACTGGAATTTAAATACAACCTGGAACAAGTTCCACGAGCTTTATCTGAGAACGTTAGCTGGGATAATGCAAGATCTTCTCATCAAACCGACACTTTCCAGTTTCGTGACTACCCACAACCCTTACCCCTTATTGGTCATGCCCACAATCCCATGATACCTAAAGCTTATTTCTTCAACAATGACTTGGAGTATCTGATATATGGGAACACTAATCCAGAAAAGAGGTATGCTACATCTCTCACAAAGTTCAAGGCCACTACCTATGTGCAAGAAGGATTTGAAGAACAGATCGGAGACTTGTTCAGCGCCTCGATTGCTGAATATAATGATGAAGCTGTTCTGGGAATCTTTCACTGGCCTGACATGAGGAAATGGTTTTACAAATGGAAACTTACGTTTACCTCGAAACATAAGGTATACTACAAAAGTAAGATTCTTTCCATTAAGAGTGCTGAAACAAAGTCAAAATATGGATACAATTTTCTGACTAAGATCACGGTTCAAAGACAAGATGACGAGTATTCGTTTAACGAAGCAGACTATCCTCATTTGAATCTGAATGATATTGAAGATATGTACCTGCTCAAGATACAAGGAAAACTCGAGCATCTCCCTGGCAGCCTTCAATATGACATCAGCAACTCTCTACCCCTTTACATCCGAAGCATAGTAATAAAGACAAGTCGAAGATGTTCATCTTAGTGTTGAAAGTTACCAGAAGAAGTTGAATCTCATCAAACCTGATCTTAGACCTCTGGGTATTGAAGAAATGAAGCCATATAACTTCAGCAACAAACCATTTGGAGTAGTGTTCGTCAGATCTGGAAGACCAAAGTTCATGGGCTACCAAGACATTCACAAGTTTAGCGAGGAAACTTTGATACAAGTTAGGGCTGAACTTGATCACATTCTGGAAAATCACACAAAAGGAAGGAAGCAGGGTTGGTTGAGGCACATGACTTGGAGAAGAAACGATGTGAAGCAGGCGGTCAAGTTCTTGGCGCGGATTGCCCACGGGATAAAGCATCGGGTTCAGATGAGAAGGTTGGAAAGTTATGTGGGTGGAAGAGCTAAAGATCCGAATATTCTCAAATTCCGCCATCCGGAGTAAATCACTGGTATCATTGTCATTTGATTGTCATCATTAATAATTGTTTTAATATGACTATGGCTTGTGAACAGATAATAGTGCACAACCCGTACTTGTAAAGAAAGGACCCTGAGGTACGCTTCAGTGCCTCAATCCTAATATAAGGAGCGAAAGCTTCTTACTTTTGAGTAGAATTAATCAAAAATTTGATAAGTTTTTTTAAAATTCTGCTCAAAAGAACAAGTATTCCCTCTTAAAAGGTGATTTCACTTGGTTGAGGGGGGGTACTTGAAAGTAATCTTTATTCAAACAAAAGTTCTTGTTGAAATTCTTTCCATAAACCTCAAAAAGCATATTTTAATCAAAAGTTTTCCAAAAACAACATGAATATGCCATTTTTGAAGGGGAGAATAAGTATGTGATTAAAATATGGTATCTAAAAGTATGAAATCTCGCATGAGCTCGACTCAGATTTCACCCAAGAATTGACAAAAGTTAAATGTCATTAATCGAAAAGAATTGTCCTGGACGGGTAATAATTTCAAGTTGGTTTATCCAGTGATGTAAACGTGTCTCACAAAGGAATTGTCTGAGTAGAGTGTACCGATTTCGAGATATTCTTCTATGAATATGACCTGGACGAGTAATAATTTCAAGCTAGTTTAACTAGTGATGTAAACGTGTCTTGCAACGGTCATATTCACTGAAAATCAATCAATTCAAAAAGTGCTAACTCCACCCGACATGTGCAAATTTATCTTAAAAACTTATGAGCACATGTGAAGGGGGAGTATTTCGGAAAATGCAAAACTCCCAAAGTGTTAACAATATATGTTTCACAATCATAAACACTTTGAGAGATTTTCAAATGATTGGTTTATTGCAACTTAGGATAGTCATGGAGATATAAGGTGACTAAGTATAGGAATTACGTCCTATGATCCGCCAGAGCCGAATGGATCTACACATGGACAATACCAATAGTTTAGAACTAGAAAGTCCTTAGGTAAGATTGAAAAAAGGAGTAAAGAAATGAAAGGAGAAATAAGGGGTTGAAGAATTAAAAAGAAAAGTAAATGAAAGGGTGAAAAGAAATAGCCCTCCATATGTTCAACCTTAGGGCAGGAACCGGGTTCAATTCATATGCTACTGGATGTCACTACAAGTGACACCGGTATTGAAGATTAAGCCATCATGGACCCAGTAACGCACTGCACTAAACCTTCTAGTCACTCAAGTGTCTCTCAAAAGATACTTGTTTCATTTCTCACGGAGAACCCTTCATTATCTATTGACCTCTCATTCCAAGATGAGTTGATATTGAAAAGAAGGCACTCTACTCCATGCTTCCGACGACTAAAAAACCAATAAGCAATAAATTGAGTCTAGAGCCGCGAGATACATCAAAAGATCTCTTAGGAACAATTAACATTTCTACACTGGTTGTTTAACATTATGGACACCAGTTGTAAATTACAAGAGTCCTACGCAGATATTAGTAATCTGCCAAGAACATTCAAGAGGGAACTCACAATTGTGATTCTTAGTGATTAAGCGGAAATTCCTACCAGGGTCAACATCAAATAGCCCTGATAGCAGGTCACTTCGGTTATCCCTTATGGATTATGCTTAGTGTTCGAGGTGGCTCCAAACGGTCTACAGTCGTGAAGTGATACTTCGGTATACTTTAGCGGCTCACCTGAATCGTTGATACGCTTTGGTGTATCTGAGTTAGCTCCTTTGGGAGCATCCAGTTCAGGAACGGCCTTGGCAAGGATTAGAGAAAGTCTTCATACTATGCTATTGACGATCTCGAAGTCCGAACCTATAAGTGCCGGATACTTTATTGCTAACTATTTACTTGCATGTATTTATGGAGACCATGAGTTCCACCACCACCATTTCCAGCATGCTCATGCTAATATCATGAAGAAAGTTCTTACAAAGACTAAGGCAAAACAAAAGTTCAAAGAAATCAAAGAAAGTCAAAGACCAAGGTAAAACAAAAGTTCAAAATTCAAAGATCGAAGCTAAAGAATGAGAATTACTTGAAACATGAAGATCAAAAGTCAAAAGAAGTATGAGCATGGTGGAAAAGACGTAAAGACACGAGGATTAAAGAATGTTTGTGGAAGGCAGATCATTACATTACCATATCACTCACAACAAGAACAAAGAACAAAGATACAAAAGACGTTGAAACCTATGAAGCAAAGAAGACGTCAAGCAACCTTGATGACCAACACTTAGGGGGAGATTGTTGGGAACACATTTCATATTATCAAGTATCGATCATAGTTTATGTAATAGGTTGCTTATTTATTTAGGCCTTTATGTTTGTTATTAAGGTTCGGCCTATGAAGAAGGCCCATGGGCCGTGGCCTTTTATTTATTTATACTATTAGGGCAATGCCCCAACACTTATGTAAAACTATAAATAACCCCTCCCTTGATGGGAGAGGGTTTTAGTTCATGTTCTAATACATTTCATTATTCTTATGCATGTTCCTTCCACTCTTTCTTTCTCTAACTTTCTGTAACACCCCAACCCGATAAGGGTAAAGATGTCATAACAATGGTTTCATATCAGATCAAAACAAAGCATACATCAACAATAATACAAGGGTTACAAATGAAATACTGAATACACAAGGTTACAAATGGGAATTTCAATAACTACTAAGTCTAAATATAATGACTTCTAATCATTGCTAATCCATAAGCTATCAAAGTCTTCTAAGTTCGAGGTTCTCTGCACTCATAACCCAGCTTCCATCTAAAAACCTGTCGCAGGAAAAGAAATGAGCTTAAAAAGCCCAGTAAATAGATATATAATAAACGGAAACGAAATCAAAAGGAAATGAACATGTATAGTTTAGTGCATTGGGTTTACAAAGGTATAGTCAAAGGGTACAAAGTAAGAAAGGGAAAGGGAATGTCAGTAATCCACTACGAGCCCAAACAAATGAAACATAGTAACCATATCCTCATAATCATATAGAGGGGAGACCTCTTAGATAATCAGATAATATGAGGGGTGTCCTCATTCTTCAAATGGAGTAGCTAGCTCCCGAACATGTGAAAGACGTGGATTGCACCCATGCATCAGTCACCAAATCAAATCAAATCAAATCAAATCATGATATATCCCTCGAATACAAAACAAATCTAGGATGCATCCATACGCCCCCCGAACAATTACTGGCCATAGTAAATATAGTATGCACATATCATCATTAAAATGGGGACGGTGTGGAACATCACTCAACCACACTAGAGTCATGCCATTGATGCATCAATGACATGGCCATGTCACCTTAATGGGTAGGAAACAAATTTGGCTCGAGTATCAAACTGAAGGGTCAAAGGTCAAAGGTCCAAATCATAGCAAAGGTTCAAATAGTCAAAGTCATCGAATCATAGTCAAAGTACAAATATCAAAGGTTCATGGCAAAGGTCATATCCAATATCAAAGTCAAATGAATCCAAATGAACTGATCAAAGGTTCATAATCAACTGGTTCATTTTAAGAAATCTTTATCAAATGGTTTTCATTAAAATGATCTTTAATAACTATTTTTACAAAAGTAGTCTTTAAAATTAGTTTTCATAAAGTTTAGTAAAATTCCAAATAAAAGTGGTATCGCATATTTCATAAACATCTGATGCGTGCGATGTGTCGTTGCGGTTTAGCAGTATTAATGCCTACTCAAGTTTTAAATTTATATTTAGCCGGCTTATCAATAACACACACACTTAACGAGCAGTGTACCCGGTCAGTATGAATATAATGGTAAGTAGAGTGTCGATCACTAAGTGTGGAACGTATTATCTCGTTATTCTAATCAGTATTTTAATATATTAAGTTAGCTATACAACCTAATCTAACGCAAAGGGGTTTCAGCCTGAGAGACTGGCACGATTTGGTTGCAATTAAATAATAAACTAAACCAATAGGCACGAATCAGCAAGTAGCACACACATACACAGATAAATACTTGAGACAATAAGAAGGCTGTCCTGATAGATAAGTAGTTTGTCACTTGTTTTATTGCTAGTTTTATATGAAGTGTATAGTTCGATGCAACGCACCGAGATTAAGTCCTTTCTCGTTGGTTCTAATCTTATCGGCGAGTAAACCCTTAATGATTACTTATGACTATCTTATTTATCTTTCTTCCTACTTTTCTACAGACGATAGAATGCATAGGCGATCTAATAAATAGGCGAGGGCAGAGGCATGGCGACCCGATCAACGCTCAGCTAGACACAGAGGTTATCAATGCACTAATAAAAGTCACCAAAGACATCAACATATAAACTTTAATTAATGAGAAAGCAGTTTTAAGGGAGTGCAATCTTTCCGTTGTCACATTACACAAGCCACCAATCTTGATGAATTAAAGTTTACTAACACAATAAAACAAAACTACTTAATGAATTAAACACATGCAGCACCTTCTTACAGCTCTTGTATCTTCGTTTGGGTGTGTCTTGTGCTGCTGCCTTGACTGAATTCGTCCTAGGTTTCTGTACTTCGGTCTTCTGTCTAAACTTCGGAACTTGGAACTCTTAATTCGTCTGGTCTTTGGGGTATTTATAGTTTCTGTCTGAGGGTAAGATGCGGCGCATCTAGTAAGTAGATGCGGCGCATTGACTTAACTTTGCGTGGGGTCTAAGATTATAATATTCAGGAATATTCGTACACCGCCAGAAGATGCGGCGTAACTCCATAAGTAGATGTGGCGCATGTCCTCTTGTATCTTGGATCGTATCTGGTGAAATATTGATAGTGATGCGCCGTATGTGATAAGCAAGATGCGGCGCATCTGGAGCAGAATGTCTTGATCTTGTACATTTCAGTAGACTCTTAACTTCTTGCATGTTTTGCTCCATAATAAGTCCAAAATCGCCAAGTTTCACCAAATGCTTGTTTTTACCTGAGAATTACAAAAGTAAACGATTAAGTATCAATCCTCATACATAATATAATAAAACAAGTCAAATTAATAGGATAAATGATAGTAATAAAATGTACTTATTTGAGTTCATCAAATATCCCCCCACTTGAACTTTACTTGTCCCCAAGTAAACCTTAGAATTAATCTTATGAAAATGTATCCTAAAAGATATTAGGATTTATTTTTATATTTAAGCATGTATTCGTTTTTGCCATAATCACACAACCAAACACTTAACGAATTAGAAGTAAAAATAAAATAATTTGATAAAAGGAAATCTAATCGTTTAACTATCCAGTCGTGACGAATATTCTATCATAAGCTTGGCAAGTATACACATCTCCCCCACTAAAGCCAAGGAATAACAAGTCTAAAGCGGTAAAAAGGGTTTTTAGGCTTAAGGGTTAATTATTCTTAATCTCTATCGATCTCAAATTCCAGAAAAGGCGACAAAATCACAAATACATGATCGAATCCACGAACACGATACTTGCAATTGCTCAAATCCTTAACTCGAACAGGCTAAAGATAGGTCCAAACTTCACCAATAATATTATATCAAAAAGGGCGACAAAATCATAAATACATAGTCGAATCCACGACTACGATACTTAAGATTGCTCAAATCCCTAATCTCAATAAATCAAAGGTTTGGTTGGATAAAGAATAATACAGGGTATGGATAATATTTGTGATATAAATTGGTGTAAAATGAAAAACAAACAAAACAAATAAATTAAAATCCTAAGTGTGGTTAATCACTATCCCAACCATCCCATGAATAAGACTCATATCATAGAATAACTCACGCTTTAACACTTGAAACACACGCTTTAGGTAGACACGAATTATACTCAACAAGATCTTAATCAAAGAATAAACCTTAGTTGGCGTTCCCATAACTGCCAACTCCCATTCAATCCATAGATATAATATACAACAACTAGTGGTGATATCGACCACTTAATACAAAACTTTACATAAGTTGGTTAAGTCAAACATCCAACTTTTCTTTTTCTTTTCTCATTTTTTCGATTTTTTTTTTTTTTTTTTTTTTTTTTTTTTTTTTTTTTTTTTTTTTTTTTTTTTCAAACTATAAACATAAACATAGATGTGTAAAATTTCACCACATCACTACAATGATAATTCTGGATAATTTTTCCATACTTTTCATGACTTCAGAAATAACGGTAATAGTGAAAATAGTAAACACACGAAAAATAAACTCAAGGATATACAATATTTACTTTCACTCCAATTGCATTGTGCAATTTCCCGACCTAACCATAGATAATGAATTACGCACACGAACACAGGTAATGTAAGGAAACACACTTTGCCTATAGCAATTAACCAACCACGGATTCTAATCTACAGGGTAGGCTAAGGTGTAAGGGTGTAACGAAATATTTTAACAAAGGTGTAAGAAACGAAAGGAATGGCTCTGAGTGTTTTTCTAGGGGTATCTTACTCTAAAAATGAGAGTAACAAAAGAGTTTATACGGGGGTTAACTAACCAGTGTAGTTAGCTAATAACACATAACATATAAGGCTATTTGGGTGTAATCCTAGAAATTTACCAATTTAGACAAGTCATTCCAATTATATAAATAATACTTATTATGGTGGTCTCGAATAGTATACAAGCCAAGTTCTAAAGTTTACAAGTCACCGGCACACTCATAGATTTGAGAGTTTTGAAAAATCACAATTTTTGAAAATAACGTCATGTGTGCAGCAATGCAACTTAGACTTTAAACAAAAACATGCTAAAAATTTTAAATTTTGATATATTAAGCACATTTTAAGCATATTTTGAAAGTTTAGGACAAGTAAGTGTTAAGTGTTCTAATTCTCCAATCCCCCCACTTAAGTTAAACAACGTCCTCGTTGTTTGTATAAAAGGTTAAAAACTGGAAAATAAAAGAATTAGAACAGAAAAACTCCCCTGAGATTTGCTCGGTATGATCCTCCTTTTTGTATAAGAGCAAAAATCATCTTTCTTGTGGATTAGAACGTTTAAGCTTCATAATTGATGTATCCACAGGGAATGCAGTAATCTATAATACCACCAAGGCTTTAAAACACACCTAAGTTAAGAAAGGTTCAAACTTGCATAATACATTAGTAGTTAGGAAAAAATAAAACATAAAAATTAAAAATGAAAATCATCAGGTCAGTCGATGCGCCGTATCTTATGGAAGAAGATACGCCGTATCGAGCCTGGAATAAGTACGGATCAGAATAGAAGATGCGTCGCATCCTTAACCAGGGATGCGCCGCATTAAAATAAACTGATAAAAAGTTTTAAAGTCGAAAATAAAAAATGCAAAAAAATAAAGATATGACCATTGCAGGAGATGCGTCGCATCTCAGGATTGAGATGCGCCGTATCCTCTGCGGCCTGACTGACTCGACACAGAACAGAAAATTAAAAGATAAATCCGGGTTGTCTCCCGGTAAGCACTTGTCTTTATTCCAGAGTCTTCAAGTTAGACTCACGTTCAGCTCATCATTTAGTCCTTGTCACGGTCCATCCTTCTTCCTTCATCCGAAAGACGTTCCCGTATAGCTTTGCGACGTTTTCTTCCGTGCGACTTAGTCTAGTATAACTCTTGGTCTTTGCCACAACATATTCTTCATCTGGACTCAAAGAATATTTGATGATTTTAAATTTTTCAGAAATAATCATGGGTGGCTCATTATAAGGAATCCCAAGTAGTTGACACTTTCTTTTGGTGAACTCTTCCTCGTCTTTATCAACAAACTTAAAATAAGGATCCTTAATCAAATAGTCATCTAGTTCATCAATTAATGACTCATTGCTATCATCTTGAATTGCCTCCCATTCTCTTTCCAATTCCCATTGTAGCCGTCGACTAAGCTTCGTGTAATCATCAAATTGTTCATGCACCCATTCCCAGAAAGTAGTATTTGATGTTCCCTTAAGTCCTTTCAAGTATTCAATTCTACCCTTTTCTTGCAAAGCCTCTGCTTTTTGTGGGCAATCTTCAACATTATCGTACCACTCATAATCTTCAAAGGTTACATCTTTTCCAACCCGTTTCATCCCAATAATACTTCCCCCATTACAGGTTCCGTCACTCTTATAATCACAGGTCGGCCAAACACTACTCCCATCCTTGAAAACGAAAGGTGTACATGTGTGATTAATGTGCTCAAATTCCCATGGTTTATCCCAAACCCATGGTATTTCGTCGTTCCATTCGTAGTACCAGGTGTTTTTGAAATCATCATAAGTCTTGAATCCTGGTAGATCTCCAGTTAGCACATCATCGTCGACTCGAAGAAGGTAGTTAAATTCCTTGAATTGCTTGCACAAGGGTGTCTCATAATCGAACACGTCAATATCTATTCTGAATAATTCTTCAATCCCCTCATTGATTGTTGAATCATGAAGTGACGACCCATAATCGCTTTCTACTTCTTCGTCTTCACCTCTTATCCAATATACCCATAATGCATCCTTAGTAGCTCGATCCATGCTCTTATGGTTATTAAACTTACTAGCCAACCACTCTGAAAAATCAACATCGTTAGGATCATGGTCAACGTCAAAGCAAGATTTTCCAATCATATTCCTCCTTATCTCCATGAACTCGTTAAATTGCTCCTTAAAACTACGTGTCAACCATGAAGTCATAATCCGCTTAACTTCATTTGCAGGGGCAAATTTCGGACTACCATATTTAAGTTCAAGCCAATCATTGAGGGAGAGGTCCATCAATCTTACCAACTTGCCATGAAATAGTAACTCCGCCACAGCATAAATTCTTTCATCGTCCAGATAGTTCTCATTTAATCCCCAGTACTGTTCGGAATAAGGCATGTAAGAGATTTGGGTATTGCCTCCACCACAGCTTTTGTTGCTTGAGTCCATGTATGCAAGATAGAATTTCCCATCATCTTCTTCGATAGTAGTCCACTTCAATCCTTTGGATTCAATGATAGGCCATAAGAGCAACAGTTCATCTCCAGTGTACCTCACAAATACATCATTAGAGAAAACCCCTTTATCAATGTTGCATAAACGCATGAATTCCTTAAAAGCAGCTTCAAGAGGGGTCTCCCAAGAGAATAAATCCGTATCAATCTCGAGTACATTGAAGTTGACATTATCATAAACTCCCATGGATGAGTTCGAAAGCAAGGGCTCCATAGCAAGATATCCGTTCTTCGACATATCTTCCATAGCAAAATCTGTCATCACAAGTAAAATCATCAGTAGGATTTGTTCGCTAGAAGAGAAATTAATGAATATAGAAACGGATATAAGAATAAAAATAACTGATATCTGCAGATGATGCCCCGTATCCAAAAAGTTGGATACGCCGTATCTTATAATCGTTAAAATTAAATAAGACTTTATTCAGAAAATAGATACGCCGCTTAGAAATTCGAATGCGCCGTATCAATTTTAATTATCAAAAATCGATATACTTATTAAAATTAAATGCGTCGTATTAACAAAAGTTAATGCGCCGTATCTTCGTTACGTTTCAAAATATAAGATTTTTGATTCAGAAGATACGCCGTATCAACAGATATCGATGCGTCGTATCTGTTTAATAATTCGAAAACTGTTTTTAATTAAAATAATAGATACGCCGTATCTGCTAAAGCAGATGCGTCGTATGGCGTTAACGTTTAGAAATTTTTTTTATCAAAAACAGATACGCCGTATCTTGGGGAAAAGATGCGTCGTATCGAATTAATTAAACGCGTTGTATTTTATAAAAATTAAACGCAATACGCCGTATCTGAGAGATCAGATACGCCGTATCGTTTGATTTAGCTCAGTACAACGATAGCAGTATGCAAAAAAATACGAAAAATAAAAACAAATAAAAACACAAACGAAAATAAACACAAAGAAAACAAATAACACACAAAAACAGAAAATATGCAAAATATTACAATGAATGCAAATTAATCTAATACACAACAGAATTAGCGGTTAGATAAAAATTAAATTAAAAACCTAATTAAAATACTAATCAAATTAACAGATAATAACAATTCACTCCCCGGCAACGGCGCCAAAAACTTGATGCGTGCGATGTGTCGTTGCGGTTTAGCAGTATTAATGCCTACTCAAGTTTTAAATTTATATTTAGCCGACTTATCAATAACACACACACTTAACGAGCAGTGTACCCGGTCAGTATGAATATAATGGTAAGTAGAGTGTCGATCACTAAGAGTGGAACGTATTATCTCGTTATTCTAATCAGTATTTTAATATATTAAGTTAGCTATACAACCTAATCTAACGCAAAGGGGTTTCAGCCTGAGAGACTGGCACGATTTGGTTGCAATTAAATAATAAACTAAACCAATAGGCACGAATCAGCAAGTAACATACACGTACACAGATAAATACTTGAGACAATAAGAAGGCTGTCCTGATAGATAAGAAGTTTGTCACTTGTTTTATTGCTAGTTTTATATGAAGTGTATAGTTCGATGCAACGCACCGAGATTAAGTCCTTTCTCGTTGGTTCTAATCTTATCGGCGAGTAAACCCTTAATGATTACTTATGACTATCCTATTTATCTTTCTTCCTACTTTTCTACAGACGATAGAATGCATAGGCGATCTAATAAATAGGCGAGGGCAGAGGCATGGCGACCCGATCAACGCTCAGCTAGACACAGAGGTTATCAATGCACTAATAAAAGTCACCAAAGACATCAACATATAAACTTTAATTAATGAGAAAGCAGTTTTAAGGGAGTGCAATCTTTCCGTTGTCACATTACACAAGCCACCAATCTTGATGAATTAAAGTTTACTAACACAATAAAACAAAACTACTTAATGAATTAAACACATGCAGCACCTTCTTACAGCTCTTGTATCTTCGTTTGGGTGTGTCTTGTGCTGCTGCCTTGACTGAATTCGTCCTAGGTTTCTGTACTTCGGTCTTCTGTCTAAACTTCGGAACTCGGAACTCTTAATTCGTCTGGTCTTTGGGGTATTTATAGTTTCTGTCTGAGGGTAAGATGCGACGCATCTAGTAAGTAGATGCGGCGCATTGACTTAACTTCGCGTGGGGTCCAAGATTATAATATTCAGGAATATTCGTACACCGCCAGAAGATGCGGCGTAACTCCATAAGTAGATGCGACGCATGTCCTCTTGTCTCTTGGATCGTATCTGGTGAAATATTGATAGTGATGCGCCGTATGTGATAAGCAAGATGCGGCGTATCTGGAGCAGAATGTCTTGATCTTGTACATTTTAGTAGACTCTTAACTTCTTGCATGTTTTGCTCCATAATAAGTCCAAAATCGCCAAGTTTCACCAAATGCTTGTTTTTACCTGAGAATTACAAAAGTAAACGATTAAGTATCAATCCTCATACATAATATAATAAAACAAGTCAAATTAATAGGATAAATGATAGTAATAAAATGTACTTATTTGAGTTCATCAACATCATTTTTAAATAAGTTTTCCTCAAAACATTTCCATGTTATAATTGAAAAGGTTTTCATATCTAGTTACCAAAATCAAATGAACCTTCTAAGTATCAAGGGATTCGAATACTAATATCCCAAACTGATGAACGAATATCAAATGGATCATTATAGAGGCTCAAAGCAAAAGGGTCATATCGAACATCAAAGTCAAAATGAATCAAACAAACGAACCAAAGTGTAGGGGAACATAGCAATGGCTTAGGGAACCTTAAAACGAATCAAGATCAATGAGTCATGAGAGGGAAAACACCCTTACTGAAAAAGGGTAGAATATCTGTACCTTATACCGCAAGTGCAAACATATCTAGAAATACAAAGATCGGAAACAACTCCATCTTCAGCGAATCTACACGAATACATGGTCGTCTTATTATTAACATCTTCTTGAAATCAGATTTCTCATTTTAGTCGGCTTTCCATTTTTAGTAACTTTCCATTTATAGCAGGTTTCCAAAATTAGCAAGTTTCCATTTTTAGAAAGTTTCCTTATTTAGCAAGTTTCTAAATATAGCAAATTTCCATAATTAGATAAATTCCACAAAGTAATTTGGTTAAGTCATTTATTAAATATTTTTATGGAGATTGGGTTCATTTTATCAAGTCGTAATAGTTTAGGGTTAAATATGACAACTTTTTATATTTTAGGGTTTCAAATGTAAATATGCCAAAGTTAAGGTCCACAATGCAAATATTACAAGTTATTCATTTTAATCCATAAGTTTACCATAATTACAATTCCAAGCCTTTAAGTTCATCAATTTTACAAATTAAACCCTTTAGTTAAATAAATTACAATTTAAACCTTATAACATATTAAGTTACAAATTAATCCTCATAATATTTATAATTACACATTAAGCCTTCAAGTATCCAAAATTACACATCACACCCCTTATATCAATAATTATACGAAATACCCTTCATTTACAATATTTACAAAACAAGTCCCTCTATTTTAAATATTTTCAATTCGGTTTTAATAATTAAACAAGTTACCATTTAAACACTTTAGTTACAAATTTTACATATAACACCCCCATATTATAATTTCCACGATTAGTCCCTGGTCTAAAATCACTTACAAAAATAACCCCCAAGTTTATAAAATTACAAAACACACCCAAAACTTTTATATCTTTCAATCGGTTTTAATAAAAAGCATAAACCCTAACCCTAAATTTTACCAATCATTAATTCAACCTTAAAACACATTAATTACACCAATCCCATCATCATAAACCCTAACCCTAATCCCATTCGAATTTTATTTCTTCTTTTTAGTTTTAGCCGATTAATCCATAACAAAAATAATTCACGAACCATGGATCTAGGCTTTAAATCAATTCAAGTACAATTTTTACAGATCAGATATGTCATATTACAGACCATAAAAATATGTTCGAGATTTATAAAAATCATATATGGTCGATTTTAGTTTTTTCTCGTTTTAGGGTTTTATGATTCGTTTAAATCCAAACGACTAGAATATCATGCATGGATCATGACAAGAATTTTATTTAGATCATATGTGATGTAAAAAGAGTCAAAAAAATACCAGATAGCTTTTAGAATGATCGAATGATGTGTAGAGAATTAATACCTCTCGGCAAGAATGAAAATCGAGCAAAAATCAAAACCAATCGAACCAAGCCTCCAATATCTGAAATCCTATTTTTCTAGCCTCCTTCTAACTCCAAGGTATCCAGGTAAATACGTGAAAGCCAAATAAAAATCATGTGTTGTGTGTGTGAGTTTTGTGCTTATCGATTTGGGTTTAAGGGATAAATATAAAAGGAAACAATGAGAAACCATGTGATATATGAGGAGAGGGCATGGAATTCGGCCCAAATGAGATATGATGGGATTATAATTGATTTGGAAAGATTGCATCTTAATTTGTAGCACTTATCTCTTAATTATTTGATTTTAATTTATTTAACAATATAAATAAACATATATATATATATATATATAAGTATTTTTGGTCCAAAATATTTAAAGTGATGTGACAAGTATTTTTAGGACATGTAGAATAATAAAATGTTCATGTAAAAATTATCCTACTTCATATTTTGTTAATTTCCAAGCGTTTGCGATTTATTTGGTGTTTTATATATTTATTAAGTGAAATTTTAAATTACAAGGGTATTTTGGTAATTTTGCATGCTTTGAAATTTGAGGTATTACAACTTCTTCCCTTCTAAAAGAAAATTTTCGTCCTCGAAATTTGAAGTCGCAAAGTTGGACGAAGTCGTAGCAAGTCGCAAAAGATCGTCACAAACATTCTCACGCCCGGGGAGGTTCTTCCAAAAAGGATCTTCAAACAAAATAGTTTCTCATGACTCAATCAAAATGAGGAGGGTTCAAATTTCTCCGAAGGAGACAAAATAAGTTGATTCTGATCAAAAGGTCCATGCAACATAAAATGGACGATAGGCGAATCTTCTAGAAAGCTCATATGGAATACGAACAAGATTTCAAATCAAATTAACTGTTTCAACAGTAGAGAGCTCTACAAAGAGTTCAAGATTTATAACTGAGGTCAACGAAACACGAAACAAGAGTCCAAAGTCATCCCGATATCTAACGAACGAAAACAGAGTATACGCATAGGTAGAATGAACCTAAAGTCTCACTAATCACGGATAATCCAACGGAGATTCAAATTCTAAACTTCTTAGGTACTCCCCAAGATATCTAATGGCTACAATGAGTGCACGTTATATGGTGTAAGTATTATCACGTTGATCAGGCGTCATAATACTAGCACCACATAAATATGCCTTCATGATGATCATACATTATCTCGAGTCATGAGTAAAACCACCTATCTTAATCCACCTAGTACTTCTATAGTCTCAGAGGTCAACAAGATCAAATGTCATAGTCAAGAGGGAAAGCAAAACTACTCGCAAGAGTATCAAAATCCCAGATTGCCTAGCAGAAGTGAGTCACGCCATCACAAGCATCATATCTTCCACAACTCGCCAAAATCTCTCAAACAAAGCCATCACCGAACATATGAAAAATGAACACGGAGCTGAAATGCTTCTAGGGAACTTGAATCATTAAAGGATCTTATTACTATATAACAAAACTCAAGAGAGTTAATGGAATGAAAGTTAGTCGCCAAGAACTTCGGCCTTCATAGAATCAATTCTTCCAAACATAAAGGGTCTGTTTCAAAATTCCGTTCATTCAAAACATCCAATCTCCTCAAGTCCGGTTAATCTGCCTTCGCTTGTCCATAAATCTGGAAGTGAAACCAAAATCGGGAACTTGTGTCTGGTTCGTCAAGCCTCCTGCAGTTCTTCTTGGAATGTGATGGAGTAATGTGGATTTCTGGCACGATCTTTAAATTCCTTCATCATCCAGTCTGCTTCCGCTCTCAATTCATCTTAGTACAACCAAGATGAATAGGGAAGTGAGACTGCACATCCTCATCAGCTCCAGGTTCACCATCTTGACCAGATCTTCTGCGTCGCCAACACTTTTACCTTGTAAGGAATGTCTTCACTCTTCAGGGTAGCCGCCGTTGTTGTCAACTCTAGGTCAGGCAGTGAAATAATTCTTCTGATATGTTTCAACGACCTCAGCTCTCCATTCTGTTATCGGCCTTGACCACTTGGTGGTAGTTCTCAAAACTTGCGGAATTTAAAGAGATATCCTCAATTAAGAACATCGTTGTCTCTACAAATATCAATCTCTCAGAATGTACAAATGATCGACGAATTTCCTAACAAAGTGCAAAGATGATTTTCATGCCCTTCCTCGTCTCCGAACGTACTATTAAGTCATACAATGACCATTTGCCCAAGTACTCACGAGAAAACATTATTTATCAAATTCACGAATCAGTCAGAGCTTTAGCTAATACCATTAGCGTCACTAACCGTCATAGCAGTCGTTACAAATACGGAAGGCGATTTCAAGAATAACTTCAATTTATACTTTCATCTGAAAGAAACTTCGCGCTCTGAAATTGAACAAGTACGTAGACGTTTCAGGGTAGAGAAATAATGGTTCCTAATAGCAATACGGTTCAGCTTCCAGTAATCACTACATATCTCCTGTCACCATCCTTCTTAATCGCGAACGAAACTGCAATATGCCCAGAAGATACACTTAAGCAAACTTGCTTCCTGGTCTTTGGTTGCTGCTCTTCCCGGTTTGCTCAAATCAACTGGTATGATCCAGGACACATCTGAAAGATACCTTCGCTTAGTGACTAGACAATCTCTCGGTATCATGTCAAATCCTACTTCACGCTTCGGTGGAAAAAAAAATTTGGTGGTTTGACCAGGAATCATATTCAGAAAACGCAGGGTGTTAAATAACTCTCAAGATACGATTCATTCATTGGTGTACGAAATGGGTCCTAGGAAAACTTCAAAACTACGAAGGTAACACACGAGTCTCCAGAGTAATAGCGATAGAAAAGGGTATAACAATCGGTAATCATGGTAGGAAGTTCAAAATCGTTTCACGTGTCAAAGGTGAGACATAGGTGGATAGTTGTCAATATCAAACAATCCTTTATCAGAATAAAATCAAAGTTAGCTATACAAAGAAAGACGGATCAACAAAGCAAATCTTATCGTTCATAAGTGAGAGGGACACATTCTTATACTCGTGGTTAAATACCACCAGACTTCTCGTAGGGACAGAGATGGGTGAAACGAAATCAAATAGTGTCGGAAGATTCATAGATACTTATCAAAAGCAAAAGACAATTAACAAAACATATCCAGTACGCCATCGCCATGGAGGTTCTCAGATTGGCCGAAGAGGCGTCAAAATGATTAACGAAAGGATCAGAGATCAGAGTCAAAATCTGAAGATAAGGATCAAATAGTGTCAGACAATTACTATGCAATTCTCAATGCCTTCAAGATTTATTTAGGTTTCAAATCTTAGGTGGTGCAAGCATAAGCTTTCAATTTCCAAAAGTGATCTCAACAGGCTTTAACCAAAAGCAAGGCACGATTCATAGTGATGCGGAAGCAAAAATATTTAAGCAAATGCCTTAAAGTCTACCCATTCCTCACCGGTCAAAACTTAAGTTCCTATGAGGAGATCCTAGAGCAAATCCTCAAAGGTTGTCTTATGAGCGTCTACAGGGAAAAACATAGTGGTCCTAACTTACACAGGCCAAGGGTAAATGTATTACGAGTCGCAACCTGTCTCTGATACCATAATTGTAACACCCCAACCCGATAAGGGTAAAGATGTCATAATAATGGTTTCATATCAGATCAAAACAAAGCATACATCAACAGTAATACAAGGGTTACAAACGAAATACTGAATACACAAGGTTACAAATGGGAATTTCAATAACTACTAAGCCTAAATATAATGATTTCTAATCATTGCTAATCCATAAGCTATTAAAGTCTTCTAAGTCCGAGGTTCTCTCCACTCATAACCCGGCTTCCATCTAAAAACCTGCCGCAGGATAAGAAATGCGGCTGAGCTTAAAAAGCCCAGTGAACAGATATATAATAAACGGAAACGAAATCAAAAGGAAACGAACATGTATAGTTTAGTGCATTGGGTTTACAAAGGTATAGTCAAAGAGTACAAAGTAAGAAAGGGAAAGGGAAGGTCAGTAATCCACCACGAGCCCAAACAAATCAAACATAGTAACCATATCCTCATAATCATATAGAGGGGAGACCTCTCAGATAATCAGATAATATGAGGGGTGTCCTCATTCTTCAAATGGAGTAGCTAGCTCCCGAACATGTGAAAGACGTGGATTGCACCCATGCATCAGTCACCAAATCAAATCAAATCAAATCATGATATATCCCTCGAATACAAAACAAATCTAGGATGCATATATACGCCCCCCGAACAATTACTGGCCATAGTAAATATAGTGTGCACATATCATCATCAAAATGGGGACGGTGTGGAACATCACTCAACCACACTAGAGTCATGCCATTGGTGCATCAATGACATGGCCATGTCACCTTCATGGCTAGGAAACAAATTTGGCTCGGGTATCAAACTGAAGGGTCAAAGGTCAAAGGTCCAAATCATAGCAAAGGTTCAAATAGTCAAAGTCATCGAATCATAGTCAAAGTACAAATATCAAAGGTTCATGGCAAATGTCATATCCAATATCAAAGTCAAATGAATCCAAATGAACTGATCAAAGGTTCATAATCAACTGGTTCATTTTAAGAAATCTTTATCAAATGGTTTTCATTAAAATGATCTTTAATAACTGTTTTTACAAAAGTAGTCTTTAAAAGTAGTTTTCATAAAGTTTAGTAAAATTCCAAATAAAAGTGGTATCGCATATTTCATAAACATTATTTTAAAATAAGTTTTCCTCAAAACATTTCCATGTTATAATTGAAAAGGTTTTCATATCTATTTTCCAAAATCAAATGAACATTCTAAGTATCAAGTGATTCGAATACTAATATCCCAAAGTGATGAACGAATATCAAATGGATCATTATAGAGGCTCAAAGCAAAAGGATCATATCGAACATCAAAGTCAAAATGAATCAAACAAACGAACCAAAGTATAGGGGAACATAGCAATGGCTTAGGGAACCTTAAAATGAATCAAGATCAATGAGTCATGAGAGGGAAAACACCCTTACTGAAAAAGGGTAGAATATCTGTACCTTATACCGCAAGTGCAAACATATCTAGAAATACAAAGATCGGAAACAACTCCATCTTCAGCGAATCTACACGAATACATGGTCGTCTTATTATTAACATCTTCTTCAAATCAAATTTCTCATTTTAGTCGGCTTTCCATTTTTAGTAACTTTCCATTTATAGCAGGTTTCCAAAATTAGCAAGTTTCCATTTTTAGAAAGTTTCCTTATTTAGCAAGTTTCCAAATATAGCAAATTTCCATAATTAGATAAATTCCACAAAGTAATTTGGTTAAGTCATTTATTAAATATTTTTATGGAGATAGGGTTCATTTTAGCAAGTCATAATAGTTTAGGGTTAAATATGACAACTTTCCATATTTTAGGGTTTCAAATGTAAATATGCCAAAGTTAAGGTCCACAATGCAAATATTACAAGTTATTCATTTTAATCCATAAGTTTACCATAATTACAATTCCAATCCTTTAAGATCGTCAATTTTACAAATTAAACCCTTCAGTTAAATAAATTACAATTTAAACCTTATAACATATTGAGTTACAAATTAATCCTCATAATATTTATAATTACACATTAAGCCTTCAAGTATCCAAAATTAAACATCACACCCCTTATATCAATGATTATACGAAATACCCATCATTTACAATATTTACAAAACAAGTCCCTCTATTTTAAATATTTTCAATTCGGTTTTAATAATTAAACAAGTTACCATTTAAACCCTTTAGTTACAAATTTTACATATAACACCCCCATATTATAATTTCCACGATTAGTCCCTGGTCTAAAATCACTTACAAAAATAACCCCCAAGTTTATAAAATTACAAAACACACCCAAAACTTTTATATCTTTCAATCGGTTTTAATAAAAAGCATAAACCCTAACCCTAAATTTTACCAATCATCACCAATCATTAATTCAACCTTAAAACACATTAATTAAACCAATTCCATCATCATAAACCCTAACCCTAATCCCATTCGAATTTTATTTCTTCTTTTTAGTTTTAGCCGATTAATCCATAACAAAAATAATTCACGAACCATGGATCTAGTCTTTAAATCAATTCAAGTACAATTTTTACAGATCAGATATGTCATATTACAGACCATAAAAATATGTTTGAGAATTATAAAAAACATATATGGTTGATTTTAGTTTTTGCTCGTTTTAGGGTTTTATGATTCGTTTAAATCCAAACAACTAGAATATCATGCATGGATCGTGACAAGCATTTTATTTATATCATATGTGATGTAAAAAGAGTTAAAAAAAAATACCAGATAGCTTTTAGAATGATCGAATGATGTGTAGAGAATTAATACCTCTCGGCAAGAATGAAAATCGAGCAAAAATCAAAACCAAGCGAACCAAGCCTCCAATATCCGAAATCCTATTTTTCTAGCCTCCTTCTAACTCCAAGGTATCCAGGTAAATACGTGAAAGCCAAAGAAAAATCATGTGTTGTGTGTGTGAGTTTTGTGCTTATCGATTTGGGTTTAAGGGATAAATATAAAAGGAAACAATGAGAAACCGTGTGATATATAAGGAGAGGGCATGGAATTCGGCCCAAATGAGATATGATGGGATTATAATTGATTTGGAAAGATTGCATCTTAATTTGTAGCACTTATCTCTTAATTATTTGATTTTAATTTTTTTAACAATATAAATAAACACACACACACACACACACACACACACACACACACACACACACACACACATATATATATATACACAAATATATATATATATATATAAGTATTTTTGGTCCAAAATATTTTAAGTGATGTGACAAGTATTTTTAGGACATGTAGAATATTAAAATGTTCATGTAAAAATTATCCTACTTCATATGTTGTTAATTTCCAAGCGTTTGCGATTTATTTGGTGTTTTATATATTTATTAAGTGAAATTTTAAATTACAAGGGTATTTTGGTAATTTTGCTTTCTTTGAAATTTGAGGTATTACACTTTCTCTCTCTAGAATTCGTAGCTTGTGTGATAAGATTTGTAACCTAACATAAAACGAGCATGTATCTCCCCCAAAGAGTTTTATAAAGTAATTAAATGAGTAAAGGTGGGGCTATGACTCATGATAATCCGTAAAAGTTTAGAGTACTTATGAAAGTAAAAGCAAGTACTTGAGCATGTATCTCCCCCAAAGAGTTTATAGAGTAATTAAACGAGTAAAAGTGGGGCTATGACTCACGATAATCCATAAAAGTTTAGAGTACATATGAAAGTAAAAGCAAGTAGTTGAGCCTGTATCTCCCCCAAAGAGTTTACAAAATAGTTAAACGATAGAAAATGGGGCTATGACTCACCCTAGCGTGTAGTGGCGTAAGTATCGCAAAATAGCATCAAGTAGAAAAGCACAACCGTACATGGTCGGCACGACCTAGAAGATAATAACTTATCTTATAAATATGTCACGTGAAATTCAGGTAATGCATATGAGTTAAAACATGTTGTATCATTGTTTTCGTATCATTGTTTGTAAAAAGGTTTTTGCATCATTGTTCATGTGGTGGTTTGAGTGTTAAGACTCGATTGTATATACCAAAGTATAAAACATATAACACAAGTATAAATGGAAATAAACATGTAAGGATCAAATAGCAATCAAGTAAGAGATGACGCATTTACTTATATAACATCTAAGTTGTGTAGACTTGATTTAAAATGCGTGTTCTCGATACGTTGTCAAATATTATAGTTTTTGTTTAGATACTTGTTGTCCAATTCTAACATGATCCGGTTTCCAAATTAATAATCTAGAAATATAAGTGAATCACAACTAACAATAATAAGTTTTGGATATGAGCTTATAAGTTGACACAAATTAAATATGTTAGCCTAACATCCTTATTCGTAAAATATTATAAACTTAACCTTGTACTAAAATTTGGTAAAATATTATAAACTTAACCTTCTAAAATTTGTTTTTACTAAATAATAAATACTAAACACTAAGTCATGGGCTAAGGCCCAACATAAATCCAAACGCACCCTATAGCTGCTGTTTGGCTGGACAAAACAATAAACAACAACCCCTTTGGCTATGATAGCAACCAGACCAAATGCACCCCTTTCGGGGCTGTGACACGCAAGAACAAACACCCCTGGTGGCCTATAAAATGACGAACAAAACACCCCTTGTTGGGGCTGTATTACAGCAAAACAAATACCCCTTGTTGGGGCTGCGTTACAGCAAATCAAACACCCATTTTTGTGCAGAAAATAAGCAAACAAAATGCACCCTTTTCGTGTAGAAAAATCAGCAGCAAACGCACCTTTTAGGGCTGAAGTAACCAGGTATAAATGCCCATGTTGGGTAAAAAATATGCAGAACCAAACACCCCGTTGTTTGGGGCTGTATTGCAGCAACCAAATGCCTGTTGTCGGGGCTATGCAAGCAAACCCCCTGTTGGGGTTCCGTTTCAGCAGAATAAACATACCCTTTGGGTGGTTTTCCCTTTGACCGAGAACAACCAAATAAACCCCAAATGCACACTCTTGGGTATCTTGTGGACCGACGGCAGAAACAAACACCCTCTTGGTGTGGGTTTTAGCCGAAACAAATAAAACCAAGTACATCCTCGTTGGGCTGCTTTGGGGGGCCGAGCAAAATAACCACACACACCCTTCGGTTTGGGATGTGGCACACAAACAAGATAGCACGAAATCACTTAAGCCTAGAACTAAACCAAGAGCCATTACGGCTAACCTGTGACCAAGTCCCCCACGGTATTGCTTGTACCGTGAGTACACAAACAAGCATAACCCCTTGGTTGTGTCATTAAAGCCAACAAACAACAAAACCACTTATGTGGTTGTGATAACGAGAATCAAATCAAACAACCCTGTTAGGAACACGTTTCAAAATTATTCAAGTCTTGACAATTTAAGTATTATAGGTTGCAAAATATGGGCTTTATGTAAGTAAGATCCACACGGCTCATTAGAGGCCTATGAGCCGTGTGGTTTAGCTAAATCCTTCTAGAAACACAAAGGAAAATGTCGCCCTAATTTGTGTCTATAAATAGGGTGCTTATGTCTTCATTTTATTTGTTGGTTTTATTCTCCATGTAAGCTAAACTCTTGTCAAATTCATACGTGTGAATGAAATCTTCCATCCCTTTCTTTTCTACTCGATCTCTCGTTATTCTATCTTAGTTATTGTTATACGATTGTGTAGTTGTAGTTATACGTAAGATAGATCTTGTGTTAAGGTAATAATAGGACCTAATAAGTGGTATCATTCGCTAGAAGATAATTGTTTGTATGTTTTAGAGTAGATTCGATTGCTAGTTTTCGTTTTACGTTTGGTTTTTGTGGTTATTTGCCACAAAAGTCTCATTTCTTTCACTTATCTTCGCACTTGTAAAGTGAAAAGATAGTTATAGTGAGTAGAGATTAGATTTATAGTTGAAAGTTGAGTTCTTGTTCGAGTTTTATTTGATTAACACTAGTTTTCATACGTTACTTTTTATCAAAATTCACCAAATTTTGGTTTAGACGTTAAAGGTTGAAACTTTCTTAATAGTTACGTGTTATTAAACATTTTTGAACCGTTAAAACATCGTTTTTTAGTCGTAAAAGTGATCTGAAAAAGTTGGAGTTTTATCGGAATTGGTGAAAAAGAGGGTTTATCGAAATTGCGTTTGAGGGTTTATCGGAATTGTCAGCAAGGGTTTATAGGAATTCGGTATATTAAGGGTTTATCAAAATTGGCGTTCAGTATTTTCCTTACTTGTATAAGTTTGTGAAAATACTTCGACCTTGAGGCTAATCTCATATCTTGTATAAGATATTGAGAAAGTTATCGGAATTGTAATTTAGATAAGCTATCGGAATTGTAATTTAGAGCCAGTTCTATCACTATTTAGAAAGGTTATCAAAATTGTCAATTTCTATCGCAATTGTTGAAGCTATTGAAACTCTCGGATTTATCACAATTCTCTAGTCTATCGGAATTCAGCCAGCTTTGTCGGAATTTACATAACTCTATCGAAATTGTACTATTTTATCGGAATTCAGAGAACTTATCGCAATTCAGTAACCTCATCGGAATTCAGAACCTTATCGAAATTGGCAATTGTGAACAGTGTTATAGGAATTGCTTGTGAACAGTAATCTATAGGAATTGAACAAGAACACCACTTAACCAAAACCAAACTTCATAACTCATAACACACATCTCAATTGTCTACAAGATCCACAAAAACACAAGAATGTCTCAACCACCAAATTACAACTATTTTTTACAATCAACAACAGCGGTATCAACAACAACAGTATCATCAGCAACAACAATATCATCAACCACAATATCCTCAACAACAAGCTTTTGTGCAACAACATCAGTTTTTCCCTCAACAAGTCCCTCAACAACAACAATATCCACAACAACCAATGCAGACTTACCAACTTCCACCCAAACAACCTCACTGGTTTGACCAAATGTGCGAAGCAATCAGTAGTCAGCAATCCAGACATGAAGCAGGATCTTTGGATACACCTCCAATGCTAACTCTAGGGAACTACATGCAATGGTCAAGTTGATTTCTCTGGTTTATTAAACTCAAGAAACCCCATGGAAAGTACATGAAGAAGGTAATCATTGAAGGACCATATCCAGTACCTACCACAACGGTTCCTGGCGACCCCACTACCATTCCTCCAAGAAAAGCAACTGTTACTCCTGTTCCTGTTGCTCAACTCACAATAAAACAAGTCCTTCAGCAAGAAGCAAATGAACTAGCCATGTCTTACATACTTCAAGGAATTCCAAATCCTATCTTTCGAAGTATTGATGCACAAAAGACTGCAAAAGACATGTGGGAACATGTACATCTTCTCATGGAAGGAACTGAGTTAAACCAAGAGGACATGGAATCCAAGCTCTATCTGGAATACACCTTGTTTATGATTTAAGCTGGTGAATCCTTAGAGTCTTACTAATATCGGTTTACCAATATCATCAATGACCGTCAAAACATCGTACTACCAAGGATTGCTATGAATACTAAGTTCCTAAGTTGTCTTGGAACCGATTGGCAAAAGTATGTAACTTTCGTTCGACAAGCTAAGAATCTACACAACGCCTCATACGGGTTGTTGTATGATTATTTGAAGCATCACCAATCAGAAGTTGACAAAGACAAAGCAGCTCGTGGAGGTTACTCACCATCATCAACTCCAAATTCACTTGCTTTGATTGCTCAGTCTCATTTTGCACCACAACCAAACCAGAGTTTTGTCCAACCACAACATCCTTCAACTTATCCCTCACAAACTTCTTCAAGCTAACTCGTTCCATACGAAGCATCACCGCAACAAGCTGATAATCAACTAGTTTCATATGACAACACTGATTCTATGTTCTACTCAAATGAAAACAACGATGAAGATGATGCTTTTAATTCGTTGAACGAAGGATTTGCTTTGATTGCTAGAGCTTTCAGCAAATTTTCAAACAAATCCAAGAACCGTCTTAGGTCTTCATCCAACACACAGAATCAGGCAGTTGTTCATGATGGTAGAGTTGAAATTCAAAACAGAGCTTCTGGGAGATATGGTTCGGGTAGCTATATAGGGAATTCAGGTGGACAGAGGTTTACTTCAGTTGGGAATAGTAGGAACAACGTTGGTAACACACAGAGGAGGACAGAAATTGTTGAGACGGGGAATATTGGGATTGGAAACACCATGATCAAATGCTATAATTGTGGAGGGAAAGGTCACCTAGCCAATGCTTGCCCAAAGCCAAGAACCAGAGGCAGTATTTATCACAAAGAGGCTCTTCTTCTGGCTCTCATAGATGAAGCTGGTGGCACTTTGACTGAGAAAGAGCACAACTTTATGGCCAATGCATACTCGGACGATGACATAGAAGATCTGGAGGCAAATGAAGCTATAATGTTGATGGCTAACATGCAAGAAATGCATATGGGTGAAACAGGCCCGGTTTATGATACCGAAGGCTTGTCTCAGGTACTTGAATCTGAATGTCTCATTCATGAAATTGTATCACCTTCTGCATCTGCATCTGCTCAAGAAAAGGTTGGTCAAAATGACTCATCTTTATCCTCTCAAGTCGATGACCAAATAAACACCGTTGTTACATTTGATGAAGATCAAATTAACCCTGTTGTTTCATTTGATGATCCTCTTGATGATGATAAAAATGATCAAATTGAACAAGATGATCTTCTGCATGGTCCAGATCCAGAGCTCATGACCTTGCTTTTGACCACCCAAACACAATTAGATGCACAGAAATCCCAAATTGATAAGTGCAATGAAATAAATAGAAATTTAAAAGCAAAGGTTGCATTGTTAACTAAGGATCTTGAGTGCTACAAGCTTCAACTTTCAAATTATGAAACCAAAGAAAAATGGGAGAAAAGCTTTGAGGCTGCATTCCAACAATCATATGTGAAAGTACAAAATTTAGAACATTAAGTACGTGAATTGACCGTTTCCAAAAATGAATTAATTTCACAAAAGGAACAAGAAAAATTAGATTTTCAAAAAAAATTGACATTCTACACTCTGATCATTCCAAAACAAAAACAGAGTTGTCAACTTGTCAAGATAATTTTTCTGAACACCGACAAATTTCAAGGAAACGTGTTGATTCCTACCTTGAGGAAATTGTTGCGTTGGAATCCAAACTTAAAGAATTTCAAAACGTTGTGTATAAAACTGGTGAATCTATAACCACCATTCAGAAATTAACTGTAAAACCAAATCCCCAAGGATATGGCTTTGCAATTGGGAGTGACAAACCAAGTTTTTTACATAAAGCACTCAAGGAAAATCCGAAGTTATACAGTGCAGAGTATTTGTTTGATGATTCTTTCATGAGTGTTGTTGTGTATAATCGTGAAGAGGAAATGGAAGAAAAGGATGAGAGTCGATCTAAAATGAGTAATGTCCACTTTAATAAACCTTATGACTACTCAAGAGTACCTCATATTAGTGACACTTTTGTAAATCAAAAAGATAAATCAGAACAAACATGGTCTTTAATTGAAAAGAATGAAACTTCTGAAGTTGTCCCTGTGACCACAGTAGCACAAGTTAATGGCCCTTTACCAAATCCAGGTGTTATTGCCCCAATGCCAAAACAATGTCGTGTCCTTAGATATTATAATAAATTTATGGAAGACATCAAATTTTTGGAAGATGCAATTGAACGAAACTCAGAGATCAAAGTCTCTACTTTTCTTTCTCCCTATGAGAAAGAATAGAGAGAAGTTTTTCAAAAGTAATTTTTGCCACACGTTCAACACCTGCGACTTTGTGCTACACATTGGGAACAGAAACTTCAAACAGAGGTGTTATCTATGATGAACATTTTTGAAGCAACAGAACAAAAGATCTTAAAACAAAAATGCCAAAACAAAGCTTTGAAAAATGAAGCAGATCGACTCTTGCAGAATGTTCTATGTTCTGATAGAATATCTGTGATAATGAATTCCATTTATCTGTCATGTAATGAAATGATTGTTGATGATCATACCGCTAATAATGAGATGTTAAACCTTGAGATTGCAAATTTGAAAAAAGATAATGAGAGACTTCAAAAAGTCAATGATGATATAGAAAACAAATTCTCAAAAGAAATTTTCCAACTCAACAAAAAATTGCAATGGTGTCAGACTCAGAGTCTTGACTTTGAGTTAAAATTAAAAAACCAACAAGAATCATTGTCCTTTCAAAACAGTCATACTTTCAAAATTCAGAATATTGAAAAAGAAAACGCTGTTTTAAAACATCAAATTTCTGAATATGAAAAGGACATTGATGAAGTTTTCCAAAACAAAAATGACACTGTTCGATTGAATCAAGAATTGGATTCAAAAATTCAACAACAAAAACACATCATCATTGAGTTGCAAGAGAAACTCAAAGTACTTGAAAAAGGGAAATTTGTACAAAAGAATGTGATTGCACCAGGCATGTATCTAGTAGATGAGACACCTAAGAAATCATCTCCACATACCTCTAATGTGCATGCTTCAACTTCTACAGGACTAGGCACCCCTCCTAATGCTAGCAGATCCAAGACCAAAAAGAGTAAAAAGAAGACTAGTATCTGGAAACCTAAGAGCAGCTTACCAAAAGCTCAAGAAGTAGAAGTTCACAATAGGAATCTGAATAAGCCGCATGTTATCTCTAAAGTAGAATCAAACTTTACAAAGTGTAATTCTAAATGTGATGTAACGAATGCTAAAACTATGAATGTTCTGAATGATGTTATGGTTGATGCTTATTGTGTGTTTTTTTGTACTAGTATTTTGTCTGGTAATCATCAAAAATGTGTTGCAAAAACCCTTTTGTCTCGTACTCAGAAACGTACTAATGGCATTTCCTCTAGGCCTACTACCGCAGCTAAGTCAATTCTAGGAAAACCGCCAAAAGTTGTTTCTAAGACTACCGTTGACAAGACCATAGTTGCCCCTAGAACAATTCACTCACCAAGTGCATGCACTAGGAAGAAAGCAAAATCTAGTTGGACATGGAAGCGTTGGCTACAGCATAAACCTAGTTTTACTTAGGTACTAAATATGCTTAAAAACTGTGCGACTAACCCAACGGGATCCACCGTTACCAACTCTCCATCTGTGTCTTCTTCTTGTGATGCAGGTGATTCAAATAGTTCTTTGGATTGTTGATAGCAGATGTTCCCGACACATGACAGGCAACATAAAACTTCTAGTAAACTTTTTCGCAAAGTTCATAGGAACTGTCAGATTTGGGAATGACTACTTTGCCGCTATCTTGGGCTATGGGGACTATGTCAATGGAAACATCGAAATAAGTCGTGTATACTACGTTGAAGGCCTTGGACATAACCTTTTCTCCGTAGGAAAATTTTGTTATGGTGACTTGGAAGTTGCATTTAGGGAGAAAACCTGCTTTGTTCGAGACCTACATGGAAACGACCTAATGACAGGAAAACACGGAACAAGTCTTTACACTATTTCCTTGTCAGACATGACCACTAATTCTCTGAATTACTTGCTCTCCAAGGCTCATTATACCAAAGCATGGCTATGGCATAAACGTCTGTCTCACTTGAATTTCAAAACAATGACCAAGCTTGCTCGTCATAAGTTAGTCGATGGTCTTCCAAAATTACGGTATGCTAAAGATCACCTTTGTTCAACATGTGAACAAGGGAAGAGTACTCGTGCTTATTTTCCACAAAAAACTGAGCACAGTACGGATCATGTACTCCAACTTCTCCATATGGATCTTTGTGGCCCAATGCGTGTTCAGACAATTAATGGGAAGCGATATATACTGGTAATCGTAGATGATTTTTCTAGATGGACTTGGGTCTACTTTCTTTGCACCAAAGATCAAGCTCCTTCGATGATTATCACCTTTCTCACTAAAATTCAGGTTCAGCTCCGCAATGTAGTTCCAAAAGTCAGGACAGATAACGGAACCGAATTTAAGAATCACACTCTTCGGGAGTATTTTGAGAAAGTAGGGATTGAACATCAAACATCTATTGCACGCAACCCAGAACAAAATGGAGTAGTCAAAAGACGAAACCGAACGTTAGTGGAAGCCGCAAGAACAATGTTGATAAATGCTCAATTACCGGATTACCTATGGGCTGAAGTTGTCTCCACCGTCTGCTACACCCAAAACCGCTGTATGATCACCAAAAGGCACAACAAAACCCCATATGAACTTGTTCACAGAAGAAAAATGAACATAAATTACTTTCATGTATTTGGGGCTCTCTGTTACCCAAATAATGATCGTGATGACCTTGGAAAGTTGAAAGCCAAAGTTGATATAGGGATTTTTGTTGGATACTGCGAGAATTCAAAAGGATTTCGTATCTGGAACCGTCGAACCCGAGAAATTCAAGAGACCATACACGCTCATTTTGATGAACTTACCGATATAGCTTCTGAGCAAAACAGCTTACGACTCGATTCTAACCATCTGAACTTTCCTGATCAATCAGTTGTACCACTCTCTATCAATCGGAAGGACTTGGAAGATTTGTTTGCTCCGCTATTTGATGATTCTCTTGTTAGTCGTGCTTCTGAAGTATCCACCAGTTCCACTACACAACCCGTCAACATTCAAGCACCTGATACAACAGTAACTACTACAACAGCAGTTGCTGAAGATGCACCACCAACAGAAACATCATCATCAGTAGAACAAACAGCTTCTAATACTGCGACTGAAGCTGATGATCCCCCTCTATCTTCCAAAGTACCCACACCCACAAACTATGACGGAAATGCTTTCTTCAATCCATTTGCTCCGGCTCCAACCATTCCAGATATTGCAGAGTCGTCAACGAGCAATTTGGATCCGTCAAATATGCATCAAAATTTTCAACACTACCCTTCAACCCACAAGTGGACTAAGGATCTCCCTTTAGTGAACATGATTGGCAATCCAGACAACCCGGTAATGACACGTAAAAGACTCCACACAGACGGTGAAACTTGCATCTATGCACTCACCGTTTGTCAAGCAAAACCGAAAAACATTAAAGAAGCTCTCACTTACGACAATTGGATTAAGTCAATGCAAGAGGAACTTGATCAATTCAAGCATCTAGAAGTTTGGGAATTGGTAGAAAGACCAGAAGGGGTATACGTTGTCAGACTGAAATGGATCTGGAAGAACAAATTGGATGCTGATGGCACGGTTATTCATAACAAATATCGGTTGGTTGCTAAAGGATTCAGTCAAGAAGAAGGAATCGACTTTGAGGAATCTTTCGCACCATTGGTAAGACTTGAGGTCATTCGAATGTTTCTGACATATGCAGCTCACAAGAATATCACTGCATATCAAATGGACGTGAAGACGACATTCTTAAATGGACAACTCTGTAAAGAGGTGTACGTCACACAACCTGAAGGCTTCGTTGACCCAGAACATCCGAATCATGTGTACCGGCTCAAGAAAGCCCTCTATGGCCTTAAGCAAGCCCCGAGGGCATGGTACGATAAACTCTCTGCATTCCTAATTGCTAATCATTTCACAAAAGGCTCTGTTGACCCAACAATGTTTATACAAAAACATGGGGAGGACATCTTAATTGTTCAAATCTATGTAGATGATATCATTTTTGGATCAACCCATAAGAAATACCCAAATGCTTTTGCTAAATTAATGAAACAAAACTTTGAGATGTCCATGATGGGTAAACTGAAGTTTTTCTTAGGACTGCAAGTTCATCAATCACCCCGTGGTATTTTTTTAAACCAGTCCAAATATGCTTAAGAGATTTTGAAAAAACAAGACATGACAAGCTGTAACACCTATAATACACCAATGTTTGTATCATCTCCTAAACTGGATGTTGATTTACATGGGACTCCCATTGACCCTACAAAATACCATAGTATGATTGGGTCACTCATGTATCTAATAGCCAGTAGACCAGATATAGTATTTTCCACATATCTTTGATCCCGCTATCAGTCCAGACCAACTGAAAGACACCTCTCTGAGGTTAAGAGAATCCTTTGATACAAAAAGGGAACCATTAATTTGGGGATCTGGTATCCGAAGGATTCTAATTTTGAACTAATTTCCTTTTTAGACGCTGATCATGCAGGATGCTTAGACACAAGGAAAAGTACATCTGGGGGAGTGCAATTCTTAGGTGACAAGTTAGTCTATTGGCAGTCAAAGAAGCAGGATTGTACATCACTATCATCAACGGAATTTGAATACGTGGCCATGTCAGCATGCTGTGCTCAATATATCTGGATGAGATCATAACTGATGGGCTATGGTTACGTCTTCAACAAGATTCCAATGTACTGCGACTCAAAGAGTGCCATTGCTATCTCGTGCAACACAGTTCAGCATTCAAAGTCCAAGCATATTGCTCTTCGCTACCACTTCATCAAAGAGCACGTGGGACAGGGTACAATTGAACTTTACTTTGTGGGTACAGAATACCAACTGGCAGACTTAGTCACCAAAGCCTTGCCTCATGTAAGATTTGTGGAATTAGTTCACCAGATTGGTATAAGATGTTTGACTCCAGACGACTTGGAAAATTTTCTTAAAAACAACTAACCGAGTCAAACATCAAAACTATCTTTGTAGATATTTTGAAAAAACACAAAAATGTTTTTCAATCTTCTCTTATTCTTTAAAAAAAAAAAAAAAAAAAAAAAAAAAGAAAAAAAAAAGCAAGTACGAATCTTCATCAACACTTTGTTCATTTAAACTCATTATCAATTATTTCTGAACAAGTGTTGAGGGGGAGAAAGAAATTCAAATTTTAAAATTTTTCATTAAATTTGCACTTGCATAATTTCTTTAAAATTGTTGCATCACAAAATGGTGGTTATATCATCTGAGAAATACCCTCCTTGATCTTAAAAATGTTTTCAAACAATCATAAGACGAGGGGGAGTACTAAAGTTGTTAGTGCCAAAAACATGTTAAGACTTATGTTTAAAATTGTGAGTTAGGACTTAGAATGAAAAACAACATGGTTTATGGACTTAAGGTGTAAAAATGAGAAAGATTAAAAGTTTAACAAAAAGTGGTCAAAGTGCATTTACTGCACCATAGCCTCTGTCATAAACTTTTTACATCTACCGCATTTAAAACCTCAACCACCGCAATCTACAGCCATAATCCAACCTGCAAACCTGATCAAGATCAGTTGAATTTGTGAGTTTATATGCATTGCTTACATGATTTTAAGAAACGATTTTGAAGGATTTTATGATCCAACGGTTCAATTTTGCAAAATTAAGCTTTAAAATTCTAGGGTTTTTGTATAATCGGGTTTAATGATTCTGTGTGTTATAGATGAAATTGTGTGGTGGGATTTGGTCGGAAATAGTTCCTTAACATATTGTGAATGCTTAATTGAACCCAGAAACGCGTTTGATGCATGTTCAAATTATAGGGTTTATAAGTCGATTTGGGGAAAATTGCATAAGTGTGTTGTAGTGTAATTAAGTTGTTGGGATAGTGTTCATATGAGTTGAATTGCATGTATTAACCGTCGAATTGAACCCTGAAACACAACTTGTGTGATTTAGATAATTAGGGTTTAAGAAGAACGCGAATATTGTCTATCTTTTGATTCTGTGGTTAAAAAGTGTTAAGAATTGGACATATAACTTAGGAACATCATATGAAACTTTTGGAACAAATCAAACAAACATTTAACAAGTTTTGATGAATTCCTACAATCTGATGAACAGGGTTTATCGAAATTGTGTATTGTTGAGAGTTAGTTTGATATAAAGGGTTTAATGAGCATATAATAACTTGTGAATTGGCTCAATTGAACAGGAAAACCAAATTTAGATAAAGCACCAAGAATCACGTACGTCTACAGTAGTTATCGAAATTTCTTGTATAAGAGATTATCGAAATTGGTCAAGTTCTATCGACATTGTCATTTCTATCAAAATTGGTCAAGTTCTATCGAAATTGCCATTTCTATCGAAATTGGTCAAGTTCTATCGAAATTGCTATTTCTATCGAAATTGGTCAAATTCTATCGAAATTGCCATTTCTATCGAAATTGGTCAAATTCTATTGAAATTGCCATTTCTATCGAAATTGGTCAAATTCTATCGAAATTGGTCAAGTTCTGTCGAAATTGATGAAATTGTCAAAATTGGCCAACATGTCACAATCTGATATCTATCGAAATTACATTTGCTCTTTAAACAATAAACATGAAATCAAGTTGCTATGTTTAACTTGTATAATCAAACTAAGCAATAAAAAGATCACATGTGAAACAACAAGTTTAACTATTTGCTAACTTTCATGTATCCTGCAAATCTGTGTTTGAATGATGTTTCAGATATCTCAAATGGCTGCACCACAACAACGCAAGGGTAGAATTTCAATAGGTCAAGTGCGCTGAATCAACCTGTCAAATTGCAATAGAGGTACTCAAGCGACACAAGTGCAGGAGCTTGCTAGATAGGTCAGATAGTATTCCTGAATTATACATTCATCAAATGTGGAATACTATAAAGCTGGACTTGGGAGAAAGATATTTTACATGCAAGCTGGATCGTAAAGAAGTAAAAGTCAATACAAACTACCTTCACAAAGCCTTGATGTTACCAGAAGCACCTGAACCGGCAAATAGATTCTACCCTACACCCACTGAAGAAGAAGTCCTCAACTTCCTTGTAGAAATTGGCTACGATGTACAACCGGACAAACCATTGACAAAAATCTCAAAGGTTGACGCCAAGTTCATCCCACAACCCTGGAGAACCATATATTACATTCTGGTCCGTTCTGTCTCAGGAAGGGAAAGCGGTCACGAGCACCCCCGTTTGTCACATCTTCAAATCTTCTGGGGTATGGTCAATCAGAAACAGATTGACTATGCACAACTTATCTGGGAAGACATTGTTTATCAGATCCAAAGTCACTATCAGAAACCGTACTCATCAGTCTTCTACTTGACGAAAACACATACATCTCTCCACGTCCTGAAGACCGAGAAATGCATCTGTATAAAATGGACAAGACTATCAGTTCAGTCTACATTCCCAAAGGCAGCACACATAAGCAAGGGATGAGACTACCAGAATCTCTGCTGACAGAACAGGTTAAGAAAACTCAAGCTTACAGAGATTATGATAGTGCTTTCAGTCAAGGTCACGTCGGGTTTTCCAAGCATGATGATGAGTCTGGATCCACTAAGACTCGTTCAAAGGGAAGCAGCAAGACTGAAAGTGCTTCTAGTGCATCTAAGAAGATCAGACCTTCTGCACATAGAATCGTCTAAAGAAGAGTTCCGGTTACAATTCCTAAACCAGAACCTGGGGAAGGTAGGATTGTTGTGGAAGAGGAATCCGACTCTGAGACGGAGACCGATGAAGAAATTTATAGAGAAGATATACCAACTCAGGTGGCACTAGAAGAAAGTCGTAGGTCACTCACGGCTGATGAGGAAAGACGAGCACAGTTAAAACTAGAAGAGCAAATAAGACTTGAACAACGGAATAGGGATGTTGGGGGATCCCAGACCTATGTTGATCCGGTTAATCAACCCGAAGGGTCTGAGACAGTTAAAGAAGTAACACCACCTCACCCTGATCCGGTTAATCAACCTGGAGGGTCTGGTGTTGTTAAAGATACTACTCCACCTCATCCTGATTCGGTTAATCAACCCGATAGGTCTGAGTCTGATAAAGAAGTCATCCTAGCTCCGTCAAATCCGGTTAATCAACCCGGAAATGACAAGGAAAAGAATGAAGAAGAGAAGATGAAGGATGTCGAGATGGAAGAAGGGGAAGAAAGTGAAAAGGTGTTATCAGATGAAGAAAACTTTGATGATTGGGAAGAAACGGATGATGATAAGATGTTAATTGATGAGGAGGATATAACTAAGGCTGCTATAGAACTAGAAGTAGAACGGAAAAAGGAGGAAGAACAGAAAAAGGAGGAAGAACAAAAGAAGAAGGATGAAGAAAAAGATGGCCGAAAAGGAAGCTGACTGATACATTCAAACGCCACTAATCACTCCTCCACATTCAATACTTACACCTCCAGTGTCTCAGCATGCTTCACCACCAAAGGCTCAAACACCTCTAGAATCATCAACATACCCCTCATCACCACCACCACCATCTACTGAAGCAGCAACAAAAGAAGCAAAAGGAAAAACAGTCATAACAAGCAAGAAAACTGAGAAGATCCCTAGGCAGAAACGGGTTGGAGTCATCTCATATGCTTCTAAAAAGTTGAAAAAGGCAGCAAATCTGGTGCGTGCAAAGAAAGAAAACCAGCTGAGTGACCAAGTCTAAAGCTTAACAAATATGGTCAAAGAGATGCAAGAAACCAAAGAGCGTATGGACGAATTCCTTGAAGATGATCTTAAAGATCAATTGCTTAAAGAAGTCAAGTGTCACACACCCAAAATCGGGTCCAGTGGAAGCATACATGCCACTGGGGTGCAACTCAATTGGTATCACAACACAAGTGCAAAGAACGGTTTTCACCTCAATCATTTAAAATCAAATTGTTTAACCAAAAGTGTTAAATTTACATTGTTAAAAGTAGTGCAGAAATAGGCCCTTTAAACAGTTAAAATGGTCCCCAAATGTTTATCAGAGTCTCCTATGACCATGTCATGCCCTGCCAAAAGCCTCCTGTAGCGTGCTATTGCTTAATACCTGAAAATACATGCTAAAAGTGTCAACACGAGGTTGGTGAGTTCATAGAGTTTAGTGTAAAATGTATAGCGTTTGAATGAAGATTTCCCAACAAAGGCATTGTTAATCCACCCAGTTCCAAGCCCCGCCCATACAAGACTTGGAACCTGTGTGTTTACAACCCACTGCTAAATAAGACCTGGTTTATGTTAACGTCAATTGATTTATGGACCACAAATGTTAAATGAACAATATATTCCCAATATATATAGAGTTATTCACAACTAAACTTCAAGACACCAAAGCCTTAAGATTCTAGTTTGGGCATACCTTGGCCTAACAGTCAAGTAGGGAAACTATGATCCGTTTGAATTATCAGTCAAGTGGGGAAACCACAATACGTTTGACATCACATTCAAGTGGGGAAACCACAATACGTTTGACATATCAGCCAGTGGGGAAACCACAATACGTTTGACATCTCAGCCAGCGGGGAAACCACAATACGTTTGGCATATCAGCCAGTGGGGAAACCACAACACGTTTGGCATATCAGTCAGTGGGGAAACCACCCAGACATTCAAAGTTTCTGGTAGATGTACACCTAGGACATTCAGGGTTCCTTAAATGATTATGTGTCCGTTTGACTTAACAGTCAGTTGGGGAACACCACCCGGACAGGGAGTTCAATCCTAATAGATCTATCCACAACATTCGCGCTTAACGGGTCATAACATATGCAAAATGAAATAGCTTAATGTACTGGTGTCCATAATGAAATGATCAAGGGTGAAAAATGTAACACAAAATACTTCCGAGCAACGACTCAAGTATTTTAACCAATCAATAATGTTTGAAAGACAACTCACGTCTCAAGCAAAACAAGCATGAAGTTTAAAGGTAAAACGAGCATAGAGTTTAATGAAAAACGAGAATGTATTCTCCCCAAAATAGTTACAAAACAAGTAAAAGGAGGGGCTATGAAACTCACCTGATGCAATATCTACGATGACAAAAATGGATACACTGAAATGAGGCACGATCTCTAACCGCAACCTAATATGAATGATAGGATCTAATGTAAGCAATGACAGAATGCAACACATGCAAATACGTATGTTAACGATACCACTCGTTAGTTTTGAAAATAACGATTATCGTCGAAAAATACATTTTTGACGTCTCGTTAAGTTATAAACTACTTTTCGTGTAAATATGTTGAAACGGTACTCCACGATCCTCGTTTGTTGTTCTATAGTCAAATATAATGTTTTCGTCGCAAAATATCACTTTTCATAACTTGTGAAAATATGCCCACATGGCCTCATAAAACTAGTCGTGAAATATTCTTCACTAAGTGTTAGTAAATAAGCTTGGCATTTTTAGAAACCTCATATCTTTGTCTTGAATTCATATGTTTGTCAGTTTGGTCATACGCGTCGCAATCCATGAGAAAATAGGCTCTCAATGTGACGTAGTGCAAAAACTGTTTTTAACTTAATAATATTTTTTTATTAAAAAGCTGATGAAATTTTATAGGGGGGATTGCAACCCATAAATTCCTCATGAGTAAGATCTTTGGTGAGGGCTGTGGCTAAGTCCTTGGCAATGATTTGCTCAATAGTGGCTTGTGTCATATCTGGAATGGCTTGATTAAACCTAACTTTATCAAAATCATAAGAGATCATGAGAACTTCTGAGTAGTAAAGATCATCCTACTCCCATATATGCAACAATGACATGTATAGGTGGAGTGAATTCGCGACAAGATGAAATCATGAGATATCGTAAATGTAATCATAACACAAGTGGATATATTAAAAAAGAAAATTTCGATCTTACATGGACCGATATCATAGATAGCACGACCATACCCATATAGTAAAGTCAATACTTGGTGATTTCGTTGTACAACAATAAAAATACTACAAGTTTCTTTGAACTATGCCACACATCTCATGGCTAGGATAATAGGAAAAGCTAGTAAAGATATAAGTCTAGTCTAGGGGTTCCCTAGTGCTCCTCTGAGTGAATCCAGGGTTGTGGCATCTTGGGTTCGGGATGAGTCCTGATGTGGGGTCTGAAGTTGTGCATCAATCATGTCCGAGATAGTGTAGATTCCAAACCATTCTTGAGGAATCTGCTGATGTTCCTGTTGAGTCGGTGATCTTGGTATTATCCACAAGGTGTCATCTAATTCCTGATATGTGGGAATGGAAAAGGGGAATGACAATGGTGGTAGTGGGAAGGCAGGGGCAGTCCCCTGAATCTCAAAAGTTTCGGTGTCATGTCTGGAAGTATCTCCTAAGTCTGGCTCAGGTAGTGCCTATACCTCCAATAGATGGAAATTATCAACCAACAATGGTGAGTGTGGTGATGTAGGTGTATGAGTGGATGAAAAGGCATCCTCGATATCCGAGCCCGCTAGAATGATAATAGGGTGGTTGGGTGAAGACATCTCTGTGACAACCGACGTACAATGAGAGTAAATAACCACTTATATTATGCGGGTTATGATGAAATGATATATGTATGAAACCGCATGTGTAATGAATATGCACTTATGCTACAATGATGAGATGCTATGATGGTGTAGTTATAGTCTAGGGTGTTAAGGACAACCTAGTTCGCTATAACCTTTGCTCTGCTACCAATCTGTCACACCCCCAAATTACCTGAATTGCAGCGGAATGGAATTCAAGGGGCGTGACTGCCATAGCACCACAGTTACAATTATATTGAATGAATTAAAGTGACGTTTAGAAAGTACATCGTTTGATTATTTAAAACATTCAGAGTTAACAAAAGTTGGTCCCAAAAGATGAATCATGTTGCGGAAAATAAGTTCATACAATTCAAACGATGGTTAAGTGCATAAAATATAAAGTGAGACACGTCGACTTCGCGACTCCATGGTAAGTCCTTATGCAAGCCAACATGCGATACCTTATTTACCTGAAAATACATTGCTAAAATGGTCAACAAAAATGTTGGTGAGTTCATAGGTTTATGTAAATGAAATGATTGTACGGTAACCACAAGTATAGAGTGAATCACAAAATGTCACATAAAAATAATACATTAGCTCTTAAGCTCATGACCCCGAAGCTAGACTAAAATAAATGCCCCAAATGGAGTGTTTTTCCAAACACCTTGAATGTATGAAATGAAATGCGTTCGTTTGACAAGTTGGCGCTACCAACCCGAATGGAGGCGTCACCCTCAATAGATTTATCCACTCACCTTCGCTTGCTCTCAATTAACGGTCCATGATAAATTAAAGGGGACTTTAACTTGGCAATGATGGTAACTTAAACAATGTAAATGAGTTTGATACTTTGGTCTGTATATATATAAAAATGGTGCAATGTATTCTCCCCCGAGAATTTAGAAATCAAATAATTAATTGAGAACGGGGCTATGAAAACTCACCTGATATGATAGCACAATGACAATGATGAAATGAGGTTCGGTCTCTAACCGGGACCTATTATGAATGATATGATCTACGGTAAGAAATGATACAATGCTACACATGCAAATACGTATGTTATCGATACCACTCGAAAGTTTTGAAAATAACGTTTAACGCCGAAAAATACATTTTTGACGTCTCGTTAAGTTATAAACTACATTTCGCGTAAATATGTTAAAACTACACTCCATGATCCTTTTTTGGTGTTCTATTGGAAAATATAATTTTTTCGTCGCAAAACAATACTTTTCATCACTTGTGAAAATATATATCCAAAACGGCCTCGCAAAACTAGTCGCGAATTAGTGCACGTTAAGAGTTAGTGAATAAATTTGACGTTCTTGAAAACCTTGTAACATTATCTAAATGTCGTGTCATTTGACTTTTGATCATACGCGTCTTGATTAGATAGAAAACCGGCTATCCATGTGATGACTTGTAAAAATGTTAACTTTTATACTTAGAAAATACTTTCTAATAGGGCTGTCAAAATAAAATAGAGTTCGTCGGCTTTGAACGTGTATATCTCGGTCGTTATAAGCTCGTTTTCTACGTTCTTTATATCCACGGATTCGTCATAACATGAACTAACATAATCTCAGTAGCTCAGCTCTCCTAGATCATGTCTAATGCCTCGTTTGGTCCTTTAAAGTTCGGCTAACAGCACGCTTATTTTCAGAAAATTAGTTTTCGTCGTCTAACTTGTAAAAATCATATCTCCTTCATTATAAGTCGTTTTTTAGTGATTCTTGCGGCCACGGTTTCGTTTTTGAAAGAACTTTCTGAATATGAAGGCCAAAATATACCAAAAGTTACTGAGTTTTCCAGATTACACGATTTTGGACAGTAGGTATTTTAGATTGTTAAAAACTCATTTCCTTGGTTCTAAACTTGATCATACCACCTCAAATCAACTCCACAAGTTCGCAAATCCTACCATACACCTTCTTAGGGTGTCATGGGGTCCTAAACATCACCAACCTTGGTGGATCTCATGTGCTTACTAATGAAACTTATAGATCTAGTGTTTGTGATAGTTTATAAGCAAAGTGGTATCAAAAACATAAGTAACTTGCATAATCAACTAGTATAACTTGAAAATACATAATCATATGAAGTAAATGAAAGTATGAAAAGATCAATGAGATGTTCTTGAAGTTTACTTACAATGTTGGAGTGATTTGATGAGAAAAGGTGCAATAACTTAGGGTTTTGATCAAAAAGCCTTAACTAGGATAGCAATTGGAGCTAGATAAACACTTGAATCTTGAAAAATCTATGGATTTCTTGTGGTGTTCTTGGTTGGGCCGATTGGAGAAGAGAGGAAAAGAGAGGATAAGTGTCAAACGTAAAGTATAGCGATTGGTTTAAAAACACCGGGTAACGTAATAATATAATCTCTATATCATTATAATTAGCTTGAAAATGTGTTAGGATCATTGTCGGGAGTATTGGGTATAATGTTAGTAGAAACGACTGAGTGGTAATGTTAATTAAACAATTAAGCAAACGTTAATGAAAATCAAACAAACACATGCATGAACTGATATGGTGATGATGTTACTGATGATATGCAGACTACCCTAGTCTGTATGATGTGTCTTTACTGATGATGCATGAATACGCAGCTAAACCTAACTGGTTACACGCATTTGAAAACCCGTAAACCAAGTTTACGACATGATGAATGATGGCCATGAATAGTGATTTCCCTCCGGGAATGAATAGTGTCACGTGAATAGTAAATTTTTTGACGACTTCTCAAAATCTCAAACTGACTTCAAAAACGATGAATATTGAAATGATGAATAGTGATCGATGAATAGTATTGAATAGTAACTCATGAATAGTAAATTGTCGAGGTTTGGAAAATGACCTGAAATTACGAGTTGTGACAGTCTTCCACCCTAAAAGGAATTCAGTCCCTGAATTCAGTTGATGTTGGTCTCTGGAGTGGACTTGGTGAAAAGATGTGAGTATTTGAGTCGCACCTGGTCTTCCCGTTCCCAAGTAAACTCGGGACTTCCTCGAGAATTCCAGCGAACTTTCACGATCGGAATTTAACTTTGGTTCAACTGATTGACCTCATGGTCCATGATTTCTGTGGGTTCCTTGGCAAATTTAAGCTTATCGTCGAGTTGAATTTCTTCTAATGAAATGAAATATGCTATAAGTGATTTATTTGGAAGGCACTTCTTGATGTTTGAAATATGAAATAGGTGGTGTATGTTGCTGAGCTCCGACGGTAGCTCAAGTCTCCATGCCAGTCAGCCGATTCTAATTAGAATCTTAAATGGTCCAATATACTTAGGGTTCAATCTCCCGTGTTACCAAGAATTGTATCATGTCTCTCCAAGGCAAGGCTTTCAACATAGTTCGTTCTCCAACTCGAATCTTAATGGTTTGCTGCTTAGGGATACCTAATCCCAATGATATGTGTCATGCACCAACCTAACTTTTCTATCATCTTCTTGTAGTTTGTAACTGATTCTTGACTTGTACTATTTCCTTTATTGTTTCACAATTAAGTTCTAGACCAATGAATTGGGTTTTCTGAATTCGGTCTGTCATTGGGTAATTGGTACTTCAACCATAGAGTGCCTTAAAGGGTGCAGTCTTTGTATTGGTGTGATGGCTATTGTTGAAGGTGACATCTATCAATGTTAAAGGATTACTCCAAACAATTCAAAGTTGATTATATGGCGCTGAGCACGTCCTATAGCGCTTGGATAGTTTCTTCAATGTCCGTTGGTTTTAGGATGGTAGAGTGTGTGCATATCTGATTGGAAAGAGAATATCTTAGAGGAATTGCCAGAAGTTTGAGAAGTATCGTCTATCCTTTATCAAGTGTATTTGAATTTTGTACAACGTGTCTCGACTAATTCCATGATGATAGGTTTGCCGGAATGGCGTTATCGGAAGGTTAAACGTATGGTAACAGTTCCTGATTTCTGGTGTCTTATGCTAACTAGTGACATAATATGAGTCTCTCTTCACCTAAGGTGCTTGGTCTTCATTACCAAGATCCTTATTATTCAATAGTATTTCCCAAGATTTTCCTTTATCAAAATTTTCCATACTATTGTTTGTCAATTACAAGGTTCTAAGTGTATGGAATGTCGTAGTATGGTGGTTGGCTTTCAAAATTTGTCTCGATATGGAGGGTTTTGATTTGAAATCTTCCTCCGAATAAATAAATTTACGAGTTTGAGTAACGAATCTTATAATTTGAATAAATGAATTCACAAGTTTGAATAAATGAAATCCTCCTCTCAATAGGGAGTGTTCTGTTTGGAACCTTTTTCTAATTAAATGAATTCGCATGTTTGAATAAATGAATTTTATGTTTGAATGAATAAGCCTTTCGTTTGATACAGAGTGTTTTGGTTGAAATCTTTCTTTGAACAACTGAATTTACAAGTTTGAATAAATGAATTGTACAAATTGAATAAATGAATTTATAAGCTTGAATGAATTTCTAAATTTGAACAAATGAAAATTTTCTCCCGATATAGAGGGTTGTCGGGTGAAATCTTTTTCCTGAATATATGAATTTTTCAATTTTGGATAATTTCAGTGGTTATGCAAGATTTGACTCAAGGATTTATAGATAGGTTTTTGACATGATGTGGGTAGGAATGTTCAAGCAAGGTTTGGTGTTAGACATCTCTTAACGCTTAGTAGTCTTGTCAAGGCTGACCGTAAGGGATTTGTTTGCCACAATAGATACTTTAAATAAATACCTTCCTACAAGGTATATGATCTGTATAGACATGTCTTAAAGAAAACTCGTTTGAATTGAAAGCGTCAAAAAGGATAAAACAGTTGGGTAGGGGTGTCTGCATGAATGCTTAAATATCTAACGTTTCGTTTCTGGTGTTTAATAATGCCTAGGGGTTAATATTGGGTAAAACTTGTAGGTATGTGTATCCGAATTCTTGGTCCTTTCTAAACTGGATCATGACTTAGGTTCGTTCTCCTACTTGGTCTAATTAGTACTTCTGAAATGATAAGATTTGGTGACTATGCCAAAGATAATGTTTTGGATTGCCTCGTGAGACCTTACATTTTCTGTTGCGATGCAAATCAACTTACTGTATGTTTCTAGTCCCTGTTTGTGGTTCCAAAACCCTTTCGTTGTTTTCTCTTGTCATTAATTTCTCCTCGTAGCTGGGAGGTTTCTCCTAGGAAGGTCAATGGTAAAATCCAACTCAACTGATAAGTAGGTGACATGTGGTGTAGGTACTCAGAGAGAGTTTGCCGATAAGGATGTTTATGAAAAGTTTACTTGTTTACAAAGCTTTACTTTCTTGGGATGTTTTGAATGAAAATTGTTATTAGAAATCTTGAAAAGATAATTGTTTCCTTCATGGCATAATCCTTCCCGAATTAGACATAGGTGATCAGGCTATGTATAATTGAGGACTAATGATGCGATGTTTGGTTCAGTCGAAGTAATGTTATGTTTCTTAAAAGCTTTAGATGGTGTTCAACGGGTTGTTTGATAAGATGGTAGTCTGAAATTTTGTTTTAACCAGAAAAATCGGTTTTCATGGAAGTAAATAGTTGGTAGAATACTAGTAAATCAATTTATGATGTGATGGTAATATAACATGGTTTAAAAATCTTGTGTAATAATTCCTTGTGATGGTAGCATATAGCTTGGGGTTAAGTTATGTGGAACATTTTTACAAAGTGGTAATGAAATAGTTGGGATTAAAATCTGTTGAATGGGATAATCTTATAGAATAGTACTAGTCTATAGTCAAGTCAAAATTTGCCTAGTCCCTTTTTCGATAACGGTATGTTGTTGTAGAGTGATTGAAAATTGAGCAATTTGGTATAGGTAATGAAATAAACGGAGGTTGCGCTCATGGCGAAGATGATAAAAGACAGGTGTTACATTAGATAGAGAAGTACATGGTATAACGAGGTTACAAGAAAGTACTTAAGATAGACTACTTAAAGAAATACAACCCTAACGGGCTCCATCTATGGTTTATTATTAAGGCAGAAGTTCTTTGTTTCTTAAACATTGTTGATGTGCTAGCAATCTTCTCCTCCGATGAGCTAGGCTTTCTCACGAGTTATTCCACCCTGATTCCCCGTTCCTTGGTTCCTCTGTTTTGGACAATCCTTCCAAAAATTTCCTTTCGCTCCACAACCAAAGCACGTCACTAAGGGTTTCTGATCTCCAGTACTGAGTGGGAACTTGCATTTTCTAGTCGAGTGACCAATATTCTTACAGTTGCCACAAGGATTAGGGCATTTCCCAGAGTTATGATGACTTTGACACTTGTTGCATTTGGGTAAAGTACCATTATAACCTTTCTTTTCAGTTGGGCCTGCAGCATAGGCCTTAGGAACTTTTTGTCTCTTTGGTGGTTGCTGAATAGTGTTGCCACGCTGATTGTTGTCCCACTTCCTCTTGTTGTGGTTGTTGTTCCATTCTTGTTTGTTGTCATTATTGCTTCTCAAGGTCTTGGCATAAGCTAGGTATCCCTTTGCCTCGATCGACATACGGATAGCCTTAGGCATGGTATCAGGTTTTGATAAGGTGACCATCATCCGAATTTCAGGGGAGAGTCCCCCGATATACCTCTCAAGTTTCTTGCTTTCTGGTTCATCCATTGTAGGGCCTAGTCGTGCTAATTCGTAAAAACGTTCAGTGTATTTGTCAACATCATCTCCTACCATAGTAAAGTCTAGGATTTCCTGTTCCATTGCCCGAAATTCGCTTCTTAAAAAATATATTCGAGTCATCATCCTTTTTAGTTTCTCCCAAGATTTTGAGTAAGCAGCATCGACTCCTACTATCTGAATATGTTTAGTCCACCATCCCTGGGCATTCTCCCGAAAAGTGCAAGTGGCGAATTTAACCATGTCTTCCTTGTGGCAGTTGCCACATCGAAATATTGTTTCTATTTCTTCGCACCATTTGAAAAATCCTTTTGTGACTTCAGATCCGCTAAAGGAGGGGGGATTGCAACCCATAAATTCCTCATGAGTAAGATCTTTGGTGAGGGTTGTGGCTATGTCCTTGGCAATGATTTGCTCAACAGTGGCTTGTGTCATGTCTGGAGTGGCTTGATTAAACCTAACTTTATCAAAATCATAAGAGACCATGAGAACTTATGAGTAGTAAAGATCATCATACTCCCATATACGCAACCATGACATGTATAGGTGGAGTGAATTCGCTACAAGATGAAATCACGAGATATCGTAAATGTAATCATAACACAAGTGGATATATTAAAAATGAAAATTTCGATCTTACATGGACCGATATCATAGATAGCACGACCATACCCATATAGTAAAGTCAATACTTGGTGATTTCGTTGTACAACAATAAAAATACTACAAGTTTTTTGAACTATGCCACACATCTCGTGGCTAGGATAATAGTAAAAGCTAGTAAAGATATAAGTCTAGTCTAGGGGTTCCCTAGTGCTCCTCTGAGTGAATCCAGGGTTGTGGCATCTTGGGTTCGGGATGAGTCCTGATGTGGGGTCTGAAGTTGTGCATCGATCATGTCCGAGATAGTGTAGGATTCCAAACCATTGTTGAGGAATCTGCTGATGTTCATGTTGAGTCGGTGATCTTGGTATTATCCACAAGGTGTCATCTAATTCCTAGTATGTGGGAATGGAAAAAGGGAATGACAATGGTGGTAGTGGGAAGGCAGGGGCAGTCCCCTGAATCTCAAAAGTTTCGGTGTCATGTCTGAAGTATCTCCTAAGTCTGGCTCAGGTAGTGCCTATACCTCCAATAGGTGGAAATTATCAACCAACAATGGTGAGTGTGGTGATGTAGGTGTATGAGTGGATGAAAAGGCATCCTCGATATCCGAGTCCGCTAGAATGATAATAGGGTGGTTGGGTGAAGACATCTCTGTGACAACTGACGTACAATGAGAGTAAATAACCACTTATATTATGCGGGTTATGATGAAATGAAATACATTTGAAACCGCATGTGTAATGAATATGCACTTATGCTACAATGATGAGATGCTATGATGGCGTAGTTATAGTCTAGGGTGTTAAGGACAACCTAGTTCGCTATAACCTTTGCTCTGGTACCAATCTGTCACACCCCCAAATTACGTGAATTGCAGCGGAATGGAATTCAAGGGGCATGACTGCCATAGCACCACAGTTACAGTAATATTGAACGACTTAAAGTGTCATTTAGAAAGTACATCATTTTATTATTTAAAACATTCAGAGTTAACAAAAGTTGGTCCCAAAAGATGAATCATGTTGCGGAAAATAAGTTCATACAATTCAAACGATGGTAAAGTGCATAAAATATAAAGTGAGACGCGTCGACTTCGCGACTCCATGGTAAATCCTTATGCAAGCCAACATGCGATACCTTATTTACCTGAAAATACATTGCTAAAATGGTCAACAAAAATGTTGGTGAGTTCATAGGTTTATGTAAATGAAATGATTGTACGGTAACCACAAGTATAAAGTGAATCACAAAATGTCACATAAAAATAATACATTAGCTCTTAAGCTCATGACCCCGAAGCTAGACTAAAATAAATGCCCCAAATGGAGTGTTTTGCCAAACACCCTGAATGTATGAAATGAAATGCGTTCGTTTGACAAGTTGGCGCTACCAACCCGAACGGAGGAGTCACCCTCAATAGATCTATCCACTCACCTTCGCTTGCTCTCAATTAATGGTCCATGATAAATAAAAGGGGACTTTAACATGGCAATGATGGTAACTTAAGCAATCTAAATGAGTTTGATACTTTGGTCCGTATATATATAAAAATGGTGCAATGTATTCTCCCCCGAGAATTTAGAAATCAATTAATTATTTGAAAACGGGGCTATGAAAACTCATCTGATTGGATAGCACAATGACAATGATGAAATGAGGCTCGGTCTCTAACCGGGACCTATTATGAATGATATGATCTACGGTAAGCAATGATACAATGCTACACATGCAAATACGTATGTTATCGATACCACTCGAAAGTTTTGAAAATAACGTTTATCTCCGAAAAATACATTTTTGACGTCTCGTTAAGTTATAAACTACATTTCGCGTAAATATGTTAAAACTACACTCCATGATCCTTGTTTGGTGTTCTATTGGCAAATATAATGTTTTCGTCGCAAAACAATACTTTTCATCACTTGTGAAAATATATATCCAAAACGGCCTCGCAAAACTAGTCGCGAATTAGTGCACGTTAAGAGTTAGTGAATAAATTTGACGTTCTTGAAAACCTTGTAACATTATCTAAATGTCGTGTTATTTGACTTTTGATCATACGCGTCTTGATTAGATAGAAAACCGGCTATCAATGTGATGACTTGTAAAAATGTTAACTTTTATACTTAGAAAATACTTTCTAATAGGGCTGTCAAAATAAAATAGAGTTCGTCGGCTTTGAACGTGTATATCTCGGTCGTTATAAGCTCGTTTTCTACGTTCTTTATATCCACGGATTCGTCATAACATGAACTAACATAATCTCAGTAGCTCAGCTCTCCTAGATCATGTCTAATGCCTCGTTTGGTCCTTTAAAGTTCGGCTAACAGCACGCTTATTTTCAGAAAATTAGTTTTCGTCGTCTAACTTGTAAAAATCATATCTCCTTCATTATAAGTCGGTTTTTAGTGATTCTTGCGGCCACGGTTTCGTTTTTGAAAGAACTTTCTGAATATGAAGGCCAAAATATACCAAAAGTTACTAAGTTTTCCAGATTACACGATTTTGGACCGTAGGTATTTTAGATTGTTAAAAACTCATTTCCTTGGTTCTAAACTTGATCATACCACCTCAAATCAACTCCACAAGTTCGCAAATCCTACCATACACCTTCTTAGGGTGTCATGGGGTCCTAAACATCACCAACCTTGGTGGATCTCATGGGCTTACTAATGAAACTTATAGATCTAGTGTTTGTGATAGTTTATAAGCAAAGTGGTATCAAAAACATAAGTAACTTGCATAATCAACTAGTATAACTTGAAAATACATAATCATATGAAGTAAATGAAAGTATGAAAAGATCAATGACATGTTCTTGAAGTTTACTTACAATGTTGGAGTGATTTGATGAGAAAAGGTGCAATAACTTAGGGTTTTGATCACAAAGCCTTAACTAGGATAGCAATTGGAGCTAGATAAACACTTGAATCTTGAAAAATCTATGGATTTCTTGTGGTGTTCTTGGTTGGGCCGATTGGAGAAGAGAGGAAAAGAGAGGATATGTTGGTTATTTGCTAGTGAAATGTGTTACTTGAAGTGTTATGGAAATAAATTCAAGAAACAAGAAAACATAAGCATTAAATGATGTCAAGTCTAAGCAAGAAAATGTGGAGACTTAGGGAAGGTAGGGGGCGGCAACATGGAGAAAAAGGAAGAAAACATGGCCAATTAATGTTGTTGTCTAATTGTTGTATGAGTTAGTGAAGTTTATGTGTACATTGGGTGTTACCGGTACCGAGTTAACTAGAAATAAATCGCGACGATGTAAAATAGAGTATGAAGAAGTTGTAAAATTTGTAAAATCATATTCCTTGCAAGAATCGGGTGTTAGAATGATAATCGGATTGAAATTTCGTAAACCGACGGAGTTATAAGTGTCAAACGTAAAGTATAGCGATTGGTTTGAAAACACCGGGTAAAGTAATAATATAATCTCTATATCATTATAATTAGCTTGAAAATGTGTTAGGATCATTGTCGAGAGTATTGGGTATAATGTTAGTAGAAACGACTGAGTGGTAATGTTAATTAAACAATTAAGCACACGTTAATGAAAATCACACAAACACATGCATGAACTGATATGGTGATGATGTTACTGATGATATGCAGACTACCCTAGTCTGTATGATGTGTCTGTACTGATGATGCATGAATACGCAGCTAAACCTAACTGGTTACGCGCATTTGAATACCCGTAAACCAAGTTTACAACATGATGAATGATGCCCATGAATAGTGATTTCCCTCCGAGAATGAATAGTGTCACATGAATAGTAAAAATTTTGACGACTTCTCAAAATCTCAAACTGACTTCAAAAATGATGAATAGTGAAATGATAAATAGTGATCGATGAATAGTAAATAATGAAAAGTAACTCATGAATAGTAAATTGTCGAGGTTTGGAAAATGACCTGAAATTACAAGTTGTGACACCTTAGCAGTAGACTAAAATTGTTCTATGTGGCAAACATGTTTGGTTTTATACTAATTGATAAGTACAAAACATAGAAGAATGAAGCAATACGAAACTACAAGGGCTTAAATGATTATGAATAAAGTTAGGAGTCTTTGTAAACCATAGGTGTCTCTATTATATAAAGAGATACAAGGTCTTAGGTTTTGGTGTGTCAAGATGTAAACACCAGTAAAACGTGTATGTGTTTGTATAGGCGTGGGTTTATAGAAAAATGCCTAAAGTGTTTTGTGTTTGTTAAGCCTCAAGAATCTTATGATTCCTGTTAGATTAGTAACCGTTCTACACTTGATCAAGTAGAATTGGATCTTATCATGTTTGTAATTGTATTGTTATGAAGATGATGACGAAGAAACCTTGCTACAATAACAATTGTTCTTTCATTATTTCCGTTGCATATTGTTATCATTGTTATAGTTATTCCTAGATGAGATCTAACAAAACTCGAACTATAAACGATTCTAGAAAACATATATAGTAGGACTTATAGTTAATGCATACCTTATAGGGTTTGTATTCAAGAAATCGACAATCTCTGTAAATCCTTCACTTTCCGTGGGTTTTTGTAAAATGGCGATCATGTTATGAGTATCAGCAAAAGTGAGTTTTGACATTGTTGTGAGTGATGGTGGGTTTTTGCGATTTGATGATAAAAAGAGAGTTAGGGTTTGTTTTGAGAGAATTATGTGCGCATGAAATCGGTTAAGTGAATGATTTGGGAATTTAAAACCCTTAATCGAAATATTTATGAAACAGTCCCTTGAACAAACAAGTAGTTGTAACCTCAGCAGCACTAAGTTATGCCTAGCAGTATTAACTTATGCCTAGTAGTAGTAACTCTGAGGTACCAGCATTAACTCCAATTCCACACCAATCTAACACTTTACTTTTGTTTTTCCTGCAAAATGTTAGTCCAAACACCACAAAAACACAAGCCATAACAATATTCATAATGATCACAACATGATTAGACTTAACAGTTTTAAGTATAACCAACACCATTAACTTAGCAGTTTTAAGTATAACTAGTAGTACTAACTATACTTAACAGCAACAACATTTAATGGCTTGAATAACAGTACTAATCCATACAAAAGTCTATAAAAACATAAAGAGATCAAAGATTTTAAAGATTTAACATTCTAATACTGGCAATCAAAGATTGAAATATACTTACATCAAAAGCTTTTGTAAGCAAATCTGCAACATTCTTGTTAGTATGGATTTTAACCATTTGAATTAATTTCTTTTCATTGCAATCTCTAATAAAATGATGTCCGATCTCTATATGCTTTGTTTTTGAATGAAAAACATGATTTTTAATTATACACATAGTACTGTTATTGTCAATAAAGATTTTGGTATGCATAAAATTGTACGCATAATCAAGTAGTTGATTCTGAATCCAAAGCACTTGTCCACAACAACTTGAAGCAGCCACATATTCAGCTTCTGTTGTGGAATTTGCAACTACAGTCTGTTTCTTGTACTGCCATGAGATCAATCCACATCCCAGGTATTGACAACCTCCTGTTGTAGACTTCCTATCAAAGCCTGCTCCAGCATAATCACTATCAGTGTATGCTACCAAATCAAAAGGAGAATCCTTTGGATACCAAAGGCCCAATTTTTTTTGTCCTTTCAAGTACCTAAAAATTCTTTTCACAGCATGAAGATGTGAAACTTTTGGTGTGACTTGGTATCTAGCACATGCACACACTGCAAACATAATGTCAGGTCTTGAAGAAGTAAGATAAATCAATGAACCAATCAATGATCTATATAGATGAACATCAACTTCTTCACCATCTTCATCTTTGAGCAGAGGCTTTGAAGTTTCCATTGTTGTACTTGTAGTCTTGACATCTGTAAACCCAAACTTCTTTAAGATTTCAGCAACATACTTATCTTGACTGATAAATATTCCTTCCTTCTTCTGCTTTACTTGTAATCCCATAAAGAATGTAAGTTCTCCCATAGAACTCATCTGAAACGTTTCATGCATTAACTTCTCAAATTCAATGCATAACTCCTTCTTTGTTAAACCAAAGATGATATCATCCACATACACTTGAACCAGCAAGATATCACCTTTGTGTCTTTGGATGAACAAAGTCTTGTCAATCTTTACTCTTTGAAACCCATTGTCCAACAGATATGTTGACAAGGTTTCATACCAATATTTAGGAGCTTGATGTAATCCATAAAGTGATTTTTCAACCTTGTATACTTTATCAGGAAAGTCTGGATCTTCAAACCCTGGTGGTTGACAAACATACACTTCTCCTTCAATCTTCCCATAGAGAAAAGCACTCTTGACATCCATCTGATACACCACAAAATCTTTATAGGAAGCATAAGTTAGGAATAGCCTAATTGCTTCAATTCTTGCAACTGGGGCAAAGACTTCATCATAGTCAATCCCTTCTTCTTGTGTGTACCCTTGAGCTACCAATCTTGCTTTATTTCTTATCACAATTCCTCTTTCATATGGGGTCTTGTTATGAGGCTTAACAACTAACACTCTATTTTGCACATAGCAAGCAGTACTAACTGCTTCAGCCCAAAAAGTAGTTTGCAACTTAGAATCAGCTAGCATACTTCTAGCCGCCTCAATTAGTGTCCTATTTCTCCTCTGTTAGGAATTATTTCATTCAGAGTTTGAACTGCCAAGGCAAAGTTTGAACTGCTGCTTATTACACTAACAGTACTAACTGAGTTAGTACTGCCTAAAGAAACTTTGTACTGCTGAGTCAGCTGAAAGAGGATGATACTGCTAATGGATAAAGACGTGTAAAGAGTTATGTATAAAAGATATTTAGTATATATCTTATATAGTTATAATGATTCGAATAATCTACATGTTTAGAATATTGATAGTTATCTTGTAAAGGACTCCTTGTGTATATAAAAGGAGATCCTAGGTTAAGGTGTTATACACATCTTTTGCATACATTTTGTTAAGATCCAAGGTTGTAAACCCTAGTGATATTCAGATCACTCGTATTATTTGCTTAATAATATTGAATCGTTTTGGTTATATTGTGTTCATACAGAGTTTACTGTTTCATTGATATTATTCATAATTCTTCTAAGTATTAAAGAGTAGATTCCGCATACTCTTTGGTATAAATACAAAGTATTCTATCATAAGGCTCAAGTATGATTAGATCCTCATAAGTGGTATCAAAGCCAGGTTCTGATACTTTTATTTAGAAGATACACAATAGAAGAACTCTTTATACCCTATAAAGAAGATGGACATGGAGACAACTCAAACTTCTACCACGGCTAAGTTGCCAACGCTCAAGCAGAATGAATATGAGCTATGGAAGCTCAGAATTGAGCAGTACTTTCAAGTGCAGGATTATGCTCTATGGTAAATCATAGAGAATGGCAACTCTTTTACACCTAAAATTACTGAATCAACTGTTGATGGTGTCAAAACTCAAACATCAAACAATATTCCTGTTACTACTGAAGAGAAGCTTCAGAAGAAGAATGATCTCAAGGCTAGGAGTATGTTGTTGATGGAAATTCCTAATGAGCAACTGTTGACCTTTAGCAAATACAAGGATGCAAAGACTCTATTTGAAGCCATAACTACAAGGTTTGGTGGTAATGAAGCCACCAAGAAGACGCAGAAGACTTGGCTGAAGCAGAATTATGAGAATTTTAGTGCTACAAGAACTGAGTCTCTTGATCATATCTTCAACAGGCTTCAGAATTTAGTGAGCCAACTTGCTATCTTGGGTGTAGAGATTCCAAAGGAGGATCTTAATTTTAAGTTCTTGAGAAGTTTTCTTGCTGATTGGAACACTCATGTAGTAGTCTGGAGAAATAAGCCAGACAATGATACAATGAGTCTTAATGATTTGTACAACAATTTTAAAATTGTTAAACAGGAGGTGAGGAAGAATGGAAGCTCAAGTTCTAGCTCTGGGAACATGGCGTTTGTGTCATCTCCCATCAATAGCAGTCCTAAAAAGGATAATAATGTTTAAGGAGTTAGTACTGCCACCCTAAAGTTAGTACTGCTAGTTCACAAACTAGTACTGCTAGCTTAGGTGATGAAACTGTCTATGCATTCTTGGCCAGTCAAGCAAGTGGGTCTCAACTTTATCATGAAGACCTAATTCAAATTCATGAATATGATCTGAAGGAGATGGATTTGAAGTGGCAATTAGCTTTGCTGAGCATGAGGGCCAAGAGGTATTATCAGAGGACAAGAAAGAAGATCACTATCAATGGAGGTGATGTTGCTGGGTATGACAAGTCAAAAGTGGAGTGTTACAACTGTCATAAGTTGGGACACTTTGCTAGGGAACGCAGAGGGCCAAGGAACCAGGACAGCAGGGGTAGGAATCAAGATAACAGAGGTTCCAGAAATCAAGATAGCACAAGGAAGAATGAGGAAGAGACTTCTTCCAAGGCAATGGTGGCTATTGATGGACTTGGATTTGATTGGAGCTTTATGGTTGAGGATGAAGCACCTACTGAGATGGCACTGATGGCTTTCTCTGAATCTGAGGTACATATAGTCAAAAGTTGTTCAAAATCCTGTTTAGCTTTAAAAGATAATGAAACTCTTAAAAAGCAGTATGATGACCAAAGAATAGAGCTTAACCAATCTAATTTTAAATTGGCAAATCATAAGAGAGGTTTAGCTGTGTTAGAAGAATAATTTTTTTTCTATAAAAAGAATGAAACTGTATTCACTGAGGATATAGCTGTCTTGAAAAGAGATATTATGTTTAAAGACTTGGAAATTAATGAGCTTAAAAAGGAACTAAAAAAGGTTAAGCTAGATAAAGACAGTATTGAAATGAAAATAGAGAGATATGCAGGAGCAACAAAAAGCCTAGAAAAGATTGTAGAGTGTCAGCTTACTAATAACTTTAAGAAACATCTAGGTTATAAGTCTGTTGCACCACCTTATAAAGGGGCACATCCACCCCTAGGCATTGATTTGGCACATACTGGTTTAGAGGAATTTCAAGAGCCTAAGTTTGAATATGGACATAAGACCAATGAGAGTACTAGTGAAGAGAAGTCTGAAGAGATTAAGGAATCTTTTGGGAGTGCTAGTGACACCTCATTGGTTAAGGAGAATGTGACTGAAGTTAAGGTAGAAAAGAAAACTGTTGTTCCTACTGCTACCAAAATAGAAGTTGAAAAACCAGTTAGGAAACAAGTTAGATATGCAGAGATGTATAGATAACAAAATAGGTCACAAAGTCCTATAGGTAACCAGAGAAATTGGAATAACTTAAAGTCCAAACAACTAGGAAGTGATTTTTTCATGTACAATAAAGCATGTTTTACTTGTGGCAGTTTTTATCATTTTCAGTTTAATTGTAACTACCATCAAAGGGAACGGTTGGTAAATGGGAATTCTAGGGTGAACACAAATGGCTTTGCTAAATATAATCACCCTAATGCTAAAAGAAACATGGCTCCCAGAACAGTATTAATGAGAACTGGCCTTAGACCATTTAATATTGTTAGGCCTGTTAGTACTGCTCACCTCAAAATCAATAATTTTTGTTGATAAAACAACATCATATTTTTCTAATTTAGCACAAACTGTTTTTAGGCCCTTTCATAAGAAAACAGCATTAACAAACAAAAGGTTTAGCCAAACAGTTCATATTGCTAGACCAAGAGTTAATACTGATAGGCTGGTAGTTAAACCTGCATGGCCAAATTCTCATGTGGTAAATGCTGTCAGGGCAAATGGGGCTAATGCTGTTAAGGCCTCAGTATGTTGGGAATGGAGACCTACCAAACCCAATAGTGCATCAATTATCATGAAGAAATATAACTACATTGATGCATGAGGTAGATCCAAGTCAGTAATAGCTTGGGTCCCCAAAGGAAAATAATTTCCTTTATTTTATGTGCAGGAACATCCACAAGATGATGAAGAAGATCAAGGATATGCTGATAGTGGATGCTCTTGGCACATGACAGGGAGCATGTCTTACCTCTCAGATTTCAAAGCTTTTGATGGAGGATATGTTGCCTTTGGGGGAGGAGCAAGAGGTGGTAAAATTACTGGTAAAGGTACAACTAAAACCAGTAAACTTGATTTTGAAGATGTGTACTTTGTGTAGGAACTTAAGTTTAATCTTTTTAGTGGCTCAAAGATGTGTGACAAAAAGAACAAAGTTCTTTTTACTAAGACTGAATATCTTGTCCTGTCTCCTGATTTTAAGTTTCCTGATGAAAGTCATGTATTACTTAAAATTCCTAGAAAGGGCAACATGTACAGTGTTGATATGAAGAAAATTATTCCTAAAGAGAATCTAACTTGTCTTTTTGCAAAGGCCACATTGGATGAATCAATGCTTTGGCATAGGAGACTTGGTCATGTAAATTTTAAAACCATTAATAAGATTGTAAAAGATGGTTTGGTAAGAGGTTTACCTCAAAAACGTTTTGAAAATGACCAAACTTGTGTTGCCTGTCATAAAGGCAAACAACACAGAGCTTCTTGTAAGCCCAAGTCTCAAAACTCTATTACTCAATCATTATTCTTGCTTCATATGGACTTGTTTGGTCCTACATCTGTGAGTAGTTTAATGCATAAGAAGTACTGTCTTGTGGTGACTGATGATTATAGCAGGTTCACATGGGTTTTCTTCCTAGGGACTAAGGATGAAACCAGTAGCATTCTTAAGAGCTTTATAACAGAAATAGAAAACCTAGTTGATAAGAAAGTAAAAATCATCAGGTGTGACAATGGGACAGAATTTAAAAATAGAGTTATGCATGAATTTTGTAAAGAAAAAGGTATTAAGAGAGAGTTTAGTGTAGCTAGAACTCCTCAGCAAAATGGTGTTGCTAAAAGGAGGAATATGACACTGATAGAGGCTGGTAGGACCATGTTAGCTGACTCTAAGCTACCTACTACTTTTTGGGCTGAAGCAGTTAATATTGCTTCTTATGTGTAGAACAGGGTTTTAGTGGTCAAACCTCACAGCAAGACTCCTTATGAACTATTTAGAGGTAGAACACGTGCTCTAAGCTTCATGAGACCATTTGGATGTCATGTTACTATCCTTAGTACCTTAGATTATTTGGGAAAGTTTGATGGAAAGTCAGATGAGGGTTTCTTTGTTGGTTACTCTACACATAGTAAAGCTTTTAGAGTATACAACATAAGAACCAGGAAGGTAGAAGAAAACGTGCATGTTGAGTTTTTGGAGAACAAGACTAATGTTGCAGGTGAATGTCCAAAGTGGCTATTTAACCTTGATGCTCTAACAGAATCTATGAACTATGTACCAGTTGTTGCAGGGACAAATACTTATGATTTTTCAGGTTCAGAAGATAATGTTGTTGCAGGTGAATCTAGCATGGAGAAAGAAACTAGAAAAGATCATATTTTGATGCCAATTTGGAAAGATAGTTCTTTGTTTTATTTTTCTTCAAAGAATCATGATCCACCATCCTCTAGTAATCCTGGAAAGGAGGATGATGCAGGTATGCATAATGAAAATGGAGTGGATGATCAAGAACAAGATGTTCCTGAAAGCAGTACAAATGGTGTTAGTATTGTAGAGCTAAAAGATAGTACTGGTGGACCAAATATTCATACTGTTGATCCAACAATTAATTCTGCTCCACATGCTGATCCTTTTGATGACTTTAAAGTAGATTTAAACAACATGCCTATCACATATGATGCTCCTACAACCTCCCATACAAGAATTCTCAAGGATTATTCACTTGATCTTGTGATTGGAGATGTGCAGTCTGGTGTAAAGACAAGAAGACAAACAATGAATTTAGTTGAACATGGTTTTCTTAGTACTGTTTATGAAGAGAAGGCTCATGAATATACAAACACATTTTTGTTTGTCTGTTTCTTATCACAAGAGGAACCCAAAAAATGTTCTTAAGGTTCTACAGGAATCAAGCTAGGTGGAAGCTATGCAAGAAGAGCTTCTACAGTTCAAGATAAATAAGGTTTGGGTACTTGTAGATTTGCCTAAGGGAGTAAGGGTGATTGGTACTAAGTGGATTTTCAGAAATAAAAAGGATGAGAGAGGGATTGTAATCAGGAATAAAGCAAGGCTTGTAGCTCAAGGATACACTCAAGAGGAAGGAATATATTATGAGGAGGTTTTTGCACCTGTAGCAAGTATTGAGGCAATAAGGCTGTTTTTAGCTTATGCTTCATTCATGGGGTTTATGGTATATCAAATGGATGTGAAGAGTGCCTTTCTGTATAGTACTATTGAAGAAGAGGTTTATGTTTCTCAACCTCCAGGATTTGAAGATCCTGATCATCCAGACAAAGTCAACAAAGGGGTAAAAGCTCTATATGGTTTACATCAAGCTCCTAGAGCCTGGTATGAAACCTTGGCAAGGTATTTGTTGGAGAATGGGTTTCACAGAGGCAAGATATATTAGATATTATTCATCAAAAAGCAAAAAGGGGATATTTTGCTTGTTCAGGTCTATGTAGATGATATTATTTTTGGATCTACTAGGAAAGGAGATGTGCACTAAGTTTGAGAATCTTATTCATGATAAGTTTCAAATGAGCTCCATGGGTGAGCTTACTATCTTCTTGGGGCTACAAGTAAAGCAAAAAGCAGGCGGAATATTTATCAGTCAGGATAAATATGTTGCTGAGATCTTGAGAAAGTTTCAGTTCACAGATGCCAAAATAGCTAGCACTCCTATGGACACTGAAAAGCCATTACTCAAAGATCCAGATGGTGTTGATGTTTATATCCATGTCTACAGATCTATGATTGGGTCATTGATGTATCTTACATCATCAAGACCAGATATTATGTTTGCAGTATGTGCTTGTGCAAGGTTTCAAGTCACACCTAAAGCCTCACATTTACATGATGTGAAAAGAATCTTTAGGTATCTCAAAGGCCAATCTAAACTGGGTCTTTAGTATCATAGAGAGTCTTCTTTTGATCTGGTAGCCTACTCAGATATTGATTATGCTGGAGCTAGTTTGGATAGGAAGTCAACAACATGTGGTTGTCAGTTCCTAGGATGCAGGTTGATATCATGGCAATGTAAGAAGCAGACTATGGTGGCCACTTCCACAACTGAAGCTGAATATGTGGCTGCTGCTAGTTGCTCTGGTCAAGTACTATGGATTCAAAATCAGATGCTAGACTATGGGTACAACTTTATGAAGACCATGATTTTCATTGACAATAGCAGTACAATTTGTATTATTCAAATTCCTATTCAACACTCTAAAATAAAACATATAGAGATTCGACATCATTTCATAAGAGACTACAATGAGAAAAAGCTAGTTCAGGTTGTTAAGATTCATACTAATAACAATTTTGTAGATTTATTAACAAAAGCTTTTGATGTTGGGAGGTTTCAGTACTTGGTTGTAAGTATTGGAATGCTTAATCCTTAAAGTTTTAATCTTTTGGTGTTTTTGTAATTGATAAGGATTTGTACTGCTAGTTGTGTAAATTGGTACTGCTATGTATAATTTATACTGCTTGTGCAAATTAAGTCTGTTGTGATAGAACTGTTAGCCATAATTTATATTGTTATGAAGCACATGCTTTAGTTTTTGTTCTCTTGGTTTTAGTCTAACATTTGCAGGATAAGAAAGCAGTATGATTGGAGTTAAAGTTGTGTAAGAAGCAAATGTGGTGGAATGTTTGTTGTCATATTTTATTAATGATAGACAGGATTTAGGGATCACTTAACAAAGGTTTTACACCTGAGTTGGGAGGTTCTTTAAAATCTCTTTCTTGAAATCAATCTATGGTATTTTTGACATGAATTGATGGTCATAGTTAGTTAGATAGTAACTGAGCTAACTCACTCTATACCATTCTATCATATCACAATGATAGTGTGACTAGTCCATGGACATCTGGTATAGAGAACAGCGAGTAAAAGTGAATCTAATGCATTTGTGTTAGAGGCAACACCTGCCACGAGCTGGAAACCCTGTCAAGAAGGCTCTTTTAATGAGTCTATCTGATCACATGTAGTATTTATACTGAAAACGATTGGTTCTCACACAACCAGAGGTTAAATGCAACTGAACTTTTGATTAAGTGTCTTCCTTTACACTTAATCCCTTTAAAAGTTTTTGGGCATTATGGTTTTAAAAGAAAATTGAGTCAATACTGCTAAGAAAAAGTTTTTCCAAAATTTTTTACTGCTAGACAAAAGTTTGTACTGCTAGCGTAAAACTTTGTACTGCTGGGTAGCCGTTTTGTACTATTTTGGTCATAACCGTTTTTTTAAATATAGCCATTGGGGTAAATTTGTGTCACTTACTTTGTTTAAGGGTTTTTATAACTTGGATAATTCACACTCTTTCTTTACTTACACAATTTCTTTATACTCAAGAAAAGATTTATTCAAGTCGATATATTCTCAAACCCTAAGTGACTTTTATAAATTCTCAATTGGCTTTACCAAACACTAAATTCACTCATTAATGATCATAACCCAGCATTCTAATAAGCTTTTAATCAATCTCATATGCCAAATCTTGAATTTTGTGATAAGCACAACCAGGTTGATTTCTTGGAGAAAATAGAGGAAGGTAAACACTTCCATGAGATAGAAGATTTTCTAAACTCTACCCACATCAGGTAAGCTTTAACTATCAACCCTACTATCTATGTCTCTCAAATCAAGTAGTTTTGGCAGACTGTTACTGTCAATACACTTGAGCATGGACACAAGGAGTTAATTGCAACAGTTGATGGCAAAACAATAACTGTTACTGAGTCATCTGTTAGAAGACATCTCCATTTAGCAGATGACAATGGTATTAGTACTTTGCCTAACACTGAAATCTTTCAACAACTTTCTAGAATGGGGTATGACACATCTTCTCAAATACTGACTTTTCAAAAAGGATGTTTTACCCCACAATGGAGATTCTTTATCCATATTATCCTTCATTGCTTAAGTCCCAAGAAACCTCATGGGAGCAATTCAGTAGCAATATTACAATTGCTCTCATTTGTTTATCAACAAACAGGACTTACAATTTTTAAAAACTGATTTTTGATAGTATGGTGAAAAATGTGGATTTAACAAATACAATTTTTTAATGTATCCAAGGTTTATAAAAATGATTTTGAATATAAGGAAAAGTTTGCTTCTATCCCATAAAAATGTTTATCCAACTCCTTGCCTTACTCAAAAACTTTTCAGTAACATGAGCATGGCTTCTAAGGGGTTTAATGGGATAGTAGTACCCCTTTTTGATACATTCTTAAACATTCAGGGTGAAGGATCAACAAGCCCAGTTGAGTCCCAACACACACCCACAAGTTCATCAAGTACTCCATTAGCCTCACCACCAACTTCATCACCTTATATGAGTTCATCCAGAGAGTAGATTCATTGATATTATTCATAATTCTTTGTCACACCCCCAAAATCTGGGTTGCAGCTGAATGGAATTCCCGGGGCGTGATGTTCATGGTTAACAAAGTACAAGGAATAAAGAACGACCTCTAAGTGAGTCGTTTCAAAATAAGCGTTTGATTTAAACATAACATTTTACAAAATGTAAATATCAGAGTTCACCATCAAAATGTAAGATTTAAATACATAACCAAACGCTAAATAATGCAAGAAAATCTTCATCATGATGTGCTTCCAAAATGTGACTCAAAAGTGCTCCATACAAAGAGTTGTATCATCACCTAATTACCTGAGAATACACGCTAAAAGGGTCAACATAATGTTGGTGAGATCATATGTTTAAGTAAACAGTAATGCGGACCACAAGATTTCAATAGCAAGACAATTACAACAAATATAACGTCACAGCCAAAAATAATATACAATGCCTAAGCTCATGACCCTGAAGCTCGACGTACTGGTATGCAATCAAGCATAATAATAATAATGCCCCAAACAAGTGTTTGCCAGACACTCGGAAATAATTCGAATGATATTCGTCCATTTGACAGGTTGGCGCGACCAACTCGGATGGGGTGTCAACCCAAATAGATCTATTCATAACATCCACGCTTACAAGTGATTAACGGTTCATGATTCAAGAGGGACTTTAATGGCAATGCGGTAACTTAGGCAAAGTAACGGTTTTTAGTACTTGTGTCCGAAAAATAAGCAATGTATTCCCATCCTGAGGGTTTAGAAATCATGTATAAACAATGTAAAATCGGGGCTATGAAACTCACCTTAGCAAAAGCAAATCCCGATTGGTAAATTGGTAAACGGAAAATTAAGTCCGATAACTCTAATCGTGACCTAAATAATACATATGTCTTAGGTTCGAAAACAAGGTCATGCACGCAAGTTCATACTCTACTTTATCACTTGTACATGTTTGTTGTAATATTTATCATCAAAAATGTAGTTGCGTCAATGTGATCTTTTATTTAGAAAATCACCCTTTTTAGAAAACGTAACTTTTTAATCTCGTGATCAAATTTTAGTCGTCATGTTAATAGATATTTTGAAAATCTCTAACGCGCCTAACAAGTGTATATAATGTTCTACCATTTCCGTTTACGTCATTTTAGCCAAAATACACTCTAAAGGGTCCAAAATCCACTTCAAACAATTCCATCAGCTTTTCTAATAGCAAATAATAAGCTGACAAACCTATATGTCGTCGTAAACTTTCTTTAGGCCATAACTTTTTCGTCGTAGCTCCGTTTCTTAAGTTTTACCTATCCCCGAAAAGGTATTTGAGTATACTATCAGATTTCTAAGGCCTCGGCTAGTCTAGTTATCATTTAACAATAGTTTTCTTGTAATAAAAACTTGTTTAAAACATAACCATTAGTTTAGAGATTATTGTGGTTATAAAGTTTTGTCAACATGTACAAAGTGATAAACTAAGTATATACACTTGAACTAGCATTATGATATGAAAAGTATGAAGTTTAGCAATATAAAGTTTACTTACAAAAGGAGATTAGTGAGATGAGAATGCAATATCTTTGATTAACCCAAGCTTAATGTTTCCAAACCCTTACTAGAGTACCCTATTTATACTTGAACTTAACCACAATCAAGCTATCTTCTTCCTTGCTCCTTAGAGTGTGTCGAATGGTATATATAAGATGGGAGGATATTTTTTATTTTTTTCTGCCTTGAACTAGCTAGTGCAAAATGATGATATTGGTAACCTATTTATACCAAAGGATTTCAAACTTAGTATAGTTGGGTCAAAAGATATAATTTGGCCTAAGTGGAGGAGGTTGGGCCAAATGGGGCTAGGGGGGACGATCTTGAAGTCAAGCTACCAAACAAATATTGGACTCCATGTTTTAAGCATTTGTGTTGGCTAATTAATGTGGTATAAATTTTGTCTAACAAATAATTATAAGACAAGAGGGGGGGGGGGGCGGCGCATGTGGTATTTTTGGAGTAGAAGACTTGTTTTGATACAAGAGTGTATATGTTGTATGTATTGGGTATTAGAAATAGGTATTGGTTGTTGGTTTGGTGATTAACGTAAATTATACGTAATTAAACGTAAGAAATAAAGAAATTACATTAGGTGTAAGGAAATATTTTTGGAAATTTGGTAATCATTTATGAAGTATAAAAATGTGTTAGAAATAATCGTTAAGAGTTTTGGGTATATCGGGTGTTAAATTTTAATTTGCGAATAGCGTTTGTTGAATTGACAACCGTAAGTAAATGAAGAAAAGGAAATTGTTTTAGTGTTTAAAATTGTGAACCGGAGTAGGAGCCAGGTACTGGCACGTTGTGGACTAAATATAGCCTAAGTCCTAGTGTACTTGAAAGATGTTCTAAATTTCACGTTGGTTCAAGTAAAAAGTTATATGTAAATTGTTTTCAAATAAATGTCTAGAAAAGAAATTCGAGTTTGTTGAATAGTATTGACATATAATTTAGCAGGTTGTCATAGTCTACATGTTGGGTCATGAAAAACCCAAGAATACGTAAAACATGATTTGGACACAAATTAACTAAGTGTTTAACTTAAACCGAGAACAATTCAAGTAACTGAGAGAACAACCTCTCAGTGAGTCATCTTCAAGATGCTTAAGACGAATTCAAGAAGAAGGATTCACTTCTCAGGAAGGCGGTACTCCCTGAGTCGGACTTAAGCCAAAGAAGAAGATGATGGTTCAGTGAGTGTTGGACAAGAACTCACTGAACCCAGTCTCCTCAACTAACAAAGTGATTGAAGGACTGAGGAACCAACGCCTGAAGAAAAGGCGGGAACAATAGGGAAAAGATCTGAGAAGATAATAGTGTAAGCCCAACACTCTTCTCTTGTCAGATCCAACCTTCCCTATTGCGGCTAAAAGTCATGGAGTGTCAGCCAACAACTCCCAAAGTTTTATTAGCCCTTTCCTATTGGTTCTTGGAAATGACAATTACTATTTGTAATTGTCAGTCACGCAACCTCAACAACTTGTATTATATTTAATCACTTATACTTAGATTACTTGTGTATAAATAGATCAGATGGGAGAGAAGTTTAAGTGTGCTTTTGTATATTTAAAGTCTTGAACTTTTGCAAAGGAACTTCTCTCCTACAAAGAGTATACAACTCACTGAGATAGCTCAGTGGGTATATTGTTACCACTCAAGCAAAAATTGAGTTTCGATAGGAGACACCCCATACCCTTGTCTATTCAATCCCAAGTGTTTGTTCCGCAAAACACTTGGGTATAGATTCTTGGAATTATTTCTAATAAGAATTTAAACGTTGAAAAATATTGTTGTTTTTATACTCACGTTTTATAACTGTTAGAATTAATCCTAAACTTTGTATTAGTCATAACACGAAATAGATTAACTTTCTAGTTAACTCTAATAGTGTAAAGGGAACAACAAGTGGTATCAGAGCCTCTGGTTTATAAAATCTTTTAAACTAACCAAGAGTGCTCTAGGTTTTTAAAACCAAGATCCTACTATGGCTGATATAAATGTACCCCAGCTAGTCGACAAAAAGGGTGGCAGCTACTCAGCTGTTGCACCCAGACTTGAAGCTGGGAAATTTAGCAAATGGAAGAAGCGTATGATTTGCTATCTTACTAGTATTGAACCCTACTACATCACCTGTATCAGGGATGGCCCATTTGTCCCAAACACTGCCACAGGGCTAAACAAGCCTGAGGCCCAATGAACCATTGATGAGAGGAGGGTGGTCAATCAAGACCAATGCCTGAAAAGCATCCTTATATCATGTCTTCCTGACGATGTAATGGAATCAGTCATCAACTGTCTAACAGCCAAGCAAACTTGGGATGACTTGGTAAACAGCTTTGAGGGTCCCTCAGATACCAAGGAAAATAGGGTCATGGACCTTAAACTTGAGTATAATACTTTCAGGGCAAAAGACTCTGAAAGTCTCTCACAGACCTACACCAGATACAAGACTTTGATAAATGAATTATCAAATGATGGTGTTGTACTGACCAAACATGAGACAAATGTTGGCTTTGTCAACAGTCTCCCTGAGAAGTGGCTCAACTTCTCACAAGGCCTGAGGAATGCTAACCACATTCAGACCCTTGAGCTCCCTGAAATTTATGGGAAGTTTGTCTATGAAGACAACTTGATCTCAAGGAGATACCCTGACTCAAAAGCTTTTGAGTCCAAAAAGGCCTTAACCTCCACACCCATATCAAATGCTTTCTATTCTAATGGTGTTATGCAGGATACTCAAGAGGATTCTGAAGAAGAAATTGATGAAAGGACTGATGAGGAATACCTGAATGACCTAAACTTGGAATTCCAAGAAAGGGCACTCCTTGCTAGTTCAAAACGTTTCATCAAAAGAAATCAGTCCAACTTTACAAAATCAAAAGCAAATGAGACCACTGAATGCTTTAAATGTGGTAAAAAGGGTCATTTTGCCAGGGACTGTTATTCTAAAACTATCTCAGAACCCTCTTACAAATTTTCAAGAACTAGCAAGTTTCAACCTAAAATGTTTCAGTCCACCCAACAATTTCAAAACAAAGGTCAAAAGGATTTTGAAACAAAATATAGGAAAATCAAAGCTAAACTTGCACTTCTTGAAACTAACCCCATATTGTCTCAGGATGCTCAAACATCTAAACCTATTCAGAAAAAGAACAAGGTATTAGTTGTAGAAGCATATGACTGGGATGAAGAAGAGGTTTCCTCAGATGAGGAAATAAGAGTTAGTGCACTGATGGCACTTTCAGAAGAAGATCAGGTGGCTGTGGGAAAAGGCCATACTAGAAATGGAGAGTGGGTCAACATCACCATGAAGAAGGTAACTACTTTACTTTCTATGGATGGTGATTCTGATTGGCAGTCTTACATGAATTATATTTGTGTTGATTTAAAGTTTGTTGAAGAACAAAGGCTTAACTTGCTAACAATATTGTGTCAGAAAGAGAAGCATCTGAAGCACAAGAACAATCTGATGCATTTCTGGCTAAAAGGTTACAAGAAGAAGAACAAGCTAGGATTCATGATGCGGCACAAGTTCAATCTTTAATTGATGCTGATGATGTGTTAAAGACAAATCTCAGTGAACTGAGAGCAGATGAACTATTTTCCATTGAAGAAAAGTCAACCAACTAGCTCAGTTAATCAATTCAAGAAGAAAGGGTGCTGCAGAACAAAAAGCCCAAGAGAAGAGGAGTAAACCACCATTTCAAGCTGAGCAGAGAACCACCATGTGTCTATACATGAGGAACATGGCTGGTTATACAAGGAAGGATTTCCAAGGTAAGAACTTTGAGGAGATAAAAAATGAGTTTGAAAGGGTTTATAGAAGAGTAAATAGATTTACTCCCATGGGTACAGAAGAAGCAAGTACAACTACAAAGAGGGCAGGTTTGTTATTGGAGTCTGAATCTTCAAAGAAATAGAAGATTAATGAAGAAGTACCTACAGCAGAAGAGGAAAAAGAAAAGGAGTTATCTGATGTTTGCTAAACTCATAGTAGATGAAGAAATAGATATGGCCAGAGAACTACGTAGAAGGATCTACTTACAGTCTGAAAGAGAAATGAGGGCTAGAAGATAAGGTGTTTGGAAGAATCCTCTCAACATCAAAGGAATAATTCAAAGAAACTTGCTAATTTGGAGTTAAATCACAAGTTTAGGGGAGGATTGTTAGGAATTATTTCATTCAGAGTTTGTACTGCCAAGGCAAAGTTGGAACTGCTGCTTATTACACTCACAGTACTAACTGGGTTAGTACTGTCTGAAGAAACTTTGTACTGCTGACTCTGCTGAAAGAGGATGGTACTGCTAATGGATAAAGACGTGTAAAGAGTTATGTATAGAAGATATTTAGTATATATCTTCTATAGTTAGAATGATACGAATATTCTGCATGTTTAGAATATTGATAGTTATCTTGTAAAGGACTCCTTATGTCTATAAAAGGAGATCCTAGCTTAAGGTGTTATACACATCTTTTGCATACGTTTTACTAAGATTCAAGGTTGTAAACCCTAGTGATATTCAGATCACTCGTATTATTTGCTTAATAATATTAAATCGTTTTGGTTATATTGTGTTCATACAGAGTTTACTGTTTCATTGATATTATTCATAATTCTTCTAAGTATCAAATAGTAGATTCCGCATACTTTTTGGTATACATTCAAAGTATTCTAGCACAAGGCTCAAGTGTGATTAGATCCTCACATCCTCTCAGTTACACCATTTTGTGGAGGAGTTCTAGCTACACTATACTGTCTCATAATACCCTTCATCTCACAAAACTGATTTATCTCCCTATTCTTGAACTCAGTTCCAGTGTCACATCTTATCACTTTAACCTTATGATCCACTAGATTTTCTATCCTAGTTATAAAAGACTTAAGAATGTCACTAGTCTCATCCTTAGTAGCTAGAAAGAAAACCCCGGTAAATCTACTATAATCATCTGTGACAAATAGGCAATACATCATTTTCATTAAGCTTTTTAAAAATGTTGGACCAAACAAATCCATATGCAACATATGTAAAGGTTAACTGATTGAGTTCTCCCTTTTGGACTTACAAGAGGCTCTATGCTGCTTTCCCTTCTGACAAGCAACACATGTTTGATCATTTTCAAAAAGTTTTTGGTAAAACCTTACCACAAAAAACAAAATCTGCTGAAGGTGTTACAACATTGGTGCCTATCACATCTGCTGATGACAAGGCTCAGAGATGACTTGAGATGAAAGCCAGAAGTACGTTAATGATGGTCATTCCTAATGAACATCAATTAATGTTTAATTCAATAAAAGATGCCAAGTCATTATTGGAAGCTATTGAAACGAGGTTTGGAGGGAATGCTGCAACAAGGAAGACAAAGAAAAATCATTTAAGGCAGAAATATGAGAACTTTGCTGCTCCAAGTTCTAAGATGCTGGATCAAACCTTTGACAGACTTCAAAAGCTTGTTAGTCAACAGGAGATTTTAGGTGAAAAGCTGTCCCAAGAAGATATCAATCAGAAGTTACTGAGAAGTTTGTCACCAGAGTGGAACACACATTGTGACAACCCGTAATTTCAGGTCATTTTCCAAACCTCGACAAGTTACTATTCACGGATTACTATTCATCATTTACTATTCATCAACCACTATTCATCGTTCACTATTCATCATTTTTAAAGTCAGTTTGAGACTTTGTTCAAAAAATTTACTATTCACGAGACACTATTCATTCTCGGAGGAAAATCACTATTCATGGATTATCGTTCATCCTTTCGTAAACTAGGTTTACGAGTATTCAAAATGCGCATAACCAGTATGGTTTAGCTGCGTATTAATGCATCATCAGTAAGGACACTTCATATAGACTAGAGTAGTCTACATATCATCAGTAACATCGTCTGCATATTAGATCATGCACGGGTTTGCATTATTTCAATTTACGTATGTTCATTTATTTAATAAACGTTACCACTCAGTCTTTAATACGAAACATATACCCGACACTCCCGACAATGATCCTAATATGTTTTCATATTCAATATAATGATATAAAGATTATATTATTACTTTACCCGGTGTTTTGAAACCGTTTGCTATATTTTTCGTTAGGAGCTTATAACTCCGTCGATTTGCGAAATTTCAACCCGATAATTATTCTAACACCCGATTCTTGCAAGGAATATGAATTTACAATTTTTACAACTTCGTCGTATTTTATTTCAACTCGTCAAGATTTATTTCTTGTTAACTCGGTACCCGATAAAACCTAATGTATACATAAACCAACTAATACTTAACAAATGGGGGACAAGATCTTTAATTAGCTATCAAATCCATCCTCTTTTGCTTACACTTGCCGCCCCCCCCCCCCCCTCTCCTAATAAGTCAAGATTACTTTTGCCTAATACACCAAAACTATTTAATGCTTCTATGTTTACATAACTTGATTTAATTGTTATAACACTTCACTTAACATATCAACTAGCTAAAAATCAAGTCCATCCTCTCTATCTCTCTATCATACCCACGGCCACAAGGAGATCAAGAGCAAGAGAAGACCAATTTTTCAAGCTAAAGTTATAATCAAGTCCCCATTACCTTCCTAGCTAGGATTTTGAAATAAAAATCCTTAGGTTCTTATACATTTTTCTCCAAAACTCTTCCATAATTCAAGTAAGCTTCAAGAACACTTTTTGATCATTTCATACTTTCATTTGGTTAATATATTGTTGTATTTTCAAGTTTTATTAGTAGCTAGTCATGCAAAATATATGTTATATATACTACTTTACTCTTTTTTCTTTATAAACACTAGATCTATCATTTTTAGTAACATTCTCATGAAACCCACCATTGTTGGCGATGTTTAGGACCCCATGACACCTTAAGAAGGTGTATGGTAGGATTAGAGTACTTGTGGAGTTGATTGGAAGTGGTATGATCAAGACTTGAACCATAGAAATGAGTTTTAACAAGTATATATAAGGTACTGTCCAAAAACGTAAAATCTGGAAAAATAAGTAACTCTTAGACTATTTTGGCCTTCATATTTAGAAAATACTTTCAAAAAAGAAACCGTGGCCGCCGAAATGAGTAAAAACCGACTTATAACGAAGGAGATATGATTTTTCTAAGTTGGACGACGAAAAACTATTTTCTGAAAATAGCTTGCTGTTTTTCCGAACTTCAAGGAACAAAACGAGACGTTAGACATGATCTAGACGAGCCGAACTATTGAAAATATGTTAGTTCATATTTTTACGAACCCGTGGATATAAAGAATGTAGCAAACGAGCTTATAACGACCGAGATATACACGTTTGAAGCTGACGATTCATAAAACTATTTTGACAGCATTATATAAAAAATAAAGTCTAGTATATAAACTAGTATTTTTATAAGTCACAAAGTTGATAGCCGATTTTCTATATGATCGAGGCGCGTTTGATCACAAGCCAAATGAAACGACATTAAGATTATGTTGCAAGGTTTTCAAAAACGTCGAGTTTAATCACTAACACTTAACGTACAATATTTCACGACTAGTTTTGCGAGGCCATTTGATCACATTTTCAAGTTGGGAAAAATAGTAAATTGCGACGAAAACATTATATTCACCAATAGACAACCAAACAAGGATCGGGGAGTACCGTTTCGACATATTTACTCGAAAAGTAGTTTATAACTTAACGAGACGTCAAAAATATATTTTTCGATGATAAACATTATTTTCAAAATTAACGAGTGGTATCGATAACATACGTATTTGCATGTGTAGCATCATTTCATTGCTTACATTAGATCATACCATCACATTAGGTAGCGGTTGGATACCGAGCCTCATTTCAGCATATCCATTTTTGTCATTGTAGCTATCGCACCAGGTGAGTTCCATAGCCCCTACCTTTATACATTTTGGATTACGTTTTGGGGGAGAATAAATGCTCAATTATTTTCATTTATCTTTACAAGCACTTTAATCTTTTAAGGATTACCGTGAGTTTCATAGCCCCTCCTTTTACTTGTTTTGTAACTGCTTTGGGGGAGAATACATGCTTGTTTTTAATTAAACTCATGCTTGTTTTACGTGACACGTGATTTGTCTTTCAAATATTATTGATTGGCTAAAATACTTGGTTTGTTACTCGAAAGTATTTTGTGTTTACATTTTTCATCCATGATTATTTTCTTATGGACACTAGTACATTAAGCAATTTCATATTACATATGTTATGACCCATTAAGCGCGAAAGTTGTGGATACATCTATTAGGATTGAACTCCCTGTCCGGGTGGTGTTCCCCACCTGACTGTTAAGTCAAACGGACGCATAATCATTTAAGGAACCCTGAATGTCCTAGGTGTACATCTACCAGAAACTTTGAATGTCCGAGTGGTTTCCCCACTTGATTGATATGCCAAACGTGATGTGGTTTCTGTTGGGTCATGAAAAACCCAAGAATGCTTCAAACATGATTTGGACACAAATTAACTAAGTGTTAACTTAAACCGAGAACAATTCAAGTCACTAAGAGAACAGCCTCTCAGTGAGTCATCTTCAGGATGCTTAAGGCGAATTCAAATAAAAGAATTCACTACTCAGGAAGGCGGTACTCCCTGAGTAGGACTTAAGCCAAAGAAGAAGATGATGGTTCAGTGAGTGTTGGACAAGAACTCACTGAACCCCAGTCTCTTCAACTAATAAAGTGATTGAAGACTGAGGAACCAACGCCTGAAGAAAAGGCGGGAACAATAGGGAAAAGATCTGAGAAGATAAAAGTTTTAGCCCAACACTCTTCTCTTGTCAGATCTAACCTTCCCTATTGCGGCTAAAAGTCATGGAGTGTCAGCCAACAACTCCCAAAGTCTTATTAGCCCTTTCCTATTGGTTCTTGGAAATGACAATTACTATTTGTAATTGTCAGACACGCAACCTCAACAACTTGTATTATTTTTAATCACTTATATTTAGATTACTTGTGTATAAATAGATCAGATGGGAGAGAAGTTAAAGTGTGCTTTGTATATTGAAAGCTTAGAACTTTTACAAAGTAACTTTTCTCCTACAAAGAGTATACAACTCACTGAGATAGCTCAGTGGGTATATTGTTACCACTCAAGCAAAACTTGAGTTTCGATAGGAGACACCACATACCCTTGTCTATTCAATCCCAAGTGTTTGTTTCGCAAAACACTTGGGTAATAGATTCTAGGATTCATTTCTAATAAGAATTTAAACGTTGAAAAATATTGTGTTTTTATATTCATGTTTTATAACTGTTAGAATTAATCTTAAACATTGTATTAGTCATAACACGAAATAGATTAACTTTCTAGTTAACTCTAATAAGTGTAAAGGGACCAACAAGTGGTATCAGAGCCTCTAGTTTATAAAATCTTTTTAAACTAACTAAGAGTACTCTAGGTTTTTAAAACCAAGATCCTACTATGGCTGATATCAATGTACCCCAGCTAGTTGACAAAAAGGGTGGCAGCTCCTCCGCTGTTGCACCCAGACTTGAAGCTGGAAAATTTAGAAAATGGAAGAAGCGTATGATTTGCTATCTTACCGGTATGGAACCCTACTACATCACCTGTATCAGGGATGGCCCATTTGTCCCTAGGACAGCTGCAGGGCTAAACTAGCCTGAGGCCCAATGGACCATTGATGAGAGGAGGGTGGTCAATCAAGACCAACGCCTGAAAAGCATCCTTATATCATGTATGCTTCCTGACGATATAATGGAATCAGTCATCAACTATCTAACAGCCAAGCAAACTTGGGATGACTTGGTAAACAGCTTTGAGGGTCCCTCAGATACCAAGGAAAATAGGGTCATGGACCTTAAACATGAGTATAATACTTTCAGGGCAAAAGACTCTGAAAGTCTCTCACAGACCTACACCAGATACAAGACTTTGATAAACGAATTATCAAATGATGGTGTTGTACTGTCTAAGCATGAGATGAATATTGGCTTTGTCAACAGTCTCCCTGAGAAGTGGCTCAACTTCTCACCAGGCCTGAGGAATGCTAACCACATTCAGACCCTTGAACTCCCTGAAATTTATGGGAAGTTTTTCTATGAAGACAACTTGATCTCAAAGAGATACCCTGACTCAAAAGCTCTTGAGTCCAAAAAGGCCTTAACCTCCACACCCATATCAACTGCTTTCTATTCTAATGGTGTTGTGCAGGACATACAAGAGGATTCTGAAGAAGAAATTGATGAAAGGACTGGTGAGGAGCACCTGAACGACTTGAACTTGGAATTCCAAGAAAGGGCACTCCTTGCTAGTTCAAGACGTTTCATCAAAAGAAATCAGTCCAACTTTACAAAACCAAAAGAAAATGAGACCACTGAATGCTTTAAATGTGGTAAAAAGGGTCATTTTGCTAAGGACTGTTATTCTAAAACTATCTCAGAACCCTCTTACAAGTTCTCAGGAAACAGTTCCTCAGGAACGAGCAAGTTTCAACCTAAAATGTTTCAGTCCACCCAACAATTTCAAAACAAAGGTCAAAAGGATTTTGAAACAAAATATAGGAAAATCAAAGCTAAGCTTGCACTTCTTGAAACTAACCCCATATTGTCTCAGGATGCTCAAACATCTAAACCTATTCAGAAAAAGAACAAGGTATTAGTTGTAGAAGCATATGACTGGGATGAAGAAGAGGTTTCCTCAGATGAGGAAATAAGAGTTAGTGCACTGATGGCACTTTCTGAAGAGGATCAGGTGGCTGTGGGAAAAAGCCATGCTAGAAATAGAGAGTGGGTCAACATCACCATGAAGAAGGTAAATACTTTACTTTCTATGGATGATGATTCTGATTGGCAGTCTTACATAAGTTATATTTGTGTTGATCTAAAGTTTGTTGAGGAACAAAGGCTTAACCTGTTTTCAAAATATAACAATATTGTGTCAGAATTGAATAAATGTAGAGATGAACTGCTTGCATTAAAACAAGCCAAACTAGAATCCATTACTCTACAAATTCAGAACACTGAAATTTTGAAACAAAACCAAGCCCTTCAAGCAGAACTTAAGAAAGAAAAAGCTGTCATTGAAAGTTGGACCAAAAAGAACCCTAAGGTCTTTGATTCTGTAGGCTTAATTCCTCAGATAACTATAGGAATTGACCACCTCACTGAAACCTCCAGTGAGAGTCCCAGTGAAATGACCTTTGTTCCAGCTGGCATATCCTTTGAGCAAGAGATGGAACCCAAGTCAAATGACTGGATTGTCAGGGACAACCCAGTCAGTAAGTTGCCAAACTTTGAGACTGGAAACATCTTGCTCCCTAAAAGTTAGGCTCTGAAAGGTATGCTTGGACTCTTTGACCAACTCAGTATTTCTCATCCAATCAGTGAGCCTGAATCAGAATCAACTCCTCCACTCCCTCCACTAAATACCCTTCAGGGTGCTGCACCAAGCTCAGACCTCCCACCATTGGTCTACTCCCCACACTCTCTAAAAGAGAGGTCAGGAATAGGTAGAATCCTCCTGAGAAGACCACCTCTTGAAGTCTCAGTAAATACTGATGACTCATCAACTTCAGTCCCTTCTGAAGTAGCAACCCAAAGTCCTGATTCAAGAATTGATCAGTTGACTGAAATGGTCAGGAAGCTGGAAGAGAAGATTGCATCTTCTGAGAAACCTTCTCAATCCAAGAAGGAACAAAAACCAACTTCCTCAAAGACCAAACCCAAACCCACAAAACCCCTGAAAAGATGTGAACTATGCAACTATACAAATCATCTCACTGATGATTGCTATAGAGTCCTTTATTGCATGATTTGCAAAAAGGAAGATCACAGGACCTCTGATCATAAACAATGCTCAGTCATGTCAAAATTTTCAGAACTTAAGGCTCAGTTCCTGAACTACCCTTCTGATTCTAAGCAGAAACAGAAGCAAAAGGCCAAGCCTTTTCCACCTTGCCCTTTATGTGGATCCAAGGACCATCTTCCCGAGGATTGTCAAAAAGACAAATATTGTGAATCTAGTGGAAGTTCCACTAAGAAAACCTCAGGAAAAGAAAAGGTCATTCAGTCAAGAAGAGGAATGAATAAACAATCCTCTCAGACTACTGAGGCTACCCATGCAACTAAATGCAAAACATGTGGTAGCTCAGTCCACTCAACCACTGACCATGAATCAATTAATACTTTCATAAAGACCTACAATACCAAACCCTCCATGAAATGGAGTCCTAGAAAGAACTGACCCAGTTTACTATTTGTGCAGAAGCATGCCAGGGATCCTATTTGGCATCTAGACAGTGGATGTTCAAGGAGCATGACTGGTGTTAAGGAGTGTCTGCACAAATATGTGGAAGAACCAGGACCCAAAGTGATATTTGCAGATAATTCATTATGTTTCACTGAGGGTTATGGTTCAGTAAACTGCAATGGTATTGTCTTTACTAGGATAGCTTATGTAAATGGTCTTAAGTACAATATGATCAGTGTCAGTCAACTATGTGATGCAAAATACATAGTTCAGTTTGATGATAAGCAAGGAACCATCTTCAATGCAAATAAGGAAATTGTCCTCATTGCACCAAGAAGACAAGATGTTTATGTATTAGACATGTCCAGTCTAACTCAGGATGGAACTTGTCTCTTTGCGAAGGCCACTGATACACTCAACTGGCTTTGGCATAAGAGACTCACCCACCTGAACTTTAAAAACATAAACAATCTTGTAAAACAAAACAAGGTCCTTGGCTTACCATCACTTGTGTTTTCAAAGGATAAACCATGCTCAGATTGTGAAAAAGGTAAACATCACAGAGCATCCTTTAAAACCAAAACCAACTTTTCCATCAGGAACTGCCTACATCTTCTCCATATGGATCTATTTGGACCTATCAGTCCAAGGTCTACTAACCATGAGAAGTATACTCTGGTCATAGTGGATGAATACTCTAGATACACTTGGGTATTCTTCCTGATCAAAAAGAGTCAGGCAGCTGAAACAATCATGTCCTTCGTCAGGAACATTGAAAATCAAAATGACATTAAGGTCAAACAGATTAGAACTGACAATGGGACTGAGTTCAAAAATTATGAATTTGAATGTTTCTGTGATGAGAAAGGTATTTCCTAAAACTTTTCCTCTCCATATACACCTGAACAAAATGGTGTTGCTGAAAGGAAAAATAGAACACTCATTGAAGCTGCCAGGACAATGCTATGTGGATCAGTCCTTTCCAACCATTTTTGGACTGATGCAGTCAAAACTGCCTGTTATACACAAAAAGATCCATAATTGTCAAGAGACATGGGAAAACCCCATATGAGCTATTCAAAGGAAGAATCCCTGACATCAGCTACTTTCATATCTTTGGGTGTCCTGTGTTTATTCATAATCACAAGGATCACTTAGGAAAATTTGATGCAAAAGCTGATGATGGATACTTCCTGGGATACTCACTTGTCTCAAAAGCCTTCAGAGTGTTCAACATAAGGAGACAGCAGACTGAGGAAACATTTCATGTTACCTTTGATGAGAGCACTGATGCAATCAGGTTCTCAACTGCCTCAGTAGAAGAGATAGGAATTGATAATTCTTCAAGATATCCTCCTGATGAATATCTTTCTGAAAACAATCCTTCTACTCAGTATCAAGATGATGCTAATCTCTCCTATTACATAATCCCTCACAACCTACCTAACCCAACCATCACTGAGTTTTTTGAGGCACATGCACACACTGATGATATCAATCAGCATGTTCAAAATACTCAAGAACCAAACAATCTCAGTGAGCTGGTAGACACTCAAGATCCAATCAATGATCATGTGTCTACTCCAGAACCAACCCCTCTACCCAATCAGGCCTCCACAAGTTCAAATCAGTATCCAGGACCTAAAGAAAGTTGGACTAGGTCTCAGGACATTGAACTTGTCAATATTATTGGAGAGCCTACTGAAGGCATGCTCACCAGGAGCATGGCTGCTAGTCTAAGAGCAGCCTCATCCAATGAATGCCTATTTGTGGACTTCATTTCCACAATTAAACCCAAAAGTGTTAAAGAAGCACTTACACATCCAAGTTGGGTTCAGGCCATGCATGATGAACTGGAACAATTTGACAAAAACAAGGTAATGACCTTGGTTAAATGTCCTGAGAATGTCTCAGTCATTGGCATGAAATGGGTATTCAAAAACAAAACTGATGAAAATGGCATAGTCATTAAAAACAAAGCCAAACTTGTAGCTAAAGGCTATAATCAAAAAGAAGGCATTGACTATGAGGAAACATTTGCACCAGTAGCAAGGATGGAAGCCATCAGGATCTTCCTTGCTTTTGCTACATACATAAACTTCAAGGAGTACCAAATGGATGTTAAAAGTGCATTCTTAAATGGTTCACTGAAAGAAGAAGTTTATGTTCAGCAACCTCTTGGATTTGAAAGCCATGAGTCTCCTGATCATGTCTGTAAGCTTAACAAAGCCCTTTATGGACTGAAGCAAGCTCCCAGGGCATGGTATGAGACTCTCTCAGCCTTCTTAATCCAAAACAAATTTGTCAGAGGCAAGATAGACAACACATTGTTTATCTATAAGACAAATAATGATGTCATACTAGTACAAGTGTATGTTGATGACATCATCTTTGGCTCAACAAGTTTCAAAATTTGAAAACAATTTGAAAAACTAATGGCAAAGAAGTTTGAAATGAGCATGATGGGAGAACTGACATACTTCCTTGGTCTACAGATCAAGCAGACTGATAAAGGAACCACTATCAGTCAAGAGAAGTATGTAAAGAATCTACTGAAGAAGTATGATCTCAGTGACTGTGCCTCAGTCAAAACTCCCATGGTCCCCCCAAACAACCTTGGTCCTTATCTAACTAGTAAACCAGTAAATCAAACTCTCTTTAGAGGAATGATAGGATCACTGATGTATCTACTTGCATCAAGGCCTGATATCCAATTCTCAGTATGTCTATGTGCCAGATATCAATTTGACCCAAGAGAATCACACATCACTGCTGTGAAAAGGATATTCAGGTACCTGAAGGGCACTCCAAACCTTGGATTATATTATCCAAAGTGCTCAGGACTTGATCTCAAAGGATACTCAGACTCTGACTATGCTGGATGCAACATGGACAGAAAAAGCACCTCAGGCTCTTGCTAAATTCTTGGTGGGAAACTAGTCTGCTGGAGTGCTAAGAAGAAACAATCAGTTGCCTTGTCCTCAGCTGAGGCTGAATATGTTGCAGCAGCTAGTTGTTGTGCAAATGTACTCTGGATGAAAAGTCAACTCAGTGACTATGGAATTCAGTATAAGATGGTACCCATCTTTTGTGATAACACAAGTGCAATTGCCATATCCAACAACCCTATTATTCATCAGAGAACAAAACACATTGATATTAGATATCACTTCATCAGGGACCATGTCATGAATGGTGACATTGAATTACACTTCATCCCTACTGAATATCAGTTGGCAGACATCTTCACCAAACCTTTGGATGAACCAACTTTCACAAGACTGAAAGCTGAATTAGGAATGTTGGAGATAGAGAATCAGTCCACTGATTGAATCCTACCAACAGAAGTGTAAATTCTTAAAACCTCAGGTCCCTGAATCAATGTGTACATCAGTGAATTAATATCACTGAATCCTAAACCTTAGGAACTAAACCCAAGTTCCTGAAATCTTTAGGGTTCAGGAACTAAACCCAAGTTCCTGAAACCTTGTTGCTCAGGAATCATTCCTTATTCCTGAATCATCAGTGACTAATCCCAAGTCCCTGAAAACCATCACTGAATGAAAAATCATTCAGGGCCCTAAAAAGAGACATTTATTACTGACTTAAATGCTCTAAGTATCTAGTTAGTAAATGTCCGAGGTTGGTAACTGAACTAATATTTAATTTAAGAATATTTATTCTTTTTGCCTTTCTGGCTTCCACCTTTGGGCCACCACATGTCCACTTGGCATTAAATGCCTCTCCAATCACATTACAGAAATGTGATGACTCATCTCTGCAAATTACACTTTTGCAGAACTGCTCAACTGTTCACCTTGACTGTTGCGCCAAACCAGGATAGTGGAGTGTTGGCATTAAATGCGGATCCCAAAACATACTTATCAAAACAATTTCCAATAATTCTTTTTGAATAAATTAAGATCGCTCAAATGTCCAAAACACCCCCATCTCCACTTTCTTATAAATACCCCAACCAAAAGAAACACACACATGTTTTTATAGAATCTTAAGCAAAACTCTGCCATTTTTAATTCTCAAAAACAAATTGTGTGTGTATTCTTAAGCTTTAGAAACCCTTTAACCTTAGTCAAACCCAGACTTACCCACAAATGGCTTCTTCTAAAGCTGTGAAATACGCCCCTAATGTGGATTTCACATTAGAGGGTGTTGACCTCACCAAAAACAATGTGGTGGGAAATTTCTCATATCCACAAATCTACCCAGCCTACAAGAACGTTATGAAATTTCTTCGTAATAGTTTTCTTGCAAAGGCTTTCACCCACACCCCCTCAGTCATCTACCATGACTATTTGAGGGAATTCTGGTATGGCTATGGCTACCAGCCCCAATGACACCAAAGAGTCAATCATCACCTTCACGGTGATGAATGGGAGTAGAACCCACTCCTTTGACTACTCAACCTTCATCAAAGCTACAGGCCTTGACTTTGCTGAAGAGTTTGCACCTAACCCTACTGATCAGGACATAAAGAATGAACTGATCTTTCTAGCACCCCACGACCCCAGACGTCCTACAACGTCTGCTGGGGGCTTACTGGAGAAGGCTCCAGTAGTCAAAACATGGTTCCATCCTATCTGGAGGATACTGATGACATTTGTCATTCAGGTCCTAGGTGGAAATAAATCCTCTACGGAACAATTGAACTCATCACAACAATCGATGTTGTTCAGTCTCCTTGAGGGTACAAAAATTGACATCGGAGGAATAATCTTTCGAGACCTTGTTGCTAAGCTCTCAGAAAAACATAGGCAAAGGCATATGTCCTACCCTAGATTTTTTTCCTGTGTGCTTCAGAACCTACTTGGTTCTGACTATGTGAGGACTGATGCAGAAGGTACGAAGCCTGACGTCCTTGATGACATCAAATAAGTACATTTTATTAGCATCATGTATCCTATGTATATTGCTTGTTTTTGTATTATTTTATATGGGAATTGATACTTAATCGCCTACTTTTGTAATTCTCAGTTATAAACAAGCATTTGGTGAAAGTTAGCTATTATGGACATAAAATGGAGCAAAATGATCAAGATTGGAAAAGTCTGCTAAATTGAAGAGATTAAAGACCATTGCCTGACTTTGAAGCATGCGCCGCATCTGATTTTATCATGCATCGCATATGAAACTTTGGTCAACGAATAAGAACCAACTTGTTCTACTCCAGATATGCCGCATCGGACCAATCCGATGCGCCATATCGGCCATACACAATCCTTACCAAGAAATCAAGTGGAGATTAGAAGCTTAATGAAGAAGTCAATATTACAAGTCGACACTTGAAGATGCTTTCGTATTTTGGCCATAAAATCTTCATCCGGACTCCGTTTTAGTTGATTCAAGCGGCCACGGAAAGAGAAAAAGGAGATCTACCTGTATCTGAAGGAGATGCGGCGCATCAGGTCTTTAGATGTGCTGTATTGGGAGATGCTCCATATCAGATTTATAGATGCGCCATATCGGGTCAGTTTCAGACTTGGAGGCTACGTTTACTTATAGATGCGGCGCATCTAACTCTCTAGATTCGCCGTATCGACCCAGATTTCAGAATCTATAAATACCGAACTCATTAACGAATTAGGGCATCATTGGGGACCCTCGGGATCATTCCCAGGCGTCTGTAAACGTCCCAAAACAGCAGAAGACTATATTGAAGATCCATTCCATCCACGAAGAACATCTCAAGCCAATTTACTTTGTTTAATCATTCGGTTAGCGTGTAGTTTTCATTATGATTTCTATCTTTTATGCTATGATTCAAACATTGTGTATTGTTACTGAGATTATGGTCTAACACCCTTAGGTGTTAGCCATGTTTATGAAGTTTTATTAGTTTTTATGATTTTGTCGATGTGTTTGCTTTGTTATTGGATTGGGTGCTTGTCGATAAAAACTCGTTTAATGCTTATAACTAGTAGAAGTCTATGTAACTAGGTTATGATCCTTATAACTTTAATTGATGTGACTTAACTACCTGTAATTGTGGTTGCTTAGGTTGAGTTATATGCGTGTTAACCCGAATCTCTATTAGGAATCATTGTTTGGCATAAACGGAACGTGTCTACAACCTAATAGGACTAGTAGCGTGTAATACCGAACTAGGTTAGATGGTTTAAAGCAATAAGTTAGTATTGATGCTAGACGAGTCACTATGATCATGTCCTCTTTCCCACCACGATGGTAGGTTATTTAATCGTGACAGGATTAAAATCGGATTGGCGACAAAACAATTGAATGAATTAAAACAAGTAGACATAAGCATGTATAACTATAAAATAGATTAGACGTGGCTAACCCGTTCTTCCTATCTATCTTCATCTATCTTTAATTTGCTTTTAATTAGTTTAATATTTATTTTCTCGTATTTAGTTTAATTAAACACACAAAATCGTGATAGCCTCTCAGGCTAAAACCCCAAAAATATTTACTTGCTTTCTAGGTTAGTTAGTTTAGTAATTAGAATACCTTTAGATCACTTTAGCTTCGCTCCTAGTGAACGACCCTTGCTTACCTAAAAACTATCTACATTGATCGGGTACACTGCTCGTGAGTGTTTAGAGTCTATAGGTTAGTTCGGCAATAAATAAATTTAAAACTTGGTAGTTTATTATAGACCTAAAAAAACACATCAAGTTTTTGGCGCCGCTGCCGGGGAGTGATTGTTTTAATTTGATTTATTGGTATTTTAGTTTATTAGTTTTATTTGTTTCTGTGTGTTTCTGTCTCAGAAAGGCAATACGGCGTATCCTTGTCTGTGGATGCGGCGTATCTATCTTATATCAATACGGCGTATACAGGTCAATTGTGTACGGCGTATTGACGTTCTGTGACCAATTTTTTTTTATCGTTTTTCTTTATTTTTGTTTATTTAATTTTTATTTTTCGTTTTAGTTTTTATTGTTTTTGTTTCGGTTACTGCTGTTCTTGGTTGTTTATCTTTCAGGTAATAATGATGATGGATAATCCGGACATAACTATGGAAGAATATCTTAGGCTTAACAATGAAAGATCATTGAGCAATAAAAAGGTTTACGATTGGGAAAGAGCAAGATATGGTGCACAAGTCATCAATGATAAAGAACCCACGATGGAAGAGTACTTATTATCAAAGCAGGAAGAGTCAGGGAAAGAAAGAAAGACATTGCCATTTAGACACACTTGGACTTTATCCAATGATGATGATGAAGAAGAATCATACGATTTTGGTGCAATTAGGTTTCCGGCAATAGTTATTGATGATGTTATTTCTCCGGAAGTTGCCCAAGATGAAGAAGAGTCACAAGTGTTTGATTTGAATGAAAATCCGGCAATTGTTTACAAAGAAGCTTATTCATCTGAAAGTGCTTATGATGAAAATGAAGATGAATGTGGAACAATGGTGTATGGTGCTATTACTTGTGATTTTTCACCCGAGTTGGAAAATATATTCTCATCATATCAAAAACACCATGATGATATTCCATCGGATGAAGATAATGAGTATTCTAATATTGAAAGTTTTGATTGTATTGTGTACGATGCCATACCGCAATTGCCACAACAAAATGAAATATTCATGCGTGGAACAAATGAGCCAGATTATGACCCCACAAAGGATTTTGAAGAAATGTGGGATGACTTATTTGAGGCGGCTATTCGGGAAAAGGATGAAATTACAAGACCACTAGTTGAAGATGGAGACTCACAAGATGAATTAGAGTCACTTACAACAAAAAGTGGTACTAATTTATTTAATATTATTAATCCCGTTACTAATAATCTTGCTAGTTTTCCTAAACAGGTTGCAAAACGAAAGAATGATGAGGTGGAATTTACTACACCAACTAATGATGAATATAAAGCACCTGTTATCAACCCATTTTTGGTTGAAATAGAAAAAGAATTCAAGGATGAGCTGATGGACACGACCATGATTGAAGAGGATGATTTCAATCCTATGAAGGATATAGAGGAACCCGAACTTTTACTCGCCAAAGACCCTTTCTCATCTTTTATGGAAGTCAAGGGACGCCTTACTACCAATAGAACAAACGAAGAAGAAGGGAGATTCATTGATCCTCAACATACTACTCTCTCACATGTAATGTTCATGTCATCCAATTTAACAACCAAACCGGGTAAGGTAATGAACGAAGTACACATATTTTCCAAGGTATTATCTTTACATATTCTATCCATCTCTAGTAGCAAATTTACACCGTTATGGTGCTTATTGCTACTATCACCCACACTTGACCGCAAGTGGGGGGAAAAACACCCTATTGCCTAGTAAATAAGGGTGGAGTCAGGCTCGTGACTCTAACAAAAACAAGCGCTTCTTGGGAGGCAACCCATGCTTGTCTTTTATTTTGTTTTTAGTTTATTTTTATTCTCGTATTTCTGTCAGTTGGTCAATACGGCGCATGCACTTTTAGTGGATGCGGCGTATTAGTTACAGGAAGTTGATGCGGCGTATCCAATATTCCATGGATACGGCGCACCAACACTCTGGCCTGTAATTTCCCGTAGTTTTATTTTCCTAACCAATGATTAACATGATGTTCTCGAGTCTATTTTTTCTGTGGTCTCTATATATTTACAGGTCTGGACGAATGAAGATGTTGATGAACTCCCACATTTTATATTCTCGCATTCTTACATGGTGGATCATACCGAGCAAATCTCAGGCGAGTTCTTCGTTCTAATTCTTTCTATCTCTTGTTTTTAATTTCAAATACCAACAACGAGGACGTTGTTTAACTTAAGTGGGGGGATGGAGAATTAGAACGTTACTTTTCCTTAATTTTTCAAAAATATGCTTTAATCTATGCTTAATTATAAAAATTTAAAATTTTTTTTAGCATGTTTTTGTTTAATCTAAGTTGCATAGCTGCACACATAACCTTATTTTCAAAAATTGTGAACTTATCAAAATTCACAAATCTATGAGTGTGCCGGTGACTTGTAAACTTTAGAACTTGGCTTGTATACTATTCGAGACCACCATAATGAGTATTATTGATATAATTGGAGTAACTTGTCTAACTTGGTAAATTTCTAGGATTACACCCAAAAAGCCTATATATGTTATGTGTTATTAACTAACTACACTGGTTAGTTAACCCCCGTATAAACCCTTTGTTTACTCTCACTTTTAGAGTAAGATACCCCTAGAAAAACCCTCAGAGCCATTCATTTCGTTTCTTACACCTTTGTTATAATGTTTCGTTACACCCTTACACCTTAGCCTACCCTGTAGATTAAAGTCCGTGGTTAGTTACTTTATGCAAAGTGTGTTTCCTTACAATTAACTTTGTTCGCGTGCGTAATTCATTATCTATGGTTAAGGTCGGGAAATTGCACAATGCAATTGGAGTGAAAGTAGATATTGTATAATTTGAGTCTTGTTATTTTTCGTGTGTTTACTACTTTCACTATTACTGTTATTTCTGAAGTCATGAAAAGTATGGAAAAATTATCCAGAGTTATCGTTATAGTGATGTGGTGAAATTTTACACATCTATGTTTATGTTAGTAGTTTGAAAAAAAAAATAAAAAAAAATAAAAAAAAAAAAAATGAGAAAAGAAAAAGAAAGAAGAAGTTGGAAGTTTGTTTTTACCAACATTGTATAGTTATGTAAATTTTGTATTAAGTGGGTGATATCACCACTATTTTTTGTTGTATATTATATTTATGGATTGAATAGGAGTTGGCCGTTATGGGAACGCCAACTAAGGTTTATTCTTTGATTGAGATTTTATTGAGTCTAATTCGTGTCTACCCAAAGCGTGTGTTTCAAGTGTTAAAGCGTGAGTTATTCAATGATATGAGTCTTATTCATGGGATGGTTGGGAAAGTAATTTACCACACTTAGGATTTTAATTTATCTGTTTTGTTTATTTTTCATTTTACACCAATTTGTATCCCAAATATTATCCATACCCTATATTATTCTTTATCCAAACCTTTGATTTATTGAGATTAGGGATTTGAGCAATCTTAAGTATCGTAGTCGTGGATTCGGCTATGTATTTATGATTTTGTCGCCCTTTTTGATATAATATTATTGGTAAAGATTACTTGGTCCTATCTTTAGCCTATTCGAGTTAAGGATTTGAGCAATTGCAAGTATCGTGTTCGTGGATTCGATCATGTATTTATGATTTTGTCGCCTTTTCTGGAATTTGAGATCGATAGAGATTAAGAAGAATGATTAACCCTTAACCAACAAACCCTTTTTACCGCTTTAGACTTGTTATTCCTTGGCTTTAGTGGGGGAGATGCATATACTTGCCAAGCTTATGATAGAATATTCATCATGACTGGACAGTTAAACGATTAGATTTACTTTTATCGAAATATTTTATTTTGTTTCTAATTCGCTAAGTGTTTGGTTGTGCAATTATGATAAAACGAATAAATGCTTAATTATAAAAATACATCCTATTTAGGATACATTTTCATAAGTTTAATCTAAGGTTTACTTGAGGACAAGTAAAGTTCAAGTGGGGGGATATTTGATGACATCAAATAAGTACATTTTATTAGCATCATGTATCCTATGTATATTGCTTTTTTTTGTATTATTTTATATGGGAATTGATACTTAATCGCCTACTTTTTTAATTCTCAGTTATAAACAAGCATTTGGTGAAAGTTAGCTATTATGGACATAAAATGGAGCAAAATGATCAAGATTGGAAAAGTCTGCTGAATTGAAGAGATTAAAGACCATTGCCTGACTTTGAAGCATGCGCCGCATCTGATTTTATCATGCGTCGCATATGAAACTTTGGTCAACGAAGAAGAACCAACTTGTTCTACTCCAGATACGCCGCATCGGACCAATCCGATGCGTCGTATCAGCCATACACAATCCTTACCAAGAAATCAAGTGGAGATTAGAAGCTTAATGAAGAAGTCAAGATTACAAGTCGACACTTGAAGATGCTTTCGTATTTTGGCCATAAAATCTTCATCCGGACTCCGTTTTAGTTGATTCAAGCGGCCACGGAAAGAGAAAAAGGAGATCTACCTGTATCTGAAGGAGATGCGGCGCATCAGGTCTTTAGATGCACCATATTGGGAGATGCTCCATATCAGATTTATAGATGCGCCATATTGGGTCAGTTTCAGACTTGGAGGCTACGTTTACTTATAGATGCGGCGCATCTAACTCTCTAGATGCGCCGTATCGACCCAGATTTCAGAATCTATAAATACCGAACTCATTAACGAATTAGGGCATCATTGGGGACCCTCGGGATCATTCCCAGGCGTCTATAAACGTCCCAAAACAGCAGAAGACTATATTGAAGATCCATTCCATCCACGAAGAACATCTCAAGCCAATTTACTTTGTTTAATCATTCGGTTAGCGTGTAGTTTTCATTATGATTTCTATCTTTTATGCTATGATTCAAACATTGTGTATTGTTACTGAGATTATGGGCTAACACCCTTAGGTGTTAGCCATGTTTATGAAGTTTTATTAGTTTTTATGATTTTGTCGATGTGTTTGCTTTGTTATTGGATTGGGTGCTTGTCGATAAAAACTCGTTTATTGCTTATAACTAGTAGAAGTCTATGTAACTAGGTTATGATCCTTATAACTTTAATTGATGTGACTTAACTACCTGTAATTGTGGTTGCTTAGGTTGAGTTATATGCGTGTTAACCCGAATCTCTATTAGGAATCATTGTTTGGCATAAACGGAACGTGTCTACAACCTAATAGGACTAGTAGCGTGTAATACCGAACTAGGTTAGATGGTTTAAAGCAATAAGTTAGTATTGATGCTAGACGAGTCACTATGATCATGTCCTCTTTCCCACCACGATGGTAGGTTATTTAATCGTGACAGGATTAAAATCGGATTGGCGACAAAACAATTGAATGAATTAAAACAAGTAGACATAAGCATGTATAACTATAAAATAGATTAGACGTGGCTAACCCGTTCTTCCTATCTATCTTCATCTATCTTTAATTTGCTTTTAATTAGTTTAATATTTATTTTCTCGTATTTAGTTTAATTAAACACACAAAATCGTGATAGCCTCTCAGGCTAAAACCCCAAAAATATTTACTTGCTTTCTAGGTTAGTTAGTTTAGTAATTAGAATACCTTTAGATCACTTTAGCTTCGCTCCTAGTGAACGACCCTTGCTTACCTAAAAACTATCTACATTGATCGGGTACACTGCTCGTGAGTGTTTAGAGTCTATAGGTTAGTTCGGGAATACATAAATTTAAAACTTGGTAGTTTATTATAGACCTAAAAAAACACATCAGTCCTGCACAAGTCAAGCTTCACTAGTAGCATCAGTGAGGTTACACATATTGCCCTGACTGAATAAATGCAATCATTCATTCAGGGTAATGACACTATCTCTCTAGTTCCTTCACCGACCAAAAAGGTGAAGAAGACAAAGAAGGGTCAATCCAGCCAGGTGGTTAGACCCAAACCACTCGCCACTGAGACTGATCCTCAAAACCAACTCAACCTTAAAAAGAGGTTGAAAAAGGCCGAGACCTCTGAGACACCCATTTCTGAGACCCTCTTGACCTTAAAACAAAGGCCAACAGAGGTCACTGAGCAATCATCCTTAGTGACCTCGGGCACACCCCTTCCACATGGTTCAACTGACATAAACAAGTCAGAGGGATCAGGAAACATTCCCCCCTCACATCCCGATGAAGGAACTGTCAAAAAACAATCAGTACCTAAGGGAGGAAAGGGTTCTAAATCCTCGGTAAGGTAGCACTACCTTACTGAGAAGGGGACCCACAAACATTCACATCCCGCTAACGTTCCTGAGCAATCACCCTCAGGATCTCAGGGAGAAAAGGACCCTAAATCCCCTGAAGGACAGCACAATCCTGATGGGAAGGGGGTCCACAAACTTTCACAATCAGTACCTAGTGATACCACTGGAAAACACCCATCAGTGGTTGAAGGTGCTAAGGCGGACAAAGACTCAGAGGGAAAGAAACAACCCGCTGATACGGAACCCATAAACCCCTCAGGCGGTCCAATTCTCTCAGGAACTGCCCCCAAAAGCCAGGCTGGTGTTACCCCAGTTATTATGGCTAGTCAGGCTGAGCAAACCCACTCAGTTATTATGACAACGGGATCAGGACCTGACCAAACCAAAGGCCAGTCTTTTTATAAAGAGGAGCTGGTTGAATTTTTGGGTATTGAGTCCATGGGGGACTTTCAGGCTTTTATCGAGTCTGATGAAGAGCTCAAGGAAGAGAGTGATGAAGAGGTGTTTGAGGCAGGTGAGGATATGGAAACTGATGAACAGCCTGAACAATCACATCAGTCACCTCCATACCAAAGTGAAGAGTCAGGTTCTCAATCTTCTGATTCTTCTGATACTGGGGACATCCTCCAAAAGTATGATGACTCTCTTCCCCTCACTGAAAGAAAATTGGTCAAATTCCTACTGAAGACCAATAGAGCTCTTTTCACTGGTCTCACTGAAGAGGTGTTTGATCATCACACTGAAGCTGCTGTTCACTATGCCAACCTGAAGGCAGATGTTGAAAGTTTTCATGATGATGTGATCAAAATACAATCTGACACCAAACACTCCCTGACAGCTATTGATCTTCATTTCCAGAAGTTCAATCTTACTCTTGAAGGCATCACCAACAGCCTTGGAACTATTCAAACAGCTGTCAAGGATGACCCCGTACTCACCAAGAAGGTCCTTCAGGCTGCTGAGACTTACCAGAAGCAATCAGCTGAAATCAGTGATCTTCTCAGCTTACTGAAGGATTCTAAGATTCAGGGTCTTACCTCTTCATTGGACTCAATCCGGACTTCTTTGGGTCTTCAGGAAAAACATCTGGGTACTTGGGCACAATCTTCAACATCTTTGGCATAGTCTCTTGGGTCAAGGATGTCAGGCATCGAAGCTTCTCAGGCATCTCTGGCGGATCAGATCTCATCTCTTCAGAAAGACACCTCGGACATCAAATCAATGATGACTGAGATCTATCAGGCTTTCAAGGGTCCTGCTACTCTAGTGACTCTAACTCTTGCTATCACCATGGCTCAAGCAACAGTTGAGGGGGAGAAAGACACTGGAGTCCCAAGCCAACAACCTCCTTCTCCTCCTTCTCACACTGAGGGGGAGATTCCTGAAGCGTCTTCCCTCTATCAAGATAAAGGCAAAGGCATCCTCACTGAAGCTGAGCCTCAACCAGCACCGATCTCGGTTGCAAAGGATCCTGAATCACCACTCAAGATCCCATATGAAATTGACGGAGTACTTCACAACTTCACAGCTGATGAACTCAGTGCTTATCTTCAGGAAGAGGAAGCAAAGAAGAAGTTAAAGGAGGAAGAGAAGGTGAGCAAGCCTGCTATAATTAAGGTTGTTCATGAAGAGGCTGAGAAAATTGGTCTTGAGGCTAAGGATCTCTCAGGAAGAGAGGGTGGTATGACCTTTGTGAAAGCTCAGTCTGAGGAGATGATCACTCTCAGGAAGAAAAGAGAGGAAATGAATAAAAGGGCTGAAGAGATCAGGCAGAACAGGATTAAGAAATATCAGTGGTATATGACTGACAGGTTGAAGCGATAACCAATCACTGATGTTCATATTCATCGAAACACCAATCCTGCTGCTGTTACTGTCTACAGAGGTGCTGACATGAGAAACTTTGATGTTCATAAACCTTTCAGATTCGCTGACTTCAGGATCACAGAATTGGATGAGTTGGGTCCATTAATAGCAAAGAAATCAAATGTTGTGGTCCCTAATCTGATGAAGTCTTTGAGTCTGAGGTACGAAAGATTGGCAGCAGCACCTCAGGAACTTGGCACTCCATCTCTTCTTCCTGATTCAGCACAACCAGCTCCCTCGCAGTCTTCTTCAAGAAAAAGAAAGAAGATTGAAGCTAAGCCTGAGATCAAGATTCCTGGTCTTGACTGCAATAGGACTCTCCCTGAAGGTGTTCCTTTCAGGAACAATATGGTCATTGAACAACCTGAAAGAGGGTTGTTCTTCATTGATGAGTTCGGAGACAAAGCCTTCCAAAGGTGGAGTGACATCGACTTGTCAGGGATTAAAGCAATGCTTGGTTTTCTAATGATGGCCTCTCCACTCAAGAGTCCTAAAAATGTGAAGTTTTGTCAAGATCTGAAAAGGAAAATCAATGAGCATCCTGACCAACAAGAGCTGCAGTCAAAGAAGCCCAAGCTTGAAGCCCTTGGTATTAAGTTGAACTGATAGACCTGCCTGAATAACCCCACTATCCCTTTTTGTACTTAGCTTGTTAGGACTTGTAATGATATCAATAAGATGATGTTTTTATTATTTCAGTGTCCTTATTTACATTCTAGTACATTCAGTATGAGTAGAAGTCATTAGCTCACTCATAACTGATCAAAACACTTAGGAATAATTTATATCCAAATAGGGGGAGATTGTTGGGTCATGAAAAACCCAAGAATGCTTCAAACATGATTTGGACACAAATTAACTAAGTGTTAACTTAAACCGAGAACAATTCAAGTCACTAAAAGAACAGCCTCTCAGTGAGTCATCTTCAGGATGCTTAAGGCGAATTCAAATAGAAGAATTCACTACTCAGGAAAGCGGTACTCCCTGAGTAGGACTTAAGCCAAAAAAGAAGATGATGGTTCAGTGAGTGTTGGACAAGAACTCACTGAACCCCAGTCTCCTCAACTAACAAAGTGATTGAAGACTGAGGAACCAACGCCTGAAGAAAAGGCGGGAACAATAGGGAAAAGATCTGAGAAGATAAAAGTGTCAGCCCAACACTTTTCTCTTGTCAGATCCAACCTTCCCTATTGTGGCTAAAAGTCATGGAGTGTCAGCCAACAACTCCCAAAGTCTTATTAGCCCTTTCCTATTGGTTCTTGGAAATGACAATTACTATTTGTAATTGTCAGACACGCAACCTCAACAACTTGTATTATTTTTAATCACTTATACTTAGATTACTTGTGTATAAATAGATCAGATGGGAGAGAAGTTAAAGTGTGCTTTGTATATTGAAAGCTTATAACTTTTACAAAGTATCTTCTCTCCAACAAAGAGTATACAACTCACTGAGATAGCTCAGTGGGTATATTGTTACCACTCAAGCAAAACTTGAGTTTCGATAGGAGACACTCCATACCCTTGTCTATTCAATCCCAAGTGTTTGTTCCGCAAAACACTTGGGTAATAGATTCTTGGATTCATTTCTAATAAGAATTTAAACGTTGAAAAATATTGTGTTTTTATATTCACATTTTATAACTGTTAGAATTAATCTTAAACATTGTATTAGTCATAACACAAAATAGATAAACTTTCTAGTTAACTCTAATAAGTGTAAAGGGACCAACAGTTTCCCCACTGACTGATATGCCAAACGTGTTGTGGTTTCCCCACTGGCTGATATGCCAAACGTATTGTGGTTTCCCCGCTGGCTGAGATGTCAAACGTATTGTGGTTTCCCCACTGGCTGATATGTCAAACGTATTGTGGTTTCCCCACTTGACTGTGATGTCAAACGTATTGTGGTTTCCCCACTTGGCTGATATTTCAAACGGACTGTGGTTTCCCCACTTGACTGTTATGTCAAAAGTATGCCCAAATTAGAATCTTAAGGCTTCGGTGTCATGAAATTTAGTTGTCATAACTCTATATATATTGGGAATATATTGTTCATTCAATTTTTGTGGTCCATAAATCAATTGACGTTCACAAACCAGATCACATTTAGCAGTGGGTTGTAAACACACTGGTTGCAAGTCTTGAATGGGCGGGGCTTGGAACTGGGTGGATTTACAACGCCTTTGCTGGGAAATCTTCATTCAAACGCTTTACTTTATTCAATAAACTCTATGAACTCACCAACTTCGTGTTGACACTTTAGCATGTATTTTCAGGTATAAGCAATAGCACGCTACTGGAGGCTTTTGGCATGGCATGGTCATAGAAGACTCTGATAAACATTTGGGACCGTTTAACTTATTTAAAGGCCTATTTCCGCACTACTTTTAAAGATGTAAATTTAACACTTTTGTTAACAAATTTTATCCTAAATGAATGTGGTGAAAACCGTTCTTTGTACTTGTGTTGTGATACCAATTGAGTAGCACCCCAGCGACATATATGCTTCCACTGGACCCGATTTCTGGGGGTGTTACAGATTGGTATCAGAGCCTTGGCTATAGAGAACTGGGTGATTTTAAAACCTAAACTATAGCTACTTACACAAAAACTTAACCCTATGACCGCCACGTGCCCGCCTGCCAAGCTGATGCCTCATTTGTGGTTTGTTGCTGACATATTTAATGAGATTTATATCTTATTATCAGATAGATTATACTCACTTATTCTCGTTGATTACTATAATTGTCTTCCATATAAGCATGCTTACATATCGTACACGTCTCAGCGTTACGCCTTTTTCCTTACGTAGTTTCATCATTCAACCTCGAGTTTGGTCACTTGCCTTAGTCTTTCAAAATGTCTTTTCAAATGTGAAGAACATAGTATTAGTATAACTGAGCTGAGTGTTTCAAAATTCATTGAACCTCGGTGGAATATAGATTGGTCATCTATATTCGACCAAGGTCAGTGGGACATAGCCTGACCACCTATGTCTGACTCAGAGATGAATTTTGCAATACTGGGAATAGTTATAATAGAATTATGTCCAGATTGATTCCCTACCCAATTTCTAAAGGTTTCATTCATGTGTGCGTACACAATCATTGCAAGAATATTCACATCTTCTCACCAAATCCACCCCGGAGACCAACATTAACTGAATTCAGAGACAGAATTCCTTTAACGGGTGGAGACTGTGACAACCCGTAATTTTAAGTCATTTTCCAAACCTCGACAAGTTACTATTCATGAATTACTATTCATCATTCACTATTCATCGTTTTTTAAGTCAGTTTAAGACTTTGAGAAGTTTTCAAAAATTTTACTATTCACGAGACACTATTCATTCCCGGAGGAAAATCACTATTTATGGATTATCGTTCATCCTTTCGTAAACTAGGTTTACGGGTATTCAAAATGCGCGTAACCAGTATGGTTTAGCTGCGTATTCATGCATCATCAGTAAGGACACTTCATATAAACTAGAGTAGTCTACATATCATCAGTAACATCGTCTGCATATTAGATCATGCACGGGTTTGCATTATGTCAATTTACGTATGTTCATTTATTTAATAAACGTTACCACTCAGTCTTTAATACAAAACATATACCCGACACTCCCGAAAATGATCCTAATATGTTTTCATATTCAATATAATGATATAAAGATTATATTATTACTTTACCCGGTGTTTTGAAACCGTTTGCTATATTTTTCGTTAGGAGCATATAACTCCGTCGGTTTGCGAAATTTCAACCCAATAATTATTCTAACACCCGATTCTTGCAAGGAATATGATTTTTCAATTTTTACAACTTCGTCGTATTTTATTTCAACTCGTCAAGATTTATTTCTTGTTAACTTGGTACCCGATAACACCTAATGTATACATAAACCAACTAATACTTAACAAATGGGGGACAAGATCTTTAATTAGGTATCAAATCCATCCTCTTTTGCTTACACTTGCCCCCCCCCCCCCCTCCTAATAAGTCAAGATTACTTTTGCCTAATACACCAAAACCAATTAATGCTTCTATGTTTACATAACTTGATTTAATTGTTATAACACTTCACTTAACATATCAACTAACTAAAAATCAAGTCCATCCTCTCTTTCTCTCTATCATACCTACGGCCACAAGGAGATCAAGAACAAGAGAAGACCAATTTTTCAAGCTAAATTTATAATCAAGTCCCATTTCCTTCCTAGCTAGGATTTTGAAATAAAAATCCCTAGGTTCTCATACATTTTTCTCCAAAACTCTTCCATAATTCAAGTAAGCTTCAAGAACACTTTTTGATCATTTCATACTTTCATTTGGTTTATATATTGTTGTATTTTCAAGTTTTATTAGTAGCTAGTCATGCAAAATATATGTTATATATACCACTTTACTCTTTTTTCTTTATAAACACTAGATCTATCATTTTTAGTAACATTCTCATGAAACCCACCATTGTTGGTGATGTTTAGGACCCCATGACACCTTAAGAAGGTGTATGGTAGGATTAGAGTACTTGTGAAGTTGATTGGAAGTGGTATGATCAAGACTTGAACCATAGAAATGAGTTTTAACAAGTATATATAAGCTACTGTCCAAAAACGTAAAATCTGGAAAAATCAGTAACTCTTAGACTATTTTGGCCTTCATATTTAGAAAATACTTTCAAAAACGAAACCGTGGCCGCCGAAATGAGTAAAAACCGACTTATAACGAAGGAGATATGATTTTTCTAAGTTGGACGACGAAAAACTATTTTCTGAAAATAGCTTGCTGTTTTACCGAACTTCAAGGGATAAAACGAGACGTTAGACGTGATCTAGACGAGCTGGACTATTGAAAATATGTTAGTTCATATTTGTACGAACCCGTGGATATAAAGAATGTAGCAAACGAGCTTATAACGACCGAGATATACACGTTTGAAGCTGACGATTCATAAAACTATTTTGACAGCATTATATAGAAAATAAAGTCTAGTATAGAAACTAGTATTTTTACAAGTCACTAAGTTGATAGCCGATTTTCTATATGATCGAGGCGCGTTTGATCACAAGTCAAATGAAACGACATTAAGATTATGTTGCAAGGTTTTCAAAAACGTCGAATTTAATCACTAACACTTAACTTACAATATTTCACGACTAGTTTTGCGAGGCCATTTAGGCACATTTTCAAGTTGGGAAAAATAGTAAATTGCGACGAAAACATTACATTCAGCAATAGACCACCAAACAAGGATAGGGGATTTCCGTTTCGACATATTTACACGAAAAGTAGTTTATAACTTAACGAGACGTCAAAAATATATTTTTCGACGATAAACATTATTTTCAAAATTAACGAGTGGTATCGATAACATACGTATTTGTATGTGTAGCATCATTTCATTGCTTACATTAGATCATACCATCATATTAGGTCGCGGTTGGAGACCGAGCCTCATTTCAGCATATCCACTTTTGTCATTGTAGCTATCGCACCAGGTGAGTTCTATAGCCCCTACCTTTATACGTTTTGGATTACGTTTTGGGGGAGAATACATGCTCAATTATTTTCATTTACCTTCACAAGCACTTTAATCTTTTAAGGATTACCGTGAGTTTCATAGCCCCTCCTTTTACTTGTTTTGTAACTGTTTTGGGGGAGAATACATGCTTGTTTTTAATTAAACTCATGCTTGTTTTACGTGACACGTGATTTGTCTTTCAAATATTATTGATTGGCTAAAATACTTGGTTTGTTACTCGAAAGTATTTTGTGTTTACAATTTTCATCCATGATTATTTTCTTATGGACACTAGTACATTAAGCTTTTTCATATTACATATGTTATGAACCGTTAAGCGTGAATGTTGTGGATACATCTATTAGGATTGAACTCCCTGTCCGGGTGGTGTTCCCCACCTGACTGTTAAGTCAAACGGACGCATAATCATTTAAGGAACCCTGAATGTCCTAGGTGTACATCTACCAGAAACTTTGAATGTCCGGGTGGTTTCCCCACTTGATTGATATGCCAAACGTGTTGTGGTTTCCCCACTGACTGATATGCCAAACGTATTGTGGTTTCCCCGCTGGCTGAGATGTCAAACGTATTGTGGTTTCCCCACTGGCTGATATGTCAAACGTATTGTGGTTTCCCCACTTGACTGTGATGTCAAACGTATTGTGGTTTCCCCACTTGGCTGATATTTCAAATGGACTGTGGTTTCCCCACTTGACTGTTATGTCAAAAGTATGCCCAAATTAGAATCTTAAGGCTTCGGTATCATGAAATTTAGTTGTCATAACTCTATATATATTGGGAATATATTGTTCATTCAATTTTTGTGGTCCATAAATCAATTGACGTTCACAAACCAGATCACATTTAGCAGTGGGTTGTAAACACACTGGTTGCAAGTCTTGAATGGGCGGGGCTTGGAACTGGGTGGATTTACAACGCCTTTGCTGGGAAATCTTCATTCAAACGCTTTACTTTATTCAATAAACTCTATGAACTCACCAACTTCGTGTTGACACTTTAGCATGTATTTTCAGGTATAAGCAATAGCACGCTACTGGAGGCTTTTGGCATGGCATGGTCATAGAAGACTCTGATAAACATTTGGGACCGTTTAACTTATTTAAAGGCCTATTTCCGCACTACTTTTAATGATGTAAATTTAACACTTTTGTTAACAAATTTTATCCTAAATGAATGTGGTGAAAACCGTTCTTTGTACTTGTGTTGTGATACCAATTGAGTAGCACCCCAGCGACATATATGCTTCCACTGGACCCAATTTCTGGGGGTGTTACACACATGCTGTTGTGTGGAGAAACAAACCTGATTTAGACACTATGAGCATGGATGACCTCTACAACAATCTCAAATTGTATGAGCCAGAGGTCAAAGGGATGTCTAGCTCCAGTACAAACTCACAAAACATGGCTTTTGTGTCCTCCTCAAACAATAACACTAGCAGTACTGATGGAGTAGTTAATACTGCTCATGGAGTTACTACTGCTAGCACTCAAGTTAATGCTGCTAATTCTACAACCGTTGATAACTAGAATGATGATGTTATTTATGCATTCCTGGCTGGTCAACCAAATTGTCCTCAGCTTGTACAAGACGACTTGCAACAAATTCATCTAGATGATATAGAAGAGATGGATTTGAGATGGCAGATGGCTATGTTAACTATGAGGACAAGAAGGTTCTTGCAAAATACTGGAAGGAAGCTAACTGTCAATAGCAATGAGAATATTGGGTTTGATAAGTCCAAGGTGGAGTGCTACAACTGCCACAGAAAACGACATTTTGCTAGAGAGTGCAGAGCTCCAAGGAACCAAGACAACAGGAACAAGGAAGGTTCAAGGAGAACTGTGCCTGTGGAAACTTCAAATTCTACAGCTTTGGTGTCTTGTGATGGTCTTGGTGGCTATGAGTGGAGTGATCAAGCTGAAGAAGGACCCAACTATGAACTTATTGCATACTCATCTTCATCTTCAAGTTCTGACTCTGAGGTACCTATGATTCTGGTTGTTCTTATAAATCTTGTTTAGAAAATGTTGAGTCATTTAAATCTCAAAATAATAAACTGTTAGAAGATTTAAGGAAGTCTGAGTTAATGGTTTTAGGTTATAAGAAAGGTTTAGAGTCAGTAGAGGAAAGACTTGAATTTTTTTCAAAGCAAGAGTTTGAGTATGTAGATAGGATTAATATCTTAAAAGGTGAACTTTTTGTAAAAGAAAACCTTATTGAAGAGCTTAGGAAGAGGCTTGGAACAGCTCAAAAAGAAAATGATGAAGTTCAAAAGGAAAAAGAAAGCATTCAACTTACAGTAAATAGGTTTGAAAATGTATCTGAAAGTGTGAACAAGATCATAGAATGTCAAATAGTTGATAAGTGCAGTGGTTTAGGCTATAATGAAGTTCCACCTCCTATTACAGGAAAGTTTATGACTCCAACACCTAATTTGTCTTTCACTTGTCTAGATGAGTTTGCTAATGAACCTGTCATTGAGAAAAGAAAAGTTGTGTAAAACCCAAAAACTTAACATAATATGAAATGACAAAAATACCCTCAAATTTGAAATTTTAAGAATTTATAAAATCACACAAGTAAGTATTATTTTGAACTTAACCTAAAGTGATTAAAACCCCAAGTGTCTAATAAATTAAGTTAACAAATACTTTACATTATGATTTAAATATCACAAAACAAATAATGTTCCCTAGTCTTTAAAATTTGCGACATCCCAAATTGTTGAACAACTCCAAATTGTCGGCTAGGTTCAAAGAGAAAGGATAGACATTAAAATGTGATTGATAACATCCCACAAGTATAACATCCTTCCTTTTTGGAATAATCATCACACGATTAATAAGCTTATTATATCCAAATACTATGTTCCTTTTTACATAAACCAAACCCACAATTCTAGGCCTAGTATTGCATGCATAACAGAAAGTTAATCAAAACCATTAAATGGTTAATATTACGCCTTAAAATAGGCACGCTCCTCCTATTGATGTGTTGATACGTTTTCTTTCTTTTTCCTCAACCCATTTAATACCGAAGATTTATTTTCCACTTTGCCAAAACCCTAAACTCTTCCAAATCAAAAATATGCGGCTGTTATCTCCTTGTTTCCTCTCCTGTCGATCAGATGCAGCAGCCAAAGGAGGCGCTTGATGATCTTATTCGTGACTTTGGGAAGCCATTCGAAGGGTGGCTTGGATTTGACCTGGTGTTGGTCGTGGTGCAACAACAGGTTCGAGAAGTTTTGCTCGTGGGGTTCTTGTGTTCTGTTCTTCGTTCTTCATATCCGACCCAAGGTATCACTTATCCTCGTCCTTGTTTTCTTCTCGACATGTGAACCCATATAAACGTTTATAACATGTAAAACTAATCTCTGATCGGTTAAATAAGGGTACGTATGGAAGTTATTAATCGCATGAAATAATGAAAACTGTATAACATGTATCGATCTTGATCTATTCTGTTTTGTTTCGAATACGTTGGATATACGTTTTGTTGTGGTCATTAGAACGTGTGAATGGGACTAAGAAACGAACATTACAAACATAAAGAATTAAAGGTTGAATCTACAGATATAATCTTGTTCGCGTGACTATATAAAGGTGTGTTTGCATGAGAAAGTGTGTGTGTCTCGTAAATTATTGAGTACGGGCATGGGTAAACTGGTTTTTGGAAGAGTTATCATGGTGTCGTATGTCTTTTTAGAAGTAGGAGAACTTTGTGGGTATTCATGCATGAAACCAGAATTTTATTCTTTGTGTCTTATATTATTTTGGAGCGTGAGGCAGTGTGCATGAGAAATTTTGTATCTGTGTTTTGTATGAGTACATGCGTGTGAGTGTGTGTGTAAATATGAACATAAATCTAAGAAATAAAGGATGGGGCGCTCAAGTCTGTTCATTAGGATAATGGCAGAGTATGGGTTATTTCATGTGAATGGTTTGCTATGGGTTGCTATATAGCTGTGCGTATGGATGGACTGGTCTATATGATATGGGATTTAAATTCTGGTCGTGGTTGTATTTCATAAATTTTGAGTTTGGTCCAAGTCTAAAATTATATTTTCAAACCAGGAAATAGTAAAGGGTGTACTAGGATCGTTTGGTTCTTTTAAGATGGTGTCTCATTTAAGTTTTGGTCGTGTCATGTGTGAGCATGTGTATCATTCGAATCAAGAATTATGAGTAGGGTCCTTTTAGTCTAAATTAACCATGGGTGTGAATGTGCATATTATAGGTGATATTGTGTAACCAGTGTTTGGACTCATTATATAAAAATATGTATGTGCTCATGTAGGATGTTAAACGTGTGGACACATGTTGTCATGTGTGGTATTGTGCTGGTTATCAAAGGGTGTTGCATTAGTGTTGGTGAGTCAATACGTATGTCTATATTTGTTTAAAGGAATGTCAAGGGGGAATGTGTGACTGTTAACAAGAGGCGCATGTATGTGTGTAAATTGTAATGTGTTTGTGTCGGGTTTAATTTAAGCCGAAAATACGTTTAATATGACTAATTAAACTTTGATAATTTACACATTTAATCCTAAACTTTGGTAAGTTACATATTTAACCCTAAAACTACTATATTGGTCATTTTAACCCTTAAAGATCATTTAATCGTCTTAAAGTATAAAATTACTATTTCGGGAACTTACTATAAATGGAAAGTTACTAAAAATGGAAAGCCGACTAAAATGAAAAATCTGATTTGAAGAAGATATTAATAATAAGACGACCATGTGTTCGTGTAGATTCGCTGGAGATGGAGTTGTTTCCGATCTTTAGATATGTTTGCATTTGCGGTATAAGGTACGGATACTCTACCCTTCGTAGTAAGGGTGTCTTTTCACCTATGCATTGATGTTGAGCTATGATTTAAACCTTTGCCATGATCCTTTTGACATGAACCTTTTGACATGAACCTTTTGATATGACTTTGAGATATACCTTATGATTATGACCTTGAGATGCACTTTGATATGACATTGAGACCTGACTCTTAGTTTGATACCCGAGCCATTTTTATGTTACCTAGCCAGGAAGGTAACCTGGCCATGTCTGTGATGCACCACTGGCATGACTCCCGTGTGGGGGAGTGATTTCTCACACCGTCCCTTTTATGATTTTCTGCCATGGCTACTATGACTTTGAGATGACTTTGAGTTTGGGGGCGTATGGGTTGCAATCCTAGATTTGTATGTTTAGTGGATTTAACTATGACTTTGAGTTATGACTTTGAGGTGACTGGTACTGTGTGCAATACATGCCTTTCACATTTTCTGGGAGCTGATCACTCCACTATTATGATACATGAGGACACCCCTCATATTATCTGGTTGCCTAAGAGGTATCCCCTCTGATTGTGAGATTATGACTGTGAGATTATGATGTTGAGATTATGACTTTGAGTTTCTGGGCTCGTGGTGGATGACTATCCTATTATTCCCTTATGATGATTTTGCCTTGCTTATACCTTATGACTCTTCCATTGCTCCATATTATATTTCTGTTTCGCTATCATTGCTTTGTATATGTATCTGTTCACTGAGCTTTTTAAGCTCAGCCGCGTTTCTTTTCCCGCGGCAGGTTTTAGTTGGAAGTTGGGTAAGAGTGAAGAGACTTTTGGACTTAGAAGACCTTGATAGTTATTCTGAAGTAGAAGTCATTGGAAGGATTGCATTTGCAGACTTAGTAATTAGCTTTTGTTTCCTTTGTATCCTTGTGTATTCAGTATTTCAATTGTAACCTTTGAGAATCTTTGTATTACTTTTGAATGTATGTTTTGTTTGATCTGATATGAAGCCATTAATGTGATACTTCTACCCTTGCTGGGTTGGGGTGTTACAATTATTGTATCAGAACGACAGGCTACGATTCGTAATACAATTACCCTTGGCCTGTGTAAGTTAGGACCACTAAGTTTTCCCTGTAGGCGCTCGTAAGACAACCTTTGAAAATTGCTTTAGGATCTTCCCCTAGGAGCGTAAGCTTTGACCAGTGAAGAATGGGTAGACTATAAGGCATTCGTTTAAGTATCTTTGCTTCCGCATCACTCTGATTCGTACCTTGCTTTTGGTTAGATCCTGTTGATATCACTTTTGGGAATTGAAAGATTATGCTTTGCACCACCTAAGATTTGAAACCTAATTAAATCTTGAAGGCATTGAGAATTGCATAGTAATTGCCTGACACTATTTGATCCTTATCTTCAGATTTTGACTCTGATCTCTGATCCTTTCGTTAATCATTTTGACGCCTCTTCGGGCATTCTGAGAATCTCCATGGCAATGACGTACTGGATATGTTTTGTTATTTGTCTTTTGCTTTTGATAAGTATCTATGAATCTTCCGACACTATTTGATTTCATTTCACCCATCCCCGTTCCTACGAGAAGTCTTGTGGTGTGTAACCACGAGTATAAGAATGTTTCCCCTCACTTTTGAATGATAAAGCTTTGATTTGCGAACCGTATTTCTTTGGATAGTTAACTTCGATTTTATTCTGACAAAAAAAAATTTGTTGAGTGATCAGTCGAATATTGACAACTACCCTCCTATATCTTACCTTTAACGTTTGCAACAAATTTTGAACTCCCTACCATGATACCGATTGTTAAACGTTCGCTATTACTTTGGAGACTCGTGTGTTACTTTCGCGGTTATAAAGTTTTCTTAGAAACCATTTCGTACACCAATGAATGAACCTTATCTTGGAGGTTTTTTTTTTTGGCAGGTTGAGTCGTCTGAGCATGAACCTTGTATTGAACGTTATTTGGCACCCTGCGTTTTCTGAATATGATTCCTGGTAGAACCACCAAAATTTTTCCATCGGAGCGTGAAGTAGGATTTGACATGATACCGAGAGATTTCTAGTCATTAAACGAAGATGCCATTCAGATCATACCAATTGATTGGAGCAACCGGGAAGAGCAGCAACCGAAGACCAGGAAGTGAGTTTACTTAAGTGTATTTTCTGGGCGTGTTTTAGTTTCGTTCGCGATTATGAAGGATGATGACTGGAGATATGTATCGATTATAGGAAGCTGAATCATAATACTGTTAGGAACCAATATTCCTCCACCCTGAAACGACTATGTGGTTGTTTAAATTCAGAGCGCGAAGTTTCCTTCCGATGAATTGAGTCTATTCTTGGAATCGACACCCATATTCGTAAACGACTACTATGACGGTTAGTGACGCTAATGGTATTAGCTAAAGCTCTGACTGTTTCGTGAATTTGATAAATGATGTTTTCTCGTGAGTACTTGGGCAAATGGTCATTGTATGACTTAATAATACGATCGGAGACGAGGAAGGGCATGAAAAATCATCTTTGCACTTTGTTAGGAAATTCGTCGATCATTTGTACATTCTGAGAGATTGATATTTGTAGAGACAACGATGTTCTTAATTGAGGATATCTCTTTAAATCCCGCAAGTTTTGAAAACTATCACCAATTGGTCAAGACCGACAACAGAATGGAGAACTAAAATCTTTTGAACTCTACAGAAGAATTCTGGAAGATGTTTACAACTTGCGTTACCATTGATAAATTTCGTGAACCGAGAGAAACAGCTTAGTTGTGTGAGAATGGAGTTTTGGGAAAACTGAAATAGAAATTAGCTCCCATACCCTCGGGCGGAACAATTTTGGGATATTTTAGAAAGGACTCGGTGATACTCCCTTGCTGCTCAGGAAGTTTTTCGTATGCATCAGGACAACCAGAAACATATCAGAAGAATTATTTCACTGCCTGACCTGGAGTTGACAACAACGGCGGCTACCCTGAAGAGTGAAGACATTCCTTACAAGATAGAAGTGTTAGCGATGCAGAAGATCTAGTCAAGATGGCGAACCTGGAACTGATGAAGACGTACAGTCTCACTTCCCTATTCATCTTGGTTGTACTAAGATGAATTGAGAGCGGAAGCAGACTGGACGATGAAGGAATTTAAAGAGCATGCCAGAAATTCACATTACTCCATTACATTCCAAGAAGAATTGCAGGAGGCTCGACGAACCAGACACAAGTTTCCAATCTTGGTTTCACTTCCCAACTGCTGGACAGACGAAGATAGATTAACCGGACTTGAGGAGATTGGAGGTGCTGAGCGAACGAAAATTTGAAACAGACCCTTTATGCTTGGAAGAATTGATTCTATGAAGGCCGAAGTTCTTGACGACTAACTTTCGTTTCCGTTGACCCTCTTAAGTTTCATTATATAGCAATGAGATCCTCTTATGATTTAAGTTCCCTAGAAGCATTTCAGTTCATGTTCAATTTTTCGTATGTTCGGTGATGGCTTTGTTTGAGAGATTTTGGCGAGTTGTGGAAGATATGATGCTTATGACGGCGTGCCTCAATTCTGCTAGGCAATCTTGGATTTTGATACTCTTGTGAATGGTTTTGTTTTCCCTCTTGACTATGGTATTCGATTTTGGTTGACCTCTGAGACAGTAGATGTACTAGGTGGATTAAGATAGGTGGTTTTGATTACGACTTGAGATAAAGTATGACCATCATGAGGGCATATTTATATGATGCCGGTATTATGACGTCTGGCCAACGTGATAATACTTACATCATATAACGTGCACTTGTTGTGGGCATAGGATATCTTGGGGAATGCCTAAGAAGTTAGAATTTGAAATTCCGTTGGATTATCCGTGATTAGTGAGACCTTAGGTTCATTCTACCTATGCGTATACTCTACCTTCGTTCGTTAAATATCTGGATGCGTTTTGGACTCTCGTTTTGCATTCTGTTGACCTCTGTTAAAAATCTTGAATTCTGGTAAAACTCTCTACTGTTGATATAGTTAAGTTGATCTGAAATCTTGTTCGTATTTCCATATGAGCTTTCCGGAAGATTCACCTACCCTCCATTTTTGTTGCATGGTCATTTTGATCGAAATCAACCTAATTTGTCTCCTTCTGAGGAATTTGAACCCACCTCCTGTTGATTTGAGTCATGAGAAACTATTTGGTCGGAAGATCTTTTGGAAGAACCTCCTCGGGCGTGAAAATGTTTTGTGACGATCTTTTTCGATTTGCTACGACTTCGTCTAACTTCGCGACTTCAAATTTCGAGGACGAAATTTTTCTTTTAGAGGGGAAGAAGTTGTAAAACCCAAAAACTTAACATAATATGAAATGACAAAAATACCCTCAAATTTGAAATTTTAAGAATTTATAAAATCACATAAGTAAGTATTATTTTGAACTTAACCTAAAGTGATTAAAACCCCAAGTGTCTAATAAATTAAGTTAACAAATACTTTACATTATGATTTAAAGATCACAAAACAGATAATGTTCCCTAGTCTTTAAAATTTGCGACATCCCAAATTGTTGAACAACTCCAAACTGTCGGCTAGGTTCAAAGAGAAAGGATAGACATTAAAATGTGATTGATAACATCCCACAAGTATAGCATCCTTCCTTTTTGGAATAATCATCACACGATTAATAAGCTTATTATATCCAAATATTATGTTCCTTTTTACATAAACCAAACCCACAATTCTCGGCCTAGTATTGCATGCATAAAAGAAAGTTAATCAAAACCATTAAATGGTTAATATTATGCCTTAAAATAGGCACGCTCCTCCTATTGATGTGTTGATACGTTTTCTTTCTTTTTCCTCAACCCATTTAATACCGAAGATTTATTTTCCACTTTGCCAAAACCCTAAACTCTTCCAAATCAAAAATATGCGGCTGCTATCTCCTTGTTTCCTCTCCTGTCGATCAGATGCAGCAGCCAAAGGAGGCGCTTGATGATCTTATTCGTGACTTTGGGAAGCCATTCGAAGGGTGGCTTGGATTTGACCTGGTGTTGGTCGTGGTGCAACAACAGGTTCGAGAAGTTTTGCTCGTGGGGTTCTTGTGTTCTGTTCTTCGTTCTTCATATCCGACCCAAGGTATCACTTATCCTCGTCCTTGTTTTCTTCTCGACATGTGAACCCATATAAACGTTTATAACATGTAAAACTAATCTCTGATCGGTTAAATAAGGGTACGTATGGAAGTTATTAATCGCATGAAATAATGAAAACTGTATAACATGTATCGATCTTGATCTATTCTGTTTTGTTTCGAATACGTTGGATATACGTTTTGTTGTGGTCATTAGAACGTGTGAATGGGACTAAGAAACGAACATTACAAACATAAAGAATTAAAGGTTGAATCTACAGATATAATCTTGTTCGCGTGACTATATAAAGGTGTGTTTGCATGAGAAAGTGTGTGTGTCTCGTAAATTATTGAGTACGGGCATGGGTAAACTGGTTTTTGGAAGAGTTATCATGGTGTCGTATGTCTTTTTAGAAGTAGGAGAACTTTGTGGGTATTCATGCATGAAACCAGAATTTTATTCTTTGTGTCTTATATTATTTTGGAGCGTGAGGCAGTGTGCATGAGAAATTTTGTATCTGTGTTTTGTATGAGTACATGCGTGTGAGTGTGTGTGTAAATATGAACATAAATCTAAGAAATAAAGGATGGGGCACTCAAGTCTGTTCATTAGGATAATGGCAGAGTATGGGTTATTTCATGTGAATGGTTTGCTATGGGTTGCTATATAGCTGTGCGTATGGATGGACTGGTCTATATGATATGGGATTTAAATTTTGGTCGTGGTTGTATTTCATAAATTTGAGTTTGGTCCAAGTCTAAAATTATATTTTCAAACCAGGAAATAGTAAAGGGTGTACTAGGATCGTTTGGTTCTTTTAAGATGGTGTCTCATTTAAGTTTTGGTCGTGTCATGTGTGAGCATGTGTATCATTCGAATCAAGAATTATGAGTAGGGTCCTTTTAGTCTAAATTAACCATGGGTGTGAATGTGCATATTATAGGTGATATTGTGTAACCAGTGTTTGGACTCATTATATAAAAATATGTATGTGCTCATGTAGGATGTTAAACGTGTGGACACATGTTGTCATGTGTGGTATTGTGCTGGTTATCAAAGGGTGTTGCATTAGTGTTGGTGAGTCAATACGTATGTCTATATTTGTTTAAAGGAATGTCAAGGGGGAATGTGTGACTGTTAACAAGAAGCGCATGTATGTGTGTAAATTGTAATGTGTTTGTGTCGGGTTTAATTTAAGCCGAAAATACGTTTAATATGACTAATTAAACTTTGATAATTTACACATTTAATCCTAAACTTTGGTAAGTTACATATTTAACCCTAAAACTACTATATTGGTCATTTTAACCCTTAAAGATCATTTAATCGTCTTAAAGTATAAAATTACTATTTCGGGAACTTACTATAAATGGAAAGTTACTAAAAATGGAAAGCCGACTAAAATGAAAAATCTGATTTGAAGAAGATATTAATAATAAGACGACCATGTGTTCGTGTAGATTCGCTGGAGATGGAGTTGTTTCCGATCTTTAGATATGTTTGCATTTGCGGTATAAGGTACGGATACTCTACCCTTTTTAGTAAGGGTGTCTTTTCACCTATGCATTGATGTTGAGCTATGATTTAAACCTTTGCCATGATCCTTTTGACATGAACCTTTTGACATGAACCTTTTGATATGACTTTGAGATATACCTTATGATTATGACCTTGAGATGCACTTTGATATGACATTGAGACCTGACTCTTAGTTTGATACCCGAGCCATTTTTATGTTACCTAGCCAGGAAGGTAACCTGGCCATGTCTGTGATGCACCACTGGCATGACTCCCGTGTGGGGGAGTGATTTCTCACACCATCCCTTTTATGATTTTCTGCCATGGCTACTATGACTTTGAGATGACTTTGAGTTTGGGGGCGTATGGGTTGCAATCCTAGATTTGTATGTTTAGTGGATTTAACTATGACTTTGAGTTATGACTTTGAGGTGACTGGTACTGTGTGCAATACATGCCTTTCACATTTTCTGGGAGCTGATCACTCCACTATTATGATACATGAGGACACCCCTCATATTATCTGGTTGCCTAAGAGGTATCCCCTCTGATTGTGAGATTATGACTGTGAGATTATGATGTTGAGATTATGACTTTGAGTTTTTGGGCTCGTGGTGGATGACTATCCTATTATTCCCTTATGATGATTTTGCCTTGCTTATACCTTATGACTCTTCCATTGCTCCATATTATATTTCTGTTTCGCTATCATTGCTTTGTATATGTATCTGTTCACTGAGCTTTTTAAGCTCAGCCGCGTTTCTTTTCCCGCGGCAGGTTTTAGTTGGAAGTTGGGTAAGAGTGAAGAGACTTTTGGACTTAGAAGACCTTGATAGTTATTCTGAAGTAGAAGTCATTGGAAGGATTGCATTTGCAGACTTAGTAATTAGCTTTTGTTTCCTTTGTATCCTTGTGTATTCAGTATTTCAATTGTAACCTTTGAGAATCTTTGTATTACTTTTGAATGTATGTTTTGTTTGATCTGATATGAAGCCATTAATGTGATACTTCTACCCTTGCTGGGTTGGGGTGTTACTAGTTGAGTCTAGTGAAAAGAATAATGATGCACCAATTATTGAGGATTTGGTGTCTGATGATGAGGATCAGGATGTAGCTCAACTTAAAGTAGATAAGAAAACAGTTGAGTCTAGTAATGTTAAGAACGATTTTGTCAAACCTAATTTTAGTAGAAAGTTAACTAGGAAAACTGTTGCTCATGTTGAGTAACCTAGGCAGACCACTCACAGGCCTAAAGGAAATCAGAGAAACTGGAATAACATGATGTCTCAAAGATTAGGAAGTGATTTTGAGATGTTTAATAAGGCTTGTTATGTGTGTTGTAGTTTTGAACATTTGCAATATGATTGTCATTACCATCAAAAATAGTTTAAAAATCAAAAGATGGTACAACCTGTTTGGAACAATGTTAAAAGGGTGAATCACCAAAATTTTGCTAAAAAGTCTCACCCCAATGCTAAAAAGAACATGGTTCCAAGGTCAGTGTTAATGAAGTCTAGTTTAGTATCAATTAATACTGCTAAACAAAATGTTTCTAAACCAGCAGTATTGGTTAATACTGCTAGACAAGTTAATACTGCTAACACAAAACCAACAGTGAATGGTGCTAAATCAAAGTCACATTTTTCTAAAACAGCACATTCAACTGTTAAAAGGCCCATTCAAAAGAATAAAGTATTTAATAATGCTAGGCCAAAATCAGTAGTTAATACTGCTAAGCCAAAAGCAGTAATTAATATTGTCCAGGGAAATCATTTTTATGTTGTTAAGGCTTCAGCTTGTTGGGTTTGGAAACCAAAGATTAAAGTTTTAGACCATGTTTCTAAACATGACAGTGCATCAATCACCCTTAAAAAGTTTGATTATGTTGATGCACAAGGCAGATCCAAGTTAGTGATGGCTTGGGTCCCCAAAAGAAACTGATTTTCTTACTTTATGTGCAGGGCAATCCACAGGTGGATTTACAGGGTCAAGGAGTGATTGATAGTGGATGCTCAAGGCACATGACACGGAACATGTCCTATCTTACAGACTATGAAGAAATTGATGGATGATATGTTGCTTTTGGGAGTAACCCCAAAGGAGGGAAAATCACAGGCAAAGGTACAATTAGAACTGGTAAATTAGATTTTGAGAATATGTATTTTGTGAGAGAGTTAAAGTTTAATCTCTTTAGTGTCTCACAAATGTGTGACAAAAAGAATAGTGTTCTCTTTAATGACACTGAATGTATAGTCTTTTCTCTGTGAAGTTTAGAATAAACTTCGTGGATCGTTTTAAGCTCTAGGGATTACAATAATAACAATGATAAACATGATACGCAGTGGAATAAACAAAACATCATTATTATTGAACAAGGTTTCTTCGTCATCATCTCTAATAACTACTTACAAACAGTCCCAATACTACATGATCAAGTGTAGTATGGTTACCTACTCTAACAGGGATCAAAGATCCTTGAGGCTTAAACACAAACCTAACCTAGGCGTCCATTACGGGACTTGACGCCTAGTTACACACGCACACCCCTTTCCTGGAGTTACATCTTTAACACCTGTATATAAAACTAAACGCCCCATCTCTTATATAATAGAGATTAGGGTTACAAAGACATTTAACATAATACATATTAAGTCCTTCATCTTTGTCTCCATAAGTCTCCTTCATCTTTCATGTTTTGTCCATTATCAACTCAAATATAATTCCCAACAAACTTCCCCTAGTTGATAATGACAAAACCCAAATAAACACGAACTTCCCCTGAAGTTAAATTATATGAAAGATTTAGACTTCCCCTTAATCCATGCTATATCACCAAGGCGCTACAAGTTGCAATCTTCTATGTAAATATTCTTCCCCTTTTTGTCATCGTCAGTTAGGGGACAAAAGTAAGCAACTTTGATCTTAATAACCACGAACCACTATCATACTTCCAATCTAGTCTTCCAATGTCTCGAATTGCCCTCCATGATTGCGTGGTTTTGTAACCTTACAACAGGTTTTACCTCTCGAGGGATCTCAAGAGGCTTACAACCCCACCAGGCAGTGTACCTGACCGATGTAGTATAGTGTAGTGGTAAGTACGGGGGATTGATCGTTCTCCACAGGGAATAGTGTTCGTTAGGTGTGAAAGGCTACTCTAATTAGGTCTAAGGGTTGAGGAAGATTCTTTTTATGTTTTTATAGTTTTTATGAAAGCAAGTAAAATCTCGGTTTTGAAGGAGTGGGCGGAATTAGTTGCTAGTCAACTAACCCAAAATTTACTACGAATGCAAATAAAATAAAATAACAAAAATGAAATGTGGTGAGAAACTTATGTGTAGAGAAATGTGTTTACTTAGATTTCCTTACTCCCTAACTATCTTTTACCGGTTAATTAGTGTGTATTAGTCGCGTGGATGACGGGTGTATTCCTTAATACCATTCGTGGGGTGGCGTACTTACTTCCCCAACTCTACAAGCTCCTACTTCACTCCTATGTCGAGCCGGCTAGGAAGCTCCTAACATGGGATCACTAGAATTCGCTTGTGCATTAAATACAACCATAAAAACCTTTAGTACGCGTTTGGTTCATGTTTCTTAAGACGTTCAAGCAAGTTACCGAATAGGAAGTTAGCCAGTTTTCTTAAGCCTAACATAGATAAACAATCATCCAATACAACTAACAACACACTAACAACCAATAATCAATAGCTAGGTTTCACTAGATCTAAGCAAACACAAGATAAAATTAGCCTAACATGTTAAACAAAAGACAAGCATAAGATAGAATCAAACAACACATAGACATATTGAATGATTAATTGATAACTTATCTTTCAATGAAACATGGAAGATCTCAAGGCAAAAAGCCCTGAAAAAGTAGCTAAAATCGTCTTAGGGTTTTATCCCAAAATTCCACACACTAAGCTCTCTCTTAATGACAAAAAATTAGAAAACTATATATAGATTTTTGGATCTGACGGCGTCACCTTATGCATTGTGACGCCGTCACCTCGCCGCTTTTAGGGTTCCCGGGTGACCTTCTTGACGCCGTCCCTCTTTAGCTCTTCAAAAATCCATTCTGGCCTATCAAGGCTTGACGCCGTCGGATCATGAACGTGACGCCGTCCCCTTATGATTTAAGCCGTGACGCCCTTGATTTAGTTAAAGCGTGACGCCGTCAGAATTCTCATGCTAACTCACTGGCCCGTCATGAGTAAATTTCACATCCCACTTTTCTTGCCAAGGCATGACGCCGTCCCATGTTAATTGTGACGCCGTCAAGAGTAACTTTTAGCCGATTCTTGAGACTTTGCCGTTTTCTTCACTTTAATGCTCCAAAAACGTCCAAAATGCCTCCTTTTCCAGATTTCTCCTCAAAAGTACCTAAAATGACAAAAGGAACGATTTAGGGCAATATTTGATCAAATAAATACGATTTCGGGCTTAAATGACCCCTTAAAAGCGGTACACTTTTCGCCTCATCACCCTCCATGAACGAACACCAAAACGCTTACTTTTTAAATGAACTCAAGACAAAAAAAAACCTAAACCAGTAGTAATAATAACAACTAGCAGTTGTAAAAACCTTCACCTCGATGTAGCATATAAATGGTTAAACATTTTAACATTAAGATTCCCATGAAACCCATATGTTAACCATTTGTTGAATCCTCAATTCTGTAAGCTCTATGTAATGATGAAGAAAACTAAACATTACCAACTTGATGCTGAAGTAGAATAACCCAAACTCATATCTTATGTCTTGTACTAAATATGTGACTTCGAACGTATACCTGATGTATAGGGAGACCGGAATCCCTTAACAATAATCCTCATCTTCATTGAGACACTGAGCACAACAACATAACTCCTTAAAGTGTTTGTCGATTCGTAGTCACCACTTGAACGCACGGAAAAGTTATCTGGAAAGTGTAACACCCACTTTAAGATATGATAAGAGCACAAACTTGAAAAATTCCATTGCATCGTCAAACAGGTAATAAATAACTGATAACGCTCATTTTGAACATGTTTTAGTTGCGTTATTTCTACGTTTATGTGTAACACCCCCAATTTCGGATAGCAACAGCGGAAGACTTAATTGGGTGTTACGTAGAGGATCTTTCGTCATAATCATAGAAAACGACTTTAGAAAGACGTTTTAAGTTTATCATTCAAAATACAAGTATTTAAAATACAAAGATGTTTTATAGTTAACACATTTATTTAGATTTGAATGATAAAACATTTATTTAAACCACCTATACAGGGTTAAATGCCCACTCCGTGCCTTGAGTTCCAGCCTTTAGTTACCTGAGATAACATGCTAAAAGTCAACAAAAGTTGAGTGATATTCATAGGTTTAAGTTTAATAGTTTGAACACAAGTATAAGTGTTAATTGCATCGAATTACAATTAAACAACTTAAAATTCAAGTTATTATTGCATTAAGCTCATGACACGCAACGCTTAACGGGCATCAAATATGATGTAAAGTATATAGGCCCTCGTGATGGGTATTTGCCAATAACCCATAAGTTTGTTCAAATAAAGTGCGCCTGGGTGGCTCATCCTAGCAGACCCAAACGGGGATTGTCAGTCCCTAATAGATCTATTCACAATTATTTACGTTCACTCGTAAGTGATTAAGGTTCATGATTGAGGGACTTTCGGCAATAGCTACTTAAGCAATAATAATAACAGTCATAGCATACAAAAAGTTTGTGTTCAAGTTTTGTAGCATGTATCTCCCCACAAAAGATTTAAAGTTTAAGTGTGGGCTATGAACTCACCTTGTAGTACAGTAGTGGCAGTAGTATCGTTATTCAAACGATGAAAGGAAATGGCTTCAACACACGACCTAAATAATATATGGCAAGTTTTAGTGGTTTGATAGTCTAAGTTTGGTTTATCGCGAATCATAACGTTTAGGGTTTTATTGATTAATTCGTAACATTTAAAACATATGTGTTTAAATGTTTAAAGTTCAAAACTAAAGTTATATATATATATATATATATATATATATATATATATATATATATATATATATATATATATATATATATAGGTATGGGTTAAAATAAAAAGTCCCTTATAATAAAAAGTGTAGGAAGTATTGTGAGAGTGACATGTGTCACCCCCTTCCACATCATATGACATGTGTCACCCCCACCCCACCCCCCACCCCCCACCCCTTCGCGAAAAAAAAAAATTCCCGCCAAAAAATTTTTTTTTGGGCCCAAATTTTTTTTTTCCCGCCAAATTTTGTTACTGCATCACAGTTATAAAGTTACTGCATCATAGTTGATGCACTTAACTGTTAACTATGATGCAGTAACTTATAACTGTGATGCGTCACAGTTATAAAGTTACTGCATCACAATTATGATTTAGTGCATTAAGGTTATAAGTTACTGCATCATAGTTGATGCACTTAACTGTTAACTATGATGCAGTAACTTATAACTGTGATGCACCAAAATTTTTGGCGGGATTTTTTTTTTTATTTTTTTTTGGCCCCAAAAAAAAATTTTTTGAAAGGAAAATTTTTTTTTTGGGGGGGGGGGGTGGGGTGGGTGACACATGTCATATGATGTGGCATGATGATGTGGCAAGGTGACACATGTCGCTCCCACAATCCTTCCTACACTTTTTATTATAAGAGACTTTTTAGAATAACCCCACCATATATATATATATATATATATATATATATATATATATATATGTATAACTCTTGAGTAAGTTTTCGTTTGTCGGGAGTATATAAGATCGATGAGGAAATCGTCGTTGATAAATCAAAGTTTGGTTAAGTTACGTTATATGTTTAACGTTTCGTTAAGCGGTTATGTGTATATATGTATATATATTTATAAATATATATATGTATATAATTATAGTGAAAATAACTTCATTAACGTCGATTGACGAGTTTATCAAATAATTATATAAACTTATAATTATTTCTGAAATAACCTTTAAGTTTCACAAAGTTACACTTTTGACCCTAACGGCATAATATTTGCACTGTTAGTCCTCGGTTAAGTTTTATTACACTTTTAGTCCAAAACATTTAATATTTACATTTTATACCCAAAAGTTTCTGAATTTACAGTTTTCATCACAATATTATCAAAATGGCAGTTTTTACCGTAAGTTTCAAACTTGGCAATTTTAGTCCCTCGGTTAGCAATTCTTTGCAAATCGAGTCCAAAATTTATAAAAATCAAAGTTTACTATTTTTATTTCATAACTAAGTTTAATATAGCTTTTGTAACTTATATGTACAGCTTCTAGTGTCGAGAGCTTATTTTTTTAAGCTTGTGGGCTTTTAACGAGTCCATTTATGGCCCGTTAAGGTTTTTAGTTCCGTTGGGCTTAAGAGAGTATTGGGCTTGGTTACGGGCTTGTTTAAGGGTTATAAAAATATAACAAGATAGCTTATAAGACTAGCTTATACGAAGAGCTTATATATAGCTTATTGGGCTTATAGGCCCGTACGCTAAGTATAAGAGTTTTATGAATATGTTACAAACACGATTTGCTTTGAAGTTAAATAAGGTGCGAAATGAGTTTTATAGGTCGAATGAAATACATGGTTTGTTAGTTTGGTAGCCCAACTATTAGGTCGAGCCATAAAATATAGGGTTTGTACGTCTAGATAAGAAAATACGAGACCAAATCAAATGTGACTTAGATCATTAGAAAAAAAGAAAAAAAAAATTTCAAAACCTCCAAATATTCTAAGTGTTTTGTTACATTCTTGAAAGGGTCAAGGTGACATGAAACGCGTGAATTTTTATTGTTGGTACGTCACTATAAGGTTCGAATGAAAGTGGGTCTCGATAGTTAGCACGACAAGGATATAGTATGTCGAATAAATTATATATGTTGTAAATATAAATAACGAAATATTGCATCGAAGCAAGGCATGATTCACGATAGAGATGAAAATAATAAAATGAGAAAAGTTCGAGACTTGCTTACTTCACCTAAAAAGGAGGGGCGTATCACGAATTCGGGGCTGCGTTAGGCCGATGAAAATGTGAGACTCGATTCTTTGTCCTCCAAAGATATAGAAGCAAGTAAGTCGTGGACCTTAGCTTGATTCGAACGCCTCGAAATTTAAGCTAAGCTAAGCGAACTCAGGAACTATGAATGACTTAGTATTTTTGAGTGGTGATATATATTTGTGTATGTGTTTAACCGAATGCATGCATGGTATATATAGGAGGATTTTGCAACTTAACTAAGGTGGCAATGATGGCATAAAGCATACGGAATAGAAGGGTAATAATAGGGAATCGACCTCGTGGCAGTTCGAACAAGAAGAAGAAGTCGACAGTTCCATGTTTTGCGTTATCACTTGTTGTGAGAGTAAAAAGGTCAATTCCTTTTAATATAACATGATACACGTTGTATCATGATTGCCATTGAAGTCCAAGAGTAATGAAGGAAGTTGGCGTACGAATGTGGCTCTTAATGTCTAGCCGAGAAGCAAGTAAACAAGGAAGCATCATTGTGCTTTGTCTTGGCTCTATTTGGTGTATCCTAAAGTCAATTATAATTTCCCAATGTGGTGATGATGATAGAGTGTGACAGTGAGTAAAAAGGATGGTTACTTGTTATACATCTTGGCCGGCGGTAAACAACAAGGAGAAAAGACAATTGAGTTTTCAAGGGTTAGTTCTTGTGGCTTGTTCGATTTCCCATGTGTGTAACACATTGTGGATGTGATCAAAATTAAAGGTAGAGTCATTTGGTAGTGTGTATACTCGATAAGAGCATGTACGAATTCATTTACTAGCCAAAAACATAAGTGGTGTCGAGTTGGGTGTCATACGAGACAACTAGGCTAAAATGTGGAATTTTGAGTTGTGTGCATTACATGTCGAGTGGGTTGAGCTTTGGAGATTTTTAAGTAAGTAACTAGTCGAGTTAGGATGTGAGGGTTGTTGCACTCGATTCTTAGCTAGGTGAAGAATTGAGTCATGTAAAATTATCATATTGTTGTTAAGTTAAATTGCTCGTAGTTTAGGCAAAGTGTTCGATAGATGAGCAGCCAAACCGAATGTTTTATATACAAAACTTGGGCTTGGTTTTTGTTGTTGGGCTCGTTGGTGGATTGGGCCAAATGAAGAAAGAATGAAAATAGTAAGGTCCGGTTGTGGTGTGTTTAGTTTGTAGAAATATTGGGTCGAGGCCCAATGGGTTTAGCAGTCCGTTCGGTATTGGGTCAAGACCCAATATAGTTACTGAGTATTCGTGATAATTTTCGTGAGCTCGGGAATGTATTTGATCATATTCGGTTAATTGTCGAAACGTATAAACGTTAAGTATTAATCGTTAATGTTTTAAATAATTCGCGATTTTTAGACTATCAAGGCTCGTGTGTAAGCATCGTTTCAAGGTAAACGGTAATCACAAGTATCGTTGTGATTAAAATAGTATAGTATGCATAACAAAAAAAAATTTTGTTACTAGTAGAAAAGGGGTTATTAAATAACGTAATGATTTATTAATCATTTATTAGCATTTACTATTCATATGGAAAATTACGGGAGGTTACAGTACCTACCACTTACACTGAATTCCGTCCCGGAATTCTAGTCTAAGATAGGTAATAGAAGTGTCTACGAAAATAGATGTGGGTATTTGGCTCGAATTTGGTCTTCGCGTTCCCAAGTATATTCCGGTCCTCGTTTAGAGTTCCATCGGACTTTGACAATGGGAATGCGGTTCTGTTTTAGTTGTTTGACCTCTCTGTCCATGATCTCCACGGGTTCTTCTGTAAAGACAAGTTTGTCGTCGAGTTGAATCTCTTTTACAGGAATTACAAGAGATTCATCTGACAAATATTTCTTAAGATTTGATTCGTGGAAGGTGTCGTGAACTCGATTAAGTTCTTCTGGTAGTTCGAGTTTGTAAGCCACTGGTCCTATCCTTTCTAGGATTTTGAATGGACCAATGTATCTCGGGTTAAGTTTTCCACGCTTTCCGAAACGTACCATTCCCTTCCAGGGAGATACTTTCAACATGACCTTGTCTCCAATCTGGAATTCTATAGGTTTTCTTCTTACGTCGGCATAGCTCTTCTGCCTATCTCTTGCCGCTTGCAGTCGTTGCTTAATTTTGACTATCTTTTATGTTGTCTCATGAATGAGATCGGGTCCGGTGAGTTGTATATCTCCAACTTCGGTCCAACAAACAGGCGATCTGCACTTTCGACCATAAAGTGCTTCGAATGGTGCTGCCTTAATGCTGGCGTGATAACTGTTGTTGTAGGAGAACTCGGCTAGAGGTAAGTGTTTGTCCAAACCTTTTCCGAAGTCAATAACACATGCTCGGAGCATATCTTCTAAGGTTTGGATTGTCCTCTCGCTTTGTCCATCGGTTTGTGGATGATATGCAGTACTCATATCCAATTTGGTTCCTAAGGCTTTTTGCAAAGACTTCCAAAAATGGGATGTGAAACGATTGTCACGATCCGAGATGATTGAGATCGGCACTCCATGTCGCGAAACTATTTCTTTTAGATATAGCGTTGCGAGTGTGTCCATCTCGTCAGTTTCTTTGATTGCTAAGAAGTGAGCGGATTTTGTGAGACGATCAACGATAACCCAGATGGTGTCAAGTCCAGTTGATGTCTTAGGAAGCTTAGTGATAAAGTCCATTGTAATACGTTCCCATTTCCATACAGGAATTTCGGGTTGTATGAGTAATCCTGACGGCTTTTGATATTCCGCTTTTACTCTTGAACAAGTCAAACATTTTCCGACATACTCGGCTATGTCGGCCTTCATGTTTGGCCACCAGAAAAGTTTCTTGAGATCTTGGTACATTTTGTCAGAACCTGGATGAATGGAGTATTTGGATTTATGAGACTCATTCATAATGAGATCACATATACCTCCGTATAGAGGAATCCAACTTCTTTCTTTGAAACAGAGCATCCCGTCTGCTCTCTGCACAAATCCATTCTTATTCTCTGGCATACCATGAATCTTCTCACTAGGTCGGTTCTCTTCCTTAAGAGCTTCGGATTGAGCGGTGAGTATTTGTGAGGGCAGGGGTGAATGAATGGTTATTCCTAATGATCTGACTCTAAGAGGTTTCAGTCGTTCCTTCCGACTTAATGCATCTGCCACAACGTTGGCTTTTCCTGGGTGATAACGGATTTCACAATCATAATCGCTAAGTAACTCTAACCAGCGACGTTGTCTCATGTTTAGTTCTTTCTGATCTAAGATGTGCTGAAGACTTTTGTGGTCGGTGAATACTGTGCACTTAGTACCATACAAGTAGTGTCTCCATAATTTAAGGGCGAATACTACTGCTCCTAACTCCAAATCATGTGTCGTGTAATTTGCTTCATGCGGTTTGAGTTGTCGTGAAGCATAAGCTATCACTTTGTTTCGTTGCATTAGCACAGCTTCCAAACCATGATATGAGGCATCACAATACACTACGAAGTCTTCACTTCCTTCGGGTAGTGCTAATATTGGTGCTTCACAGAGCTTTTTCTTTAATAGCTGAAAAGCTGATTCTTCCTCTTTTCCCCAGATAAACTTCTTGTTCTTCTGAGTTAATTCGGTCAAAGGCTTTGAGATTTTTGAAAAACCTTCAATAAATCTTCTGTAGTAACCCGCTAGACCCAAAAATTGGCGTATCTCTGTGGGGTTTGTAGGAGATGTCCACCCTTTTACGGCCTCAATCTTTGCAGGATCTACTTGAATGCCTTGACTGTTGATAACATGCCCAAGGAATTGTACAGTTCGAATCCAAAAGTCGCATTTGGAGAACTTGGCATACAACTGTTCCTTTTTGAGTAACTCTAAAATAATCTTTAGATGTTTGGCATGTTCCTGTTCGTTGCGGGAGTAGATTAGGATATCGTCTATTAATACAATCACGAACTTATCCAGATATGGTTTGCACACTCGGTTCATTAGGTCCATGAACACTGCAGGTGCATTGGTTAAACCAAATGGCATTACTTGGAATTCATAATGTCTGTAACGCGTCCTAAAAGCTGTTTTGGGAATATCCTCCTCTCGAACTCTTAACTGATGGTACCCTGACCTTAGGTCAATCTTCGAGTATACACTCGATCCTTGTAGTTGATCAAACAAGTCGTCGATCCTAGGTAGTGGGTAACGATTCTTTACAGTGAGTTTGTTCAATTCCCGGTAATCAATACACATTCGGAAAGATCCGTCCTTCTTCTTAACGAATAGAACCGGAGCTCCCCAAGGTGATGAGCTGGGTCGGATAAAGCCTTTATCAGACAATTCTTTCAATTGTTCTGACAATTCCTTCATTTCAGACGGCGCTAACCTATAAGGTGCTTTCGCCACAGGTGCCGCTCCAGGCACTAGTTCAATCTGGAATTCTACTTGACGTGGAGGTGGAAGACCGGGTAGATCTTCGGGGAATACTTCTGGGAACTCTTTAACGATCGGAATGTCTTCAACTCGTTTATCTTTTGATTTGTTTTCCGTTACATGAACCATGAATGCTTGGCATCCTTCGTTCATATATTTCACCAATCTGATATATGAGATGATACCGTATCGCGTTTTATTCTTGTCACCAGGGACAATAAGAGTTTCACCATTTCTCGGAATATGCACGGCTTTCTCGTCACAGAGTATTCTAGCGCGGTGTTTGGATAACCAATCCATACCAATGACTACGTCAAAACTACCGAGCTGAATAGGCATGAGGTCGATGGGAAAAGGGTTGTCTTGTAGGATTATGGTACAACCACGAATTACGGAGTCGGTGCCAATTAGGTTTCCGTCCGCCATTTCAATTTCAAAAGTGGTGTTTAGTTTGGAAAGGGTAATGTTAAGCAAAGAAGCAAACGTAGTTGACACAAAACTTCTATCTGCTCCAGAATCAAATAATACTCTAGCATTATGTTGATTGAGTAAGAACTTACCCGTGACGACGTCAGAGTTCAGTGGGGCATCCTCCTCTTTTAACACATATGCTCTTCCTCGAGCGTTGTTTGGCTGGCTGTTTCCTTTCGGACAGTGGCTCTTGAAGTGACCCACTTCTCCGCATGAGTAGCAAGTCGGAGTTACAGGCTGTAGGTTGCTACCAGTAGCGGGATTCCTGCAATCCTTTGTCTGATGACCCACTTTCTGGCATTTCAGACATTTGATTGTGCAAGGTCTACTGTGGTGTAGTTTGCATCTGTTAGACTGGGATTTCTGACCTTGGTATCCCTTGCCTTCGGTCGCAGCATAGGCCTTGGCGGTCTCTTGTCTTTGGTTTTGATGATGGTGACGATTGTTTCGGTTTTGATGGTACGGGTTATTGTTTCTATGGTTGTTGTTATTGAAGTTGTTGTTGCGGTGGTTATTGTTACTGTGGTGGTGAGTGGTTCTTTTGTCATCGAGCTTTCTCTTGAGCTCATTGTTGTACTTGACCTCTCGGTCCAGTAGTTTTTGAGCAAGTTCGATGGCTGCCTCTAGAGTTGGTGGGTTTGATGAAGTGACATTTCCCTCAATACTACGGGGAAGTCCTTCGATATACTTTTCCAGTTCTTTTTTGAAAGTTGGTACAACAGTAGGGCATAGTATTTTAAGCTCTTGAAATCTACTGTTTATGTTTTAAGATCAATTCCTTTTACTACTAATAGATGGAATTCATCTTCCAATTTTCTTAGTTCAGAACGGGGACAGTATTTCTTTAGCATCTTGGTCTTAAACTCAGTCCAAGTGAGCTGATAGGCTGCTGTCATTCCCATGGCTTTGACTGTAGCATTCCACCATGACAAAGCATCTTGCATGAGAGTTCCAGTAGCGAAAATGACTTTGTTGTCCTCGGTACAACCGCTTCTCTGAAAAACAGTTTCAGATCGTTCGAACCAGTGAGCAAGTTCAGTTATTCCTTCAGTACCTTTGTAGAAAGTTGGTTGACAACTCATGAAATCTTTGTAGGTACACTTGTGGTTTGCAGCAGTTACACTTTCTCCTGTCGGTAGACTAGTGCCACTGTTGCGAGCATTTGCTGCTGCCTATTCTGCCAAGACTGCATTTAAACCGTCAGCGATTGCTTTTCGGATAGCTTCTGGAGTCATGGTAGGCGTAGCAGTTGAAATTTCATGATTTGCGGCGGAGGTTGCTTTCCTTGTACGTACCATAGTTCTATCAATATTGCAAAAGCATATTTTTAGAAATCTCATAATGATCACGTTAGGTTAGGATACTTTGGAAGGTAATTGAATATGGATTATAATAATATAATTTTAACCATAACAATTGAGTTTAATAATTCTGGTTTTATCTCTGTAGGTACAGCAAATATCATATCATAACTTCATTCACAATATGTCTGAATTAATTCACAACACACATGAGAACATAAATGATTGAATTTCACTGTATGAACCAAAATTTCGCGAGACAATATATGGCAAATCGTAACGCATATGCAAGAAACAACCATTGAATACATAAATCAACATCAATATAATACATCCACACAACATAGGATTAATAACTTGTTCGATTTGTTTTACAAAACATAAAGATACAAGATTATTTATTAATACAACATTGGTAGACTAAGACATCTCTTAATTATATTGACACATCTCTGATCTATGGTCCTCCTGGTGCACCATCTAAGCGGCGCTGAAGATCTGCAATTGCTGCCATCAAGGTCTTCACGGTCTGGTCTCGAGCTCTTTCCCTAGCCTGGGAATCCTCAACCATAAGTCTAAGAATCAGAACCTGAGAGCTAACTCGGTCAAGCTCAGAGTCTAGTGTCTCAATCACTGTTTGCATCGAAGTAGTGGCCTTTCCTAGTATAGAAATAGTCTCAATGGCTTCTTCTAAACTAGTACCTACTTGATCGAAGACCGTCTCCATCGCCAACTGACCAATCACAAGGTTCTCCACTTCTTCCCCAAGTGTGTCAATCTGCTCTGGTGGTAAGTCGTCAAGAATCTCTGCAATGTCATCCAGACGATCCTCATGTCGGACTAATCTGGCTGCCAGTAGAGGTATGGTGTGATGGATGGGTTCTCCGGTAACCGGAAGAATCCTCGAAGTAGCTGTAGCCGAACTCTCTCCTAGTTCCATGGCTCTCGGTGCTCCTTCCTGGGATCTCCAGTGACGGATGATAGGTAGCAAGTAAGACCATCGGCGTGCATCGACCCTCATGTGGGTCCCGGTGCGAACTGTAGTCTCATCTCTAACCTGGGCATAGGGGTCCGATAAAGATGGAACCAAGCGGTATGTCCTCTTGCAAGGTGGCAGAGGCTCGCTGAGGGTGGAGAAGCAAGGGGTGGAATAGAAGATGGTAATGGAACAGTGGTGGTCTGATGATAGAAGATAGTAGGTGGTGGAGCTGAAGATAGTGGTGTAAGCGGTGGTGTCCTGGAATGCTCAGGAGCTGGGGGTGGTGATATTACGGAAGTCGAAGTTGGTATGAGTGGGACTGGTGGTGGTACGATCAGTGCTGGTGGTATACGCACTCGTTTTCGGGGAGTGTGTTTGCGAACATAACTTTCTGGATGTCGGTAAAGTTGGTCAAAGGGTTCGGGTTCATATGGCTGGAGTTGTCGTACTCGTCCATGCCGGCGAATCGGGTCAGGTGATGGTATGGGTGATGCTGGAGGGGAAATCTCCAGGTCGGATGCCGGTAGAAATTGCTGGCTTTCCATGTACCGGTCAGTAGCAGGTGACATCGGTATAGCTGCCGTAGCAAAGTCTGAGGTAAATGGCATAGGATCCTCATTCTCTGAATCAGATGATACAGCGATGGGATGGGGTTTCGAAGACATAGTACTGTAATAATCCCGAATAGTAAATGTAAGCTATTAACATAATCATAAATATGTTAAACTTTGTTAAGAACTCGTATAGTAAGCAACATCTAAAAATGTTGGAAGTGTGTAGGCACGGAGGGCATAAGGTGGTTTTTCTTTACAATGGTCCGTTTTAAAAATGTAGTTATAGTCCAATGTTTAAAATACATCTGGTTCTCTATAACCATGAGCTCGGATGCCAATCTGATACACCCCCAATTTCGGATAGCAACAGCGGAAGACTTAATTGGGTGTTACGTAGAGGATCTTTCGTCATAATCATAGAAAACGACTTTAGAAAGACGTTTTAAGTTTATCATTCAAAATACAAGTATTTAAAATACAAAGATGTTTTATAGTTAACACATTTATTTAGATTTGAATGATAAAACTTTATTTAAACCACCCGTACAGGGTTTAATGCCCACTCCGTGCCTTGAGTTCCAGCCTTTAGTTACCTGAGATAACATGCTAAAAGTCAACAAAAGTTGAGTGATATTCATAGGTTTAAGTTTAATAGTTTGAACACAAGTATAAGTGTTAATTGCATCGAATTACAATTAAACAACTTAAAATTCAAGTTATTATTGCATTAAGCTCATGACACGCAACGCTTAACGGGCATCAAATATGATGTAAAGTATATAGGCCCTCGTGATGGGTATTTTCCAATAACCCATAAGTTTGTTCAAATAAAGTGCGCCTGGGTGGCTCATCCTAGCAGACCCAAACGGGGATTGTCAGTCCCTAATAGATCTATTCACAATTATTTACGTTCACTCGTAAGTGATTAAGGTTCATGATTGAGGGACTTTCGGCAATAGCTACTTAAGCAATAATAATAACAGTCATAGCATACAAAAAGTTTGTGTTCAGGTTTTGTAGCATGTATCTCCCCACAAAAGATTTAAAGTTTAAGTGTGGGCTATGAACTCACCTTGTAGTACAGTAGTGGCAGTAGTATCGTTATTCAAACGATGAAAGGAAACGGCTTCAACACACGACCTAAATAATATATGGCAAGTTTTAGTGGTTTGATAGTCTAAGTTTGGTTTATCGCGAATCATAACGTTTAGGGTTTTATTGATTAATTCGTAACATTTAAAACATATGTGTTTAAATGTTTAAAGTTCAAAACTAAAGTTATATATATATATAACTCTTGAGTAAGTTTTCATTTGTCGGGAGTATATAAGATCGATGAGGAAATCGTCGTTGATAAATCAAAGTTTGGTTAAGTTACGTTATATGTTTAACGTTTCGTTAAGCGGTTATGTGTATATATGTATATATATTTATAAATATATATATGTATATAATTATAGTGAAAATAACGTCGTTAACGTCGATTGACGAGTTTATAAAATAATTATATAAACTTATAATTATTTCTGAAATAACCTTTAAGTTTCACTAAGTTACACTTTTGACCCTAACAGCATAATATTTGCACCGTTAGTCCTCGGTTAAGTTTTATTACACTTTTAGTCCAAAACATTTAATATTTACATTTTATACCCAAAAGTTTCTGAATTTACAGTTTTCATCACAATATTATCAAAATGGCAGTTTTTACCTTAAGTTTCCAAACTTGGCAATTTTAGTCCCTCGGTTAGCAATTCTTTGCAAATCGAGTCCAAAATTTATAAAAATCAAAGTTTACTATTTTTATTTCATAACTAAGTTTAATATAGCTTTTGTAACTTATATGTACAGCTTCTAGTGTCGAGAGCTTATTTTTTTAAGCTTGTGGGCTTTTAACGAGTCCATTTATGGCCCGTTAAGGTTTTTAGTTCCGTTGGGCTTAAGAGAGTATTGGGCTTGGTTACGGGCTTGTTTAAGGGTTATAAAAATATAACAAGATAGCTTATAAGACTAGCTTATACGAAGAGCTTATATATAGCTTATTGGGCTTATAGGCCCGTACGCTAAGTATAAGAGTTTTATGAATATGTTACAAACACGATTTGCTTTGAAGTTAAATAAGGTGCGAAATGAGTTTTATAGGTCGAATGAAATACATGGTTTGTTAGTTTGGTAGCCCAACTATTAGGTCGAGCCATAAAATATAGGGTTTGTACGTCTAGATAAGAAAATACGAGACCAAAGCAAATGAGACTTAGATCATTAGAAAAAAAAAAAAAAAAAAAAAAAAAAAAAAAAAAAAAAAAGGTTTCAAAACCTCCAAATATTCTAAGTGTTTTGTTACATTCTTGAAAGGGTCAAGGTGACATGAAACGCGTGAATTTTTATTGTTGGTACGTCACTATAAGGTTCGAATGAAAGTGGGTCTCGATAGTTAGCACGACAAGGATGATATAGTATGTCGAATAAATTATATATGTTGTAAATATAAATAACGAAATATTGCATCGAAGCAAGGCATGATTCACGATTGAGATGAAAATAATAAAATGAGAAAAGTTCGAGACTTGCTTACTTCACCTAAAAAGGTGGGGCGTATCACGAATTCGGGGCTGCGTTAGGCCGATGAAAATGTGAGACTCGATTCTTTGTCCTCCAAAGATATAGAAGCAAGTAAGTCGTGGACCTTAGCTTGATTCGAACGCCTCGAAATTCAAGCTAAGCTAAGCGAACTCAGGAACTATGAATGACTTAGTATTTTTGAGTGGTGATATATATTTGTGTATGTGTTTAACCGAATGCATGCATGGTATATATAGGAGGATTTTGCAACTTGACTAAGGTGGCAATGATGGCATAAAGCATAAGGAATAGAAGGGTAATAATAGGGAATCGTCCTTGCGGCAGTTCGAACAAGAAGAAGAAGTCAAAAGTTCCATGTTTTGCATTATCACTTGTTGTGAGAGTAAGAAGGTCAATTCCATTTAATATAACATGATACACGTTGTATCATGATTGCCATTGAAGTCCAAGAGTAATGAAGGAAGTTGGCGTACGAATGTGGCTCTTAATGTCTAGCCGAGAAGCAAGTAAACAAGGAAGCATCATTGTGCTTTGTCTTGGCTCTATTTGGTGTATCCTAAAGTCAATTATAATTTCCCAATGTGGTGATGATGATAGAGTGTGACAATGAGTAAAAAGGATGGTTACTTGTTATACATCTTGGCCGGCGGTAAACAACAAGGAGAAAAGACAATTGAGTTTTCAAGGGTTAGTTCTTGTGGCTTGTTCGATTTCCCATGCGTGTAACACATTGTGGATCTGATCAAAATTAAAGGTAGAGTCGTTTGGTAGTGTGTATACTCGATAAGAGCATGTACGAATTCATTTACTAGCCAAAAACATAAGTGGTGTCGAGTTGGGTGTCATACGAGACAACTAGGCCAAAATGTGGAATTTTGAGTTGTGTTCATTACATGTCAAGTGGGTTGAGCTTTGGAGATTTTTAAGTAAGTAAATAGTCGAGTTAGGATGTGAGGGTTGTTGCACTCGATTCTTAGCTAGGTGAAGAATTGAGTCATGTAAAATTATCATATTGTTGTTAAGTTAAATTGCTCGTAGTTTAGGCAAAGTGTTCGATAGATGAGCAGCCAAACCGAATGTTTTATATACAAAACTTGGGCTTGGTTTTTGTTGTTGGGCTCGTTGGTGGATTGGGCCAAGAAAGAATGAAAATAGTAAGGTCCGGTTGTGGTGTGTTTAGTTTGTAGAAATATTGGGTCGAGGCCCAATGGGTTTAGCAGTCCGTTCGGTATAGGGTCGAGACCCAATATAGTTACTGAGTATTCGTGATAATTTTCGTGAGCTCGGGAATGTATTTGATCATATTCGGTTAATTGTCGAAACGTATAAACGTTAAGTATTAATCGTTAATGTTTTAAATAATTCACGATTTTTAGACTATCAAGGCTCGTGTGTAAGCATCGTTTCAAGGTAAACGGTAATCACAAGTATCGTTGTGATTAAAATAGTATAGTATGCATAACAAAAAAAAAATTTACTAGTAGAAAAGGGGTTATTAAATAATGTAATGATTTATTAATCATTTATTAGCATTTACTATTCATATGGAAAATTACGGGAGGTTACATTATGCATTATATTTGGTTGTATTTGTGAACATATTATGCTTAAAAGGTTCAAAAGATGTATTTTAGTTCAGGTACGATCAAGTTCAAGGAAAAAGCTAAAAAGATGAGGAAAAGTTGTCAAATTAAGAGCTTATGCACAAATGTAGGATTCGTCTCACAATAAAAGCTTTTGGAGGATTGATAAAGATAAAGAATCAAGCTTACAATGATTTTCAAGCTCAAGAAAAGATCATGAAATGATGAAATGAATGTTGGAGGTTTATAACCCAAACCCAAGGTTTCTATCTCAAACCCAAGGTTGAGTAGTTATTTCCAGACCCAAGGTTTAGTGTTCAAACTAAAGGTCCAGCAGACATCTAGACCTAAGGTCCTAGGTCCAAACCCTGGGTCCAGCCTTTTAAAGTCTTCTATAGTTGCATTAAAGAGAAGAGTTAAAGTGCCATCACTCCAAAGTCTTATCACCTACTTCCATTAATTCATCTTACCTTCAACTTTATGACACTTGGAGCCCAAGAATTATGCTTGATGACCAAGGAGAATTATCTTATATATGTATGCAAGGAGACATCAAAGAGAGAGAAAAAAAAGAAGATCAATCTATAATCATATACATCATATATCATACACAAAATCTGTCACCATTCTCTCAAGAAGGGCGACAAGGAGGAGGAGCTTATATTCACCAATCATCAATTCAATTATTCAAGGATCATTGTTGATCATTTCACAAGTGTTCTTCATTACTTCTAATCATCATTACAACTTTTGTAAGACCTATCTAATCATGTTTTCTAGTGATAAATTTCTTGTGATTATTACTTTGTTTACCATGAGTGGCTAAGTACCTTGTGCACTTGCCTAGATGATGTTTACTCCATGATTTATTTGATTGATTATAACTTAATGGTTCTAATATAAAAGAAAAGTTAACACTAAGAACGAATTGTGCTATTTAGAGTTTTCTCCACCAAAGAGTTGTCAAGTTTGGGTAATTTCTAATAATGTATTGGGTTGAAAAAGACATTGTTAGTAAATTAGTTGTAAACCTTTGTCTATGAGGGTTTTACCTTATGTATTGACCATTTCATAAGTAACTTGGTTTAACTTGGAAAACTAAATAGTGTGGTTGCCAATTATTTGTGAAACGAAAGCGAATCAAATAATTGAGTTGAGTTAATCTTGGATTGATCAATTCTTTAATATTGTTTTTATAATCTTAAAATCTTGATGAGGATTGAAAGTGTTGGAAACAATAGAGTTAGTACACCCACTAATCGAATTAGAACACCATCTAATTTGTTGATCATAATTAAATGGAACAATTGTCGTAATCATGTCAAAGGAATTGTGCAAAATAGTCTAGGCAAGTGTAGTCTTTAAAATTATTGAATTTATATCATCTTTATTTGCTTGCGAATTAGAATCGATAAGTTGGCTTGATTTTATATACAAAAAAAATTCACATCATACAAACAAAACAAATCCTAGTGAACGACCTCGGCTTACCATAATTATCTCTTACTACACACGGACGAGTATACTTGCTCGTATGTGTTTCGTTTGAATCATTGGTAAATCGTGTTATAAATTTAAAACTTGTACTCATAACGGGTATATCCCTAGAAACACATCAAGTTTTTGGCGCCGCTGCCGGGGATTTGATCTCGTTTGTGTTAAGTTTTTGTTTCTAATTTACTTATTCCAATCCTATTCGTATTGATATTCGTTTGCGTATTCGTTAAGTTCTCTAAAAATAAAAAAATAAAAACTTTTTTATAAAAATTTTCCTCTTCCTGGCCGTCGGCCTACAGCTATACCAAACGGCCTGAGGCCTTCTGTCATTTCTTTTTCTAGGCTTGACCGCCGGTTTTGTTCTCAGACCACCGGTTTTGTCGTAAATATATATATATATATATATATATATATATATATATATATATATATATATATATATATATATATATATATATATATATATATATATTCTTACTCCCAGACCGCCGGCCTACAGCCATACCGGGCGGCCTCAACCTTCTGTTCTTTTTTTCTTCTTCCTCTGCCGAACCAGACCGCCGGTCTAAGCTCCAGACCGCCGGCCCAGCAAACTAAAATTTTTTTATTATTATTTTTCTTTTTTTTTAAATCCTTTTCGATAGGGCTCGTTTTTCTCGTGTATGACCACTCGCTCTACAAGCGACGAGTTGAGCACACCATTGTCTAACCTCGAAAGTTTATTTCGCAAAAAGAGAACTCCATTCGTTCCACCCGATCAAAGAATTCCAAGAACCAAAAACCCACCGTTTTAAAACCTTTCCGAAGTTCATCTAATCGTTAATCTTTTTCAAGAATTACCATTTCCAATGGCTGACGATCAACCCATGTGGGATGCCAATAGGGTTGTAGCTCCTACACCTGCAGCCGCAATTGTTCCAGTTAATCTTGGAGAAAACTTTACTATCAAAGGTCATCATCTTTCGATGATTAAAGACAACCAATTTGATGGTAGAGCTAAATCCGATCCACACAAACATATCGCCGATTTCCTTGAAATTTGTGACATGTTTCGTTATGGAACTACCGATGCAAATTCAATCCGTCTTAAATTTTTTCCATCGTCTCTCACCGGAGAAGCGAAAATTTGGTATAATGAATTAAGCCCCGGAGTGATCACAACTTGGGACCAAATGAGAAGAGCGTTTGTCGGACGTTTCTTTCCACCAGCCATGTTTGATCGTCTCTTAGGTGAAATTCGTAGCTTTACTCAAAAAGAAGGAGAAAATCTTGTCGAAGCTTGGCTTCGAATGAAAAACATGCTCCGAAGTTGTCATGGGCATGGATTGTCTCGTGGTAATATCATCCAAATCTTTTACCATGGTCTCGATGACGCAACTCAAGGCATACTTGATGCCGAAGGAATTTTTCTTTATAAGACCCCTAACGAAGCTTACAACTTACTAGAAGACCGTGTACTTCTTAAGCTTGATTGGTCTAAAGACTCCAAAATCAAACCTCAACGAAAATCGGTTGCATTCGCTGAAGCGGCAAATGAAAATTCAAAAATCATGGATATGATGAAAGATTTTACATCTAAAATTGATTCCAAATTCGAAAGTATCCAAAAAGAAATCAAAGAAATGCGTGAGGGATGTACTCATTGTGGTGGAAATCACTTCTCATCCGAGTTTGATGATAAACCCATGGGAGGTCCCGAAGCAGAAGCCAATTATGTTTCTGGAGGATATCGAGGAGGAGGATATCGTGGAAACTACTACGGTAGGAACTCTCGAGATTGGCAAGATCGTCCACCAAGGGATGATAATCGTTCCCAAACTCGTGACGAAAATCGTCAGACATCTTCCCATGATGATAATCGTTCACCAACACAATCTCACGAAACGAAAAACGAAGAATCTGAATTCGAAAAAACCATGCGTGAATTTGTGCATGCTCAAAAACAAACGAACGAATTCATGAAAAATCAATTCTTCATGCTCAAATGCAAAGTCGAACAAGGTCAAAAGAATCATCAAGCTTCTATCCAAGATCTTGAAACCAAATTTGGTCGTCTTTCTGATCAACTCGCTGCAAGACCATCTGGTACCTTGCCAAGCAATACTCAAACCAACCCAAAACCACCATCATCTGGAAATTATCGTCCATCTCAAATGAGAAATGAGCATGTGAATGTTGTATATACTCGTAGTGGCCTATCTTATGATCCACCACCCAACCCAACCCAAACAACCACTATTGTCCAAGATGATAGTGAGGATGAAGTAGAAGAAGCACCTAAAGAAAATGAACAAATTTCTACACCAGTTGTTAAACCTACTCCAAAACTCAAACCATATAAACCAAGAATTCCATACCCTTAACGTTTGAGGAAAGAAAAGATGGAAGAGCAATATGGCAAGTTTATTGATTTACTAAAAGAAGTTAAAATCAACATTCCTCTTGTTGATGTCTTAGCTGGTATGCCCAACTATGGGAAGTTTTTGAAAGAACTTGTGAATAATAAAAGTAAAATGGAAAACATTTCCGCTACCTTCTTGAATGAAGATTGCTCAGCCATTATTGAAAATAAATTACCGAAAAAACTCAGTGATCCTGGAAGCTTTCTTATTCCATGTACTTTGGGAAATTCAATCACTTGTGATGCTTTAGCCGACCTCGGTGCAAGTATCAATCTTATGCCATACTCCTTGTATGCGAAACTCTCAATCAATACATTGAAACCAACGAGAATGAGTATACGATTAGCCAATCATACTATCCAATATCCTGTTGGAATAGCTGAAAACATGCTTGTTCAAGTTGGGCAATTTGTTTTTCCTGTTGATTTTGTGATCCTTGAGATGGAGGAAGATAGCAAAGTTCCATTAATTCTAGGAAGACCTTTCCTAAATACAGCAGATGCTATCATTCGAGTAAAAAATAAAGAACTCAACCTTGGAGTTGGGGACGAAAGAATTTCTTTTTCGATTAACCAAGCGATGAAATATTCTCATGCGAATGATGATACTTGTTATAGCATTGATGCTATCGATGATATAACAGATGAAACATTTGATGAGTTGCTTGATGAAAGAATAAAGACTCATAAAACATCTGGATAAATCAGTGATGAAGATCTCGACCGAGAATTCGCTGAATTTATGCAGATGGACACTGAAGAAATCTCCGAGGAAGAAAATACCAACTTTGAAGAGTTGGAATTCAATGATGATATGAGAATCAAAACCTCAATTGAGGATCCACCGATAGATCTAGTTTTGAAGCCTCTTCCTGATCATCTAGAATATGCATTCTTGGAAGAAAATTCTCTTCTTCCAGTTGTCATACTTCAAAACTCAAACTAGATGAAAAAGAACGACTTGTTTCTATACTCAAAAAGCATAAAGAAGCTTTTGCTTGGAAAACTTCTGATATTCCTGGAATAAGTCCAAACTTTTGCAAACATAAAATAAATATTGAAAGAGATTCTAAACCAGTTGTTCAAAGACAACGAAGACTCAATCCAAATATGAAAGAAGTTGTTAAGAAAGAAATAATCAAACTTCTTAACGCTGGAATTGTTTATCCCATTGAGGATAGTTCATGGGTGAGTCCTGTTCATTGTGTTCCTAAGAAAGGAGGAACAACTGTCGTAACTAATGAACGTAATGAACTTGTTCCTACAAGAACTATCACTGGTTGGCGTGTATGCATTGATTATAGAAAATTAAATGATGCCACCAGAAAAGATCATTTTCCATTACCGTTCATGGATCAAATGTTGGAAAGACTTGCGGGGAACAAATACTTTTGTTTTCTCGATGGATTTTCCAGTTACTTTCAAATTCCAATTGATCCAGCTGATCAAGAAAAGACCACATTCACGTGCCTGTTCAGCACATAAGCGTATAGGCGAATGCCTTTTGGTCTTTGTAACGCACCAGCAACATTTCAAAGATGCATGATTGCTATTTTTCAAGATATGCTTGAAACCTCCATGGAAGTCTTCATGGATGATTTCTCAGTATTTGGAGATTCATTCGAGTCATGCCATTCCAATCTTGATAAAATGCTTGAAAGATGCAAAACTTCTCATCTCATGCTTAATTGGGAAAAATGTCATTTTATGGTAATGGAAGGCATTGTGCTTGGTCACAAGATTTCGAGCAATGGAATCGAAGTTGACAAAGCAAAAATAGATACTATTGCTAAATTACCACCCCCAACTAACATTAAAGGCGTTAGGAGTTTTTTGGGACATGCGGGATTTTAACGCCGATTTATCAAAGATTTTTCAAAAATATCTCGTCCAATGACGAAGTTTCTTAAAAAATATTCAGTATTTGATTTCAATGAAGAGTGCATCAAGGCATTCGAAACACTAAAAAATAAGTTAACAAATGCACCAATTATGGTTTCACCAAATTGGTCGCTGCCATTTTAGCTTATGTGCGATGCAAGTGATTATGCTGTTGGAGCAGTATTAGGACAACGAGATGGTAAATATTTTCGTCCTATATACTTTGCAAGCAAAACTTTGAATAGTGCCCAACAAAACTACAAAGTGACTGAAAAAGAACTATTAGCTGTAGTTTTTGCATTTGACAAATTCCGTTCTTATCTTGTTTTATCAAAGACAATTGTATTCACCAATCATTCAGCCCTGAAATATCTATTTGCCAAACAAGATTCAAAACCACGTCTTATCCGATGGATTTTATTGCTTCAAGAATTTGACATAGAAATCCAAAATAAGAAAGGTGCAGAAAATGTTGCAGCAGATCATTTATCTAGATTAGAAAATTCTAATTTAGAAGAACTCGGTGAAGACGAGATTGATGATAACTTTCCCGATGAAACTCTTATGGGAATCGACAATGAAGAAGCTCCATGGTTTGCTGATTATGCAAATTATTTAGCTGGAGGAATATTACAAAAAGGTCTATCTCACGCTGAGCGTAGTAAATTTTTCGCAAATTTAAAATACTACTTTTGGGATGAACCGTATCTATTCAAAATGTGTCCCGATGGCATAATAAGAAGATGCGTATATGGTTCAGAAACCCAAAAAATTCTTGATGAATGTCATCATGGCCCAACCGGAGGACATTACGGTCCATCCACGACCGCTAAAAAAGTTTTTGATGCAGGATTTTATTGGCCAACAATTTTTAAAGAAGCGCATACACTTGTGAAGAATTGTGATGCATGCCAAAAATCTGGTAGTCTTTCTCGTAGAGTCGAAATGCCACAAAAGGGCATCCAACTTTCTGAAATATTTGATATTTGGGGAATTGACTTCATGGGTCCTTTTCCTAAATCTCATAAATTCGAATACATACTCGTTGCAATTGATTATGTATCTAAATGGGCAGAAGCAGAGGCTTTACCCACAAACGATGCACGAGTAGTTGTGAATTTTCTGAAAAAGCTTTTCGCTCGATTCGGAATTCCAAAAGCTTTGATAAGCGACAGAGGAACTCATTTCTGTAACCATCAAATGGAGAAAGCTATGAAACGATATGGGGTCCACCATCGTTTCTCAACAGCATACCACCCTCAAACAAGTGGTCAAGTCGAAAACACCAATAGAGCCTTAAAAAGAATACTTGAAAAAACGGTCAAGGATAATCCTTCTGTTTGGTCAAGAAAACTTGATGATGCTTTATGGGCGTTTAGAACGGCATATATAACTCCAATTGGTACAACCCCGTACAGACTCATATATGGAAAAACTTGTCATTTGCCGTTTGAAATAGAACATCGTGCTTACTGGGCATTGAGGCAATGTAATCCTGATCTAAAAATCGCTGGAGAAAAATGATTCCTGCAATTGCATGAACTTGATGAATTAAGACTCCAAGCGTATGAAAATTCAAAATTATACAAAGCCCGAACAAAAGCTTATCATGATAGAAAGTTAAGGATTCGAAAAGAATTCAATGCCGGAGACAAAGTTCTTTTGTTCAATTCAAAGTATAAATTCAAAGCTCCTAAACTCATAACCAAATGGTTTGGTCCATTCGTGGTAAAACATGGCTTTCCATCCGGATACGTTGAATTGTATGATAAGTACGGTGGAACTTTCATTGTTAATGGACATCGAATCAAACTATACCATGATGAGGAGCAATTGAATGAAATGTCAAGTGAGGAAATTCCACTTGAACTGCTCGATTAAAAGAAATATACTTCTATTCCATTTATGGCACCTTTTCCAGCTGATTATAAAAAGGTAATACCATGGGCTGCTGAAACTGGTTACATATGGGATGTTCTCCCTAGAACTTGCAATACCGCGAAGTTACATGATATTGATAAAACTGGAAAAGGAATAGTAAAAGGAAATGTGGTGTATATTCCAAAGAAATCAGGAAAGAATCCTAAAGATAAACCACCAAAGAAATAAAAAAGATTGAGTCGGGCTGATGACTCGTTAATAAATTTAGCGCTTCTCGGGAGGCAACCCGTGTGTTATCAAAATTATTTTTATGCTACGATGGTTTCACCATAAGTGTGGGGGCCTTACTGTTATGAATAATGAAATACAAAAATATATATATATATATATATTTTGCTTTTTTTTTTTTTTTTTTTGTGTGTTTGATGATTATGCAGGTTAAGATGCTTGATCTTGAAATATGGAATCATCCTATCTCCAAAGCTCAGGCAATTTCATTTCTTATATGTTCCATTTCCCTATTTTTATGATTCATCGTTCTTTGCATTGAGGACAATGTCAAACTTAAGTGTGGGGGAGGAAATAGGAAAATGAACCGGATTTTAATATTTTCTATATTTTTGAGCCTATTTTTAACTTGTTTGCCCCTATGATCTAGTTGTTTTCGCACATTTAGGATAATTTATATTAGAAGAACTAGATAATCCACTAATAAAACATGTAATTTTTGAAAATTCGAGATGTGTCCTGATTGACATTGCGATCCATTTTCGGATTGATAACATTGATAGCACAACTATAGCCCATTCCACTAAATTGTGAGGATTTAAGCCTATTTCATATAGCATACATCTTTTATGCTTGGATCTTTTTGCTATGAGTGTGCCGGTGATCTATTTATTCTAGAACTTGTACATGCAAATCATTACCAGAACGCAGTGAGATCACCTCGTGTGATATAAGTGTATTCATGTGATAAGAGGCAACCTTCGGAATTAAACCAAATGGCCTTCCATTTTTCATCTAATGATATATTAGCTAGCCACATTCGTTAGTTAACTACTTATTTGGACCCATTTGTTAGCACTCATTTTTAGTGCTAGAATCCATTGGTACACCCTCTGAGCCATCCTTTTCATTTCGTTACACTAGTAAAAAATATAAAAATATTCTTCACCTCTAGCCTTAACCTTACCCATAGTCAAGTCTTGGTTGGTTACTAGCTACTTGGAAAGATGGTTGATATGTGGGAATCCTTGAAAATGAGAAAGTTGCGAACTCCATGATAATCTCAAGGAAGATCTATTGGTATGTTGTGTGAAAAAAAAAAAAAAAAAAAAAAAAAAAAAGAGAATAAGTAATCATCATTGTTTGGTGACATGGATAGCCAATGAGCTATGAAAGTATGATATGAATCAAGGAAGAATCTCAAGTTCGAAGGAAAGTGGTTGATGTAGCTAGTAGCACTTGGTTGTAGACTTTGGCTATTTGTAAAGTTTTTATTTTTAAACCAATTTCATAAATATATCCCACGCCTTATCCTTACCCTTGCGGCTTTGTGAAATTTTCAAGTGTATTGACATGTAGTGACCATCCGATTTCTTGAGGAATTAGATAACGTTGTTAGCGATCTAAGGTTATCCTTAGTGACCATCCGTTATTTGGTAATTCAAGGATTCGTTGTTAGCAAGCTATTATGTTTTACATGAGATAGTTGCACATCAGTCTTATATAACCCTTAAAGCCTTAAAACCCGAATAAAAGTCCTCTTAGATGTTTACAGTTGGTGCTTACGCCACATCGGTGGAGTTTTGTTTCTTATACAAGCTTATGGTAATATTTAGATCATATCTGAGCAATGAGTGTTAATTTCTTATATACTCACCCACTAAACAAATGAGTGTTGAGTGAATTATACTTCATTTCCTTTTCGTGAGGTGTTTTAATGTGTTATCAAGCAAGAGAATCATTTAAGGTATTGTCAAACATATCGACTTTTCACAACCAAAGCTTAAAAAGATGGATCATACCTTGTACTTGTACTAGATGGATTTGCATCCCATTTTTAGAATCATTATAATTTATATCATGTGGATTTATTTCTTAAAGCTAGATTTGCTTTGGGGAAAGCAAAATGTAAGTGTGGGGGATTTGATAACGCTCATTTCGAACATGTTTTAGTTGCGTTATTTCTATGTTTATGCATTATATTTGGTTGTATTTGTGAACATATTATGCTTAAAAGGTGCAAAAGATGTATTTTAGTTCATGTACGATCAAGTTCAAGGAAAAAGCTAAAAAGATGAGGAAAAGTTGTCAAATTAAGAGTTTATGCACAAATGTAGGATTTGTCTCACAATAAAAGCTTTTGGAGGATTGATAAAGATAAAGAATCAAGATTACAATGATTTTCAAGATCAAGAAAAGATCATGAAATGATGAAATGAATGTTGGAGGTTTATATCCCAAACCCAAGGTTTCTATCTCAAACCCAAGGTTGAGTAGTTATTTCCAAACCCAAGGTTTAGTGTTCAAACCCAAGGTCCAGCAGACATCCAGACCTAAGGTCCTAGGTCCAAACCCTTGGTCCAGCCTTTAAAAGTCTTCTATAGTTGCATTAAAGAGAAGAGTTAAAGTGCCATCACTCCAAAGTCTTATCACCTACTTCCATTAATTCATCTTACCTTCAACTTTATGACACTTGGAGCCCAAGAATTATGCTTGATGACCAAGGAGAATTATCTTATATATGTATGCAAGGAGACATCAAAGAGAGAGAAAAAAAAAGAAGATCAATCTATAATCATATACATCATATATCATACATAAAATCTGTCACCATTCTCTCATGAAGGGCGACAAGGAGGAGAAACACAGGAAAAGGAGGAGCTTATATTCACCAATCATCAATTCAATTATTCAAGGATCATTGTTGATCATTTCACAAGTGTTCTTTATTACTTGTAATCATCATTACAACTTTTGTAAGACCTATCTAATCATGTTTTCTAGTGATAAATTTCTTGTGATTATTACTTTGTTTACCATGGGTGGCTAAGTGCCTTGTGCACTTGCCAAGATGATGTTGGCTCCATGATTTATTTGATTGATTACGACTTAATGGTTCTAATATGAAAGAAAAGTTAACACTAAGAACGAATTGTGCTATTTAGAGTTTTCTCCACCAAAGAGTTGTCAAGTTTGGGTAATTTCTAATAATGTATTGGGTTGAAAAAGACATTGTTAGTAAATTAGTTGTAAACCTTTGTCTATGAGGGTTTTACCTTATGTATTGACCATTTCATAAGTAACTTGGTTTAACTTGGAAAACTAAATAGTGTGGTTGCCAATTATTTGTGAAACGAAAGCGAATCAAATAATTGAGTTGAGTTAATCTTGGATTGATCAATTCTTTAATATTGTTTTTATAATCTTAAAATCTTGACGAGGATTGAAAGTGTTGGAAACAATAGAGTTAGTACACCCACTAATCGAATTAGAACACCATCTAATTTGTTGATCATAATTAAATGGAACCATTGTAATAATCATGTCAAAGGAATTGTGCAAAATAGTCTAGGCAAGTGTAGTCTTTAAAATTATTGAATTTATATCATCTTTATTTGCTTGCGAATTAGAATCGAAAAGTTGGCTTGATTTTATATACAAAAAAAATTCACATCATACAAACAAAACAAATCCTAGTGAACGACCTCGGCTTACCATAATTATCTCTTACTACACACGGACGAGTATACTTGCTCGTATGTGTTTCGTTTGAATCATTGGTAAATCGTGTTATAAATTTAAAACTTGTACTCATAACGGGTATATCCCTAGAAACACATCAAGTTTTTGGCGCCGCTGCCGGGGATTTGATCTCGTTTGTGTTAAGTTTTTGTTTCTAATTTACTTATTCCAATCCTATTCGTATTGATATTCGTTTGCGTATTCGTTAAGTTCACTAAAAATAAAAAAATAAAAACTTTTTTATAAAAATTTTCCTCTTCCTGGCCGTCGGCCTACAGCCATACCAAACGGCCTGAGGCCTTCTGTCATTTCTTTTTCTAGGCTTGACCGCCGGTTTTGTCTCAGACCGTTTATGTCGTAAATATATATATATATATATATATATATATATATATATATATATATATATATATATATATATAAATATATATATATATATATATATATAAATTCTTACTCCCAGACCGCCGGCCTACAGCCATACCGGGCGGCCTCAACCTTCTGTTCTTTTTTTCTTCTTCCTCTGCCAAACCAGACCGCCGGTCTAAGCTCCAGACCGCCGGCCCGGTAAGCTAAAATTTTTTTATTATTTTTTTTCTTTTGTTTAAATCCTTTTCGATAGGGCTCGTTTTTCAAGTGTATGACCACTCACTCTTCAAGCGACAAGTAGAGCACACCATTGTCTAACCCCGAAAGTTTATTTCGCAAAAAGAGAACTCCATTCGTTCCACCCGATCAAAGAATTCCAAGAACCAAAAACCTACCGTTTTAAAACCTTTCCGAAGTTCATCTAATCGTTAATCTTTTTCAAGAATTACCATTTCCAATGGCTGACGATCAACCCATGTGGGATGCTAATAGGGTTGTAGCTCCTACACCCACAGCCGTAATTGTTCCCGTTAATCTTGGAGAAAACTTTACTATCAAAGGTCATCATCTTTCGATGATTAAAGACAACCAATTTGATGGTAGAGCTAAATCCGATCCACACAAACATTTCGCCGATTTCCTTGAAATTTGTGACATGTTTCGTTATGGAACTACCGATGCAAATTCAATCCGTCTTAAATTTTTTCCATCGTCTCTCACCGGAGAAGCGAAAATTTGGTATAATGAATTAAGCCCCGGAGTGATCACAACTTGGGACCAAATGAGAAGAGCGTTTGTCGGACGTTTCTTTCCACCAGCCATGTTTGATCGTCTCTTAGGTGAAATTCGTAGCTTTACTCAAAAAGAAGGAGAAAATCTTGTCGAAGCTTGGCTTCGAATGAAAAACATGCTCCGAAGTTGTCATGGGCATGGATTGTCTCGTGGTAATATCATCCAAATCTTTTACCATGGTCTCGATGACGCAACTCAAGGCATACTTGATGCCGAAGGAATTTTTCTTTATAAGACCCCTAACGAAGCTTACAACTTACTAGAAGACCGTGTACTTCTTAAGCTTGATTGGTCTAAAGACTCCAAAATCAAACCTCAACGAAAATCGGTTGCATTCGCTGAAGCGGCAAATGAAAATTCAAAAATCATGGATATGATGAAAGATTTTACATCTAAAATTGATTCCAAATTCGAAAGTATCCAAAAAGAAATCAAAGAAATGCGTGAGGGATGTACTCATTGTGGTGGAAATCACTTCTCATCCGAGTTTGATGATAAACCCATGGGAGGTCCCGAAGTAGAAGCCAATTATGTTTCTGGAGGATATCGAGGAGGAGGATATCGTGGAAACTACTACGGTAGGAACTCTCGAGATTGGCAAGATCGTCCACCAAGGGATGATAATCGTTCCCAAACTCGTGACGAAAACCGTCAGACATCTTCCCATGATGATAATCGTTCACCAACACAATCTCATGAAACGAAAAACGAAGAATCTGAATTCGAAAAAACCATGCGTGAATTTGTGCATGCTCAAAAACAAACGAACGAATTCATGAAAAATCAATTCTTCATGCTCAAAAGCAAAGTCGAACAAGGTCAAAAGAATCATCAAGCTTCTATCCAAGATCTTGAAACCAAATTTGGTCGTCTTTCTGATCAACTCGCTGCAAGACCATCTGGTACCTTGCCAAGCAATACTCAAACCAACCCAAAACCACCATCATCTGAAAATTATCGTCCACCTCAAACGAGAAATGAGCATGTGAATGTTGTATATACTCGTAGTGGCCTATCTTATGATCCACCACCCAACCCAACCCAAACAACCACTATTGTCCAAGATGATAGTGAGGATGAAGTAGAAGAAGCACCTAAAGAAAATGAACAAATTTCTACACCAGTTGTTAAACCTACTCCAAAACTCAAACCATATAAACCAAGAATTCCATACCCTCAACGTTTGAGGAAAGAAAAGATGGAAGAGCAATATGGCAAGTTTATTGATTTACTAAAAGAAGTTAAAATCAACATTCCTCTTGTTGATGTCTTAGCTGGTATGCCCAATTATGGGAAGTTTTTGAAAGAACTTGTGAATAATAAAAGTAAAATGGAAAACATTTCCGCTACCTTCTTGAATGAAGATTGCTCAGCCATTATTGAAAATAAATTACCAAAAAAACTCAGTGATCCTGGAAGCTTTCTTATTCCATGTACTTTGGGAAATTCAATCACTTGTGATGCTTTAGCCGACCTCGGTGCAAGTATCAATCTTATGCCATACTCCTTGTATGCGAAACTCTCAATCAATACATTGAAACCAACGAGAATGAGTATACGATTAGCCAATCATACTATCCAATATCCTGTTGGAATAGCTGAAAACATGCTTGTTCAAGTTGGGCAATTTGTTTTTCCTGTTGATTTTGTGATCCTTGAGATGGAGGAAGATAGCAAACTTCCATTAATTCTAGGAAGACCTTTCCTAAATACAGCAGATGCTATCATTCGAGTAAAAAATAAAGAACTCAAACTTGGAGTTGGGGACGAAAGAATTTCTTTTTCGATTAACCAAGCGATGAAATATTCTCATGCGAATGATGATACTTGTTATAGCATTGATGCTATCGATGATATAACAGAGGAAACATTTGATGAGTTGCTTGATGAAAGAATTAAGACTCATAAAACATTTGGACAAATCAGTGATGAAGATCTCGACCGAGAATTCGCTGAATTTATGCAGATGGACACTGAAGAAATCTCCGAGGAAGAAAATACCAACTTTGAAGAGTTGGAATTCAATGATGATATGAGAATCAAAACCTCAATTGAAGATCCACCGATAGATCTAGTTTTGAAGCCTCTTCCTGATCATCTAGAATATGCATTCTTGGAAGAAAATTCTCTTCTTCCAGTTGTCATATCTTCAGAACTCAAACTAGATGAAAAAGAACGACTTGTTTCTATACTCAAAAAGCATAAAGAAGCTTTTGCTTGGAAAACTTCTGATATTCCTGGAATAAGTCCAAACTTTTGCAAACATAAAATAAATATTGAAAACGATTCTAAACCAGTTGTTCAAAGACAACGAAGACTCAATCCAAATATGAAAGAAGTTGTTAAGAAAGAAATAATCAAACTTCTTAAGGCTGGAATTAATTATCCCATTGAGGATAGTTCATGGGTGAGTCATGTTCATTGTGTTCCTAAGAAAGGAGGAACAACTGTCGTAACTAATGATCGTAATGAACTTGTTCCTACAAGAACTATCACTGGTTGGTGTGTATGCATTGATTATAGAAAATTAAATGATGCCACCAGAAAAGATCATTTTCCATTACCGTTCATGGATCAAATGTTGGAAAGACTTGTGGGGAACAAATACTTTTGTTTTCTCGATGGATTTTCCAGTTACTTTCAAATTCCAATTGATCCAGCTGATCAAGAAAAGACCACATTCACGTGTCCGTTCAGCACATATGCGTATAGGCGAATGCCTTTTGGTCTTTTTAACGCACCAACAACATTTCAAAGATGCATGATTGCTATTTTTCAAGATATGCTTGAAACCTCCATGGAAGTCTTCATGGATGATTTCTCAGTATTTGGATATTCATTAGAGTCATGCCATTCTGATGCGTGGTTTTGCGACCTTACAACAGGTTTTACCTCTCGAGGTATCTCAAGAGGCTTACAACCCCACCAGGCAGTGTACCTGACCGATGTAGTATAGTGTAGTGGTAAGTACGGGGGATTGATCGTTCTCCACAGGGAATAGTGTTCGTTAGGTATGAAAAACTACTCTAATTAGGTCTAAGGGTGAAGGAATATTCTTTTTGTATTTTTATATTTTTTTATGAAAGCAAGTAAAATCTCGGGTTTGAATGAGTGGGCGGAATTAGTTGCTAGTCAACTAACCCAAATAACTACAAATGCAAATAAAATAAAATAACTCAAAATGAAAAGGTTGTAAAACTTATGTGGAGAGAAATGTGTTTACTTAGATTTCCTTACTCCCTAACTATCTTTTACCGGTTGATTAGTGTGTATTAATTGCGTGGATGACGGGTGTATTCCTTAATACCAATCGTGGGGTGGCGTACATACTTCCCCAACTCTACAAGCTCCTACTTCACTCCTATGTCGAGCCGGCTAAGAAGCTCCTAACATGGGATAACTAGAATTCGCTCATGCATTAAATACAACCATAAAAACCTTAGTACGCATTGGTTCATGTTTCTTAAGACGTTCAAGCAAGTTACCGAATAGGAGGTTAGCCAGTTTTCTTAAGCCTAACATCGATAAACAATCATCCAATACAATTAACAACACACTAATAACCAATAATCAATAGTTAGGTTTCATTAGATCTAAGCAAACATAAGATAAATCTAGCCTAGCATGTTAATCAAAAGACAAGAACAAGATATAATCAAACAACACATAGACATATTGATTGATTAAATGAATACTTATCTTCAATTAAACATGGGAGATCCAAGGGTATGAAAACCCTTAAAAATGGCAGAAATTCGTCTTAGGGTTTCTCCTCACAAAGTTGCACACTAATGACAAAAAATTGCAAAACTATATATAGAGTTTAAGGGCTGACGGCGTCACGTTGTAGATCTTGACGCCGTCACCTCGCCGTGTCTAGGGTTCCCGGATGGCCTTCTTGACGCCGTCCCGTTTTAGTGCTCCAAAATCCGCTCTGGCTTATCAAAGGTTGACGCCGTCAGAAATGGGCTTGACGCCGTCTCTCTTTAGCTTAAACCGTGACGACCTTGATCACTTCAAAGGGTGACGCCGTCAGACTTTCCATTGTAAAATTCTCTGGCTTATCATGTGTATTTTTCATATCTACCTTTTTTGCCAAGCCATGACGCCGTCAGGAACAATATCTGACGCCGTCAAATGTACTTTTCCAGCCGATTTTGAGACTTTGTCGTTTTCTTCACTTTTATGCTCCAAAAACGTCCAAAATGCTTCCTTTTCCAGATTTCTTCTCCAAAGTACCTAAAATGACAAAAGGAACGATTTAGGGCAATATTTGATCAAATAAATACGATTTAGGGCTTAAATGACCCCCTAAAAGCGGTACACTTTTCGCTTCATCAAATACCCTTACACTTGAGATTTGCTTGTCCTCAAGCAAATGCGCTTTTATTCTAATCAAAATACAAGTTAGGGGTCATTTAACGCTAATATAAAAGTAATTACAACAAATAGTCGTTCCACTTTAATCATAATAAGCACGGAGATTACAAACTAGCACCTCACAAGTAGTGTTTAGATACTCACATCTCTCAGGTGTCATCAAAATAAATCTCATAAATGAAAACGGATAATATCTCTCACTACCTGTCATAGCAAATAGATTACCATAGGCTTGGGAAAGGATCGAAAACCTTCTCCACTAGGCGTAAGCACCTAAGATAAACTATCAAAGAGGGCTTTTACATGGGTTATAACGTGAGGTGTAGGGATATGATAAACACGGTTTTGTTGGATAAGGGATATTTTACTGGTGGCGAGTTAAAGATCTTGATTAATTACATGTACAATATGGCGTTGCTAAGCCAAGACTAGACTCGACTTAAGCTAAAAACAAAATAAAATAAACATAAAATGAAACGGGATGGTAGTCCGTATGTTTTTTCTACGTTTCTTTTTTTTTTTTTTTTTTTTTTTGACATACACTCTTGCCCTACCATCCAAAATAATACATCATAGGGGCGTTGCATTCCCCTTACACTTGAACTTTTACATAACTTTACAAATAACTATTCTAATGACTCGAATTAAGATAATCGAAACACTTGGAGTACTTTTTAAAATATTTAGCACATATGGGGGTAATAATGTTGTTCTTCCCCATTACTCCATTACACTAGTACTTTACCCATGAATCCCAATCGTCCCAAAACAATATGTACAAGGATATGACTCGACTTAGCAACCATGTAATCAATTAGATAATTAACTTGGGGTTTAAACAAATGTTGTCACAATAATGCACTAAAAATGAGTGCATACAAGGTAGGCTAAGGCGATTTGGGTGTACATTTAAGTGGGGTGTAAACAAATTCTTACTTTAAGTAAAATACTTAAAGTTAGAAACGAAAAGATAGGCTCTGAGGGGTGTACTAGGGGTATCGTGTACTAAAAATGAGTACAACGCAAAGGGTGTGGGAGAATTACTTGACCAATGTAGCCAAAGTAATTATAACAAAAACACAGGTGTAAAACAATGGGTTAATCCTAATGCCTCTTATCATGTAGTAAATCTAACTACACGAGTGTAGTCTCACTTGTGGCCTTGGAATGGTCCTAACGCAAGTTCTAGAATCTAAGTGCTACCGGTACACACATCATAGCATAAATGCTTTTCCTACCAATTCTAGGGGCGAACCTCACATATTTGGGGGTGGAAAATTTTTTAGTGGTACGGTTTTTGTGCTAGTCATATAACTCCTATCCGTGAGACGCTCATTAAGATCAAAGTTTCACTCCTATATGTTGTAAAAAATTTTAAATTTGGCACTAAAATTGCCCTAACAGGTATTTATCTCAGTTTTATTACACATCTACCATTAAACAAACAAAAATCAAGTGCAATTGTATTCTCTAAAGTATCATATTTTACCCCCCCCCCCCTTACACTTAAGATGAACATTGTCCCCAATGTTCAAATAACAAGATGTAAAAGTAAATAAGGTAAAAGAATGAAATCAAATACTCCCCTGATTCGCTCGGTGGATAATGTGGTAACATGGTTAGATCTTCTTCCAAGAGAATGTAGAAGCCTCAAGACTAAAGCATCGCCAAAAGCTTGATTCCACTTTCATCTCCTTGTCCAAAATAACCTGTTAAACCTGAGAAAACAAACACGAAAACCTGCATAACATCGGCGGGATAAATTCTATATATAAGGATATAATGCTTGTGGAATGATAATTTTGCAGATTCCTGGAGTTTATAAGTTAGAGATTTAATAAAAACTTTTTGTGAAAACAAAACTTTCAAAAATTTCAGAAAATTAAAACCTGACGCCGTCAGGTTGTAATGCCTGACGCCGTCAGAAATAATCTGACAGAATTCTCATGTTAAGTTTCCGGAAAATTTTTGGAAAAACCTATACCTTACTTCCTGGAAATCCTGCAAAACATCATTATGACTCGATACAAGCATTTGACTCAAACAAATACTAATATGTATGTTAATTTATTATTATTACGATTCATGTTCATTTGTTCTAATAAACCAATTTGGATTTCCCTTACACTTAACTTTTGCAAAATACCTTTATATGTAGTTAAGACGAAGTTAAAAACAAGATAAAGCATTTTCACAATTTAGTTTTTAACATGAATCAATAATAATAAAAATTAAACACACATACGGAAGCAAATAAAATCAAACAAACAAATAAATAAACACACAAAGCAAATAAAGCTTGGGTTGCCTCCCAAGAAGCGCTTTTCTTTATTAACGAGTCTTGTAGCTAGACTCAAAGTCCCCGTACATTACGTGACTCCATCATTGGTCACGGTTCCTAGGCCATTCTCATTCCTGGTTTCATATTCCGGCGCTAATTTCAAACAATCCTTGTAGAAACCGGATATCCTTTCCATAACATAGTCTACTCCTTTATTTCTATCCTCATCATTCCTATAGTAGACCGCTTGCTTAAGCTCCTTCTTAACATTTGACAAGTGTTGGAATTGCTCTATCTTATATGGCATTTGGTAGTTTACCTCATCGGTCTCATCCTTAAATCTAACTATCCCTAAGGAAGGTTCATAAGTCATTCTAGAGGCCTCAACAAATGGTTTTCCAAAAACCACTTGAGTTAAGGATGCATCGACTATTGGGCGGATATCTTCTACAATTACAAAGTTGGTGACATAGGTTAAGTTTCCTACATAAACCGATAATCCCTTAACTCTTCCCGTGAAGTTACTCATCCAACCCTTATCAGGGAACATCCTATACCCAAGTTGATTTTTCATTATCAAGTTGTAGTGGGCTCTAGTCATGATGTTTATGGGCGATCTAAGGTCGATGTAAGCTTTCCACACATGCAGATGTCCGATGTTGCATGGTATGTTGAGATTAGAAGGGTCGCCTATTTTTATAATTGGTCTACCTAGGAAGTATGGTGTCTCGGGGTCATCGAATAGGTCTGTATGATATGCGCGCTCTTCCTTAGTGGGTAGCCTATTAAAGTAGTCCTCATCATCATCTACTTCTTCAATCTCACTTTTCCTAACTTCTTTATCAACCTCGACTTTCTTAACCTCATCCTCAGGTTCACTATTATCCTCATTCCTATCAATTGGTTTGATAGTGACAACGTTGACGATGTGGACGTGTTTGGATGAAGAGGGGTCTTTTACTTGGGGTCCGCTATTTGTGTTCCTAGCGTCCTTATGTGGAGGTGATAGCACTTGGTTATTGAGGGCTTTCAATAAGTTGTCAATTTTATTGGTCATCTCCGTTTGTTGTTGATTGAATTCGGATTCGAATCTAGCTATTCGAGCTTCTTGAGATGCCATAAATTGGGACATCAATCCTTCAAAGTTATTGGTACTACCATAATTGTTGGAAGGATTGTTATTGAAAGTACGGTTCAAGTTGGAACCGCTTGATTGGAAACGATTAGGTGGGTTGGAAGAATTGGTTTGTTGTGCGTTTTGGTTTTGTTTCCACCTAAGGTTTGGGTGATTTTTCCATGAGGGTTGTATGAATCACCGTAGGGGTTTGGCTCGGGTTTGAAAGTGTACCACTTGTCTCCCGCTCCGTCGGTACGCGAGGATGCGTAGTCCGCAAAAGCTTGTTCGGGGAGTTCCATGCAATCACGAGTGTCGTGGGGACCACTACATAATTCACATGAAGAAGTGATTTTGTTCACTTGGCTTGAAGGTTTAGGAGCCTCGTAGGATTTCATAAGAAACTTGACTTGGTCTTCAAGTTCTATGATCCTACGGTTGGAAGTGCTTGAATTGTTCGAAGGCAAAGATATTGCCTTGACCGTTTTATTCAAATCACGGGGATCACTCCAACTTTCGTAGTCATAAAGAGCAAGATCTTCTGGGAGATCCCATGATTGTTCCGCAGTTAGATCACGTAGCTTACCACCGGCCGATTAGTCAATGGTTTGCCTCGTGGAGAGATTGATATGGTCATAGAAGATTTGGACTTGGAGCCAAAGTTCTATGCCATGGTGAGGGACTTTTTGGAGTAAGTCCCTGAATCGAGTCCATGCCTCGTAAAGGGTTTCGCTTTGACGTTGTTGGAACATCAAGATATCATTCCTTAGCTTGGTAGTTCTCCCTGGTGGGAAAAACTGAGCGAGGAAACGAGTGGTGAGATCATCCCAAGAGGTAATGGATCCTGCGGGTAGACGCTCTAGCCATTGACTAGCTTGGTCCCGCAGAGAGAATTGAAAGAGACGCAGTCGGTTCGTCTCTCGAGTGGCAACATCAAGGTCTATGGAATCAACGATTTTGAGAAAGTCCTTGAGATGTTGATTAGGATCTTCGGAACGAAGTCCATGGAATGCGCATCCGCTTTGCACCAACCGGATGGTGTCGGATCGCAAGGGAGTGACATTGGCTCCTTGAGTGAGCTCAATGGTGTTTCGATAGCCATGGTGGCTAGGCCGGGAGTAGTCTCCTAAGGTACGGGCTCTAGGAGGTGGGTGTTGTTGTGGTGGTGGGTTGTTGGGATCAAGGATATTACCACCTTCCATGATGTCGGATGGCAATGGTTACGAACAAAGAAACGAAGAAAAATAGATAGACTAAAGAAAAACCTAGAAAAATAAAATAAAAATCCCACTAGACAGGAATCTAGTGAGTAGACCTAATAAAATAAAAATTCAACCTAAACAATAACTATTCCCCGGCAGCGGCGCCAAAAACTTGATGCGTGGTTTTGCGACCTTACAACAGGTTTTACCTCTCGAGGGATCTCAAGAGGCTTACAACCCCACCAGGCAGTGTACCTGACCGATGTAGTATAGTGTAGTGGTAAGTACGGGGGATTGATCGTTCTCCACAGGGAATAGTGTTCGTTAGGTATGAAAAACTACTCTAATTAGGTCTAAGGGTGAAGGAAGATTCTTTTTGTATTTTTATATTTTTTTATGAAAGCAAGTAAAATCTCGGGTTTGAATGAGTGGGCGGAATTAGTTGCTAGTCAGTTTTCTTAAGCCTAACAGGAGGTTAGCCAGTTTTCTTAAGCCTAACATCGATAAACAATCATCCAATACAATTAATAACACACTAATAACCAATAATCAATAGTTAGGTTTCATTAGATCTAAGCAAACACAAGATAAATCTAGCCTAGCATGTTAATCAAAAGACAAGAACAAGATATAATCAAACAACACATAGACATATTGATTGATTAAATGAATACTTATCTTCAATTAAACATGGGAGATCCAAGGGTATGAAAACCCTTAAAAATGGCAGAAATTCGTCTTAGGGTTTCTCCTCACAAAGTTGCACACTAATGACAAAAAATTGCAAAACTATATATAGAGTTTAAGGGCTGACGGCGTCACGTTGTAGATCTTGACGCCGTCACCTCGCCGTGTCTAGGGTTCCCGGATGGCCTTCTTGACGCCGTCCCGTTTTAGTGCTCCAAAATCCGCTCTGGCTTATCAAAGGTTGACGCCGTCAGAAATGGGCTTGACGCCGTCTCTCTTTAGCTTAAACCGTGATGACCTTGATCACTTCAAAGGGTGACGCCGTCAGACTTTCCATTGTAAAATTCTCTGGCTTATCATGTGTATTTTTCATATCCACCTTTTTTTGCCAAGCCATGACGCCGTCAGGAACAATATCTGACGCTGTCAAAGGTACTTTTCCATCCGATTTTGAGACTTTGTCGTTTTCTTCACTTTTATGCTCCAAAAACGTCCAAAATGCTTCCTTTTCTAGATTTCTTCTCCAAAGTACCTAAAATGACAAAAGGAACGATTTAGGGCAATATTTGATCAAATAAATACGATTTAGGGCTTAAATGACCCCCTAAAAGCGGTACACTTTTCGCTTCATCACTTTCCAATCTTGATAAAATGCTTGAAAGATGCAAAACTTCTCATCTCGTGCTTAATTGGGAAAATGTCATTTTATGGTAATGGAAGGCATTGTGCTTGGTCACAAGATTTCGAGCAAGGGAATCGAAGTTGACAAAGCAAAAATAGATACTATTGCTAAATTACCACCCCCAACTAACGTTAAAGGCGTTAGGAGTTTTTTGGGACATGCGGGATTTTACCGCCGATTTATCAAAGATTTTTCAAAAATATCTCGTCCAATGACGAAGTTGCTTAAAAAAGATTCAGTATTTGATTTCAATGAAGAGTGCATCAAGGCATTCGAAACACTAAAAAATAAGTTAACAAATGCACCAATTATGGTTTCACCAAATTGGTCGCTGCTGTTTGAGCTTATGTGCGATGCAAGTGATTATGCTGTTGGAGCAGTATTAGGACAACGAGATGGTAAACATTTTCGTCCTATATACTTTGCAAGCAAAACTTTGAATAGTGCCCAACAAAACTACAAAGTGACTGAAAAAGAACTATTAGCTGTAGTTTTTGCATTTGACAAATTCCGTTCTTATCTTGTTTTATCAAAGACAATTGTATTCACCGATCATTCAGCCCTGAAATATCTGTTTGCCAAACAAGATGCAAAACCACGTCTTATCCGATGGATTTTATTGCTTCAAGAATTTGACATAGAAATCCAAAATAAGAAAGGTGTAGAAAATGTTGCAGCAGATCATTTATCTAGATTAGAAAATTCTAATTTAGAAGAACTCGGTGAAGACGAGATTGATGATAACTTTCCGATGAAACTCTTATGGGAATCGACAATGAAGAAGCTCCATGGTTTGCTGATTATGCAAATTATTTAGCTGGAGGAATATTACAAAAAGGTCTATCTCACGCTGAGCGTAGTAAATTTTTCGCAAATTTAAAATACTACTTTTGGGATGAACCGTATCTATTCAAAATGTGTCCCGATGGCATAATAAGAAGATGCGTATATGGTTCAGAAACCCGAAAAATTCTTGATGAATGTCATCATGGCCCAACCGGAGGACATTACGGTCCATCCACGACCGCTAAAAAAGTTTTTGATGCGGGATTTTATTGGCCAACAATTTTTAAAGAAGCGCATACACTTGTGAAGAATTGTGATGCATGCCAAAAATCTGGTAGTCTTTCTCGTAGAGACGAAATGCCACAAAAGGGCATCCAAGTTTCTGAAATATTTGATATTTGGGGAATTGACTTTATGGGTCCTTTTCCTAAATCTCATAAATTCGAATACATACTCATTGCAATTGATTATGTATCTAAATGGGCAGAAGCAAAGGCTTTACCCACAAACGATGCACGAGTAGTTGTGAATTTTCTGAAAAAGCTTTTCTCTCGATTCGGAATTCCAAAAGCTTTGATAAGCGACAGAGGAACTCATTTCTGTAACCATCAAATGGAGAAAGCTATGAAACGATATGGGGTCCACCATCGTTTCTCAACAGCATACCACCCTCAAACAAGTGGTCAAGTCGAAAACACCAATAGAGCCTTAAAAAGAATACTTGAAAAAACGGTCAAGGATAATCCTTCTGTTTGGTCAAGAAAACTTGATGATGCTTTATGGGCGTTTAGAACGGCATATAAAACTCCAATTGGTACAACCCCGTACAGACTCATATATGGAAAAACTTGTCATTTGCCGTTTGAAATAGAACATCGTGCTTACTGGGCATTGAGGCAATGTAATCCTGATCTAAAAATCGCTGGAGAAAAATGATTCCTGCAATTGCATGAACTTGATGAATTAAGACTCCAAGCGTATGAAAATTCAAAATTATACAAAGCCCGAACAAAAGCTTATCATGATAGAAAGTTAAGGATTCGAAAAGAATTCAATGCCGGAGACAAAGTTCTTTTGTTCAATTCAAAGTATAAATTCAAAGCTCCTAAACTCATAACCAAATGGTTTGGTCCATTCGTGGTAAAACATGGCTTTCCATCCGGATACGTTGAATTATATGATAAGTACGGTGGAACTTTCATTGTTAATGGACATCGAATCAAACTATACCATGATGAGGAGCAATTGAATGAAATGTCAAGTGAGGAAATTCCACTTGAACTGCTCGATTAAAAGAAATATACTTCTATTCCATTTATGGCACCTTTTCCAGCTGATTATAAAAAGGTAATACCATGGGCAGCTGAAACTGGTTACATATGGGATGTTCTCCCTAGAACTTGCAATACCGCGAAATTACATGATATTGATAAAACTGGAAAAGGAATAGTAAAAGGAAATGTGGTGTATATTCCAAAGAAATCAGGAAAGAATCCTAAAGATAAACCACCAAAGAAATAAAAAAGATTGAGTCGGGCTGATGACTCGTTAATAAATTTAGCGCTTCTCGGGAGGCAACCCGTGTGTTTTCAAAATTATTTTTATGCTCCGATGGTTTCACCATAAGTGTGGGGGCCTTACTGTTATGAATAATGAAATACAAAATATATATATATATATATTTTGCATTTATTTTTTTTATTTTTTTTTTTGTGTTTTGATGATTATGCAGGTTAAGATGCTTGATCTTGAAATATGGAATCATCCTATCTCCAAAGCTCAGGCAATTTCATTTCTTATATGTTCCATTTCCCTATTTTTATGATTCATCGTTCTTTGCATTGAGGACAATGTCAAACTTAAGTGTGGGGGGAGGAAATAGGAAAATGAACCGGATTTTAATATTTTCTATATTTTTGAGCCTATTTTTAACTTGTTTGCCCCTATGATCTAGTTGTTTTCGCACATTTAGGATAATTTATATTAGAAGAACTAGATAATCCACTAATAAAACATGTAATTTTTGAAAATTCGAGATGTGTCCTGATTGACATTGCGATCCATTTTCGGATTGATAACATTGATAGCACAACTATAGCCCATTCCACTAAATTGTGAGGATTTAAGCCTATTTCATATAGCATACATCTTTTATGCTTGGATCTTTTTGCTATGAGTGTGCCGGTGATCTATTTATTCTAGAACTTGTACATGCAAATCATTACCAGAATGCAGTGAGATCACCTCGTGTGATATAAGCGTATTCGTGTGATAAGAGGCAACCTTAGGAATTAAACCAAATGGCCTTCCATTATTCATCTAATGATATATTAGCTAGCCACATTCGTTAGTTAACCACTTATTTAGACCCATTTGTTAGCACTCATTTTTAGTGCTAGAATCCATTGGTACACCCTCTGAGCCATCCTTTTCATTTCGTTACACTAGTAAAAAATATAAAAATATTCTTCACCTCTAGCCTTAACCTTACCCATAGTCAAGTCTTGGTTGGTTACTAGCTACTTGGAAAGATGGTTGATATGTGGGAATCCTTGAAAATGAGAAAGTTGCGAACTCCATGATAATCTCAAGGAAGATCTATAGGTATCTTGTGTGAAAAAAAAAAAAAAAAAAAAAAAAAAAAAAAAAAAAAAAAAAAAAAAAGAATAAGTAATCATCATTGTTTGGTGACATGGATAGCCAATGAGCTATGAAAGTATGATATCAATCAAGGAAGAATCTCAAGTTCGAAGGAAAGTGGTTGATGTAGCTAGTAGCACTTGGTTGTAGACTTTGGCTATTTGTAAAGTTTTTATTTTTAAACCAATTTCATAAATATATCCCGTGCCTTATCATTACCCTTGCGGCTTTGTGAAATTTTCAAGTGTATTGACATGTAGTGACCATCCGATTTCTTGAGGAATTAGATAACGTTGTTAGCGATCTAAGGTTATCCTTAGTGACCATCCGTTATTTGGTAATTCAAGGATTCGTTGTTAGCGAGCTATTATGTTTTACATGAGATAGTTGCACATCAGTCTTATATAACCCTTAAAGTCTTAAAACCCGAATAAAAGTCCTCTTAGATGTTTACAGTTGGTGCTTACGCCACATCGGTGGAGTTTTGTTTCTTGTACAAGCTTATGGTAATATTTAGATCATATCTGAGCAATGAGTGTTAATTTCTTATATACTCACCCACTAAACAAATGAGTGTTGAGTGAATTATACTTCATTTCCTTTTCGTGAGGTGTTTTAATGTGTTATCAAGCAAGAGAATCATTTAAGGTATTGTCAAACATATCGACTTTTCACAACCAAAGCTTAAAAAGATGGATCCTACCTTGTACTTGTACTAGATGGATTTGCATCCCATTTTTAGAATCATTATAATTTATATCATGTGGATTTATTTCTTAAAGCTAGATTTGCTTTGGGGCAAGCAAAATGTAAGTGTGGGGGATTTGATAACGCTCATTTTGAACATGTTTTAGTTGCGTTATTTCTATGTTTATGCATTATATTTGGTTGTATTTGTGAACATATTATGCTTAAAAGGTGCAAAAGATGTATTTTAGTTCATGTACGATCAAGTTCAAGGAAAAAGCTAAAAAGATGAGGAAAAGTTGTCAAATTAAGAGCTTATGCACAAATGTATGATTTGTCTCACAATAAAAGCTTTTGGAGGATTGATAAAGATAAAGAATCAAGATTACAATGATTTTCAAGATCAAGAAAAGATCATGAAATGATGAAATGAATGTTGGAGGTTTATATCCCAAACCCAAGGTTTCTATCTCAAACCCAAGGTTGAGTAGTTATTTCCAGACCCAAGGTTTAGTGTTCAAACCCAAGGTCCAGCAGACATCCAGACCTAAGGTCCTAGGTCCAAACCCTTGGTCCAGCCTTTTAAAGTCTTCTATAGTTGCATTAAAGAGAAGAGTTAAAGTGCCATCACTCCAAAGTCTTATCACCTTCTTCCATTAATTCATCTTACCTTCAACTTTATGACACTTGGAGCCCAAGAATTATGCTTGATGACCAAGGAGAATTATCTTATATATGTATGCAAGGAGACATCAAAGAGAGAGTGAAAAAAAAAGAAGATCAATCTATAATCATATACATCATATATCATACACAAAATCTGTCACCATTCTCTCAAGAAGGGCGACAAGGAGGAGAAACACAGGAAAAGGAGGAGCTTATATTCACCAATCATCAATTCAATTATTCAAGGATCATTGTTGATCATTTCACAAGTGTTCTTCATTACTTGTAATCATCATTACAACTTTTGTAAGACCTATATAATCATGTTTTCTAGTGATAAATTTCTTATGATTATTACTTTGTTTACCATGAGTGGCTAAGTGCCTTGTGCACTTGCCTAGATGATGTTTGCTCCATGATTTATTTGATTGATTACGACTTAATGGTTCTAATATGAAAGAAAAGTTAACACTAAGAACGAATTGTGCTATTTAGAGTTTTCTCCACCAAAGAGTCGTCAAGTTTGGGTAATTTCTAATAATGTATTGGGTTGAAAAAGACATTGTTAGTAAATTAGTTGTAAACCTTTGTCTATGAGGGTTTTACCTTATGTATTGACCATTTCATAAGTAACTTGGTTTAACTTGGAAAACTAAATAGTAGTGGTTGCCAATTATTTGTGAAACGAAAGCGAATCAAATAATTGAGTTGAGTTAATCTTGGATTGATCAATTCTTTAATATTGTTTTTATAATCTTAAAATCTTGACGAGGATTGAAAGTGTTGGAAACAATAGAGTTAGTACACCCACTAATCGAATTAGAACACCATCTAATTTGTTGATCATAATTAAATGGAACCATTGTCGTAATCATGTCAAAGGAATTGTGCAAAATAGTCTAGGCAAGTGTAGTCTTTAAAATTATTGAATTTATATCATCTTTATTTGCTTGCGAATTAGAATCGATAAGTTGGCTTGATTTTATATACAAAAAAATTCACATCATACAAACAAAACAAATCCTAGTGAACGACCTCGGCTTACCTTAATTATCTCTTACTACACACGGACGAGTATACTTGCTCGTATGTGTTTCGTTTGAATCATTGGTAAATCGTGTTATAAATTTAAAACTTGTACTCATAACGGGTATATCTCTTGAAACACATCAATAACCTTCTTTGAAATCAAGTAGAACAAATAAGAACGAGCCATAAAACCGTTAAGAACTTAAACCAATATCCAAAAACCTTTTGTGTGTGTAATATCCAATATTCGAGAACCAAAAATTGTATCATGTCCGATATCTGCTATAACAAGCAGTACAAACAACCTTTATCGAACAAGGCTAACAGTTTTAACCAGCAAACTTCAGTGTGTGTATCATTTTTCAACCTCTAATAAATATCGACCAATAAACTAATCAATCTGATACCGAACCAAACTGGAAAATTGAACCAAAACCAATCAGATCAACTCCAAGAATCAACCTGCTCTTGTGTGTGTATATGACTATCGACCTGCCATAACTTCAATCAAACCCTTCGATCAGTACAAATGCACGTTTCAGCAGTACTAATCATATTGACAGTATAAAGTCGAGATAAGCAGCAGTATAAAGTAACATAAGCAGCAGTATTAACCATATTAACCAAAGCAGTACAAACTGAGTTCTCGAGCAGTACTAACGTGTTTCATAGGCAGTACTAGAAAAACCTTGGCAGTAAGCGACAAGAACCAACATATGTATAACCTCCATGCACGATGTGAAGATAATATAGTAACTAAATAAAATAATCACCGTCCTATGATAAAAGTGATCTTAAATAGAATAGAAGGATAATCAATTCACCAATCAGTTACCATGCATAAGTCGACAACCTTCATAGCTCCTCATATTAAATCTTTAACCGTCCCACTAATGTAATAAAGATTTGAATCAGTAGCAGCTTCTTTTCTAGGCATGAGTCACCAAAATCAGAAACCCTTTTTCTTCCAATATCAAAAACAAAATATCGACACACCATTGAATGAGATTTTAGGATTTTGATTGTGTATCTTGTTTGTTAAAGATGTCACATGAAGCGTAGCAGTACAAAGTAAGTAGCAGCATCAGTAATCAAGCGAGTACCATTAAACCCCTCTTGTGCACTATCAAACAACAACATATACGAATAACCAGAGTGCATATTCATATGTGGATCAGTAAACCTCTGTGTATCAATATCAAAAACCAGTATATCCAGTTAAGTACACCACGAATACAATTAATAAAAACCCTAACTGTATAACATAAGCCTCGTCTTGATTCTAGGGTTTCCATTTAAGGATAAAGAACAGATGTTTGCAAGAAACCTTAACGGTAAATCGATCAGAAAAAAAAACACACCATTGCTGCTTCCACGACCATAAGCTAAGATGTTATAAACTCAGCAACATACAGCAACAAATAACCAGATCGATTACACCATTATTGAAGAACAAACCCTAAAATTCGAAAAACATAAACTCTTCTGCAGCAATTTTCAAAAATTCATACCTGACGATCTAGACCTCAGATTGAAGATCCCTCCAGTGAAAGTATACCTTGGTATATGAAGAATCTCCAGTAAAAAATTTAGCCCGATCCAACGGTTAACGAAGGAGTTATCGCCCTTTGAAAACAACCCTACAGTGAGTTGCGAAAATAGAACCAGATTCGAATTTTTCTTCTTTTCTTCGTTCTTCGACAAACAAAACCGTGTATAATCCCTAGGTAACGAGCTTCCCAAGCTCTGATACCAATTGTGAAGTTTAGAATAAACCTTGTGGATCGTTTTAAGCTCTAGGGATTACAATAATAACAATGATAAACATGACACGCAGCGGAATAAACAAAACATCATTATTATTGAACAAGGTTTCTTCGTCATCATCTCTAACAATTACTTACAAACAGCCCCAATACTACGTGATCAAGCGTAGTACGGTTACCTACTCTAACAGGGATCAAAGATCCTTGAGGCTTAAACACAAACCTAACCTAGGCGTCCATTAGAGGACCTGACGCCTAGTTACACACACACACACACACACACACACACCTTTCCTGGTGTTACATCTTTAACACCTGTATATAAAACTAAACGCCCCATCTCTTTATATAATAGAGATTAGAGTTACAAAGACATTTAACATAATACATATTAAGTCCTTCATCTTTGTCTTCATAAGTCTCCTTCATCTTTCATGTTTTGTCCATTATCAACTCAAATATAATTCCCAACAATCTCCAAACTTTAAGTTAACTGATGAAAGTCAAGTTTTGCTCAAAGTTCCTAGAAAGGATAATATATACAGTGTTGATTTAGAGGACATACTTCCCAAAGGAGGTTTAACTTGTCTCTTTGCAAAAGCCACATCTGATGAATCTAAGCTTTGGCATAGAAGGCTAGGTCACTTGAATTTTAAAACAATGAACACACAAGCTAAGGGATTCGATCAAGTGTTCAACTGGGATCAATAGCATGTAGACCTGTTATGACTCGTTTACCTGAGAATATTGTTTTGAATCATAAGGAATCTGAAGATGATAGGTTATTGAAAAATATAACTAGTTATCAGAAGCTTGTAGGGAAACTTATATATCTCACTATGACTAGACCAGATATAGCTTATGTTGTTCATTGTTTGAGTCAGTATATGCATGCTCCTTTACAGTCTCACTTTGATATTGGTTTATGGGTATTAAAGTATCTTAAACTTGCACCTGGTAATGGTTTAAGTTTTAAGAAAAATAATGGGAAGTTTGATATTGTAGCATACTCTGATGCTGATTGGGCTAAATGTCCAGTCACTAGGAGATCTGTGTCTGGTTATTGTGTATTTGTGAATGGTAATATTGTTTCTTGGAAAAGCAAGAAGCAGAATACATTGTCCAAGTCTTCAGCTGAAGTTGAATACAGGTCAATGGCATCTGCTACTTGTGAAGTGATGTGGGTTCTTAAGATCTTGGATGATCTTGGGGTTACTGAGGCTATGTTGCCTGTGAAGTTGTGTTGTGATAATAAGTCTGCTATGCAAATAGTAGCCAACCCTGTGATGCATGAGAAAACAAAACATTTTGACATTGATGTGCATCTTATAAGGGAAAAAGTGGCATCTGGGTTGATTGTGACTGTGAAAGTTGATTCTAAAGAACAAACTGCAGATGTGTTGACCAAAACTCTTGGGCCTGCACAACATGCTGTTATGGTTAAAAAACTTGGTATGGTGAACCTTTTTGCTTCATCAGTTTGAGGGGGGTGTTGAAAGTATGCACTTCTTAGACAAACCTATGAAACTCAAAGGTTCATTTGGTAACATTTATTAGTTATAGCTTTACTAATGCTTACTTTGGTCTGGTTTTGTAAGTGTTTGTTTGTGTAGGGACTAGAGTGTAACATTGGTGTATATAAGCTCTCATTAGCTGCTAGGGTTTCATTCATTGACTCTCTCTTAAAAGTTTACATCAATACGATTGCTATCAAGTGTTCCTGGGTTTCTCTCACAGTTTGGTTATTTATTGGTTTAGTTTTGTAGTCTGTTTAGTGGTTTATAGAAGATCATCTTGATCTCTGAGTTTGGTTTAGGTTTGTGGTATTAGTGTGTGAGTCTTGCATATGATTGCACTCTACAGGAGGACAATCATCTTTCTCTTTGTATTTGTACGTGGCTTGCACTCGGTTGAGGACAAGTCTACTGTGTATATTGTTATAAATAAAAGTATCACCAAAGGTGGTTGGTTGGGTGATTATCTAGATTGTTTTGGTACAATTTTAACATGTTTCTAGTTATAAATGAAAGAAAAACACTAAACAAATCAGAATCGTTTATTCCAAATTAAAACCAGACTCCAAATCACGTCACAATATCTATTACACCAGCATCCTGCGTATAATTGGTTTCATGTTCCTCCTCACCTAAATATTTTCTTTTCCATTGGGTGAAGTTCTTCAAACTTCATACAAGAATTTGTTATTAAATACATTTAGATAGATTCACTTCATCATTTTTCAATACATGGCATACTTTTGAGTCCAACTCCGAGCCATGGCTTCATACTTAACCTTGTCTATCTTGTACATATGGGCGATTTCTGGGACCAACGGGTCATCAGGGTTTGGATCTGTCAGCAATGAACATATTGAGAGCAAAACCTGGATGAGCCACAAACAAATATATCGTTAGCTTTCTGTCCGAGTTATTAAGCAGATACAGAATTTTAACATGTAACTTAAATAAAAGAAAACCTTGGATATAGTTAGGGCAGGACTCCATTGATCCTTGAGAATATCAAGACAAATGTTACCATTGTTGTTAATATTTGGATGAAACACTTTAGTCCTAAATGCAACCTACAAGAATTATGAAAAACCATCAAAAAGACCATCTTTGAAGTAGTTTTTGGCAATGGAGATGATAGACTTGTACCTTTGGTGGTTTGAAAGGATAGTCCGGAGGAAAGTGGATGGAAACTTGGAAGACGCCACCGGAGTATGGACTATCATTTGGACCTATGATTGTTGCTTGCCAATGGAACATATCCTGGGCAACAGGACCAGCACTGCAAGAGGCTGGAGGGTCTCTTTGCAAGTCTTTGAGTTCTTTTAGAATCCTCCTAGAAGCCATTTTTATGAGACCTCGGGTTTGCAAGATGAAAGAAAACAGATGTTTTGGTGCATCTAATAATGGGTCTGGAGATGAATTTATATAGTTGGAGAGAGGGTCTGTGGAGATGGTACAGATTCTAGGAAAAACTGAGTGAAGCACAACTAAGTTTTTTAAAGCTAATGGTTCTTTTTTGAAGGTAGGTCAAGAGCAGCAAGATTCTTTCTCATCACCTCCATACATTAATTTGACATCGAACTAAAAAAACGAATAATACTTTTTAAATCAGTGTATTTGATACATTTAACTTTGTGTGGGCGAGATATTGTTGACGGACGGTGGTAAGTACGACTGTGAAAATGTTAATCCAAATGATACCCATTTTAGGACAATGGTAATGATTAAAGATTAATTTCATATATCACGCTACTTTCATGATTAATTTCATATATACTCAAAATGCAAGTACTGAATGCATAATGTACAATATTTTTAATGCATGTTTTGATATATATGAAATTTCCACCTAAAAGGAGGGGAGATATGAAATTGCCCCGTTAGTTAACCAAGAGTCGTCAACTTTTGAACCCCTTTTTGATAAACTGATAGTAAATATTCATTGGATTCATTAAAGACCAATCGATAATGTGACCAGTTATCTGTTGTAAAACTAGAAAATAAGCTTATGCTCTCAATTTGAAGAAGCTGACAGACCGACTAATATTTCGCCATCTTCAACTTCAAGCCAGGTTGTCACTTCCGGTTTCTTGATATATCTTTCACGCTTGAACAAAAACTGACGAGAGTTTAATTACAATTTTGACACTAAATCAACTGGCCATATTCGTTATGGGAAACGAGCTATGTACACGTTTAGTATAATATGACACTTCTTCAATCCACCAGAAGTGAATCAAAATCTTGCTCTATCGATGAGCATATTCTCCACTTAGAATAAAAAGCCAAATCAATCTCAACAACTACCTCTTTTGTCAAGCCAAAAATGTCAAATGGACTTCCCCGTCCCTGGTGTCTCCATATTCATTCAAATTGAAACGCGAAGTGGGAATATATGACATCAACATCTTCATTCTCCACTAACTCGACACCCACAAAAGTGTTGAAAATGATCATATGACGTGATCATGACGACAACTCAAGGTTGGGGAAATAGACATCAAAATCCCACTAAATATAACTAGAATAAATGACAGGACTCAAGAGATAAGACAAAGAAACAAAACAATAAAGGAAAATGCATGAGATAACAACCATCATTTCAACCAGCTACATGATTAGCATGAAAAGATCTCCAGGTATTGAAAGACCAAATACAAATAAACGAATATAAGAGAAATGAATCCAACACAACTTTCTTTATCTAACTGGATCTCTGGTCAAACGTAATACATAGAAAAAACATTAAAACCAGACAAGGGATCATGGATGATGGTGACAAGCGACAAACAAACTGATGCTTCACATTGATGATCACTGTTAGCCTCGATGACGAGCGAGAGAACGGGGAGGACGAAAGGGCATAAAGGTAAAAAAAACATAGCTAGTCTTTTTGTGTCAGCCTGTTTCTCCTTGGACCTTATTCATAATATAGAGCAAGCCTTTTGTCCCGCCTTCTTCTTTTTCTTTGACTTTGGGGGCGCGAGGACAACTTTAATGGCAGCATCAAAAACTCCTTTGACATTCTGAGAAAACCATGAAGCTTGTTAGCATTACAAACTCCTGAATTTCTATCTAGGGAATATCATGAGGTGGCAATTTTAACCAATTATCAATGAATGGGGTGGTTTTTGTTGTGCTGTATCTCACTCACTTTTTAAGCTAAAACGAACCGTGGACATGTTAGCATTAGATAATCCTGAATTAGATAAACCATTTATCAAAGGTTTGACTTCGGTTGTATTTTATCTATATATGGGTCAATTAAAAATTTTGCAGCTAAAATGGGAACGACTCAAAAGGGGATGTAATCCGCCCCCAAGTTCAACTTTTTTGCTGTAAAAAATTGTTGACCTTTATTGTGACAAAATTGTTTTTATTGACCATAATTAACGAAAACTCTTTATTTAAAGATTAATATAGACATAAAGTATTTGAAAATCAACCAAACATGGCCAGACCCATTTCAACCCGTGCTAAAACACAACTTATTCCAACCCTAAATCAGTTTCATCACATTCCCAAAACCGCCCAGCTTGCCACCTTTAGGTAAATCAATGCAAAACTTTACATGCCTCCTGTGTTTTTGAGCTACATTCGATGTATTCGGGTGCTCCAATTGTCTTCTTTAGCTCCTCTCCCTATAACAAATACAAAGATGATTGTCTGGAATAAGGAAATATTGAAGCTAGTATTACTTTACTCATCTGAGGCGTAAGTATATGGTTAATACTCAGTTACCTGAGCATTAGTTATTGGAGTTGCGCCAGGATGATCTACAAAGAACTGCTTGTCATCTCGAAGATCTATAATCAACCAGGTTTAATATTTGTTATGAATTAAATTATATAATATTACATCAGAATTCAATTAATATGCAAGACTGGCAAACACGCATATATGCATAAATGAAACTAATAGTGTCGCAGATATGCATACAAACATGGTGCTCATCTTCAAAATTCAATATGCAATTTTACAAAAATTTATTTTGACAAGTAAATTTATAGGACCTTAGAAAGATCATTCATTTATTAACTCACCGAGTTTGGTCCCAACAAGGACTATCGGGACACCAGGAGCATAATGCTTCAACTCTGGAATCCACTGAAAACAGAAGCATAACAGAACTTTAGTTCAAGGTATAACTGCCATCAGAAGTATTATGAAGAAAAAAAACCCAAGAGGCAAGAAAAATGACACAAACAGAAAGTATTTACCTTCTTAGAAACATTTTCGTAACTGGCCTTGCTGATGAGGGAAAACGCCAAAATGAAAACATCAGCCCCACGGTAACTCAATGGTCTTAATCTGTTATAGTCCTCCTGCCCTGTTTCCAGTATATAAATTTCACCCTGTTAATATATCACTAAAAAACATAAAAGGCGAGTATTGAACTACGACAGGATTTGATAAGCTGACCAGCAGTATCCCACAAGCCTAGATTGACAGTGGCACCATTGACAACAACATTAGCACTGAAATTATCAAATACAGTTGGCACGTAATCCTGTTGTCAACAGAACAAAGAAACAAATTAATATCATGTGAAAAGATATTTCTTTCCACAAATTATTATCGTAGTGAACAAAAGCAGCCAAAGTCACATTTTATAACATTTACATCAAACACTAGCAGTGTAAAACGCGTAATACTATGTGCAGACGTATTAATGCTATACTCCCTTCATAATGATATACATTTAAGAGGATAAACCACAAACATTTTAGGCCTAATTCATTTCACCCTAATAACAATTTCTAGGATCCATTCATATACATACTTATTATAATGCAATTAAGTTATGACAACATCCAATTTCCCAATTTCTCAGATAACGAGACCCGTAACAAGCCTCCAATTTAAAACATTCACATTTTCTTCCCCTTATCACCCATCCAGCTATCCTTATCAACTAAAACTAAACACACATTTTTTTTTCCTCTCAAAAACAGACCACATTCTCATGTCACCAAAAACCACATTTTAGGCCTAATTCATACTATATTATAAACCATCTATGTTACGGTCGTTACATTTTCGTACTTATTAGAAACGTTGCTACATTTTCTACCCATATATTTCAAACACATAAACACGCAACTCTCTTTCCTTCTCAGAATCACAACACAAAAAGTAGCACCATAATCTTGTCCCTTTTCGCTACCGCTATGACAACAAAGAAACTTGCAATTCAACATTTCGATATCTTACGAATACATCCTATCGATATGATACAAGGATAACATAATGTAGATGTAGATAGATAATATAAAGCAATAATAAAAGAAGGTGGTTGTGGGTAGCAACGAACCGTGGGGAAAGTGTTGCTGGTGTAGGAAATCAAAAGACAAGTCTTTCCGACGGCACCGTCACCAACCGTGACGCACTTGATGAATCTGGAAGCGCTCATTATTATTATTATTATTATTATTATTATTATTATTTCAGATCTTCAAAACATTATTATTATTATTATTATTATTATTATTATTATTATTTCAGATCTTCAAAACAAGAAGACCTGACTGATCATATACTCAAATATTTCCTCCCTTTCTTATTTCCTTCCTTCCTTTTCTTTATCTGACAAATTCACAATTGATAATTTTGTTGAGGACACATTAATTGGAAACCCTAGATCAAATGCAAAAGGGGGAAAACTTGTTGATAGGAAAGGTAACAAGAAAGAAAGAAAGAAAGAAATGTGTTTGGATGAATAATGCATACCTACGTTGTGAATGAATTGACCCGGAAAAGAATGCTGTTGAAGCGCTCTCTCTCGTTTGGGGTGGTGGTGGAGATCAACTCTCTTTTTGTGTTTTTTTATTTTTCTTAAAATTCTTATTTCTCTAAACTTTTTTTCTTTTTGTCTAGTTAGTTATTTGCCAACGAACATGGGCTTATCATTGGTATAAATTATTTTATCTATTCAAAATCATTTGTACATCCTCTATAAAAGTTTAGCCAGAATTGCATATATCACACCCAAATTGAATAATTATATATATATATATCTTTTGTACAAGTTTTTTATGCACATAATACAATGGTTTTTATGCATGCTTTGGATATATATGCAATTATGCATTTTCGGAATAATATATATGCAAAAGCCCAAAAGTTTAAGGCATGTTTGGTGAAATTCAATGTTTCAAGAATCAATACATTGTCGGTTCTCGGTTTAACCGGTTTAAAGATCACGTTGTTTTCTATAGTACAAATTTAACTATAATAACATGTTATTAAAAACTCATATAATGTGTAAACTGTTACTACAAATTATGATAGAGCTGCACATTTCGGTTTTTTTTAAGCGAACCGGTTTCGGTTCGAGTCAAATAGTCAAATAGTTTAAAACCGGTTTTGAGAGAGAAAAAGTCCGGTTTAAACCGGTTTTACCTAGAACCGGTCCCGTTGACAACAAAAAATGCAAACCGGCGGATCGGTTTTCGGGAAACTGGTTTTCCCTAAACCGGTTTTTAGAAAAACCGGTTTTCGGTTTTTTTCGGAGCATAACGGTTTTTGGTTTTTTTTGTTCACCTCTAGATTATGGTATCAATACTTGTGATATTCATGGACTGCAGCATAAAAGCAAAATAGAGCCATATAACATCCAATGATCATAACTTTTAGGCATTTAGGGTAATTTCTTTTTCATCGATGTTTTTTTTATCACGAATTTTGGCTTCTTTATTTAACAATCTTCTCTTTTACTTTTTCTCTTACAATGTCCATGTTACATAAAGAAGAAGCCAAAATTCGTGATAGGACGCGCTCATAAAAGAACAAAAAGAAAACAAAACCGCCCGGTCCTGTTCAACGGTTTCCAGCCCTCGACGGTTCGCTTCAAAATGGTTATTAGCGTATACCAAACTGGTGGCCTCTCCGGTTAAACCAGCCGACCCGGTGCAATTTTCAAAACCATGTTGAAATTGGCTCGAGCTGGAGTTAGAGTTTATTCTCTCCGAATTATAATATAATTACAAATTTTTACTTTTATTGTATATTAATAAGTAGTTCACTTCATATTTCAACCATTCAAAAAAGGTTATACTTAGAACATCCACTATAGTAGTTTACAAAAATGTTTATAAAATGATGAAGAAGTCTAAACTTTTGTCCACCATAAGGAAATATGTTTCATGCTTACATGGCATTAAAAGGTGTAATATCTTGAACATTTTCACAATTTAATGCATTTGACCTTTATTTGATGTTTATAAAGTTTTCAGAAGTTTATGTGTAGTGGAAATAAATTTATACAACCAAAAGGTTTATGAGTTAATGACATGGTTAAATTATAAGAGGAGAGTTATTTTACATACCAAACTTATCTTACATACCAAAGGACTCATCCATACCATTCATTTAAAATGAAATCAATGGTTGATATTGTTAATACAAATATCGTCCCAAAAACGTTATTTATATTTTACGAACTTTCTTAATTTTGTTAATGACAAATACAAAGTTTATCTTTAAGCAAAACATAAATATAAGATTAAGTCTTTTACATTTATAAAATAAGTCTTTTAAAACACATCTACACATTACAAGATCATTAGAAATAACATTTTATACATTTACATCTTTATTTCTTAAATTAGAAACTTTATTTTTAAAATATTAGGATGACATCATGGCATGCATCATGAACATAATCTTAGAAAGATTTTGAGATATTTTGTTTAGATCTTCAAGCCAAAGAGTTGACATTTGAAGATATGGAAAGATATGGCAAGATTTGGAAAGATTTGAGAATCTCTTAGCTGGCCTGCACTGGCGGATCCAAACCCATACAAGGGCAAATCCAATTTTTGGGATCCGTCGGATCCGCCAACTGTTGACTCAGTTTGCCTATAAATAGCAAGCTGATCATTTGGGTATTTGCATCACTTATATAGCTTAAATACATACTAATTAATTTACATATCACTAACCCATATCATTCTTTCATTTCATTGATCTTTCCTTTTGTAGCAAAGAGATCAAAAGCATATAAGGATCAACCTACTGTTGTTATCCTTTTAGTATAGACTCTGTGTGATTTTGTATTAGTTCACACATCATTATTTGTATCTTTTATTCAGTAGAGTTTGGTTAGTGTTTTAGTCCTTAAAACACAAAGAGTGTCGGGAGTAGTTGTACCCTTGTAAAGAACCAACGGGAGTGGTTGTACCCTTGGGAAAGAACCAACGGGAGTGGTTGTACCCTTGTAAAGAACCCGGTGTTTAGCTTAGTACCGGATAAAGAGTAAGCGACGTGTAAAGGTTTTCTCCGCCTAGAAGGGAGCTTGTTTCTTAGTGAAGAAAAACTCTCGAGTTAGAGGCTCGAGGAGTGGAGTAGCCGAACCACTATAAACATCTGTGTTGTGTTGTTTGATCTTTCCTCTCTTTACTTCTTTGCTTATATTACTTGTTTGTGTGCTTGATTGTTTACTTTACTTTGGAATCACGTTAAGTATACAAAGCGAATTAATTTTAAAACGGTAAAAACTATTCAACCCCCCTTCTAGTTTTTCACAGATATTAAAAGTATTTTAATATTTCACCTATTTTTTATAATTTAAATATCTCTTAAATCGTTAATCGTTAATCGTTAAGCGAAAATAATTACACCATCGCGAAGAGCATTTAATTATCTTTCTATAGACGGGCACTTTGATATACTTTTGACAAAAGAAAATTTTCGTTTTTTTCTCCTTTTTTCGTCTTTTTCGTTTTTTTTTTATTATTGAAATTCGCATGAAAAATCACATGTGATATTAGTGTTAAATCACATATGATATGTAATATCACATGTGATATTAGTGTTAAATCACATATGATATATAATATCACATGTGATATTAGTGTTAAATCACATATGATTTTTTTCATGCAAATTTCAGTAACGAAGAAAAAACGAAAAAAAAACATGAAAAACACGAAAAAAATAATTTTGTCGAAAGTATATCGAGGTGCCTATCTATCGAAAGATAATTAAATGCTCGTCGTAATGGTATATTTTTTTCGCTTAACGATTAACATTTTGAAAGATATTAATATTTGGAAAAAAAAGATGAAAGTTGGGTTTTTAAATTGTTGGGATTAATCTCATCAATTAGATCAAATAAAGATTGAGGGTGGAGATTAATCCCTTAGTTTGTAAAAAAAATTTGGTCCTCAAATGATCTTAAATCAAATTATAAACCTTTATAAACGTTTAAAGTAGTGGATGTCTTAGTATATATACTATTTTATTGGTTGATAGTGTCGTTAGTAGCATCTCTAAAAGTTTATTCATTTTTAATTGCACATTTAATATGGAAAAGTATATCTTATAACTTGGACGATACGAAAATGAATAAAATTATATTCACATATATAGTTTATGTGTAAACCCAGTCAAACATAAATGTTCTAGGCGGGGTGGGCCGCCCACCTTCGAATGGTGTTGGTCCATAGGACTGTGAACGGATTCGTTGTACATGTTAATTTATTATATTTTCAATTTATTATATTTTTAAAAGTATTTAACTAATTTGATTTATTATAGATTCTACTCATTCCAATTATCTTGACATCATACAAGCCAGCTTATAAAAAGCTTATGTGAGAAAAAAAGAAAAAGAAAAAAACCTTATTTAATAAGCTAACATGATTTAAAAGATCGATTTGTTATAAGCCTCCGTAAACATGTTTCCATTCACACCTTATATCATTCTCCCCCCTCCCCCCCCCCCCTGTCCCAAAATTATTGTCCCCCGATAAAAAACACACAATTTAAAAAAAATATAATTATTACTGTTTTCTCTTTATTACTTTTGTCAAAATAAAAGTTTTACCCTTAAGCAATTAATTAATGTCTTCTTTAAAGTGTGTAATAATAATTTCAAGCAAGGATAGTATGGTACACTCGATCAAACTTCCCTGTTTATATTTAGTAGTAGACAATTAAATTGGGACGTCCCAAAAAATAAACGTGGACTATAATTTTGAGACGAAGGGAGTATTATTTATAGAAAATTAAATAAAAATAGTTTTTTTGCTGAGAAGTTGTAATTCTTTTAGAATTTCACATCGTTAACCACTTTACTGGGAGGGGATGGGTGGGGGGGGGGGAGAGGGAGAGATCATCACTAAAATGTGAGTGGTCTCAAGTTTAATATTGGGTAGGTGCAAACAACGCTGAAAGAGTTATGTCAACCTTTTAAAAAAGAGGAGAGATTTTCACAGTTTTGAGTCTATGTTGTAATGGATTCAAACCACGTGTATTAGTTAGTCAAAAGGTTAGAAACATTGTTACGAAAATAAATAAATAAATAAATAAAGTGATTACTGATTTATGTATGCGATTAAGGACATGTTTTAGGTCTTTATATGAATCTGTATTAACAATTTAACATGTTAGATACATGATTGAAAAGACTTATTACTACGTTTCTATATTTACGAAGCCACAAGGCCCGTTCAGTGGTTGCTCAATCAAAAAAGTTTAAGGAATCCTCCTGAGTGTACGAGAAGAAAAAAAATCTCAAAGCAACCACCATGGCACTTCTATTAGCAACTCATGCCAATTAGAATTAGAGCACAAAAATTATACTATAAACTAATGAAAGGGGACATAGTAGTTAGATAATAAAGGCCTAGGCCCGTCCTGTCGGGTTTGGCCCGTTTAGTTGCTAGGGGTTTGATTTGTTTGTAATCTATTAAAACATAAGAGAAATCTAGTCAATGTTACCCCAACACATCCGCAAAGCATAAATTGTTCATATTAAGACTAGAACAATGGTGATGAAAAACAAACACATCCGAATCTCGTCTTTCACTTCAAAATAAGGGTTAGAATTTCCATAACCAGAGTGAATAAATAAGGGGATAACGGATCACCTTGGCGAAGACCTCTCTTTCCTTTGAAGAAACCATGTAACAAGCCATTAACACTCACTGAGAATGAGGTACTGGATACACACTCCATAATCCATGACACCATACGCGTATGAAAACCAAATACAAATAATATTTTCCAAAGAAAGCCCCAATCCACGGTGTCATATGCTTTTTGCATGTCAACTTTAAAAGCACATATCGAAGGCCCTCTATCTAAATGGTAATTATACATTAGCTCTTGGGTTAAGAAGATATTATTCGTTATACGTCTTCCCGAAACAAAATCTGATTGATTTATGCTAACCAAATCAGTAAGACTATCCTTAATACAGTTTGCGAGAATCTTACTAATGCATTTGAAAAGAACATTACAACACGGTATAGGCCTATAATCAGTTGCGCGAGTAGGAGAGGGAACCTTTGGGATAAGAGCAATAATAGTGTGATTAACTTCTTTGAGAAGCTTACCACTTACAAAAAAAAATCCCAAACCGCATTAAACAACTCTACCCCAATAGTATCCCATGCTCCTTTAAAAAACGCAGCCGTATAACCATCCGGCCCGAGAGACTTATCATCATCCATTGAAAATATAGCCTCTTTAATCTCTTCGTTTGACACATCACATATCATGGAATCCGCTTGAACACTTGATAACCTGTTTACAAATAAATATTGAACATTAAGGCTGGACTCAATCTATCTGAATAAATCGGTCGGTCGGTTGTGAGAGGGAAAACCGACCGACAATTGAATCGGTCGCTTGGGATGGAGGCTTCGGTCGGTCGCTTGGTGAATTCTAATATCGGTCTACAAATCGACCGATTAACACACAAACACAAACATATTAAAAAAAAAAAAAAAACATTTTCAACTATAACTTTATTTCTTTTTTTTTCAAATACCCAAATAAACTAAATTGATTTCATTCAAATAAAAATACATTACTACAAATTTAAACACATACTAATAATAAAGTTACGATACGAAAAAAAAATGATACGGGAATTAATAATAACGATACAATAAATACTAATACGATACGAACTTTTATATAGAGTTGTAATTGTCGATGAGATCCGACTTCTCCTCCCACACTTGTAACACATGCTCCCTAACCATCTTCAATGCGACATGAAGTTCCAGATCTGTTTCATCATTTCTTAACAGAGTTTCTAGACCGACCCTGATAGCAGGATGGTCTTGAGGCAACTCACACAACCTTTCGATCTCTGGAGCACGATTATGCACTTGTAGCATAATACGAGTTATCTCGCCTAGCAAATTGTTAATCAGTTTGAGCTCTTTTTCTTGTTCAGTGCGTAATCGAGTGAGGATAGCCCTTTGCACCTCTGCTGGTTCGTTAGCCATAGTGATACTTGCGAATGAGTTTTAAAAGAAGTAATGTGAGAAACTGAAGTGTTGTGATATTTTTAAAAAAGAGGGCGGGATATATTTATAATTTCAAATTCAAAAAAGAAGGGCGGGATATTTTTATATCCGTTTCAAATTTCAAATTCAAAGTTAAAATATAAAAAACGTGTGGATTTCTACCATACAAATACCCAGGCTTCTCAAACACATCTCACATACAAACTGCTAAGATATTCAAGATCCAAACTTCTCAAATTCAAAATGTCTTTCAAAAAAGATTTCTCACAACAATTTCCAAGTCCACCTCGCCAAGATTTTTCGCAACAATTTCCATGTCCACCACATGAAGAATTTCATACTCCACCTGAACGTATCTTTCCGGTTTTCAGTCCACCACATGAACTGGTGAACAATCCACCGGAAAATAAACCGGTGAATAATCCACCGGTTGTCGACTAAGACCCAAATCTGTTTGGTTTATCAGAGGAACAACTCAGACAAATGGAGCAAGATATGGAAGGCTTCCTAGAGTTTGAACAACATGAAAGAGAAGAGGAAGCTGCTCGTTTGGAGCAGCAAGCCAGGGAGGATGAAGAACGTAGGAAGAACTGGGAAATGGGTTGGTTCTCACCTGATTCCTCTTCGACTGAAGATGGTTACCCAGACTCAGATGATACCTTCAATTAATTTGTATCGTAGTTTCATTTGTAGTTTCATTTTAATTTCCGTATCGTAGTTTCGTTTTAATTTATTTAATGTTTATATTTTTTAATGAATTTTAAGTTTTCTGGTTAGAGAAAACAAGTCCCCGACTCTTTGAATTTATCTTGTTATTAGTTTTAATGAAAGTTAATGTGTAAAATGTTTGATTAAAAAAAAAGTCGGTCACCGATTGTGGCAGGTCGGTCGCTTCTGGTCGCCGGAGAGAGAAAGCTGACGTGGCAGCTGGTGACCCAGGTCGCTTTGGTCACAGAGTGTGCCCAACCTAAGATCAGTAGTAGTATCATTGTGACCAAGGAAATGAGTAAAGTGATCAAAAAAACCATCATGCACATTCACACTCTCATAACAGGTACCATGCATGTCCATAACTCTATCTATACAATTGCTTGAAACTCGGCTCTTAATAACTTTATGAAAATAGGCCGAATTAGAGTAACCCATGCGAAGCCATTCCACCTTAGCTCGTTGTTTAAGAAATCTCTCCTCGTCAATAAGAGCATCATTAAATGCTTGCAAATAGAGAGCTTCCTCCTCACGTAAGACAACATTAGACGGATCAAGGTCTAGAGATTTTTGGACCTCATCAAGCTCGAACCGAAGACGCTTAACTCTATCGTGTAAATTACCCTTATCATGTAACAATTTTCGAAGTGGCTTCTTTAAAAACTTTAGTTTCTTAACAACTCGAAACATGTCAAAATCATGCACGTTCAAACACCAGTTTTCCTGCATGACCTGTTTGAAGTTATCATTTAACACTAGCAAATTCGGGAATTTAAACGGTTTGGGACGATATTTCACGTGCTTAGGAATTCTTAGGATAGCCGGGGAGTGATCAGAAATCCTATATGGCTGAAATAAGACATTTGACCCAACAAAGATGTCATTAAATTCCAAGTTCTCCATAACACGATCAATTTTCTATAAAACTGAAAGGTTATGGATATAAATTAATATACGTATGTCCGGATTCGAACACGAGCCTATGAAATTGCAAACTTTACGTATGAGAATCGATGTTCAAATAATTAATATATAAAATGTTATATTTAATTATTAATTCACAATAAATACTTAACGGATGTTAATACTTAACGGTAATTGATTAACGGTCGTTAAAATGTTAAGATAAGGGACTAGAGATGAAAATAAAGGTCAAGAAGGATCCGGAACCCTCTCCTCTTCCTATGGCCGGTCGTATATGGGTTTATGAAACCCAATCCATCTCAAACTTGGTCTCCAAGTTAACACACTATAAATACAAAGGCTTGTATTCATTGTTTGTTAATCTTGTTTCACCTAGTTAACCCTAACTTCTTCTCTTCTCCCTCTTGTTTGCTTTGGCTGATCGAATACCCTCCTCCATAAGGGTTTCGATTTGTTTTTGCTTAACTAAAGTTGTTAATACAAATATCGTATAAAAAACGTTATTTATATTTTACGATCTTTGCTATATTTTGTTAACGACAATAATAAACTTTATTTTAGCAAAGTATAAATTTTGTCAAGTCTTTTTATATATAGCTACAAGCTTTACTTAAACATAAATAGATTTCATTATATGGTACAAATTATTTGTTCATAAATAGTATTTTAGTCATTTTAAGAAAAGTGCTACATTAGGTGTTAAAAACAAATAAAGTGCCACATTAGGTGTCAAAGTAAAATTAGTATATTTTACAAATAATAAAAATGTGTCTTATGATAACATAAGTAATCAAACATTTTTAGTAATTCATTAACTAACTTATTACTTCTTAAACAACATCACTTAGCTAGCTACTATTTACATTTTACAAGTTTACTTTGTTAAACTTTTTAATCAAAATGAAAATGCATTTTTTCATCATTGCATGGATCATCCTACTCTAGATTTATCTGAAATATCAAATCTAATAAGATCATAGAAAATATTTTGGAAAGATATGAACTAGATTTGCAAGATTTTGGAAGATCCCATGTCAGGGATCGGAGGAACCAAAATCATACACAGACGGAACCAATTTGATCCGTGGCTTGCTGAAGGCTTTTGCCTATAAATAGCAAGCCACACTTAGTTGTTTTCTCACACACTTACATACATAAAAATTGTATATTCTCTCTCAATCATAATTCCCTGTATCTAACTCACTCATATTAATTTTAGTTAACTTCTTATATAGCAAAAAGATCAAAGCATAAAGTACAGACTTACAAGCTTCAAGTGTTTGCTACAAGTCTTCATTCATTCATCATAATCTATTGTATATTCATTGATACATCATTGTTTGTACCAAATCATCATAAACCTCTGCTGTGATCGGTTATTATTTTAGTCCTCAAAATACGTAGTGTGACGGGAGTGGTTGTGCCCTTGTAAATGAACTCGACATTTAGCTTTGTGTCAGAAATATTGTGTAAGCGACGTGTAAAGGTTTTCTCCGCCGGTTAAAGGAGCTTGTTGATTAGTGATGAATGCTCTCGAGTTGGAGACTCGAGGAGTGGAGTAGGGCAAAGAAAAAGAGTCCTTGTAGACCGAAGCACTATAGACCCTCGTGTTGTGGTTTGATCGTTTCTATCCTTTCTTGCATTATACTTATTGTTATTTTGGTTGATTTCACATAAACATAACAAAGAAAAGAATTTAAAAATGGTAAAATTATTCAACCCCCTTCTAGTTTTCCACAATTGGCATCAAGAGCTACGTTACTCAAGATTTTTAAAATTTATTGTATTTTAAAACTTGAAACGATCAATGAATTTTGAAAATTTTAAAGAAGGGCAATCTATGCAAAGACCACCACTATTTGAACCAAATGGATTTATCTATTGGAGAAGCCGTTTTGAAACACATGTGAAATCAAAAGATATAGATTTATGGTATATAATTATAGAAGGTGATCACAAAGCTATTATAAAAGATATCGCAAGTGTTCGGGATGAGGATACTTCACTTACTCGTCACAGTGATAAGCAAAAGATATTAATTGAAAAAAATAATGAAGCAAAAATGATGCTTTACAACGCTCTAACTAAAAAGGAATTTGAAACAGTCTTTATGTACAAAACCGCTAAAACAATTTGGCAATCTTTAATAATCACTCATCAAAGAAATTCACAAGTCAAGGATAACAAAATTGATCTTCTTATTCAACAATATGAACAATTTAGTATCCCTGAAGATGAAATCATTGATAGTGCATTTGTTCGTTTTAATACTATCATTACTTCTCTAGAAGCACTTGATGAATCCTTTTGTATTATGAACTTTGTCAGAAAATTCCTTAGAGCACTTCATCCAAAATGGAGAGAAAAAGTGACGGCTATTGAAGAATACAAATATCTCTCAAAGATGTCACTTGATGAGCTAATTGGAAACCTCAAGGTCCATGAAATGGTGATGGTAAATGATTCAGAGATTGTTAAAGGTAAAAAGGAAAAAGTCAAGTCCATTGCCTTAAAGGCAAAAATGGAGTCAAGTGATGAAGGAGAATCTAGCTCAAACAGTGAAGATGAAGAGTATTCCTGTCACACCCCCAAATTTCGTGACTTGCAGCGGAATGAGTCATTCAGGGGCACGACTGGTCATAGCACCAAAGTTGCAGTTATATTGAACGACCTAAAGTGTCGTTTAGAAAATACATTGTTTGATCATTTAAAAACACTCAGAGTTACAAAACTAGGTCCCAAAAGGTGAAACAAGTTTTCATAAAACAAGTTCATACAATTCAAATGATGGATAAGTGCAAAAAAATGTAAAGTGAGACGCGTCGACTCCACGACTCCATGATGTGTCCATATGCAAGCCAACATGCGATACCTTAATTACCTGAAAATACATTGCTAAAAATGGTCAACAAAAATGTTGGTGAGTTCATAGGTTTATGTAGATGAAATGCTAATACGGAAACCATAAATATAAATTGAATGACAAAATGTCACATAAAAATATTACATTAGCTCTTAAGCTCATGATCCCGAAGCTAGACTGATATAAATGCCCCAAAAGGGAGTGCTTTGCCAAACACTCTGAATGTATGAAATGAAATGCGTTCGTTTGACAAGTTGGTGCTACCAACCCGAACGGAGGCGTCACCCTCAATAGATCTATCCACTCACCTTCGCTTGCTCACAATTAACGGTCAATGATAAATAAAAGGGGACTTTAAATTGGCAATGATGTAACTTAAGCAATGTAAATGAGTTTGTATACTTTGGTCAGCATATAAAAATGGTGCATTGTATTCTCCCCCGAGAGTTTAGAAATCAAATAAACAATTGAAAACGGGGCTATGAAAACTCATCTGCTATGATAGCAACAATGATAATGATGAAATGAGGCTCGGTCTCTAACCGCGACCTATTATGATGATATGATCTAATGTAAGCAATGAATTAACGCAACACATGCAAATACGTATGTTAACGATACCACTTATTAGTTTTGAAAATAACGTTTATCGACGAAAAATACACTTTTGACGTCTCGTTAAGTTATAAACTACTTTTCGTGTAATTATGTTGAAACGGTACTCCACGATCCTCATTTGGTGTTCTATCGGCAAATATAATGTTTTTGTCGCAAATTAATATTTTCCTTAACTTGTGAAAATATGCCCAAAATGGCTTTGTGAAACTAGTCGCGAAATATTGCACGTTAAATGTTAGTTGATCAAACTCGACGTTTTGAAAACCTTGTAACAATGTGTTAATGTCGTTTCATTTAACTTTCGATTGTACACGCCTCGATCAATTAGAAAATCGGCTAACAATGTTATGTTTCGCAAAAACACTAGTGTTTATACTTAAAACACTTTCTATTAGTGGCTGCCAAAATGAATATGGTACGTCGGGCTTCCAACGTGAATAACTCGGCCGTTATAAGCTCGTTTTCTACGTTCTTTACATCCACGGCTTCGTATAAACATGAAATAACATAATCTCAGTAGGTCGGGTCGTCTAGATCACGTCTAACACCTCGTTTTGTCCTTTGAATCTCGGCGATCAGCAACTAAATTTTCAGAAAATTAGTTTTCGTCGTCTAACTTTGAAAAATCATATCTCCTTCGTTATAAGTCGGTTTTTAGTGATTCTTGCGGCCACGGTTTCATTTTTGAAAGAACTTTCTGAATATGATGGCCAAAATATACCAAAAATTACTGAGTTTTCCAGTTTACACGTTTTTGGACAGTAGCTATTTTAGATTGTTAAAAACTCACTTTCTTGGTTCTAAACTTGATCATACTAACTCAAATCAACTCCACAAGTTCGCAAATCCTACCATACACCTTCTTAGGGTGTCATGGGGTCCTAAACATCACCAACCTTGGTGGATTTCATTTGATCATTAGTGAAACTTATAGATCTAGTGATTTAGAGAGTTTATGTTCAAAAGTGGTATGTAAAACATAAATAACTTGCATGGATGATTAATATAACTTGAAAATACATGAACATATAAATCAAATGAAAGTATAAAATGATCAAAACATGTTCTTGCAACTTACTTGATGATTAGATGAGTTTTTGTAGGAAATGAGTAATAAACTTGAGGTTTGATCACAAATCCATAACGAGGAAGGTAAATGGAGTATGATTATGACTTGATCTTGAAAAATTTATGGATTTCTCCCTTGGATCTTGGTTTGGCCGTGGGTATGGATGGAGAGGAAGAGAGTGTTTGATCTAATTTAGCTAGTGAAATGTTACTTGTATGTGTTATTGTTAGTGGAGGTGAAATAAAATGCATAGAAATTCATTAATGATATTTGGAAGTATTAAGCTAAATGGGGGGTAGGGGGCGGCACACACGGGTAGTTTAGAAGAGATTTGATGTTTAATTAAGATACTTGTCCCCCATTTATTTAGATATTGGATGATTAGTGTATACATTGAGTTTTATCGGGTACCGAGTTAACTAGAAGTAACTCGTGACGAGGTGAAATGAGATACGATGAAGTTGTAAAAATTGTAAAATCATGTTCCTTGCAAGAATCGGGTGTTAGAATGATTATCGGATTGAAATTTCGTAAACCGACGGAGTTATAAGCGTCAAACGAAAACTATAGCGATTGTTTTAAAAACACCGGGTAAAGTAATAATATAATCTCTATATCATTCAAATTAGTTTGAAAATGTGTTAGGATCATAGTCGGGAGTATTAGGTATAATGTTAGTAGAAATAACTGAGTGGTAACGTTAATTAAACAATTAAGCATACGTTAATGAAAATCACACAAACCCGTGCATGAACTGATATGATAATGATGTTACTGATGATATGCAGACTACTCTAGTCCTTATGACGTGTCCTTACTGATGATGCATGAATACGCAGCTAAACCTAACTGGTTACGCGCATTTAAATACCCGTGAACCTAGTTTACATAATGATGAATGATGCCTATGAACAGTGATTTCCCTTCGGAAATGAATAGTGTCATGTGAATAGTAAAATTTTTGAAAACTTCTCAAAGTCTCAAACTGACTTCAAAAACGATGAATAGTAACCCGTGAATAGTAATTCCCGAGATGAATAGTGAAATTTGAAGCTTGAAAAAGGACCTGAAATTACGAGTTGTGACAGTCTTCCACCCTAAAAGGAATTTAGTCCCTGAATTCAGCTGATGTTGGTCTCTGGAGTGGTCTCGGTGAAAAGATGTGGGTATTTGAATCGCATCTGGTCTTCCCGTTCCCAAGTAAACTCAGGACCTCTGCGAGAATTCCAACGAACTTTAACGATAGGAATTCGACTTTTCTTCAACTGTTTGACCCCTTGGTCCTTTATTTCTGCTGGATCTTTTAACGAAATCGAGCTTATCATCGAGTTGAAGTTCTCCTAATGGAATGAAATGAAATATGCTACGAGTGATTCGTTTGGAAGGCACTTCCTGAGGTTTGAAATATGAAATGGGTAGTGTATGTTGCTGAGCTCTGACGGAAGCTCAAGTTTGTATGCCAGTCGGCCGATTCTAGCTAGAATCTTAAATGGTCCAATATACCTAGGGTTCGGTTTCCCGGGTTTCCAAAATTGTATCATGCTTTTCCAAGGCAAGGCTTTCAACATAGCTTGTTCTACAACTCGAATCCCAATAGTTTACTACTTAGGGATACCTAGTCCCCATGAGTTTGCATCCTGAACTGACCTAACTTTTATATTGTTCTCTTGTTACTTGTAACTGATTCTTGACTTGTACCATTTCCTTTGTTGTTTCACAATTGCCTTCTAGACCAGTGAACTTGACCTTCCGATTTCGGTCTGTCACTATGTAATTGGTACTTCGACCATAGGGTGCCTTAAAAGGTGTAGTCTAAGTGTTCGTGTGATAACTATTGTTGTAAAAGAACTCAGTCAATGGCAAATGGTTAGCCCAACCATTTCCAAAGTCAATCGCACATGCCCTGAGCATGTCTTCCAATGTCTGAATCGTTCTCTCGCTTTGACCATCGATCCGAGGATGATAGGCAGTGCGCATGTCTAATTTGCTCCCAAATGAATCTTGTAATGATTGCCAAAAGTTTGAAGTAAAGCGACTATCTCGGTCAGAATGATAGAAATTGGTGCACCGTGCTTTGAGGCTATTTTCTTGACATAAAGTCTGATTAGTTGGTCCATAGCATAAGTTTCTCTGATTGGGATGAAATAGGCTGGTTTAGGGAGTCAATCAACGATTACCCAAGTAGCACTGAAACCTCCTGATGTTTTGGGTAGTTTGGTGACAAAGTCCATTGTAATGCGTTCCCACTTTCACTAGGAGATTTCTGGTTGTTGAAACAATCCTGATGGTTTCTGGTATCCGGCTTTTACTTTAGCACCAGTAAGACACTTGCTAACATACATAGCTATTTCTGCTTTCATATTCGGTCACCAATAAAGTCTCTTGAGATCCTGACATATCTTATCAGAACCTGGGTGAATGGATTACTTCAACTTGTGCAATCCGAGCATAATACTCCATCTGACCTCTTTACTAAACCATTTGCATCCTTTGGCATACTATGGGGTTTTTCATTTTGTCGGTTTTCCTCCTTGAGTGCCTCAACTTGAGCCTCGAGGATTCGTGATGGTAAAGGTAATATAATTGTCATTCTCAATGGTCTGACTCTCAAAGGCTTGAGTCTTTCCTTCCGGCTAAGGGCATCTGCCACAACATTAGCTTTCTTAATTGCCCATTGGTCTAAAGATGGTAGAGCGTGTGCATAACTGATTGGAAAGAAAGTATCTTAAGGGGATTGTCAGAAGTTTGAGGTGCATAGTCTATCCTTTATTAGGAGCCTTTGAAATTTGTACAACGTGTCTCGTGACTACTCTTACAACGGTAGGTTTGTCGGAGATGGGTTATCGAAGAACAAAGCTACGAAAACGGTTTCTGATTCCATGTGTCTTGCTATAACTGATGTCAAGATATGAGCCTCCCTTTACCTAAGATGCTTGGTCTTTATTGCCAAAATTGGTGCTGTTTAATAGTTTTTCCCTAGATCTGCTTTGTCAAAAATTTCCCATGCTATTATTTGTCAATCACAAGATCCTAATTGTATGAAGTGTCGTAGTCTGGTGGTTGGTTTTCAAATACGACCCAAGATTTTATGGATAGGTTTTTGACATGATGTGGATAGGAATGTTTTAGCAAAGTTTGGTGTTATACTTTTCTTAGTGCTCTGTAGTTTTGTTAAAGGCTGACCATAAAGGATTTATTTGTCAAGACAGACACATCAGATAATTACTTTCCTACAATGTATATGAGTTGTATAAACGCTCTTTAAAGAAAATTCCTTTGAATTGGAAGCATCAAACATGATAAAGTAGTCGGGTAGGTAGGTCTGCCTGAATGTTTAAATGTCTAGCATTTCGTTTCTGGGGTTGAATATTGCCTATAGGTTAATTTTGGGTAAGACTTGTGGGTATGCATATCCAATCTTACTTGATCCTTTCTAAACTGGATCATGACTTAGGTCCGTTGTCCTACTTGGTCTAACTAGTACTTCTGAATTGATAGAATTTGGTGACTATGCCAGAGATAGTGATTTGGATTGCCTCATGAGATCTTATGTTTTCCGTGGCGATACGAATCAACTGGCTGTATATTTCTAGTCCTTGTTTGTGGTTCCAAAACCCCTTTCGTTGTTTTCTTATGTTGTGAAATTCTCCTTGAAAATAGAAAATCTTTCCTAGAAAAGTCAATGGCAAATTCCATATTAACTGATAAGTGAGTGATATGTGGTGTAGGTATTCAGAGAGAGTTGGCCGATAAGGATGTTTATGAAGAGTTTACTTGTTTACAAAGCTTTTCTTTCTTGGGATGTTTTGAATAAAAATTGTTGTTAGAAATCTTGAAAAGATAATTGTTTCCTTCATGGCATAATCTTCCCTGAATTAGACATAGTTGATCAGGCTATGTATAATTGAGGGCAAATAATGCGATGCTTGGTTTGGTCAAAATAGCCTTGTGTTTCTCAAAAGTTTTAGATGGTGCTCAACGTGATGTTTGGTAAAATGGTAGTAAATAGTTGGTAGGATGGCAGAAAGCCAATTTATAAGGCTATAGTAACATAACTTGTTTTGGAAATGTTGTGAAATAACACCCTGAGATGCTAGTAAAATAGCTTAAGGTAGGGTTAGGTGAGACTGTTTTTAATAAGCGGTATTAAAATATCTTGCAACAAAATCTATTGAACGGTTTATGGGACGTGTGGAACACCTTACGGAATGGTAATAGCCTATAGTTGGAGACGACTCCTTACTTAACCCCCTTCTAGGATAGTGGTGTGTTGTTGTGAAATGGTTGAAAATCGCATAATCGAAATAGGAAATGAAGTAAACGAAGATTGTGATCACGGTGATGATGCTAAAAGATAGGGATTACATTAGATAGAGAGTACATGATACAACGAGGTTACAAGAAAGTACTTAAGATAGACTACTTAAAGAAATACAACCCTAGCGGGCTCCATCCATGGTTTATTATTAAGGCAGAAGTTCTTTGTGCTTAAACATGGTTGTCGTCCTCAATGTTGTTGGTGTGCTGGCCATCTCCTCCTCCGATGACCTAGGCTCTTCCACGAGCTATTCCACCTTGGTTCCCATTCCTTTGATTCCCTTGTCTTGGACATTCCTTCCTGTAGTGTCCTATCTCTCCACAGCTAAAACATGTCACTGGAGGTTTCTGATTTCCGGCAATGATTGGGAACTTGCATTCTCTAGTCGAATGTCCAATTCTCTTACAGTTACCACAAGGATTAAGACAAGACCCATGTTTATGATGACTTTGACACTTGTTGCATTTGGGTAGGGTACCTTTGTAACCTTTCTTGTCAGTCGGGCCTGCTGCATAGGCCTCAGCAACTTCTTGTCGCTTTGGTGGTTGTTGGGTAGCATTACTGCCCTGATTGTTGTCCCACTTTCTCTTGTTGTTGTTGTTCCATTTTTGTCTATTGTCGATATTGTTTCCTACGGCCTGGGTGTGAGCTATGTGTTCCTTTGCCTCGATCGCCATATGGATAGCTTTAAGCATGGTATCGGGTTCTAATGAGGAAACCAACATGCGAATTTCAGGGGAGAGTCCCCCAATATACCTCTCAAGTTTCTTGCTTTCCGATTCATCCATTGTTGGGCCTAATCGTGCTAATTCGTAAAACTGAGTATTGTACTTGACAACATCATCTCCTACCATGGTAAAGTTGAGGATTTCCTGTTTTAGTGCTTGTAGTTCGCTTCTTGAACAATATTCTAAAGTCATCATCCTTCTTAATTTCTCCCAAGAGATTGAGTAAGCAGCGTCGACCCCTACTATCTGAACATGTTTAGTCCACCATTCCTGGGCATAATCCCGAAAAGTGCAAGTGGCGAACTTGACCTTGTCTTCCTTGCGGTAGTCGCCACACCGAAATATCGTTTCTACTTCTTCGAACCATTTGTAAACTTCCTTCGCTCCTTCAGTTCCGCTAAAGGTGTGGGGGTTGCAATCCATAAATTCCTCATGGGTAAGATTTTTGGCGAAGGATGTGGCTTGTGTCATGTCTGGAGTGGCTTGCTTTAACCTAACTGCTTCAACATCTTAAGAGACCACGAGAATTTATAGGTGATAAAGATCATCATACTCACATATATGCAACCATGACATGTATAAGTGGGGTGAAATCGCGACAAGATGAAATCGTGAAATGTCATATTTGTAACCATAACACACGTGGATATCTAAAATGAAAATTTCAGTCTTACATGGACCGATATCATAGATAGCACAACCATATCCACATAGTAAGTCAATACTTGGTGATTTCATTGTACAACAATCAAAATACTACAAGTTTCTTTGAACCATACCACACATCCCGTGGTTAGGATAATAGTAAAAGCTAGTAAAGATATAAGTCTAGTCTAGGGATTCCCTAGTGCTCCTCTGAGTGCATCCAGGGTTGTGGCATCTTGGGGTCGGGATAAGTCCTGATGTGGGGTCTGGAGTAGTGCATCGATCATGTCCGAGATAGTGTAGATTCCAAACCATTCTTGAGGAACCTGTTGATGTTCCTATTGAATCTATGATCTTGGTATTATCCACAAAGTTTCATCTAATTCCTGATATGTGGGAATGGAAAAGGGGAATGACAATGGTAGTGGTGGGAAGGCAAGGGCAGTCTTCTGAATCTCAAAAGTCTCGGTGTCATACCTGATAGCATTTTCTAAGTCCGGCTCAGGTAGTGCTACTACCTCAAATAGGTGGAAATTATCCTCTAACAATTGTGAGTGATATGGAAATGTCGAGGTATAGGAAGGTGAGAGTGGTGATGTAGATGTATTAGTGAATGAAAAAGCTTCCTCGATATCCGAGTCTGCTAGAATGATAATAGGGTGGTTGGGTGAAGACATCTGTGTGACAACCGATGTGAAATAAAAGTAAATAACTCCTCACATTATGCGAGTTATGATGAAATGATGTATGTATGAAACCGCATGTATAGTGAATATGCACTTATGATGGAATGGTGAGATGCTATGATGATGTAGTTATAGACTAGGGTCAATGATACAACCTAGTTCGCTATAACCTTTGCTCTGGTACCAATCTGTCACACCCCCAAATTTCGTGACTTGCAGCGGAATGAGTCATTCAGGGGCACGACTAGTCATAGCACCAAAGTTGCAGTTATATTGAACGACCTAAAGTGTCATTTAGAAAATACATCGTTTGATCATTTATAAACACTCAGAGTTACAAAACTAGGTCCCAAAAGGTGAAACAAGTTTTCATAAAACAAGTTCATACAATTCAAACGATGGATAAGTGCAAAAAAATGTAAAGTGAGACGCGTCGACTCCACGACTCCATGATGTGTCCATATGCAAACCAACATGCGATACCTTAATTACATGAAAATACATTGCTAAAAATGGTCAACAAAAATATTGGTGAGTTCATAGGTTTATGTAAATGAAATGCTTCTACGGAAACCATAAATATAAATTGAATGACAAAATGTCACATAAAAATATTACATTAGCTCTTAAGCTCATGACCCCGAAGCTAGACTGATATAAATGCCCCAAAAGGGAGTGTTTTGCCAAATACTCTGAATGTATGAAATGAAATGCGTTCGTTTGACAAGTTGGTGCTACCAACCCGAACGAAGGCGTCACCCTCAATAGATCTATCCACTCACCTTTGCTTGCTCACAATTAACGATCCATGATAAATAAAAGGGGAATTTAAATTGGCAATGATGTAACTAAAGCAATGTAAATGAGTTTGTATACTTTGGTCCGCACATAAAAATGGTGCATTGTATTCTCCCCCGAGAGTTTAGAAATCAAATAAACAATTGAAAACGGGGCTATGAAAACTCACCAGCTATGATAGCAATAATGATAATGATGAAATGAGGCTCGGTCTCTAACCGCGACCTATTATGATGATATGATCTAATGTAAGCAATGAATTAACGCAACACATGCAAATACGTATGTTAACGATACCACTTATTAGTTTTGAAAATAACATTTATCGACGAAAAATACACTTTTGATGTCTCGTTAAGTTATAAACTACTTTTCGTGTAATTATGTTGAAACGGTACTGCACGATCCTCATTTGGTGTTCTATCGGCAAATATAATGTTTTCGTCGCAAATTAATATTTTCCTTAAATTGTGAAAATATGCCCAAAATGGCTTCGTGAAACTAGTCGCGAAATATTGCACGTTAAGTGTTAGTTGATCAAACTCGACGTTATGAAAACCTTGTAACAATGTGTTAATGTCGTTTCATTTAACTTTCGATTGTACACGCCTCGATCAATTAGAAAATCGGCTAACAATGTTATGTTTCGCAAAAAAACTAGTTTTTATACTTAAAACACTTTCTATTAGTGGCTGTCAAAATGAATATGGTACGTCGGGCTTCCAACGTGAATAACTCGGCCGTTATAAGCTCGTTTTCTACGTTCTTTACATCCACGGCTTCGTATAAACATGAACTAACATAATCTAAGTAGGTCGGGTCGTCTAGATCACGTCTAACACCTCGTTTTGTCCTTTGAATCTCGGCGATCAGCAACTAAATTTTCAGAAAATTAGTTTTCATCGTCTAACTTTGAAAAATCATATCTCCTTCGTTCTAAGGCGGTTTTTAGTGATTCTTGCAGCCACGGTTTCGTTTTTGAAAGAACTTTCTGAATATGAAGGCCAAAATATACCAAAAATTACTGAGTTTTCCAGTTTACACGTTTTTGGACAGTAGCTATTTTAGATTGTTAAAAACTCACTTTCTTGGTTCTAAACTTTATCATACTAACTCAAATCAACTCCACAAGTTCACAAATCCTACCATACACCTTCTTAGGGTGTCATGGGGTCCTAAACATTACCAACCTTGGTGGATTTCATGAGATCATTAGTGAAACTTATAGATCTAGTGATTTAGAGAGTTTATGTTCAAAAGTGGTATGTAAAACATAAATAACTTGCATGGATGACTAATATAACTTGAAAATACATGAACATATAAATCAAATGATAGTATAAAATGATCAAAACATGTTCTTGAAACTTAGTTGATGATTTGATGAGTTTTGGTAAGATATGAGTAATAAACTTGAGGTTTGATCACAAATCCATAACTAGGAAGGTAAATGGAGTATGATTATGACTTGATCTTGAAAAATTTATGGATTTCTCCCTTGGATCTTGGTTTGGCCGTGGGTATGGATGGAGAGGAAGAGAGTGTTTGATCTAATTTAGCTAGTGAAATGTTACTTGTATGTGTTATTGTTAGTGGAGGTGAAATAAAATGCTTAGAAATTCATTAATGATATTTGGAAGTATTAAGCTAAATGGGGGGGGGGGGGGGGGCGGCACACATGGGTAGTTTAGAAGAGATATGATGTTCAATTAAGATACTTGTCTCCCATTTATTTAGATATTGGATGATTAGTGTATACATTGAGTGTTATCGGGTACCGAGTTAACTAGAAATAACTCGTGACGAGGTGAAATGAGATACGACGAAGTTGTAAAAATTGTAAAATCATGTTTCTTGCAAGAATCGGGTGTTAGAATGATTATCGGATTGAAATTTCGTAAACCGACAGAGTTATAAGCGTCAAACGAAAAGTATAGCGATTGTTTTAAAAACACCGGGTAAAGTAATAATATAATCTATATATCATTAAAATTAGTTTGAAAATGTGTTAGGATCATAGTCGGGAGTATTGGGTATAATGTTAGTAGAAATAACTGAGTGGTAATGTTAATTAAACAATTAAGCATACGTTAATGAAAATCACACAAACCCGTGCATTAACTGAAATGATAATGATGTTACTGATGATATGCAGACTACTCTAGTCCGTATGACGTGTCCTTACTGATGATGCATGAATACGCAGCTAAACCTAACTGGTTACGCGCATTTAAATATCCGTGAACCTAGTTTACGTAATGATGAATGATGCCTATGAACAGTGATTTCCCTCCGGGAATGAATAGTGTCATGTGAATAGTAAAATTTTTGAAAACTTCTCAAAGTCTCAAACTGACTTTAAAAATGATGAATAGTGAAATGATGAATAGTAATCCATGAATAGTAATTTCCGAGATGAATAGTGAAATTTGAAGCTTGAAAAAGGACCTGAAATTACGAGTTGTGATAGTCTTCCACCCTAAAAGGAATTCAGTCCCTAAATTCAGCTGATGTTGGTCTCTGGAGTGGTCTCGGTGAAAAGATGTGGGTATTTGAATCGCATCTGGTCTTCCCGTTCCCAAGTAAACTCAGGACCTCTGCGAGAATTCCAGCGAACTTTGACGATAGGAATTCGACTTTGCTTCAACTGTTTGACCTCTCGGTCCATGATTTATGCTGGATCTTTACCATGGCCGTAAGAGACTTCAAAAAGTTCTTTAGAAGACGAGGAAAGTTTGTAAGACAACCTCGAGAAGACAAGAAACCTTTTCGAAAAGGTCGTGACGATAAGAAAGGAAAAGGCGAGAGAAAATGTTTTAAATGTGGTGTGACAAATGGTAATTTTCAACTCTATTTTAATAATAAATATTTATTTATTATTACTAAACTGCGCATTTCTATGCATAGCTGAACATTTTTGAGCTCACGTAAATATTTCAGGAAGCCATCCCGCGAACTGTAGCTTGCAGTCACCACTGAAACTGTCTATTTTTGTCAGTAAACGTAAATTTTTCTATTTATGTTAGTTACTGACAAGTCACGTATTAAACCGAGAAGCTTTCTCGCATTTACTGAAAAACATCCCCACACGCGTACCGACACCACAGTAGATATGGCAGGAGTCAAATAAATACATTTATGAGGAAATAATAATATTTTATTATTATTCTGACAAAAACGTTGGTAAAAAACTTTATTTTACGTATACGTGTCCAAAAAGGTCAAACCGGGACTTTACGGTAACATTTAAGCTCACACCGACACACGATACACCAACGAGGAGCAAAAATATTTTCCCTCCTCTTCTTTCTTGTCTTTTGCCGCCCACTAACCACAAACCAACAAGGAGGATTATTTTGTTTGTCTTATTGGTATCTCATCCCATTTGTAGTTTACTTAATATGATACACTCACTAATTTACACACAAGTTCTTATCATCTAAACTTTCCTCTCATTCTTTCTACCACTTCAAAATTTTCGAACCACAAAAACTAAGATCCACAAAAATCATTTGAAGTTATAACAAATCGGGTTGTACTTTTGAGCTTTTGGGAACATTTGGAATGTTTCTTGGGTAATTTGGAAGCAATTTGGTGTGTCTTGGGTACTCCTTTGGCTCGTTAACCATCAAGAACATTGTGAGGATCTTCAAACTTTTTCAATCTTGTTTATTACATGTTATCTTGATGTTTAAAAGTGATACAAAGTGTTAAATGTATACGTTTTGCTAATTTGAAAAAGCTAGGATTTGACATATTTATACTAGTGCTCGACTTTTTTGAAAGTTTTATACAAATTAAGTTGTTTCTTGCTTGTGTGGTAAATCTTGTTACTTGTGGTGCTAGTTTGATGATACAAATGTGTTTAGTGCTAATTACACGAGTTAAAACGAAATATACACTTATTTGGTCACACACACTAATCGGCTACATTTTGAACAAAATAAAAAATTGGGATTTTAAAAAACATAAAATTTTGGCTCTAGTGATGAAAGGGTGAATTTAGTGCTTAACAAGCTTATTGTTTTTGACTTGTATTTTTGGGTTAAGGGTCGTATGACACAAATTGGATCGAACCCAACTTGTTATGACCTAGGTTGACTTGTTAACTAGATTACTTATTATTAAGTGCTTATATGGTTAATTAAAACGTAACTACGAAAACTATTTAGACCAAAAACGGCTTAAAGGTTTAAACTTTTTTTAGGCTTATGACATGTACGGTACAAGTTGGGCCGAGCTCAACCCATTTTCGGACTACTTTGGCTTTTTGACCTCGTAGCTTGATTAAAGTACTTATTTGTGTTAGTGCAAATATTACCATATTTAAACTAAATGGTTTCTTCGGTTTTAATAATGAAAAACATGTAACTTGTAATGCATAACGTAAAATACACAAGTTACATGTAAACACAAATCATCAATGAATACTTACATCAACATCTCTCGACATCTCAAGTATGCTTCAACAAAGTCGTTGATTTCCATCCCGACGTAAATCACTCAAGGTATGAACAAATAAATCTACAACTTGACTAATAATCAAAGGATTATATTATTCTCTAAACTTCACATTTTTAATGTGACAAAACATTTTTTCAAAAATACATTTTACAAAATATTTTTGAATTAAAAAGAAATGTTTTAATTTGAAAAATAAGTTTAAAATCACCAACAGCTATTCCACCCCCCCCCCCCAAAATCAGCTCCAAACTTCCCCACTAAAAACAAATTTTGAAGTGTCTCTGTCTGGGACGGTACCACGGTACCACTAAATTTAGTGGTACAGTCGGGCATTTAGTGGTACCGTGCCCCCTGTAACGGTCAAATCTTCATTGCCTATAAATACCAGTCCATTCCACAGTTTTTAGGCATCCTTTTTCACACACAATTTTCTGAGTTCAAATCTCCTATCACATATACTCTCCTTTGATCATGTACTTAGTTTATCTTTTTTTAAGAGTGATCCAATCATCCATTCAAGTGATCACCTTCATTCCTCTATTAGTGCAAGAGAAGAACACATCGTATCACAAAGATATAAAGTGTTATAGTGTTAGTGTAGTGCACTCGTAACATTCGTTACGTACTTGTTGTATCTTGATATACATCAAGTTGTCTATCATCTTGTTTAGCTAGTTCGTGTGGATCATTGTGATCTTGTAAAGATCGGAGAGATCTTGTGTTGATAGTGAGTAGATTGCGTAGATCGTGTGAAGATAAGGTAGATCGGGTAGATCATGAGTAGATCGGGTAGATCGTGAGTAGATCGGGTAGATCGAGTGTAGATCATGTGGATCTTGTAGCTTGTGTGATTTGTGAAGATTGGGTAGATCGTGAGTGAGATTGGTACTAGCTAGATTAGTACTCGACATTTAGCTTAATGTCGGAAAATAAAGTAAGCGACGCGGTTTATGTGTTTAGGCCTCAAAACACATGGTTTGTTATGTTGGGCCAAAAAATATAACGGGTTTGGTTGTACCCGAAGAAGAACTCGACATCTAGCTTAGTGTCGGAAAATATTGTAAGCAACGTTGTATGGTTTTCTCCACCAAGAAGGGAGCTTGTTGATTAGTGAAGTAACTCTCGAGTTGGGTACTCGGGGAGTGGAGTAGGGCGAAGAGGAGCTTCGTGAACGAATAACTATAAATCATCGTGCCCGGTTTGCGCTTTCCTTACTTATCTATTTACTTTTTATCTTTGCATTTATCGTTTAATATTTGCATTGCTTTTATATTTGTGTGGCTTATTGCTTATATTGTGTGGTAGTTATGTTGTGTCTATGTTTGTGTTATGGTAATATGATTCACTTATGGAATTCCACTATCACTAGTTGTCACAAGACTTTTTGTTGACACTTCTTATATTACGTCAAACTTGATTGGTCATTTGATACAAAAGATTAAAGTTTTTAAATGGAAACGTGTTCACCCCCCCCCTTCTACGGTTTCCACAATTGGTACCAGAGACACGTCGCTCAAATTTTTAAAACAAATGATTTTCAAAATTGAGTACGATCCATGTATCAAATTACCCATGAAGGGGGATATAATATGAAAAGTATTTATTTACTTAGTACTTACAAGTTTTTTTATTAAGTATACTTTGTCATAATAGCTTGAAGGTTTTCTTAAACAAATAAAAGAATAGAGCTTGTAAGTGTCCGGTCATGTCTATAGAACGAGTCGTAAAGTGATGCGGTTTTGAAAGGAGCGTTTGGGACAACTCCTTGTTTTATAGTAAATATATTTTCGTAAATGTTTTTCTTATTCCTAAACGTAAAAATGTTACTTAATATATATTTTATATGTTCGGTATTTAGTTTATTAAGTTTTACATTTTTTTTGTTATGTCAAATACTTGTTTGTGATGAGAAAATTGGTTTTGTTCAAAACTGTAATAACAGGTTACAGTACCGTTAAATATAGCGGACGGTACCATTAAATACGGACGGTACCGCTAAATTTAACGGTACCTTCGTTCTTTCTTCAGAACTGGGTTTTCTTCAAAAATTCATATAAAATCAACCGTAAGTCCGTAGAAGTCGTGCCACCTATCGTTTTAAACGTAATTGAGTCTACTTTCATTTAAAAATACTTTTAGGAATTGATTGTAAAGTATAATTTATGAAAGTATTTGATTCATAACAAAGAGTCTTTTCCGGTCATGCCGATTGCACAAATTTTTGGCCAAATTACAAAGAGAACATCACACATTGATGTATTTATATTTTCAAAGTGTTGAACTTGATCATATTTTGGAGTGGGGTGGAAAATAATTCATTTTCAAATAAAATCAAGCTAAGTGTACATTGTTATACTTAATACACAAAATGACGATAATTATTTTTGTGTGTTATGCTAAATGATTATTTGTTTTTCTTTGTGTCTTAGTATTGTTAGTTAATATTTTTGAGTGCTTATTGTAACACCCCCAAATTATCGCAGCGGAACGATAGTGTCATTGGGATGCTACTTCAGGGCACAAAGTACAAGATATAGAAAACGACCTCTAAATGAGACGTTTTGAAAAGTTACCATTCGAATAGATAAAAGTCATAGTTTACAAGCAAAAGATCCCAAAGTAGAATAGTACATAAGTTTTTAAAGTATATCGAATGGTAAATGATAAAAGCAAAAGTCTTCAGAAAAACGTGCCCTAAGACTCTCTGCTCCAAGCATCTGCTATCGCCTTACTAACCTGAGATAAACATGCTAAAAAGTGTCAACACAAAGGTTGGTGAGTTCATAAAGTTTGTTAACAATAAGTTGAAAAGTTCGTCGAGAATGTTTCCACAGCAAAGGCATTGTAAATCCACTCAGTTGCAAATCCCGCCCATAACAAAACTTGCAACCTGTGTGTTTACAACCCACTGCTAAAATATAGCTTGAGTAAGACATGTGCATATACGAGGTGCGTTCTATAACACTAGAAGACCTTATGCTGCTCACTAGGAGACTTATGTTCGGCTACCCCAAGTGATAGATACTTAGGTCCGTGGTATGTTCTGTACGGCTACCCCAAGTGTTAGATACTTAGGTCCATGATATGTACTGTACGGCTACCCCAAGTGTTAGATACTTAGGTCCATGATATGTTCTGTACGGCTACCCCAAGTGATAGATACTTAGGTCCATGATATGTTCTGTACGGCTACCCCAAGTGATAGATACTTAGGTCCGCGAGTTGCTTTCAAGAATAACGCAAATAAGTTTAACACAATCATGTATGTAAGCAAACAGTTTAAGCATGTATCTCCCCCAAAAAGTTCAAAACGTATAAAGTAGGGGCTATGAAACTCACCTGATATGATAGCACAATGATCACAATGTATATGATGAAAATGAGGCTCGGTCTCTAACCGCGACCTATTATGAATGATATGATCTAGCGTAAGCAATGATACAATGCTACACATGCAAATACGTATGTTAACGATACCACTCGTTAGTTTTGAAAATAATGTTTATCGTCGAAAACTACATTTTTGACGTCTCGTTAAGTTATAAACTACTTTTCGTGTAAATATGTTGAAACGGTACTCCACGATCCCCATTTGATGTTTTATCGCCAAGTAAAATAGTTTCGTCGCAAAATATTACTTTTCATAACTTGATCGTTACATGTCCGTTTTCAACGTTCTTGATATCCACGGGTTCGTACAAATATGAACTAACATATTTTCAGTTGGTTGGCTCGTCTAGATCGCGCCTGACGTCTCGTTTAGTCCCTTGAAGTTCGGCTAACAGCATGTATTTTCTGAAAATAATAGTTTTCGTCGCTTAACTTTAAAAATTCATAACTTCTTCGTTATAACTCGGTTTTTAGTGATTCAAGCGCCCACGTTTTCATCTTTGAGTGTATTTTCTGAATATTTAGGCCAAAATAACGGCATGTTTACTGATTATTCCAGATTTCGCATTTTGGGACAGTAGGCTTATGTATATGTTAAAAACTCATTTCCTTGGTTCAAGACTTGTTTACACTACTTCCAATCAACTCCAAAAATACTCTAAACCTACCATACACCTTCTTAGGGTGTCATGGGTCCTAAACATCACCAAAAATGATGGGCTTCGTGAGGATGTTAATGAAACGTACAGATCTGGTGTTTGAGATAGTTTTTATGAAAAATAAATGAAGTGGTATGTATAACATAAATTTTGCATGGCTAGTTATCAAAATAACTTGAAAATACAACAATATATGAACCAAATGAAGTATGAAATGATCAAAAATAATGTTCTTGAGCTTACTTGAATTATTGAAGAGTTTTAGATGTAAAATGATTAAAACCTTGAGATTTTTATTTCAAAATCCAAACAAGGGATGTAAAGGGGACTTGATAATAACTTGAACTTCAAAAAAAATGATGGATCTTCTTTGCTTCTTGTTGTAGCCGTGGGTTACAGTAGAGAGAAAAAGAGGATATAGAACTTTTAGCTAGTTTATTTTTGTTATGAAAGTGTTATGGAAAAATCAACTTTGTGTAAACCTTAAGCATTAATGAGTTACTAGCTAGTTAAGGGTTTTGGCTTATTAGGCAAGCAAGGGGGCGGCATTGTGTAAGAAAAAGAAGAGGATAAGAAGCAAATTAAGCTTATGACTCATTTTAGATAAGTATTGGTTGTAGTTATGTATACATTAGGTGTTATCGGGAACCGGGTTAACTAGAAATAAATCGCGACGAGTTGAAATAAAATACGACAAAGTTGTAAAAATTATAAAATCATGTTACTGATAAGAATCGGGTGTCAAAATAATGATCGTGATGAAATATCGCAAACCGACGGAGTCATAAGCGTTTTCCGGAAAATATAGCAAATGGTTTCAAAACACCGGGTAAATTAATAATATAAATTTTATATCCTTAAAAATAGCATGGAAGTATTTTAGGATCACAGTCGGGAGTATTTGAGTATAACATTAGTAGTAATGACTGAGTGGTAACGTTTAATGAACATACGTAAATTGAAATGATGCAATCCCGTGCATAGTAAAGACCCGAAAATGCGAGTTGTGACAGTCTCCACCCGTTAAAGGAATTCGGTCCCTGAATTCAGCTCACTCGTTCTACGTACGTACGTTCTCGTGGTCGGGTTTGATGGGGGTAAACTTTCCCATTCTCGAGCGTAGCCCTCAAAAGACCTCTAGGTAACCGATTTTTACTTAATCCCACAACTCATCAAACAAGAACTGTCATGGGATTAGGCTAAATCGGTTTGAGGTTGTCGATTCAAATTTAATCTCACAACTCATCAAACAAGAACTGTCATGAGATTAAACTGAATCGGCTCGGGTAACAACTTGACTCTTAGCTTGATTTTCGCAACTCATCAAACAAGAACTGTCACTAAATCAAGCTAGGAAACAAGTTGTTAGAAAGAATGGATTCAACATCCTGAAATGAGGTCTTTTGAAAGATTGGCTCGATTTTGGAATTGCTTACACCAATCAAATCAATATAACTAAGGTCAATAACATTAGGTATGAATTTAGCAGGGCAAAGCTATATCTTACTGGAATCGGATAATATGATAGAATGCTTAATCGTCTAGGGAAAACATACCCGTTACGCGTTGCGGGCTGCCTCGGTACCCAAATAGAATGCTCGACCCCTTTGGTGGACTAATATTGATTTCAGGCTGTGGGTTGTTTCCCTCAATTGCTAAAGCTAGATTCGGGTTACCCTGTATTTGTCTTGGTGCCCTATTCAATCTAGGACAGGCATACCGAAGGTGATCCGGGCTGTTACACACATAACATGTCTTTTGGTTATTCTTCATGTTGCCCTCATTCACTGGCGCTTTACACTGATTTGTAAAATGACCCCACTGATTGCAATTTGTACACACGCGGCAGGGCGCAGACTTCTAGTGATGATAAGCACATTTCGTACACTTAGGATGTGGACCTTCATACCCTTTCTGACCAGAACTAGCTGCCGCAAAGGTCCTTGCCTTTTTGTTGTCAACCGCCGTGCCTGTTTTCTTTTCCGACTCACTCGCGCCCTTCCTTTTATCACTGTTTTTCAAAGTTCCATTCCTAACCATCTCATCTGTGAGGGCTCCAGCCTTCAATATTGCACTCTGGATTGTGGAAGGCTCAGTTGCTTTTACAGTTCCTCGAATTTCAGGAACAAGGCCATAGATGTACCTTTCGATCCTCTTAGATTCAAGGGTAACCAGATGAGGTACTAGTTTCGCTAACTCATGGAATCGATCCGTGTAGACTGCGTGGCCAGCTCCTATCATAGTGTGATGCCAAAGTTCATTCTCCAGTTTTTGCATCTCATTGCCCGGACAATACTCCTCTTTCAGTAGTGCCTTAAAGTCTTCCCATGTCATACCTATGGCTGCTTCCCTACCCCTAGCTTGAATCTGTGTGTTCCACCAAGTCAATGCCTTTCCCAACAGCAAGCATGCAGAATACTTCACCCTCTGATGAGCGGCACAATTACTGATGTCGATCACCGAATCCATCTTCTCTACCCATCGTGTATATGCCAAGGCGCCTCCAGTACCATCAAAATCTATTGGTTTACATGCCGTAAATTCCTTATACATGCATCCAGTTGCACGGGTGACGGTCTCATTCACACCTACCCCATTGGTGTCGTCATTTCTGCTTCCGTGGTTTCCCGAGTTGTTGATATGATTGCCAACTTGAGTGACAATAGTGGGAAGCAAGTTTTGAAGTTGTTGAGCGATGATGGCAGCAAAATCAGGAGTTCCACCATGGTTGTTATCATTGTTGTCAATACCGCTACCGCCTCCTCTACCACCACGTCCACCAGTCCTTCCACCCCTTGACGCCGCACCTCCTCGGCTAGTGCTGCGAGTTGTCCTCCTTGGTGCCATTTCCTACAAGGAAGGACATATGGTGAATGTTAGAGGTGAGGGAAACCGTTGACCACCCAATCTATACTCATCGTTCTCATATATAGTACCACGTCGCGAGTTGCCTCCTAAATGGTGCCAATGCCGATCAATGTAAGCATGGTCACATATGTCCAAGTGTGTCGTGATGCATTTATAATTATGTTGGCCACCCATAATTATAATTGCCTCCTTTCACACGTGTACATATTACCAAGCACACATATTTCAGCGATTGATGTTCTTTAAGTAGGTAGTCATTCTATCATCCGATCCTAAATGGTGAAGGAGTACTGTGGTAAGGGTACTTAGGGAGTGTCGCACTCGGTATATAGGAGCCTCTCTTAGGTGATGAAGTCACGGTAAGGTTTAGTCTCTAAAAAGTATCTTCAAGAGAACTCCCATCCTCCGCGAATCATCAAATCTCTGCAGCTAAATAATAACCTTTATTTAACTCAATTTCATGTCTCATCAAACAAGAACTGTCACAAGATTGAGTTAAATAACCAGTTATTATTGAGCTCCACATTTTTTTTTTGATGACTCGACTAGAGTTTGGGACTTCCCCATCAGTACCATAAAATATCTAATAGCGTAGGTCTAGACGAAAAGTTATCAGCAAGCGTACGTGTATGAAAAGTGCAAGGCGATAGGGAGGAGAGTCTAAATGTATGTAGTTATAGTCTAGGCTCTAAAAGCAACCTAGTTCTCTATAACCAATGCTTTGATACCAATCTGTAACACCCCCAAATTATCGCAGCGGAACGATAGTGTCATTGGGATGCTACTTCAGGGCACAAAGTACAAGATATAGAAAACGACCTCTAAATGAGACGTTTTGAAAAGTTACCATTCGAATAGATAAAAGTCATAGTTTACAAGAAAAGATCCCAAAGTAGAATAGTACATAAGTTTTTAAAGTATATCGAATGGTAAATGATAAAAGCAAAAGTCTTCAGAAAAACGTGCCCTAAGACTCTCTGCTCCAAGCATCTGCTATCGCCTTACTAACCTGAGATAAACATGCTAAAAAGTGTCAACACAAAGGTTGGTGAGTTCATAAAGTTTGTTATCAATAAGTTGAAAAGTTCGTCGAGAATGTTTCCACAGCAAAGGCATTGTAAATCCACTCAGTTGCAAATCCCGCCCATAACAAAACTTGCAACCTGTGTGTTTACAACCCACTGCTAAAATATAGCTTGAGTAAGACATGTGCGTATACGAGGTGCGTTCTATAACACTAGAAGACCTTATGCTGCTCACTAGGAGACTTATGTTCGGCTACCCCAAGTGATAGATACTTAGGTCCGTGGTATGTTCTGTACGGCTACCCCAAGTGTTAGATACTTAGGTCCATGATATGTACTGTACGGCTACCCCAAGTGTTAGATACTTAGGTCCATGATATGTTCTGTACGGCTACCCCAAGTGATAGATACTTAGGTCCATGATATGTTCTGTACGGCTACCCCAAGTGATAGATACTTAGGTCCGCGAGTTGCTTTCAAGAATAACGCAAATAAGTTTAACACAATCATGTATGTAAGCAAACAGTTTAAGCATGTATCTCCCCCAAAAAGTTCAAAACGTATAAAGTAGGGGCTATGAAACTCACCTGACATGATAGCACAATGATCACAATGTATATGATGAAAATGAGGCTCGGTCTCTAACCGCGACCTATTATGAATGATATGATCTAGCGTAAGCAATGATACAATGCTACACATGCAAATACGTATGTTAACGATACCACTCGTTAGTTTTGAAAATAATGTTTATCGTCGAAAACTACATTTTTGACGTCTCGTTAAGTTATAAACTACTTTTCGTGTAAATATGTTGAAACGGTACTCCACGATCCCCATTTGATGTTTTATCGCCAAGTAAAATAGTTTCGTCGCAAAATATTACTTTTCATAACTTGATCGTTACATGTCCGTTTTCAACGTTCTTGATATCCACGGGTTCGTACAAATATGAACTAACATATTTTCAGTTGGTTGGCTCGTCTAGATCGCGCCTGACGTCTCGTTTAGTCCCTTGAAGTTCGGCTAACAGCATGTATTTTCTGAAAATAATAGTTTTCGTCGCTTAACTTTAAAAATTCATAACTTCTTCGTTATAACTCGGTTTTTAGTGATTCAAGCGCCCACGTTTTCGTCTTTGAGTGTATTTTCTGAATATTTAGGCCAAAATAACGGCATGTTTACTGATTATTCCAGATTTCGCATTTTGGGACAGTAGGCTTATGTATATGTTAAAAACTCATTTCCTTGGTTCAAGACTTGTTTACACTACTTCCAATCAACTCCAAAAATACTCTAAACCTACCATACACCTTCTTAGGGTCTCATGGGTCCTAAACATCACCAAAAATGATGGGCTTCGTGAGGATGTTAATGAAACGTACAGATCTGGTGTTTGAGATAGTTTTTATGAAAAATAAATGAAGTGGTATGTATAACATAAATTTTGCATGGCTAGTTATCAAAATAACTTGAAAATACAACAATATATGAACCAAATGAAGTATGAAATGATCAAAAATAATGTTCTTGAGCTTACTTGAATTATTGAAGAGTTTTAGATGTAAAATGATTAAAACCTTGGGATTTTTATTTCAAAATCCAAACAAGGGATGTAAAGGGGACTTGATAATAACTTGAACTTCAAAAAAAAATGATGGATCTTCTTTGCTTCTTGTTGTAGCCGTGGGTTACAGTAGAGAGAAAAAGAGGATATAGAACTTTTAGCTAGTTTATTTTTGTTATGAAAGTGTTATGGAAAAATCAACTTTGTGTAAACCTTAAGCATTAATGAGTTACTAGCTAGTTAAGGGTTTTGGCTTATTAGGCAAGCAAGGGGGCGGCATTGTGTAAGAAAAAGAAGAGGATAAGAAGCAAATTAAGCTTATGACTCATTTTAGATAAGTATTGGTTGTAGTTATGTATACATTAGGTGTTATCGGGTACCGGGTTAACTAGAAATAAATCACGACGAGTTGAAATAAAATACGACAAAGTTGTAAAAATTATAAAATCATGTTACTGATAAGAATCAGGTGTCAAAATAATGATCGTGATGAAATATCGCAAACCGACGGAGTCATAAGCGTTTTCTGGAAAATATAGCAAATGGTTTCAAAACACCGGGTAAATTAATAATATAAATTTTATATCCTTAAAAATAGCATGAAAGTATTTTAGGATCATAGTCGGGAGTATTTGAGTATAACATTAGTAGTAATGACTGAGTGGTAACGTTTAATGAACATACGTAAATTGAAATGATGCAATCCCGTGCATAGTAAAGACCCGAAAATGCGAGTTGTGACACTTATAGTTATCTTTAGTTGAGCTAATTATATCTATAATAACAAGCGTTTTACATGCCTTGTTGCTATGTGTTGATTATTAGTTTTCCGGTTTATGCGTCAATAGGACTTAGACTAGACTTCTTGCACTAAGTTTCCTAATTGGTTTTGCAATGCATATAGGCATAGACCACTTTTCTTGCATATGTGTTTTCGACATCTTGAATGTTTTAAGATGGTTGATCATGTGCGTCGAAAGATATTATCTTACATAATTATTTTTCCAAAGGTTTAAGTGTAAAAAATATATCACCTCACAATATTTAACACTTTCATTAAATCCGTAACATGATCTCTAAAACATTACATACTTTTGTCTTGCTTGACCATGGGTTGTCTAAACAAGATAAAAGATCATATTAATACATTAGTATTTAAGTGAAAGAAAATGTATTAAACTTGCATTGATCTAACACACACACAAAATATTTTAAACATTTATTATTTTACGTATGTTGTATAAAAATGATTAAGATAATTATTTTTATACTCATGATATGTCGGAAACTAAGAATATTATACTTAATAATATAAATAGTTTTTCGCAAATAAAAATAAATGACAATATCGAAGTAGTAAGTTAATATGTAATTAACCTCACACATACAACTAGTATTAGAATAAATGAAACACATTTCTTAAATTTTTATTTTCTTTTTAAAAGGAGTGATCGTGAGGGTCAAGAAAGATTTCAAGTATATATCAATTCACTATTCAAATTATGATTGATATCATCATCGAATCTAATTGATAAGTTTTCGAGTATAGACATAAAATTGGAGTCATTATTTGTCTAGCTTCAAGATAACATCAAAATATAACGAAATATATTATCTTGAATCTACATACACAATCACACTCGGTTGTTATGAAAATAATGACTTCCTCTCAAGACGAAAATAATATGCATCGGATCATAACTCACACTTGCGTTGAAGATGTCATATTGAGTCTTCTTGTCCAATGGTTGTGTTCCAAACATTAAACTAATATGTTTAAAAGATGCATAAAATACACAACTAAGTAGGATTGACAACTTGGATGTTTCATCCAAAATATACAAGTAATTTACATTGTAATGCAATTAGTAAATGTGTCATTTCCGAAAAACCAACCACAAGTAAACAAACAACATATGTAAACTTTGCTCATGAATAACTCAACACTCAAAATCACATGTCAAGTAAAAGTATCACACATAATATGTTATTAACTATTATGTACGACATCAATCTTCGAGAAAATCACATGTATTTCTCTTATCAAAAGATTGACAATGGATAATTTATATCATATGCATCTCATTCCCTTTGTAACATGAATGGTTGTGTTACAAGAGAATATATTGCATCTTGTTAACAAATATAGGATATTAGATTTGAATAATAACCCAATACAACATGTGTCATTGCATAAACAAGTAAAATTGGTCATTCACTAAAATACTTGTTTTACTAAGCATTCGTAAGAGTGATAAGTTTCCTCTTAGAAAAGCATATTTGTTGAAATATAGAATATGTCTCATTTCAATCATACATCATATAATACTCACAAGATCTATTGAGGTAAGTAACCTTTACTAGATTCTTTTCTCAAGATATGCAAAGGAGCATTCTTGAAACACTCTCGATGTAGTAGATTCTACATTTTATCACATTAAGGCATCTCTTGACTCTAGAAAATCAAATCGTGTTAAAATAACATGTAACGATTCAACAAACAAAAATGTCATCCATGAGATCTTAAGATGCACCATCTAAACCAAATAATCTCTAAATCTCAAACACAAAATTGAAACGTGTTTGCCTTTGTTAGGATATTGTGTAAGACATGTCTTCCTCTTTACCGACTTTTAAAATATGGTTAGTTGAGTCATACTAGGCCATGTATTAGTGAAATAAGCTAATATCATCTTTGCTACACTTCGATAGGCAAATTTAGGAATTTAAATTTTTCTAACATGAGAATGACTACTGGAGAACCTATTGCACTAGAAATTCAATTTGACCTAACGGTTGAATTGCTTCCAGGAGAGAAGTTGGGTTCGTGGTATAACCCGTAAAAATGGTCGTGTTTAGCCTGAATTAAGCACCACTAGTGATAATCTCATACTCATTCTCTAACTTGAAAATTTTTCAATCCTACATTTGACTAAAGATAGTTTACATCGGTGAACTTTATCCCTCATTAGGATTTCATTTTGAACAAGTAGTAATTAGGATCCTCCTTAGCGAACCTAGATTACTTGCATCCCACATATGTGTTTCAAAATGATAACATGTTCTCGTAAGATATGATTGAATGTCTTCATGCTCTTAAATGCTAAATGATTATCATGTTTTGCATGATGTTTGCATTTATTCCTTATGTGCATTTTACATGATTTGCTTGTAAATTTTGCACCCACACTATGTCATTTTGACACATAATGAATTAGGTATACCTATCACTATGAACTCTTTGACGTCATATAGTCACACTCTAGTGTCAAAATCTATAAGTTAAAGTAGTCACGAAATTGTCCTAATTCCTTGGTCATCATTTCGCTTTCTTCCAAGTAATACACCCTTTTGTCATGGGGAGGTTTGATACAAACCTAGTAGAACTCAGAGTATGTTTGACAACTTCAATATTTCATCCGAAATATTCAAGTAAGTTTAACTTGCGATCGCAATTGTTAAATGTCATATCCGAAACATCACATTCAAGTCTTTTAACAACATATGTGATGTGGTATTTTTCGTGTTATATAATTTATATCTAGATTTTACCAGAATGTTAAACTAATACACACGTAGGCAAGCGCACATGTCGTATGCTAGTATAGCAATGGTAAGAACCGAGAGTCGTATCCCAAGATGGTATGATTATTCGAATTATAGATCTTGAATGCTAGTTAAACTAATTAAAAATAAAAACTAAAAGGGGGGAGATGCTTATAAGATAAAGTATAAGATACTTGAAAAGAGATTTAAAACTAAATAATAAATAAAAGCAACAAAAGTTGAGTTGTAAACAATTGATGGAAAATGTATTCACTTAGATTCGATTCCCCCTAGACTTTGGATAACAATTTGATTAAATAAAAGATAAGATCATATTATATGGTGATTTCTAATGTAGAAAAGACTCCTCTGTCGACTTGTCTAAACCTACAACTATTGGAAAGTTAATCCGAATGTCTTCGCGACAACCACCTCAAGTTATACATTAAGCCTATTCAACTAATTAATGAGATTTAATGGGATATGTTTAATGGTTAAAAACATATAATGATAACAATAGTTGTCACTACTTGCAATCATGCACACAAGTTCGATTTAGATTAATTAACATCTCAAACCCTATTACTATGTCTAGTCTCAAGTTTTAATCATTTAATTACTCAAATGATCAAGAATAAATATTATACACATACGGATTGTCATCATGATATGCATACAATATTCATGATAAGAAACAATAAAAATCATAATCAAACACATATGGTTCTTTATTAAACTCAATAATCATCCATATAACCAATAATTAAATCACTAAAAAATGTTATCCATCATCTAGGGTTCATCTATTCTAAGCAAATACTATGGAATTTAGCCAAGCATAATAAAAAGAATAGACATAACAATAATTAAACAAGGATTCAACATGATATTAAAGAAATAATAAAAGTTCAAACCGAGTAAACTTATTGATCACGTATTTCCGTCTTGTTTTCTTTTCTTTGTGTGTCCTTTGCGTTGAACAATAGCCTCAAAGCTCCTTTCTTAAACCTTTTGTGTCTTTCGAACAACAGCAGCCAAAGAAATAAAAACACACTTTTTCTTTTTATTCCTCCTAATTGTGCCTCCTTTCTGTTGCTTTCTCCTTCTTGTCGGCGGCTACACACAGAAAACAAAAACCACAATTTGATGCCATTTACTGTACGCATATGTCCTTTATTTATAATAAATAGAACTTTGGGCCTCATCCAACTTCAGCCCTTTATCTTGCGCCGTAATTAATTTAAAGTCCATGTGATTCTTTTTCTCCACTCATGCGTATACCAACACATAAATGTGTTTAAATTTAGTATTAAACCACATGCCAATTTAACACAATTGGCCCCTCATCGCACTTCATCTTATATTCTTCAGTCCTCGAAATAAATAAACTTAATAATATTTAGCCACTTTCAGTCCCTGGACTTCAACTCCTTCGATATTTACGGCGTAACCTCAATGATTAAGCTACGCCGTAACTTCTCTTCAGAACATCTTTATGCACTTGTTGGCCTTTTTTCGCATCATTTCCGCTCCAACGCCTCATTTATCCTGAAATGTACATATGAACAAATATGAACGAATTAAGTATAATATTAATACAAGTGAGGCCATAAACATGGGAATTTGATATATTAAATATCAGTCTAATTTGATGTTATCAAATATCCCCCCCCCCCACTTGAACTCTACTTGTCCTCAAGTAGACTCCCGATTTCACCTTATAAAAACTTCTTTCAAACAAAAGTCTAGGAAATAAATCTTAAATAAATTACTCAATCAAAAGTACGCACAACCAAGCACCTCACGAATAGGAAATGAAAACACTCAAACCGCTCAAACTAGTCTATGTGATAACATTTAGTGAATCGCTCAATTGCTCAGTCGTGACGAATATTCTATCATAAGCTTGGCAAGGATACACATCTCCACCACTAGAGTCTAGACGCAACTAATCTAAAAGGCAAATGGGTCAAAACAATTAAGGCTTACGGGTTAAGGGTAGGAATTAGACATGGGATAACATATATGAATTGGTGCAAAAATAAAAGAACAAAACAAATAGATTAAAGTCCAAAAACAAACCAAATGTTGCTAGCTACATTCTTACCACAAACCCAAAGAAGACTCTTAACATGGACTAACTCACGCTTTAACACGGATAAGCACACCTTAGTGACACACAAATTAGACTCAAAGAAATCACGATATCATCATCGACATACCTAATTGGCTCAACCAATCAACCAACTCCCATTCATCCCAAGAAATACAAGAAATAGTGGTTTATAACAACCACTAATACAAACTAAAAAAAACGCATAGTTGGTTTATTGTGACATACCAACTGTCACACAATCTCTCATTTTTTTTTTCTTTTTCATTTTTTTCCTCATTTCTTTTTCACAAATCACAAAAATTAAAAATAGTAATAATGGTTCATAACTTTACCATTTCACGAATAATAATACATCTTGAATAAACTTGGAACAAATAATCAAACTCGGATGACATCATACAGGTGAAAGTAAGACAAACCGATATACATACTAACGCCTACTTTCACATTCCCATTGCATTGTGCAATTTCCCGACCAAAATCTCTCAAAAGAAAAATCAAACGAGAACTCACACGAAACACAGGAAATACAACCAAATACATACCAGTAGCTAGCAACCAACCATAGGACTTAATATACACGGTAGGCTAAGGTGTAATGGTGTAACGAAACATAAACATATAATGTGAGTAACAAACGAAAGGAAAGGCTCAACAGGTTTTCTAATGTATCTTACTCTAATAATGAGAGTAACAAATGGGTTTATACCGGGGTTAACTAACCAGTGTAGTTAGTTAATATAAACATGGACATGTAAACGACATGGGCTATTTGGGTAAATCCTAATAATTTGCCTTCTAAACTAGTCAACATCGATTACACTAAGTTTCCTTAATGCAATGCTCATTATTGTGGTCTCGACGCGATATACCAAGCCAAGTTCTAAAGTCTACTACAAGCCACCGACACACTCATATTTATGTGAAATTTATGTATGATGGGGAAAACGGAATAGGCTCAAATCCTCACAATATGTAATAAGGGTAATGTGTGCGGGTTATGCGACTAGTGATCTACGAAAAACATGCCGAAAATTTAAAAATTAAGCATAAATTAAGCATTTTTTGTAAAACTAAGGACAAGTAGAATTCTAATTCTATTCCCCTCCCCACACATAATATGTACAATGCCCTCATTGTACAAATATCAAATAAAATACGGGAAAAATAGAATTAGAAACGGAATACTCCCCTGATATTTCTTGATATGGAATGTGTGCTCGATATGTATCTGTTACATGTTGTTCCAAGAGTTTGAATGTTGGCTAAATCATCCTTAAACAACCTGTACAGATTTCCAACTGCAAAACATAGCTCAAACAACAAATGCGTAAAACGGAAAAAACATTATATTATAACCAATCTATCATCTAGAGCACAGCATTCAAATATATATTTTTTTTGTTTTTTTGTTTTTTTGTATTTTTTTTTGTATTTTCTTTTATAAAGCAAACTAAGACAAAATAAAATTCAAACAAAAACAAACTAAAAATAAAATAAATGAAGATAAATCAACTTAAAATTCAAAATGCAAAATATACAAAAATGCTTTGTTTATAAATGAGTCGTTAGCTCGACTCCACCCCGCATTTAGTTGTTCTTGGGGTGTAGGTCGAGGATTTCCTCGCCATCCTTGTCCAACGGGCTCTCCAAATAATGCTTTACTCGATGCCCGTTAACCTTGAAGCTTCCCCCACTCGGGTCCTCCAACTCCACAACACCATGTGAAAAGACCTGTTTGATTTTAAACGGTCTACTCCAACGTGACCTAAGCTTTCCCGGGAATAACTTCAATCGTGAATTGAACAAAAGAACACGATCTATATTGTTCTTTCCTTGTAGATCATCGAATTTTCATAGGCCTGATTGCGAAATTCATTTAACTCATGAATTTGTTTGAATCGATGATTGCCCGCAAGAAATAGATCCATATTGCATGATTTAATTGCCCAATAAGCTTTATGTTTAAGTTCCACGGGCAAATGACATGCTTTACCGTATACTCTTGTGGCATCATTTAATCGCCTGTAATCGATACAGACTCTTCAACCAGTCACCGTTCTTGTTGGAATCAACTCATTCTTTTCATTGGTGACAACAGTCATACCCCCTTTCTTGGGGACCACGTGCACATGACTTACCCACGGACTATCAGAGATTGGGTAAATCATCCCCGCATCTAGAAGCTTAATCACTTCCTTTTTCACTACATCTTGAACCTTTGGATTGATTCTTCGTTGTGGTTGCACCACTGGTTTGTACTCATCTACAAGAAGGATTTTGTGGGTGCTGCAGGAAGGATCTATACCTTTTATATCCGATATTTTCCATGCAATAGCTTCTTTGTTTGCCTTCAATACTTCAATAAGCTTTTCTTTCTCATTTCCTGTTAAATCAGATGATATAATAACAGGTAACTTTGATTCACTTTCGAGAAAAGCATATTCCAAATGTGGCGGAAGGTCCTTGAGCTCAAGATTACAAGGCTCTTAAAGTGATGTCTTCAGCTTTTCTCCTGTGCCAGTTTTAATCTCCTCCTCCTTGTTTGACCTTGATGAGGGATCATTCTCTAACAAGTATGCTAGTTCTTCAAGAGCCTCTTCATTACTCATGTTCATATCCTCTCCTCCAATAAAATTGGTGTCAAACAAGTCTTCCTCAAAGATTCCTTAAAAATTTTCCTCAACAAGAGGTTCAATTGTATCTATGTAATAAAGAGTGTCGTCTTGCTTTGGAGAATATTTCATAGATTTGTCAATATGAAAGATCACCTCTTGATCATCTACCCGTAGAGTCATCTTCTTCTCATAGACATCTACTAAACAACGAGAGGTGGACAAGAAATGTCGACCTAGGATGAGAGGAACTTTGTTATCCTCATCCATGTCTAATATGACAAAATCTACTGGAAACACAAATCGATCAACCTTAACCAACATGTTCTCCACGATTCTGCGTGGATATTTAATCGACCTATCAGCGAGTTGAATGGTCATACGTGTCGGTTTTGGTTCACCTAGACCAAGTTTGGCATACATTGAGTAAGGCATCAAATTGATGCTAGCTCCTAAGTCTGCCAAAGCATTATTCACACTTAAATTTCCGATTAGGCATGGAATGGTGAAACTTCCAGGATCAGACATCTTCTTCGATAATTTTCCATCCAAAATGGCAGAACATTCTTCACTCATTACGACAGTAGACAAGTCCTCTAACTTCTTTCTGTTAGTTAGGAGGTCCTTCAAGAATTTCGCATATTTTGGCATTTGCGAAAGGGCCTCAACAAATGACAAGTTGACATGCAATTGCTTGAACAAGTCAAGAAACTTACCATAGTGTTCTGCCTCCTTTTCTTTCTTGTACCTTCCAGGATATGGGAGTTTTGGTTCATACGGTCTAAGAGGAGGTTTGACATGTGTTGTGCTCGGAGAGCTTTGCGGTTGCACCTTGTCATTTACCTCTCTGTTTACCGGTTTGACAACAGTTTCGTTAGATGGGAAAGGAGGATCAGTCGTTTGCTTACCACTTCTAGTAGTAACAGCATTCGCATGTGCATTCGGATTAGTTTCCGTGTTACTTGGTAAGCTTCCTGGTTGCCTTTGAGACAACATCTTTGACATTTGACTCATTTGGGTTTTCAATTCTTGAATTGGGGCTTGTTGTTCATTCTGTTAGAGTTTTGGAAAAATATTAAATCGTGTATGACTAGAATCGAACCCGGGACTGAGGGATTGCACACTTTACGTATGAATGATCAAAGGAATAATTAATATGTATAATTGTTATATATTTTAATAATTTGGACACGAAATAATAGCTAACGGACGTTAAAGTAATTAACGAAATTGACTAATGACTGTTAGTAAATAAAAGAGGGGGTTGAGTGTCGAGTTTTGAAACATGAGGATGTATTAGACTCAAACTTGGAGAACAAGTTTGGAGGCTATATATACACCCTCATTAGCCTCAATTGGAACGACACAATATAATATACCTAAAGTCAGAGACGACATTATTATACAAAAGTCAAATCGACTTTGTGTATAACATATAATATCTTTTGGCATATAGTGAAAGATATTGTACAGTTGATGATATCTTTTCATTTCATGATTGTATATGTATGATAATAATATTATGTGATATCTTTGACATATGTATTGTACAGTATGTGCAAGATATTTTTTTAATTCCTTCTTGAATAATAGATTTAAAGTTTATTGAACAAAATAGTTTTGGTTTAATAATTGTGTTCATTCACTAGCATCAACCTTTGATCGAGTAATAGTACGTGTGTACAAGATCTCGGATATAACATACTTTTGTTATTCATCTTGGATTGTGGAACAAAAGGTAAGGGGTTCCACGTTAATCCTTTTATTGATCAAGAGAAGAAAAAAGAAGATTTGATCTTTGTTTAGCTAAGATCAAGGTACGTTTCCTATTTAATATTCGGTAATACTTTATACCTGTTAAATATGATCCTTGCTTCCGCTATTACGTGCTTTGATGTTTATTTATTTATTTGAATGTCAAGATATTTAAAATCCAATAGTGGTATCAAAGCCAATTTAACATGTAATTGTTATTATCGAAACACATAATTAAAAATCAAATCTGGATTTGGATTTACATGTTCATTAGTCGAATTTTTTTTAGGGTTTTAATACTAGATCTAAAAAATAATTCGATCCATAATTTAGGGGGGGGGGTTCGACCCTTCTTAGTTAAAAAGTTAGTTTTGTAACCCTAAATTAGGACATGTTTATGTGTTTATTTGAATAAGGGTTGCGTTCCTGAATGATCCATGATTTTTTCATGCAAAGAAATCATGGATTAGGGTTTGTTTTATTTGCTACATGTTTTAGATAGATCTAAAATTAGGGAAGACCTAATATATTATTGAATCAGTTATGTGCAATGTGGTTTATTATTATTAGAACTTACGCGGTCAATTGTTGGCGTCTGTGATCCATTGGGTACAATGCGCTCGAAAACCAATGGGAGTTTTATTAATTATATACATAATAATTACACATATAGATTATTAATAGGATTTATCAAAAGGTTTGCAGTTGGCTATATGATTTAATTGTTAAGATTATATACGTTATTTGTGTTTATTTAATTTTTGTTAAAATTACTTGTCTTATTTGTTTAAATTATTCTTGAATTGTAAGCAAAAAGAGAGTGATTTTTGGTATAAAAATTAAGTGGACCTAATAACTATGAAACCTTAATGTGGTAAATTATTATTGCCAAGTCTTATGTGCCGACAGTGGTTCGCTTCGCATGGTAATTTGCTCCCAGGCGAGACTAGCAATTTAATAATTTACAACTTAATTTTATAAGACTTAGAATCATAAACTTTTAATTGATTGATGCAACTGTACAAATGGTCGAAGCGGCGGACCATATTAGACAAACTATAAAGTGGGTATAAGGTTGGTACACATTAAATTGTGACCTTAAAGAGACTCCATTCTGTCTCTCTGCTCGCACAGCTCGCCTGTGCGTCTAATTAGACTTACCAAGTACACCATTATATGTACGAAGCATCTTAACGCAAAGTTGTAAGTTACTCAACGCCTCAATTAAAACTTTGTTAATTTAACTCTTAGCGAATTGGTAATTAAAATTGTTTTGAAAACCTATGATACAAACATGAGTGCATGCATCTTTGTACATATTTTGATTATAACATCAAAATAAATACCCTATAAAATTTAAGTCCATGCTATCTAATTATAAGAGACACTTGAAGTTAATATCTGGCGTAAGTGAGACCTTGACACAGATATTAATGACAAGGTAAATTACATGCTTTTATTGCCAGCAGATCAACTGAGTGTAATAAAACTATGTGAATTTACAAGTTTCTAAATTAGACGACTTAATTAAGTTATAAGTGAGACCTTGAGACTTAAAGCATGAGATGGGAAGAAACATGCTTACATTGCTAATTATTTGGCAAATGTAATTCCCATAAATTTAGGAGTCGGAAATTGTTTCGCGATTATTGTTCGACAATTACCATCTTTTGTACTTTCACTGCTAGCAGATCAACTGATGTGGTAGAACTATGAAAAGTTGGATCCTAGTTTTCAAGAAAATTAAATGGTTATTTTATATTTCCTGGGTAATTTTCTTTTCCTGAAAAATTATTATCGAAAATACTAAAATTGAATTTTGTAAATTCTTTTAATGTATTAATGCAACGTTAAAAACCGTAAACGCGGGGCATTCTTTTAGTGAAAAATTGATCTACACCCGTAGGGGTTTAGGCTAGAGTCAACTTTACTAAAAGAATAAACCAAGTCTACTTTCTTTGAGAAGAGTGAGACTTAAAACATATACCTTTTCATGAATGAGAAGGGTATAATGGAAAATTAGAATTGTCTAAATTCTAAGAAATAACTCATAGCAAAATTTTAATAGTTAAGGAAATTGCACATTTATGAGTTATTAAATTAGAAGCTAGACTAAGTACCGCAAATTGGTAAAAGAAAAACTAGCACACTTTGTCTAGTTGTTGTGCTTTGACCACTTAAATATGCTACATACCATTGTGGGGATGGTAGTCAAATTAAGGAAGAAATTGCATACCTTGAAAGTTAATTGAATTGATGGATAGTCCATCATTTACAAAGTAGAATACATTCTTTAGTACCTAAGTAATTGTTACGTATGGGATTACTCAAAGGTGTAGGAAAGTAAATAGCACACTATTTGCTTTTACTGGTTATGAAACACTTATAATGTTGTCAAATCCAGTGGGAGCATAGTGTTGTAATTACTGAATAACATATATTGGTAGTAACCCAGATTATCTCTAGAATGTATTGAGATAATTACTTTCCAATTATAGACACTTGTGGGTTTAAGGATAGTCATGTGCGTTTCCTTACTAGAAAAGGTGGTTCTATATCTACGAATATCTATGACACAATCATATTGATCACATAAACAAACGATTGACGAGTTGTTTATCTGATACATGATGTTGTTCCATGCACAAGTGGGAGAAATCTTAATTGTGTGCAAGCAACAACACAAAGGAATATGATTTAAAGGATTCTCTTGACTGCATCGTAAGAGATTAAGGTTCTAATGTGATTTATTCACATCTAATAAATAGAACACTTGGAATTAATATCTAGCGTAAGTGAGACCTTGACATAGATATTAATGACAAGGTAAATTACATACTTTCATTACTAGCAGATCAACTGATGTAATGAAACTATGTTAATTTGCAAGTTCTAAATTAGATTCTTATTAGAACAAGTGTCAATATAATAATGAGACTACTTCAAACTAAATATTTATGTATTATTGAAATGACATAAATAAATGAAGTAATCTAATACTACTTCAAATTTGAATGTTTATGTATTCTTGGAATGTCATAAATATATGAAGTAAATAAATTAACTTGAAATACTATTGAAACCAAATTGTGGTGTTCATGATTACTTTAGTTATGCATATTTATATTTTATTATAAAGATATAAATATGAAGTCTTTTAATTATTACAAGACTTATAATAAAGTAAGATGTTAACTTGTTATGTTTTAATTAAGACATATACAAGAAGTCATTGAGTTGATCAATGATTTATAGCGTAGATTGGGATTATAACAGTTTATGTCTTCTTGTTAAGACATGGACATGAAGTGACTTGGTTAAAAGTACTTATGTTATATAGCATGCAATTGGCTTGGAAATTCTATTATACCATTAAGCTGATTTAGTTGGTAAATAGATAAGCCAAACGAAATATATTTATCTTACATATTGTAAGATTGTCTTACAATATAATCCTAATGAAATACATAATGTTTATAGTATGTTCAGTTAGGAAAATTAAACTCTTGTTATATTGTTTGATTAAAGATAACTATATCTTCCTTTCTTCCAAATTGTTATCAAGGTTAGAAAATTGAGTATGCATTGTATATACTCAATTAGACTCCAACCTAGAAGATTATTAAGACACCATTTATTATGGAATGTGATGAATCACATTAAGTCTTAAAATTGAAGTTCTGAATTTGTTAAAACTATTTTGAGTAGGTTATTAACAAACTTCATGTAAGGAACTGTCAATGTGTATTTGTAATGTCTAAAAAGAGAACAATTTTGTGTTGCTCTACTTGCTGAGAATTTATAGATAGTCTATAAATTGCAAAAGGAAAGTGGGAGTTTTATCTTGAAAGGTAAAATTACAAGATACATGATCTTCTAAATACACTAGCAAATGTCATGCTGAGGATTAAACATGTTAATGTTAAATCTCAAGATGAAGGAATTCTCATTCATAGATCCGCAAGGATATCTCAAATATTTGTATAATATGTTGAGGATTATGAGATACAGGATTATGGTAAACCTGTTGATGAATTGCAAATATTGAATTTGGCAAGTTACTCATACTATGAATTATTAGATGCAGTCCATAAAGATAATTAGTTTGGAAACTTAATTAATCTTGAACGCTATAGTTACACTATAGAATAAAGATGAGTTTCTACAAAGGAAATTAAAATCCTAGAATTTAAATTCCTGTGTAGAAATCATAATGGACAAAATTTTGTATACATGTTTAGTGTATGAAAAGATTATCAAACACACTTAAGCAATTAACTTTGATTGGAATTCTTTCTAAGCACATTAAATGTATAAAGATTATGATTGTCATTCTTAGTTTCATTTATATGAAATTAACAATGGAATATCAAAACTCTTTCTTGAGTAATTACTTGTGCGAGGACGATAAGTAATTGAAAGGAGTATTTGAATTCAAATAATCTTTGGAAGTATACAAATTGCAATCATTTATGAATGGATTAATGCATGCATATGGGGATATACTTATGTTTAATTATTAAATCCTAGTTTTGATTTATAATTAAAATAAGATAATCTCTTAATATTCCTAAAAGCTAGTGGGAGTGTTATGTTTATTTTCTTATTTCATATATGTTTTATAACATATAGGAAGTAACGTTCCATTAACATTCAAGGTTAAGTCTTAGTTTGGAATGAAACTTCATTGTGGAAATTTAGAAAATAAACATACAACCTTGAAATAAATGTTTATAGTGATAAACATAAGCGGTAAAATAATTGATTCTAATAGACATGATTATACTATTAGAAAGTCTAGATAGATACATATCTTTTAAAAGATATGACATGAACAAATCTAAGTTTGACAAAGGGATTTTTCATGTACATCATGTTGTATGTTGTATCATGCTTGATGAAAGATGATTTGACAACATTAATATCTAAGTGAAAGGTCATTAGATAACTAAGTGTAATGGATATGGTTGGATTTAGAATGAACATCCTCATCCTGGAATAGCTCCTAAATTCTAAATAAGAACCATATGGCAATTGTTGCTTAATTGATATAGCCGACAAATCTTGAAAGATTTGAAGGTATCAAACATTACACAATGGATATTAAAGTTTACGGGATTTTAAAGAGCATATTGTTGTTTGCATACAATGATGCTAATAAGATTGAGATGACACTCAATACTAGTCATGGTAGGATTTCATCCTAGTTAATGGCCATGTGTACTAGTTATGCTTAACTGTAAGCATAGTTGCATTATACATTAAAAAATTAGAATACTTTAAACTATAAAAGGTTTGATAGTTTGCTTGTCATAAATTCGTGGTTGAGGATGTCACGTATTTATGAAATATTATGTGGCATTATCAAGATAATTGATAGCACACATACAAGAACTTCATTAATTGAATTCTTGAAATAAGTATTCTCAAAATTCTCATAGATCAAAATTAGTTGATTTATGCCTTGTCAACAAGTGTGTTTGACATGACTTGAGGCATAATTCATTAATTAGAATTATCATGCATTGATCTATTTTAGTGTTTGGATAATGAGATGTTATTGAACAGTTATTATTTTAATGAAATAAAATAATGGTTATGTTTATTTATCATTTTCTTAATAATATATCCTATATTTGCATGTTTATATCCTTGAATATATTTATATATTCTAAATTGTCCGTTGCCAGTTAATGATATGGGAATATCATTAAATTAAGGTAAATCTGAGTATTGGTATAATATACTTGAAAGTATATTGATGCGTTGTCATACCAATTTCACATGATATTCAAATTGTTTGAATATAGGACTTTATCCCGCCACATGAGTTTACTTTATGGATCTTGTCATCAAGTAAATCATGAGTATATAGTTATCCTCAGACTTGAGATGCCAGATAACTGTCATGCATGTAGTGCATTTCTTTGATTCAATTTAATGCTATACGTAACTGGTAGCTATACGGATTGTTTTGGGAAGCGTTGCGAAGTGCATGTGTTATGCTCGTAGTCAAGATAGAATTTGTTCCTTCAAATTGTTTAGAGTTTAATACTGTTGGGCCCCTCGTAGGGTTGACAAGATGTTTGTGCGAACGCACCTAAGATCTCCCCTGAATAGTTCAGATGATTTGGTAATCTTGCTCAATCATAAACAACGAGAAACATAATTATTAATAAAGAATGACTTAGATCCATATCTTTATTAATGTAGTATTAGAACAAAAGGATAAGTATGATGATTAATCATCAAGTAGTTTTTTCAGGAGACCACCACCCGAGTTGTACTAGGGGCATTGGCGTGTTGCTAGACGCTAACCAATGTCATTACCCTTTTAATAGATTTCCAAGCGGGAGCTGTTAGAGTTTAGGAAAAATATTAAATCGTGTATGACTAGAATCGAACCCGGGACTGAGGGATTGCACACTTTACGTATGAATGATCAAAGGAATAATTAATATGTATAATTGTTATATATTTTAATTATTTGGACACGAAATAATAGCTAACGGACGTTAAAGTAATTAACGGAATTGACTAATGACTGTTAGTAAATAAAAGAGGGGGTTGAGTGTCGAGTTTTGAAACATGAGGATGTATTAGACTCAAACTTGGAGAACAAGTTTGGAGGCTATATATACACCCTCATTAGCCTCAATTGGAACGACACAATATAATATACCTAAAGTCAGAGACGACATTATTATACAAAAGTCAAATCGACTTTGTGTATAACATATAATATCTTTTGGCATATAGTGAAAGATATTGTACAATTGATGATATCTTTTGATTTCATGATTGTATATGTATGATAATAATATTATGTGATATCTTTGACATATGTATTGTACAGTATGTGCAAGATATTTTTTTAATTCCTTCTTGAATAATAGATTTAAAGTTTATTGAACAAAATAGTTTTGGTTTAATAATTGTGTTCATTCACTAGCATCAACCTTTGATCGAGTAATAGTACGTGTGTACAAGATCTCGGATATAACATACTTTTGTTATTCATCTTGGATTGTGGAACAAAAGGTAAGGGGTTCCACGTTAATCCTTTTATTGATCAAGAGAAGAAAAAAGAAGATTTGATCTTTGTTTAGCTAAGATCAAGGTACGTTTCCTATTTAATATTCGGTAATACTTTATACCTGTTAAATATGATCCTTGCTTCCGCTATTACATGCTTTGATGTTTATTTATTTATTTGAATGTCAAGATATTTAAAATCCAACACTTTCATGATAGCATTTTGTCCAGCGACGTATTGAGTCATCAATTCCTCAAAATTGGACTTCTTTTCGTTGTGTTGTTGCTAAGGTTGTTGGAAAGGTGTACGGTTGGTCTGGTAGAAACTCGGAGGACCTTGCTTGTATGACAAGGTGTTATCGTGCGACCCACCAGCTTGAAAATTTCCTTGTCTTTGGTTTACCCAACAAGCATCCTTAGACAAGCTTATTGGTTTGTCATCATAATCCTTTGTCAAATGAGGACCACCACAACACTCACATCCTACTTGCATAGCGATGATGGTAGCATTTAGCTTATCAAACTTCTTGTTAAACATAGCCATTTGATTAGTTAAAGCGGCTATCTCGCTCACTCCATCAGCTTCAACAGCCTTAACTGTAGCTTTTCTGCTCACTCCATCTGGTGGTGCATACCACTCATGAGTATGTAACGCGATGTCTTCAACCAATTCATAAGCCTGATTGGGGGTCTTATGCATGATTGTCCCTCCAGCTGAGTTGTCAATCGTGTTTCGTGTAGGTCTATTGATACCTTTATAGAAAGTTTGCATGATCTTGTGTTTACTGAGACCGTGCTGAGGACATTGACGAAGATACATCTTCAGTCGTTCCCAAGCCTCATAAAGAGTTTCACTCGGCATTTGAACAAAATTAGTGATTTCACTAAGAAGCTTTTCGAATAAAGCGGGTGGAAAGAATCGGGCTAATAATTTCTCTTGCATTTGGTCCCAAGTGGTGATGGAACCTAGTGCAATCGACTTAAGCCATTCTTTAGCAGTGCCTGTGAGAGTGAATGGGAATACGCGAAGCATAATTGCATCTCCATCTACATCTTTGATTTCGAAAAGCTCGCAAATTCCTAAGAATGTGTCGATGTGATCTTTCACATCTTCTCCTAACGCGCCACTGAATTGGCAATGATTAAGGATCATGTGCAAGAATTGACCCTTAATTTCGAAGTTGTCAACCTTGAGTTCGGGACGAGCGATTGCGAAACTCGCCCCCGTTCGAATAGTTTTGGCCAGTTCGGCCATCGTGCGGTTATCGTCTCCCATCTCTTTCTCCTCTTCTTTTTGAAATTCGGTATCTAAGTCGGACTTGAATTCGGAATCCTTTTGAGAGGTTCCAACAGAATCAACTACTTGCTCCTTCTTACGATGTTTGCGAAATGCTCGCTCGGGATTGGAAAGTGGTGATACGATTTCAGACGAATCTTTTCTGGTCATCCACTGCACAAATGTGCAAGAATGACGAGAAAAAAAAGAGAAATGAAAAAGAATGTTACGCGGAAAACACTTAAAATGAAGGAAGAAAATAAAAAGAACTTTTAAAGGAATAAATTCCAAAGAAAGGATCGATTAACTAACAACTTAATCATCAATTAACTAACAACTTAATCTATAACTCAAAATGAATACACCGTCCCCGGCAGCGGCGCCAAAAACTTGATGTGGTATTTTTCGAGTTATATAATTTATATCTAGATTTTACCAGAATGTTAAACTAATTCACACGTAGGCAAGTGCACCTGTCGTATGCTAGTATAGCAATGGTAAGAACCGAGAGTCGTATCCCAAGACGGTATGATTATTCGAATTATAGATCTTGAATGCTAGCTAAACTAATTAACAATAAAAACTAAAAGAGGGGAGATGCTTATAAGATAAAGTATAAGCTACTTGAAAAGATATTTAAAACTAAATAACAAATAAAAGCAACAAAAGTTGAGTTGTAAACAATTGATGGAAAATGTATTCACTTAGATTCGATTCCCCCTAGACTTTGGATAACAATTTGATTAAATAAAAGATAAGATCATATTATATGGTGATTTCTAATGTAGAAAAGACTCCTCTGTCGACTTGTCTAAACCTACAACTATTGAAAAGTTAATCCGAATGTCTTCGCGACAACCACCTCAAGTTATGCATTAACCCTATTCAATTGATTAATGAGATTTAATGGGATATGTTTAATGGTTAAAAACATATAATGATAACAATAGTTGTCACTACTTGCAATCATGCACACATAATCAATTTAGATTAATTAACGTCTCAAACCCTATTACTATGTCTAGTCTCAAGCCTTAATCGTTTAATTGCTCAAATGATCAAGAATAAATATTATACACATACGGATTGTCATCATGATATGCATACAATATTCACGATAAGAAACAATAAAAATCATAATCAAACACATATGGTTCTTTATTAAACTCAATAATTATCCATATAACCAATAATTAAATCACTAAAAAATGTTATTCATCATCTAGGGTTCATCTACTCTAAGCAAATACTATGGAATTTAGCCAAGCATAATAAAAAGAATAGACATACCAATAATTAAACAAGGGTTCAACATGATATTAAAGATATAATAAAAGTTCAAACCGAGTAAACTTATTGATCACGTGTTTGCATCTTGTTTTCTTTTCTTTGTGTGTCCTTTGCGTTGAACAATAGCCTCAAAGCTCCTTTCTTAAACATTTTGCGTCTTTCGAACAACAGCAGCCAAAGAAATAAAAACACACATTTTCTTTTTATTCCTCCCAATTGTGCCTCCTCTCTGTTGCTTTCTCCTTCTTGTCAGCGACCACACACAGAAAACAAAAACCACAATTTGATGCCATTTATTGTACGCATATGTTCTTTATTTATAATAAATAGAACTTTGGGCTTCATCCAACTTCAGTCCCTTATCTTGCGCCTTCATTCATTTACAGTCCATGTGATTCTTTTTCTCCACTCATGCGTATACCAAAACATAAATGTGTTTAAATTTAGTATTAAACCACATGCCAATTTAACACAATTGGCCCCTCATCGCACTTCATCTTATATTCTTCAGTCCTCGAAATAAATAAACTTAATAATATTTAGACGCTTTCAGTCCCTGGACTTCAACTCCTTCGATATTTACGGCGTAACCTCAATGATTAAGCTACGCCGTAACTTCTCTTCAGAACATCTTTATGCACTTGTTGGCCTTTTTTCGCATCATTTCCGCTCCAATGCCTCATTTATTCTGAAATGTACATATGAACGAATTAAGTATAATATTAATACGAATGAGGCCATAAACATGGGAATTTGATATATAAAATATCAGGCTAATTTGTTGTTATCAATATGTTTAAACGCCCATCCAAATGCTAAAGGTTAACATCAACCTTTGGGTGACAAAGGACTCACGAGTTACTACTTAAGTGATTAGTAGTTCCTTTCATCCTCGTATGAATATACACTTCTTAAGACCAAGTATATTCATTTCCGGTAGTTCCTCTTATCCCCATAGGTTTGTCATCGTGTTTTGTCGTCAAGCTCACCTCATATATAATGAGGATTGAACTTTATCCATTGGTTTTAGGGTAGAAAACCAACGTATCATTCTATCTCGCCAAGAGTCCGTTGATACTCTCTTTCTTCCAAATAACGGGCAATATGCCTATACGAAGATTGATATTTTTGAGTCTCTTCATTTTCGTTGTCAATCTTAATCACCTACCAACGTGCAGTGATCTCACAACAACAATGGATGTTCATCCCAAAAATCTCATCAATCATCCTAAAAACACCAAACCTCAATCACCTTTAAGCCATCCTTATGTTCCAAATCGAGTCTCACCCACACATCCACCACCGTTGTGTCAGTTAAATACTTCATTCTTTTAGATCCTAAACCCTACTGCGAATCAGCACCATAGGCCTTGCTTTACGCCTTTCAAAACCCCGTGAAACACTCGCGTGCAAAGCACATCAAAATTCGTAAATTAGCCAAACCACTCAAACGCGAACCATTCAACTATCTACGTCTAGGTCTAGGAATGATGGAACACATTCCGTGAATTTCATAATTTACGTGTGTTCAAGAACATCTTCCGAATTTCGTTTTATGACTATCTAAATATTTCATTGGAAATATTAAAGTCATCTCTTCTCGTATAGTCTCGTTCATCCCGTAAAAAGAATTTATTAGGTATAAATTCTCTCCTCATGTCAAAAAGTCTCACTAAATCAGCAAGATTTATTCATAAAATCCTTTTAAATTCCAATGACAACTTAAATATTTCATCCGAAATATTTAAAGTTTATTTAATTTGTGAAATGCAATTAAATGTTATCTCTCGTTCTCGATTAACGATCATCGAATCTCGTTGGATTCAGTCATAAAAGAATCTATTTGGTATAAATTCCTTTAATCTAAGGTCCTGAAAAATCACAACATATGTGAAATTTCTTTGTCGAAAATAAAATTCTGGGACAAAACTGACCTCAGCAGGTCACGGTACCCTTAAATAGGGGACGATACCGCTAAATTTAATGGTACCATCGGACCGTTGTCTGCTGAGATAGTTTATTTTGTTTTCAATTCTCATTATTTCAAAAGCACTATCAAAACCCACTTGCTGTAGTCTTGAACCAGAACCATCTCCTATCAGAATAGATTCTGCCTATCTTCTGATTCCTTAGCTTTTTCCCTTTTCACTTCCGCATGGTACTAAACACACCATATGTTTGGTTACTTCCGTATCCATTATCTTCTCAACTTATCTACAATTATCAACCTTCGTTCTACACTACCAATGCTTCTGCATTCCACTCATCTTCCACACACTTCAAGCGAAGAACCGCTAGGATAAGTTGAGATAACTCTTCTTCATCAACATAGTTTCTTCTATCAAAGATAACCCCGCTAGAACCTTATCACTAACTCCACAACCTTGAAGATTCTATCTTCTTAACCCTTAACATATTTCCATGTAATCACATGCCTCATCATATGAATGTTCTATGCATATTCACAATGATTGAGAAGAGTTACATGACTTCAAAGGTGAAGTTTATTGTATGTTATCCACCAATTGTCATGACGTTACTAAGCTCATCGCTTCCGTCAACGTTTGTTTTCCTCTTTATTTTTTTTATTCTTTTTCCAACACATCTTGTCCGGATGGTCATCGATTAAGGGGGAGCGAAAACATACTCATATAGTCTTTCACCAAACACTCTCAAGAACACACAAATGTGGTTCTTATTCCCTAGAATTCTCTACTAAAACACTCACCTCCTAAATACCCACTACTTAGCAAAACCTCAGTCTCAAAACCAGAATCGGTTCTAGCTTCATAACCTCTACTCTTTGTGACCACCTAGATATTTGTTCTATACAAACACTTTTAACCCTCACATCAAACCTCACATTAGTATCATTCATCATCACACTCAACCTTTACAACTAAACTTCACACTTGACAGTGATATTTAGTTTAAGAACCTTCAACCCATCGATCATTACACTCAAACCTCACAACTATCCTTCATTCTTGATAGTGATAGTTAGTTCAATAACCTTCAATTCTCAAAATCATTATACTCAATGTGTATAAACTACACAATTAAACAAAATCCTTCATACACTAAATCATCTCTAACTCACAACTAGGATCATCCAAAACTAGAATTCTAGAACTACGTTACCTCAACCTTGTTAGAGATATTCGCCCACAATCCTGTTAGGATAACATGCACATTTTCTTTTTCTCATTTGAAATATATCATGCATCTCATTGTCAGTGCAAATGATATATTAATCTAAACCGTCTTTTCCCACCTTTTCTCAAAGGTCAAATCCAACACTTCCCATCTTATGGAATCATTTCCATTCGCATCTAGGTGAATATCGTTCTCATTTTCATTTTCTTTGGTATATCTTCTATCGAGTCTACTTTATGGCATGATTTGTCATAATAGTAATCATTTAGAGTATGTCTTATCAACAAACTATCATTAACACCAATCATCTTAGGTAGATGATTATGTTGTTCAAAAGGTTTGTTAGAATTTGCCTTCCCAATGACAACTTGGAAGAAGTCATTTTATGTGTCAGTCAATGAACGAATCTCGTTCTTGTTAGTGTGATTGATTGAACAATTACACCTTAGGTAGTCAGTCAAGTTGTGACTCTCTAGTGTCATTGAATTGCATTACGCATTCACATCTTTGTGTCGCTCAACTTTCTTGGGCTTTCTTCTTGGTTTTTATCCTTTTGGCACACTTTCATCACGTGTCTAACTTCTTTCATACTTTGATACGCTCATTAAACTCATATTTTTGTAGCTACGTTTTAACATAGTTTAACCCTTGCATGTCTTGCTATGTGTATTTTATCCCTATAATGTTGCTCTTATTCTTTTATATATTATGTTGCACGAAGCTAACCCTTAATGTAGGAAAAGCCTTTATAAGAATTTGATCCATGGATTCGCTAGAAACAAAGGTAAAAATAGAAGGGAATACAATTAACATAGGGGAGCATTGAGCTAGGGGAGCTCGGGAGTATTTGAATACATAGCATGGAGTCTTTTTAACAGTGGTGATAGAAGACTTCACTGGGATGATGCAAGCTCGCATTTTTTGGAAAAAAAAAGGAAAGCAGTGTAATAAGCGGGAGTAGGGAGTGAATTCATGTAACACCCCCAAAATTTAACAGTCACGGAAGCATACAGAACCTTGAGGGTGCTACTAGCGGATTGGAAATCAAAACACAAGGTAAACAAAGAACGGAATACATACTCCGTTTTAAATAAATCATTAATTAGAGTTTACAAAAGATGGTTCATTGTTTAAAGAAATAGACCCATTAGTTCCAGTGGTCCCACATAAAAACAAGTCTCAACTATATCTGCCAATTCTACTGAAAAAGGGCTATGACCCTTGCCTTGTCGAAACCTTGCCATCAACAATCAAATTACACACCTGAGAAAAACATGCTAAAAGTCAGCAAAAAGCTAGTGAGTTCATAGGTTTAAGTTAAAGCAGTAATTAATAGAATTTGGACCAATAGTTTTGTGTACGATCATTACAACACATATAATGTCATACAAAATAGTCTATCGCGCTATCTCTAAGTTCATGCAACCGAAGCTCGACAGTTTTGTGCGCTAATCTATAGCACATAAATAATAATCAAGGGGACCCTTAGCGAGTGTTTAACCCAATACACTCGTAGTCTGACTTTCTATACGCCCGCATTGACCTGTCTGGCCAACCGAACGGGGGAGTCACCCCCAATAGATCTATCTTAAGCAATCGCGCTTCCCAAAGGGAACTAACGGCTCATGAAAATGGGCATGATAGTGGGTTCTAGGGCTTAGGCTAACTACGCAATAGTTTTGAGAAAATTTAATAGTATTGTGGTCCATAAAATAATTTACATGTTTCTCACCCCATATTTGTAAAATAAGTATAAGTAAAGTGGGGCTATAAACTCACCTTTAACAGTCTGAACAGTGAATGCTTGTGAATTTAGGAAATGTACGGCACCAACACGCAACCTTGATTAATAAATCATGTTTTAGTTTCAGGTACTAAATTAAGTCTTTAAAGAATTTAATTCAAACGTTTTTAAAGTGTTTATGTTGTTGTTGCTTGTGTGGCAGCAAGTGAGGTTATGAATAGATTCCTAGGTAATTGTAAGTATTGCTCTATGAAATGCTTAAATGTACGGCAACGAAGATATGGGAGTCTTATAGGGTTTTGATTGATAGAATCTAGAAGATGATGAAATGGATGGTTTGAAAGCACGAATAGATATTATCAAGATGTGGTATATATTAAGGATATGTAGTTTAGTAAAAAAATATAATTAGTTGTATAGAATTTGAAATGAAATAAAACTACGTGTAAGTGACGTTTAGTGTTTAAATGTTTATTGACTCAAGAAAATGTTGTATAACGTTTGCGTGATAAAAGTTTTGTTAACCTCATTTAATTAAAATCAACTAGGTTCATCAAATTAATAAAAACTAGCTACAACTCATTTTTGTAAATTGGTTCCTCAATTATACGTTTAGAAAACATTCGGTTCTTGCTATAATAGTTCAAGTATGGATTTTTCTAGGATTACATTTTCTAATTCTTGTTAATGACGTGGGTATTTATTGGTCTGGTTTCAAAACAACGTTTATAAGTGGGAAAGAAACGTGTATCTATTTATATGTGTTTTACTTTATATTCAATAGAAATTAATTTGTCATTAGTATAACGAGTTCTATATATATTGGCGACACGTATTTGTATATATGTTCATATCTTTAACATCGAAAGTTAGTGTTCCACAATAATGTTGTGCGGCGAGTAATAAATCGAGCTCTAATTATAAGGTAGACGGGTTTTAAATCATGTCAACACAAATTTATACAATAGCATTCGATATAAAACTTTCTTGTGTACTAGGCTATAATAGTTTAATTCGCGGCTAATATATACATACATCAACATTTTATACGGTCAACTCTTGTTGGGCTGCGGCCCAACTGAGTCAAAGGAGGGGGGGGGTCTTAGTGTTGGGCTGGACTGAGGTTTCTACCACTGAAAGCCGCATTAGGCCTGGTGGGCTCAGGAAGGTTACTATTTAAATTCCTACATGGGCTGGACCAAGGTGTGAATTCGATTGGGTTTTTCGATTGGGCTAGACTTCTCTTGTGTTATACGAATGCAACTACAAGCTCAGGAATTATTATGTGGTTATTGAAATTTCGAATGTATCCATTCGACACTTGAGGATTTTTAACACCAAATTATTCACCACCTCAAGGTCGAGTACCACTCGATTCCTCATCGTGAGGGTCTCAAATGTTGGCGTGGCTTTTGATTTGGCATACTCTTCCTCATATCCGATAATAAATAACCGAATATGAGTGTGAGGATTTACCTTTGGACATGAGGAAAAACACTTAACACACCTTTGTGTTTTAGCCGAATGCTAATCAACCAAGGACAGTCTATTGGGGCTTGTATGGAGGGTCGCATTTGACACCCATTGTGGGTTCAAGTCGAGTAAGTGAGGTTTCACCCCATTTGGGGTTTGACCTTGAGTTAAACCAAGGGAGTTTCTAGGTTTAAACTGAAATATATCGACCATTCTTTCCCCACACCTTGAACAATAACTTATGTCGCAAATTGAGTGAGTTGAGGGACTGAGCTATGTGCTCATATGAGGTCTAAACCATGGCTAGCACACCCACCATGGTGGTTTCCTGGTGTGGGTTGGAATGGCAAGGAAATTCGGCCATAATCCTTCCTTGTTGGGGTGGTTTTCCCTCAGCTGTAGGTCACCACAACACACCCTATTTGGGTGGTTTCCATTCGAATCAAAGGTGACCAAGATTTCCCTTTAACTGAGACAAGCATCTCTAGACCTAAAAGGGTTGGTCATTCGAAAGGGTGTTATTACTAATCTCAACAAAACCATCCTTCGGTTCAATTCCAACACATCAATCCTAAGGGCTTTTCGAGTCATTCAACCCGACTATGGACTTAATCAACCACAGTGACCAATGATAACCTAGCCAAATGACAATTTCTAGCTTTCTTAAGATTCTATGCCACAAGGACAACAACAACAATAACAACAAGGATTTGATACAACATAACTTGAAAACTTAAATGAGTTACCATTCGATCTAATATCAACAAAATCATTTAAGAACATTTTGAATGACAGAAATGTATACGAAAGAGTTGAATACAAGATAATTATACCCTTATGAAGAATCGAATGAAATGATTTGAACTCAGAAGAACTCGAACAAGATCCCAATTCAAAACCCCAGCTATCCCAATCGCCCGGTATCACACTTTACCCCGATCACCTACTCCCGACTTCCCTACTCCACCGCGAGTCTATGAGGTGGGTGAAAACTCGCAGGCGGCACAAGATCGACAGCCGACCGTTTCCACCCTTCTGACGCGATTAGAACGACTTGGAGAGCAGATCGAGACAGCTTTAGGTCATCTCGATGAGTTGCCTTTAGAACGCATCGAGGGTATAAAATATAGAGTTGAGGATTTAGTTACTGGTCAAGAAATCATGCAACAGAAGTTGGACGAGAATCGCGAGAAGGTAGAGAACCGGTATGAGCAGCTAAGACAAGAAATACATATGATTTATGCTAGCAAATTGAAGTTGATAGAAGAAATGATGAAGAGGAATGAAGAACTAATGACAGCTCAGACAAAGATCACTATTTTGGAGACAGTAGTGGGGGACATGCAAGCTCGATACCAGGAGTATATCCAGATCCTCATCAGCATGATCGTTGAACTGGAGAATCGACTCGAAGAAGCTTCTGGTAGCCACTAGATCAGATCTTTATCTGCCAGCTTTTGTACTTTATTTTAACCACGGGATGTGTGGCATAAATACGACGCTTGTATTAATTTTTTTATATGTATAACAAATTAGCAAGTTATTTATGACTATATGTGGTTGTGATATTTTGCTGTGTATGATATAGATTGATGTGGACCAGTGTTGATCATTTTACATACATGTATGATAGTATTTGGACATGCTGTGACCTTATGATTATCATGGATTTCACCTTGTTAATTTAACATGGTCACTATGCGAATTCAAAGCATGTGTTTTCTTGTGGTATTAATAGAAATATGCCTCGTACTTCCCCAGAACCAGCCATGTCCCAAGCTGCTATCCGAAAATTAGTTGCAGACAGTGTTGCTGCAGCACTTGAGAATCAAGCAGCAGTAATGGCCCGTTCTGGAAGCACTAGCAGACCCAATGGAGAAAGCGAGATAGCAATAGCTCGCAAGTGCACTTATAAGGACTTCATAAACTGCAAACCAACTTTCTTTAAAGGAACAGAAGGAGCAACTGAGTTGGCTCGTTGGTTTGAGCGTACAGAAATAGTTTTTATGAGAAGTGGGTGTACCGATGACTGTAAGGTCACCTTTGCTACAGGGACTTTCTTGGATGATGCCCTGTCTTGGTGGACTTCTAATGCCCAAACTACGGGAGTTGAAGCAGCTCACCAACTTACCTAGGATGATCTCAAAAAGAAAATGCTGAAGAAGTACTGCCCCCGTACTGAGATCAAGAAGTTGGAGGATGAGTTTCACCAGCTAGTTGTGAAAGGAACTGATCTCAAGGCCTACAATAGGAGGTTTCAGGAACTTGCTATCCTGTGCCCAACTATTGTGCCTGATGTTGAGAAAACATTGGAGAAGTACACTGAAGGATTACCTCGAAGTATCGAGGGAAATGTTACTGCATCCAAGCCTCAGTCATTGGAAGAGGCAATTACCATAGCTCAACAGTTGATGGATCGCGAAATCAAGCGCAGTTCCACTCAAGGAAATAATGATAACAAGCGAAAGCTTGATGATCGGAGAACCACTCATTATCATAACAACAACTACCGCAACAACTATAACACCCATCAACAAAACCGTAACAACCACCACCACCAACAGAATCATCGTTAGGAAACTGCCAGAGCCTATACAGCCACACCTGCTGAAGGGAGTGGTTATATCAGAAGAAAACCATTGTGAAATCAATGCTTGTTGCACCACTATGGTCCATGCATTGTTAAGTGCGCAAGGTGCCAGAGAGTTGGACATCAGACCAAAGACTGTAAAGCAACAGGAGCCTATCTACATCCAGTAACCGTAACCTGCTATGGATGTGGTAAGAAGGGGCATAACAAGAACCAGTGCCCAAAGCCGAATGCCAACGAGAACAACGGTGCCCGCGGAAGAGCTTATGTGCTAGGAGATGGAAGTGCCCAGCAGGACCAAGACTAGTGCAAGAGAATGAGAACCCGTTAGGATCCCAATAACGACAAAGGATGACACCCATGTTTAAACAGAAGAGAAATTCCTGTTATAGATAAATAAACCATAGTTTAAAACTTTCTAAGTTGTATTTCCTTTTGTACTCTACCTTAGTTACGATGGATGTAACCTGAGTGTAACAACTACCTTTCTACCATATGAAATCTCTATCTTGTAATATTCCCGTAATAATCACAATCTGCGTCTAATTTCAGTTTCTATTCCATTTGCCCTGTTCATAGTCATTACGTAACAATACACTGTTATACCAATAGAAATTTGGCTAATATTATTTCTGACAGAACAATAGACTATTACCACCCTGTAAGATTTTCACATGAACCCTAAGATTCATTTCAAGGATACCCTATTATCACCCTAGAAATTCCTAACTCATCACCATGGTGTGAACCAAAATTTTCTTATTCTTTTGGGAAAAAAAATAAAAAATTACGTCGTTATTTTACAAAAACAATACGTTAAACACCATCTAAAACATTTTGAAGAAACATGATTATCACTGTGACTGAGCCAAACATCACATCATTTGGTTCTCAATTATACATAGCCTGATCAACTATGTATAATTTAGGAAGAATCATGTCATAAATGGAACAGTTATCTTTTCAGACTTCCTAATAACAATCTTCATTCAAAAGAAAAATTTTGAGACAAAACAAACTGTTTATAATCATCCCTTCTGACCAGCTTCAATAGATACCTACACCTAGTATCCATCGCCTCTAAGATAGGAAATCGAAAAAAGTACAAACATTAGAACTCTAAGAATTTACCAAAATTTATGGAAAACACAAATAGCACAAATTTTATTAGAATCCATGAAAGTTAATACATAGCGATATAATTAGCATCGGAAGTGCTAATGTTACAATGATTACAAGAAAAGGTATAGAATCGCCAATAGGTTGACCCGCCATGGCAACAAAGACCACCACCAACCCAGCAATAGCGAGAGCCACCACGGGATGTATCACCTTGATTATTCTGTATGATAAACACAAACAAACCATTAAACACGATAGCAAGACTAGATATTAGACATAAGAACAAACATATTTTATTTCACATTTATCAAGGATTACATAGAAACACAACAAGGACTTATTTTAAATAACCCTAACTTGAGACTATTACCCCCATATCTTGTCTACACCAATAGCGAGAATCACAATTGGCATAAGGACCACTAGAACGCAAACCAAGAATGCGTAATCTTCATCAGGAACATACGCCAAATAGGTAACCGCAAGAACAACATAAACGATTGCTAAGATTGTGAGAAGGTGCGGCATATTGAAAGTAATAAGTGAGAGATATATGTTTGGTGGAAGAATGGAAATTAAAATGGAGTATACATAGGGAAAAACAAGCCGTTATTTTACTATTCCTGACCGTTGGAATTTACTATTCATGACCGTTAGATTTCACTGTTCATAGCCGTTAGATTTCACTGTTCATAGCCGTTAGATTTTACTATTCTTGACCGTTAGAAATCACTATTCACAGCCATTGGATTTATTAGGTGACGAGACATTCAAATTTTTTTCATCTAGTATGAATAAATCTAATGAACTTACGTCCTCTTGAATACCGAATGGAAATTCCTAGACAATCCTTTTTCCCAACACTTCGACCAACACAGACTGAATCTCGGGACGAGATTCCCTTCAACAGGGGGATACTGTAACCACCCTAAAAATTTCACTTTGTAATAAACTATTTCATATTCTAAATAAAGAATACTTATCCTTTTTCTACATATAATTTTTTATTTATTTATCTGATCATGACTACTATCTAATGTGACATAACTCACATCCTCGATAAACGTTCTCTCTCGCGGACCGACATCAACTTACTTAATATTTATTTCAAATAAACATTAATATATGTCAAGTATAAAAACCCTACGATATGCAATTAGCCATTTTACGTTAATTCGTTAACGTACGATTAATAAACGTTCAAACTAAACATTTCTTATCTATTAGAGTTTCTACGAAACCCTAAACCATTATAACAATGAATATGAGTAACTAAACCCTAAAACACTAAAATACAACTCATCCAAGCTAATGTACAAGCTTTTAAAGCACATAAACCCTAAATTCACTATAACTTTTGATACAAACCCTAAACTCACGAAGCTATGATTTTATGTAATAAAATCACAAACCCTAATATATATATATATGATTATTACAAATTATAAGTGTATAAGTCTTTCAAGCCAAGATACAAGTCATTTATGCATAACAACATAATATATATATATAAATCACATTATAAACCTCAATGTACCTATTTTAAAGCACACAATACAAGTATTTTATGCACCAAACTTAAAAATAGATTTCTTAAACTCACTAATTATAAGTACAAGTCCCTAAACCTAATGTACAAGTGTCTAATGCATAAAAACCTAAAAATTACATTTTTATACTCTTAAACCTAATTAACTAAACATATAATTAAAGTAACCTAAGAAAACCTTAAAAATATATTTTCCATATTTCTTAAACCCTAGTACAACCCAAATAAGCCCATGGTACAACCCCTTAAAGCACAACATGATTTCTTTTCCTTTTACATATAATTCGACATATATATAATAAACATACAAACCCTAATTATTTCTCTATCCAACAAATACTTAAACCTAACCTTAAACCAACCTAGTTACTTCTCTTAAACCCTAAGTACAATACCCTATAGCCCAATGTACCACCCTTTGAAGCCATTCGATTCCCGTTCAAATAATCTAGTTCGAAATTAACTAGAATTAAACCAAACAAATTCCTTACTTCCTACATGGTAAATTATACACCATAAGATCACTACTAGGTATAAAACTTGTACACACCAACATGTCCCCTAGGTCTTCAAATTGGTAGGTAAAATCCATGGTTTCCAACCGAAACACATCACCACCTCACGCCCCATTCATCAACACCACATATCATCACACCAACATCTATGGTACACCTCATTTGGTCTCCTCTCCTCCCACATGATGACATAGAGCCTCAAGAAACCCTAGCTTTTCATCTCTATATAAATCGACACAACTATGATACCATATTCATTTCACCATTCGAACTACCCCAAAAACAGCCCACTCTCACTTAAACCCTGATCAAATAGCCTAATTAGTAGCTAAATAAAGATCTTAGAAAGGCTTAGAAGGAGGAGAAACATTAGTGTTTAATTTCCAAGTCATTTCGCCAAAAATAACTTATAATCGAATAACTGATTAAGTAAGTAAACTAGCCTCTTTTCATTTCTTTTGTAAACTCTAAATACTCCTAAACATGTCACTAATCAAGCCTTAATAGAAAACTAAGGTCAAATACAAGTTATAAGAAATTATATGTTAACTTGAGCTTATAAATGTTAAAATAATAGGCTTTATTATTAAAATTTCCTACTAAACCAACCATATATAGATTTGGTAGTTTACATATTATTTTAGACAAAATTAAAACGAAGATTTAGCAATTTGAATCACCTAAAACGAGTACACGAGTCAAAAGATACGGCAATTCGAAGTTACATAAAATCTGTACGAAACATTCTGTAACAGAATGTTACATCACGCAAAACGAGGCATTTCTGGTCCGTTTCGTCGAAAAGTTAAAACACGAAAGTTGTCTGGAACGACGTTTTCCTTCAATTAAAAAAAAGCTCGGGTCCTGAAAACGCTTAACAAATGATATTTTTCTTCAAAACCTTAACAGCCCCTTTTATAAATCGTCCCAACACCTCTACTTTGAAAAATTATTGTGAGCAAACGATAAAGGTTTAGAACTCGGGGTTTGAACCATTTAAAAGGTCACCTAACAAACTATAAGAAGAAATAAGAACGTTGCAAAAATGGCGCAAGATCTCGCCTATAAAATTTTTCTTTTGGGGCGGTTTGGACTAAAAACAAGCGCACCCTTTTAAATTTTAATTTGAAAAGCTATAAGCTATAATATAATCAAATAAGCCCTTATTAGCTTATTTACAATCTTATCATAACTTGTATAAACGAGTCGTAGAAAGTCGTGTCTTTTTCCTAAGTCGTGTCTTTGAGGGTAGAAACTGTCAAAACTCTAACTAATTTTATAACTAGGACCTAAAATGAAGTCGACTTGAAGTTTAAGGGTAAAACATGTCAAATCTGAAAATTGGAGTTTTATTGGGCCAAAAGTGTAAATATTTCAAAGTTATTAAAACAAGGGTTGTTTTTGCCAACGACCCATAGTTGTGGGTATAAATTGTCATCTTTGAAACTACAAGGGTAAAAACTGTCATTTCACCAAAGTTGAGGGGTAAAAATTGTCATTTTATGAAAGTTCAGGGGTAAAAAATGGTCATTTTATGAAAGTTCAGGGGTATAAAGTGTCAATATATGAAACTATAATGGTAAAAAGCGTAACATTTTATAATTATTATTAGAAATATATTTCGAATTGATTTATAATAGAAACTAATAAACGAAATAAATTTATCTCGATAACAAATAAACGAAACATAAACATAAACACATGAAATAAGCTAAAATCTTATCATCCACTAACTTTTGAAGAGACTTCATGTTGTCTCATTTAAACATTTAACTGTCAACCAAAACGTTACGAAACGAATACTAAAACTTACGTATATCTGAATACGAATACTGAAACTTGACATACCAACCCAGGTCGCGTGCCGGAGACGTTTATCAACTATATTTAACTTGTTTTCCATCCAGACTGCTAAGGTGAGTTCATAGTCCCACTTTTTTATACGTTTTCCAAACTTGTGGGGAGATACATGCTATAAACCGAACACAAGTATTTTTCTGTATGCTATCCTGATTGATATTGCCTAAGTTTAACTGTTGCCTCTTAAAAGCCCCTCAATCATGAACCATTAATCACTTTCGGGTGAGCGCGAATATAGTGAATAGATCTATTGGAATTGACATCCCATTTGTGTTAGCCAGATAGGTAACCAAATGCACCTTATATTTGAAAACGTTTAATAAAGAGCACGACAAGCTCCTACTCGAGGGCATAAATGCTACATTTAATTATGTAGTGATTTACATCAATAGTTCACTACTATGATGTCCATCGTGTTAACGTCTTGCGTGTCATGAGACTTAGAGCAATATACTGAACTGCAATATTACTGATTTACTTTCTACTTAGCTTGTGTTCAACTGATTATAACTTTAAACGCTATGGATTCACTCAACCTTTGTGTTGACTTTTTAGCATGTTTTATCTCAGGTAACTAAAATCACGATTTGGCACGGAGTAGGCAATGGAGTTTCTTCTTATAAAAAGGGTGTCCATTTTTTTATCATTCAACAAATAATGTAGCTTTTATAACGTATTTCGAAACTTCCCGCTGGGACCTTTATTATGTAACTCTGATTTAAATAAATGAATGATAACAATTTTATCTAAAACGTCTCTTTTTGAGTTGTTTTCTATTTTCATGACTGTGATACTTGAAGTAATACCCTAACTTATATTCCGCTGCGTATATAAAAAAAGGGGGTGTTACAATTTTAAACAAAAGATGAATGGGTCGATTAGGGTAAGTATGTTGGGTTCAAAATGGGGATTGATGTGTGGTTTGTTCTTGCATGAAAATTGAATAGGTGTAATGTGGTTGTGGTGTTTAGAAGTCGAATGTATGGAAGCTTAGGACAGGTTTGGAGTTGGTATTTTATGTGATATGAATGATGTGTCACGGTGGGTTGTGTGGTGTGTCAAGCATGATTTTATGTGAAGTGTATGAGGGTTGTGTGGGCTGTATGCATGCATGTATAAGAGGCGTACATTTTTAGTTATGAATAAGGGATGGAATCTGTGTGTGTATTTTGATTCGAGAAGAATGGGATATGCATGTGGGTCTCGTTAAGTTTGTGTGTCGTTGGGAGTGGTAAACAAATGGAACATGCATATATGAATGTGTCGTTTATATGTATATATGTGAGTCGTGTGATTTGTGTCGTGTATATGGGGAACGTAGACACTATTTTGGAGCACGTGTGTGTGCATTTGGGTATGAGTCGTGTGAGTTATATTGGTAGAATACATGCATGTTAAACTTGGTATATTGTTGTCGCGGTATAAAATGAGGTCGGAAATATGTTTATATAATTTGTAAAACGGCGGAGTCCTAAATTGTCATTATGAAAATAATTTGCATTTATAAACCTAAACTTTATGAAATTGTCATATTTAACCCTAAACTACTATATTGGTCATTTTAACACTTAAAGATTATTTAATTGTCATATATAACCTTAAAGTATTAAATTATTAAATCAGGAAACTTACTAAATATGGCAAGTTACTAAAAATAGAAAGTTACTAAAAATGGAAGGTTACTAAAAATAGAAAGATTCTAAAAATAGAAAGTTTCTAAAAATAGAAAGAAGCCTTAAATGGGAAACCTAAATAACTATAATCAGTAAACTTGTAAAATGAGCTTATAAGTAATGCGTGGTCATTAATTTGTATAGGTTCGCTGAAGAAGGAGTGATTTCCCTATTTCGGGGTGCTTTCTTATTTTGTTAGTTGATTTGCTTTACAGATATTCTACCCTTTCTCAGTAAGGGTTCTGATCTCATGACTTCTCGATCCTTGATTTTGATTTGTTTACTTTGCCATGATCCCAATTGACATAAGCCATTGCTATGATCCCCTTGATATGATTCAGTTGCTATCCATTCTATTATGATGATCTGTTTATTATCTCCTTGATTGAGATTCTGTTCAGTTGATATACCTTTGTTGATTATGATTGCTTATTATGGATAGTTTTGCTCTGTTATGTTCTGTTGCCCGAGCTAACTAGCCATGGAGGTACCATGGCCATGTCATTGAGGCACCAATGGCATGACACTTTCTGTGGAGGTATGATTGATCCACGTCGTTCCCTTCTGTTATGATTATATGATTATGGCGCACGTAGCCATTCTGTTATATGTATGTATAGTCTCGTACTTGTATATGTATTCTGTTTTGCAGGGAGCGTATGGATACATCCTAGGTATATGTTTGGAATGATTATGATGTGATTTTAGTGATTGGTTGTGCGTGCCATGCACCCCATTTCACTTCTGGTACATTGGAGTCTACAGCTCCTTGTACAACTTATGATTTGACGGGTATGTATATGTAATTATGTGGTCTATTCGAGTGGCTCGTTTAGACAGACTCGTGGCTATCTGTTAGGTATCTTTGGTCCGTTCGAGTGGCTGGTTTGGACGTGTTCGTTGCCGTTATTATTTGACTCTTTGATTCTTAGAGCTATTCTGACTCATGATATTTATGCATTTGATCTATTTGATTTATATTCGTTTATTTATGCTTACTACCTTTTCTGCTTTGTATATATATTTGTTCACTGGGCTTTTTAAGCTCAGCCGCGTTTCTTTTCCATGCGGCAGGTAATAAGCGGGATGCGGGGCAAGAGTGATGTGAGTAGGAGTAGAAGACCTACCTTATTTAGATTCCCCATTGTCTCGGCTTGTATTTATTTTGTATGTTCTGATAGACACCATAATGTGGCATCTTAAGCAAGGTCGGGTTGGGGTGTTACAATTATGGTATCAGAGCCCAGGCTGCGACTTGTAGCTCATAAGTTATGGCCTGTGAAAATCTGGACCCTTAGGTTCCGTCCTTTAGGACTTAGGTTTTGACTGGTGAGGATTGGGTAAACATTAGGTTTCGCTTTGACAGGACCTTTCCTTCATATTTCGCTCCTTAACTTTGTTTTGTCTTCCCAAATCTGTTTATGACCTTTCAGATGGTGACTACTCGTCATAACGAGGATTTCTGTAACAGTCCTGCATTTGCTGCCGCAGTTCAGCGGGCTGTAGATGCACTAATTCCAGATCTCACTGAAAGGATCGCGACCCAAATCCATCAAAACACAGCCAGTGGTAATGGAAGTGGGGGTTCTGGTGCTGGTGCTCCACCAGTGACCATTCATACGTGGTTGGAGAGGTTTTGTAAATAAAAGCCTCGTTCTTTTAGTTCTGCAGATGCTCCTGTGGATGCAGAAAATTGGATTGCTCACATGGAAAAGATATTCGAGGTATTGGATAAAGCTAGGCTGGCTAGTTATAAATTTGAGAGAGATGCCTTAAGTTGGTGGAAAACTTACAAACAGGCGAAGGGAGGAGATGACTTTGTGGCGGCTTTGTCATGAAACGACCTCCGTGACACTTTCTATCTATGGTACTTCCCGTGATCAGAGAAAGAAAAGTTTGAAAGGGAGTACCACTCTAATTACCAGTTTGAGAAGGAAACGAGCACAAAGTTTATGAAGAGGTTTCTGCGACTGGCGGGATTCTTGGGCGCTAAAGAGAGAACTCGGGAGGAGCAAGCAAACAAGTTCAAGGGGGCTCTCCGGAACGACCTTCTAGATGGAATAGTGAATATTTAGTTCGAGGACGTAGCACAAGTGGCCAATGCTGTTTGAAACATTGAGATTATACAGGAGATGGCTAGGCAGGGTGTCAAGAGGAATCGTGACGGGGACCGGGTGCGACCAGTTCAAGGAAGCAATCAGCGGGATAAGGATTCGTGGGGTGATGATCGGTAGGGTTATGATAGACGAAGATATGGACGTGACCAGCGGTATCAGGATCAGCAGCACCGTGGTTATCAGCAGCATCGTTCATCAGGTTCATCTAGTCAGAAGGGTCGTACAGATCGGAATTCGGCTACTGCTTTTGATACTTGTGGAAAGTTTCACCCAGGGAGGGCTTGTTATAAGATTTCGGGTGCGTGTTTCTCATGTGGTTCGACTGATCATGTTAGGAGGGATTGTCCCAAGTTTGGAGGTAACAACAACTACAATTAGAGTGCCAAGGACAACAAACCAGCTCAGGGAGGAGATCACGTACTTTCACAATTAGTTATTTCTCTACTCCAATTCCATTTTTCTGGATATTTGGATAACCATTTCTCTTTTACTATTATGATACGTTTGTTGTTTCGTTGATTTGTCGTATGGATATTTTAAGTTCTACTTTAGTATTTTCCTTCTATGTTGATTTTTGGATATTGGTTTGATTTGTTCGTTTTGAGGATTCTTATGATCATGATGTGGTTGACGTAACCGATGGTGTACTTCATTTCTGCCAGACATACTAATGTTTCCTCTACCTTACTAGATTTTGCTCTATCCATTTTATTCCTACAAGAGATCTGGTGATTTTTAATCACAGATGTTGGAGTCATTCCATTACTTTTATGATAAAATTCGTTCTGCTAAATTATTCTGTTGGAAATTTTGATTTCGTAACCACCTATGAGTGAGGCTGATTAGATCTGGTACTAATAGGTTGCTTAGTTGCAACTTAAGATTGAATATAATTTGAACTTAGCTATCCGCATTTCTCTTCGTGATTCGGTACGCATTCGTTTGACGTTCCTACTTCAAATTTTGAGGATGAAATTTTTTCTTTTAGGGGGGAAGAATTATAATAACCTAAAATGTTGATTCTAAAATCCGTTATTAAGCTAAGCATTAAACCCGAACACAATTTAATTAACTAGACGCTACAACATGAGGATTACAAAATACATATAATGTAACCTAAGTACCATTTTAATTATCATACATGATAACCCAAGTACATCTATCACACGTTATAATAGGGGCTGATGTTCTTTTTAAAATTGTACACAACATATACATGGGAAAGTTGGTCTTATATCACACGAGTTATAGGTCCAAAGTGAATAAATTTTGTACACAACATCTAATTCATAAAAGGGTCTAGATACACTTGGTTTGAAAATAAGTCCTGGTCCTCTCTTATGCTCCCATAGAATTGGCATTATCCCACTATAATTTCCTCCTCCTCTTAATTCTCTCAACCAAATTTCGCATATCAATAAACACACAAAAACCCTAGAAATAAAACTTAGGTGGCGGTAGTTTGAGTTCTTCTTTCAGTCGAGTATCAGGAGGTTCAAAGAGGCATACAAGGGTAGTTTGATCGTGGTGTATTCTGTTCGAATAGGGTTTTGGGGTGGTTCGTATAAGGTTTCCTTGTGAGTTGATTCTAGTCCTTTTTTGCTCTCGTTTTGTTCTCCCAGTCAGCTCAACGGTATCACTTACCTTCGATGTAGTTTCTTCCTCTCAGCATATTCATGACTACTAGCTTATATAAATTGGAATCTGAACTAATATAAGATCAAATAAAAAGAATATGAATGGAGGATTTTATGTCACACAGTGTTGCATGAAATAACAGATCTGGAACACATGAAATGATAAGATTTATATATCGAGATATAGTAATATATAACCCTTCGATTCAGACTTCATACATAAGTGTTTAAACCTAAATATATGATTTAAATCAGGATGAATGTCGTTTAATATAAGGCATAAATACAAGGTCGATATACAACCATTTGTGATTGTTCTAATCAGGTCTTTTGCTGCATGAAATTTGGATTCTTATCGTACATGAAATAATAAACCAATACATATATATAAAGGGCTTATAATCTGGAAATTGGGATGTGTAAAAGTGTGATGATATGTTGATTAAAAGATTGTATATTACGGGTCTTGTGTGGCTTTTCGAATCATATAATAAGAGCATTGCATTAGATTTGTTTTATACCAATGGAAAACTTGGATTCTTGCGTGTTAATATGAGAGTTTTCATGCAAAATTGTGTATTATATTATGGGTCTTTTATACATACTAAAACATGAGCTTATGTGGGTAGAATAAAGATTGATTGTACGTATGTATATGGCTGTGATTGGGTCGAAAGCAAAATAAGAACTAGGGTTGTTTTGGGTCGTTATTTTATGTGGTAAGATGTGTACCAAGGTGTGTTAGTATGGTGTATTATGGTGTTGTGTTTGTGTCGAGTGTATGTGCTTTGTATGTGACGAGATGGCTGGAAACAAGGGGGCATTGGATGTGTATATGGTGTCGAGTAAGAAGGGTTTTAAACAAAAGATGAATGGGTCGATTAGGGTAAGTATATTGGGTTCAAAATGAGGACTGATGTGTGGTTTGTTCTTGCATGAAAATCGAATAGGTGTAATGTGGTTGTGGTGTTTAGAGGTCGAATGTATGAGGTTTGGAGTTCGTATTTTATGTGATATGAATGATGTGTCATGGTGGGTTGTGTGGTGTGTCATGCATGATTTTATGTGAAGTGTATGAGGGTTGTGTGGGCTGTATGCATGCATGTATAAGGGGCGTACATTTTTAGTTAAGAAAAAGGGATGGAATCTGTGTGTGTATTTTGATTCGAGAAGAATGGGATATGCATGTGGGTCTCGTTAAGTTTGTGTGTCGTTGGAAGTGGTAAACAAATGGAACATGCGTATATGAATGTGTCGTGTATATGTATATATGTGAGTCGTGTGATTTGTGTCGTGTATATGGGGAAGGTAGACACTATTTTGGAGCATGTGTGTGTGCATTTGGGTATGAGTCGTGTGAGTTATATTGGTAGAATACATGCATGTTAAACTTGGTATATTGTTGTCGCGGTCTAAAATGAGGTCAGAAATATGTTTATATAATTTGTAAAACGGCGGAGTCCTAAATTTTCATTATAAAAATAATTTACATTTATAACCCTAAACTTTATGAAATTGTCATATTTAACCCTAAACTACTATATTGGTCATTTTAACACTTAAAGATTATTTAATTGTCATATATAACCTTAAAGAATTAAATTATTAAATCAAGAAACTTACTAAATATGGAAAGTTACTAAAAATAGAAAGTTACTAAAAATGGTAGGTTACTAAAAATAGAAAGATTCTAAAAATGTAAAGTTTCTAAAAATAGAAAGAAGCCTTAAATGGGAAACCTAAATAACTATAATCAGTAAACTTGTAAAATGAGCTTGTAAGTAATGCGTGATCATTAATTAGTATAGGTTCGGTGAAGAAGGAGTGATTTCCCTATTTCGGGGTGCTTTCTTATTTTGTTAGTTGATTTGCATAAGGTACATATATTCTACCCTTTCTCAGTAAGGGTTCTGATCTCATGACTTCTCGATCCTTGACTTTGATTTGTTTACTTTGCCATGATCCCAATTGACATAAGCCATTGCTATGATCCCCTTGATATGATTCAGTTGCTATCCATTCTGTTATGATGATCTGTTTATTATCTCCTTGATTGAGATTCTGTTCAGTTGATATGCCTTTGTTGATTATGATTGCTTATTATGGATAGTTTTGTTCTGTTATGTTCTGTTGCCCGAGCTAACTAGCCATAGAGGTACCACGGCCTTGTCATTGAGGCACCAATGGCATGACACTTTCTGTGGAGGTGTGATTGATCCACGACGTTCCCTTCTGTTATGATTATATGATTATGGCGCACGTGGCCATTCTGTTATATGTATGTATAGTCTCGTACTTGCATATGTATTCTGTTTTGCAGGTAGCGTATGGATGCATCCTAGGTATATATTTGGAATGATTATGATGTGATTTTAGTGATTGGTTGTGCGTGCCATGCACCCCATTTCACTTCTGGTACATTGGAGTCTGCAGCTCCTTGTACAACTTATGATTTGACGGGTATGTATATGTGATTATGTGGTCTATTCGAGTGGCTCGTTTAGACAGGCTCATGGCTATCTGTTAGGTATCTTTGGTCCGTTCGAGTGGCTCGTTTGGACGCGTTCGTTTCTGCTATTATTTGACTCTTTGATTCTTTGAGCTATTCTGACTCATGATATTTATGCATTTGATCCATTGGATTTATATTCATTTATTTATGCTTATTACCTTTTCTGCTTTGTATATATATCTGTTCACTGGGCTTTTTAAGCTCAGCCGCATTTCTTTTCCATGCGGCAGGTAATAAGCGGGATGCGGGGCAAGAGTGATGTGAGTAGGAGTAGAAGACCTACCTTATTTAGATTCCCCATTGGCTCGGACATGTTTTGGACTTATGTTGGATATTTTATTTCATTTCCTTTCATTTGATATTGTTTAGACTTTTGGGAGCTTGTAATTTGTAAGTCATGATGTTCTTGACTTTGCTTTATTTATGAAGTCTTCCACTTGCGTTTATTTTGTATGTTCTGATAGACACCATAATGTGGCATCTTAACCAAGGTCGGGTTGGGGTGTTACATATTATGTGAAATATTGAGTTGGTTTTATTTGGAAGAGTGATTAAATTGTACCCCATGTCCCTTTGAACTGAGTTGAATTTGGGTTTTCCGGAACTGACATGAATATGGAAAAATGAGTTTTTAGGAACGTTTTTGTAAAACTTATATGAATTTGGAGTTTGTTGACTCAAAATAAATTATGAGTTTTAATTTGTTACTGTTGTGATGTTGGTACGCGTGTGGTTCCGTTTTTGAGTAAAAGTGAGATAACCTCCCGTTTTTACTACATTATAGTTTGTAAATGTGAGAATGGGAAAAGTTCACTGTTCTTGGTGAGATTTACTAGTTTTGGTGGGTTGCTGTGTGACATATTGTGCGGGTTCGTTTTCCCGTGATAGTTATGTACTCATGTAAATGCCTAGTTTAGTAATTTAGTCTTGATAAATTGACAGGTATTATTTAAATACTAGTGAGAAAATTACCGTTTGTCACATCCTCCCCGTCATAGGAAAGAAAACCGTCCTCGGTTTTCACTTAGGGTTACCTGATAGGTTTGAGAAAAGATGCGGGTATTTACGCTTGATCTCATCTTCCCGTTCCCACGTGTATTCGGGACCTCTTCGGGAGTTCCAACGAAATTTAACGATAGGGATACGGCTTTGCTTTAGCCGTTTCATTTCCCGATCCATTATTTCAACAGGTTCCTCAACAAAATTTAACCTTTCGTCAACCTGGATTTCTTCCAGAGGAATGGCAAGCGTCTCGTCGGAGAGACATTTCTTTAGATTGCTCATGTGAAACACGTTATGTAGGAAGCTGAGTTCTTGTGGTAACTCAAGTCGATAAGCTACCGGTCCAATTCTTGTGAGAATTTTGAAAGGTCCTATATATCGGGTGTTTAGCTTCCCACGCTTTCCAAAATGGATCACGCCTTTCCACGGCGATACATTCAACATAACACGATCTCCAACTTGGAACTCAAGTGGTTTTCGTCCCTTGTCAGCATAGGTTTTTTGACGGTCTCGAGCCGCCTGCATTCGGCTCTGGATCTGTACAATCTTTTTCGTAGTCTCTTGTACGAACTCGAGACCGGTGAGCTGACTTTCTCCGACTTCAGCCCAACATATTGGCGATCTGCACTTCCTGCCATACAGTGCCTTATAGGGTGCAACTTTGATGCTGGTGTAACAGGGGTTGATCGATACACTGATAAGGTGGTTAAACCTTCGTTGCTTTGTGTATGTGATAAGTTGAGTTAATATGATCAAGTACGCGGAATTTACGTAATCACACTTAGAAGGTTATTTGTGTTGTGGAAATGGAACAGTTATGCTTGTGTATATAGAACAAAGAACATGCAATGTTATCACCAAACGATTCAATATTATTCAAGATAATACGAGTGATCTTCACTATCACTAGGGTTACAAAGACCTTGAATCTTATGTTTTCTACGACTTGTGATATATGTTCTATGTTTTTGAGAGTTATTATCTAAACACTTAATTCACACACTATTATCTATTTTGTATATATATCACTAGTCTAAGATCTTTCTTTTATAACACAAGAAAGATCTTTACAATATTGTCAAGTCTTATCGAACGCTTGCTTTGAGAGTGTCAGTCATTAAGATACAACTTGTATCTATGTTTACAACTTGTTCTGTGAATATAACATTATGACTGATCACATAGGGTAAGATATTATCTACCGTATATTGTTGACTTTAATACACATAATATCTTTTCATACTTATCCACTTAGCAGCAGAAAGTTCTTCACCAGCAGCAATGTTAACGCTAGTAGCAGAATGTTAACGCTAGCAGCAGAAACCAAATGCTCTAGCAGCAGAATCATACTTAGAGTATTTCTTTGAGTAGAACCTGATATTAAACTTCTTGAATATTTAATTCCCAACAATCCTCCCCTAAACATGTGAATCCTTTTCAACATGTTTCTGAATTAAATTATGGATTGTGAAGATATTTCAAACACTTCTGTTCTTCAAGATTAAATATCTTTCTCAGTAACTCATCTACTTACTGTTCTTGGACTTTAACAATATCAATATACATCTTCAGTCTTCAAACATTGACCTAAAAAATGGTGCAATTTCCTTGGATAGAGGAATTATAAGAGGCAATGATGCTGTGTATCTTGGATGCTTGTTTCAACAAGTGAAATCATCTATCAGCATGCCTTTACAAGTGATGAACAAACGTGGTGAACTGAAATTGAAACTTTTCTTCGTTTGACCTAGATAGAACTTTCTCCTTTGGAATGCTTCATCCCTTATGAATATATATAATACTCTAAAATAAGCTCTGTTCTTGTCATTTTCAACCTCCATGTCATCATCTTGTATGCTCTTGTCTTTTCATCCCTTTCATTGGTTAATCTTCCTTCTTTGGGCTTTATTTCCTCTCTTGAGATATTACCTCCCTTGAGATGCAAATAGCATTTTATCTTCCCCTGTTTGGAAGATCTCTCACTATGTACCAAAATATTTCTCTCCATCATCTGAGCTATCCATTAGAACATGTTATCAGACAATGTTGTACATGTAGCCATCAATTCCTTAAGAGTTTAATTTGTTGCCCTCATCACTTCTAGGTGTGTTAACTCCTATGAGAGGTAATTCATGGGGCATTTGACTCATGGTCCATCATCTGATGGTTTTTTGGAGTCTCTTTGAAAATCCTTTTAAGAAACTTTTGCCTTAGCAGTATGTACTTGATTTTATTATGAAAAACCATACTGCTGTCAACCATTTTGAAAGGATTAAGTGTATAACAGACACTTAATCAAAATTTCAGTTTAAAGCAACCTCTGGTTGTGTGAGAACCAATGTTTTTCAGTTATAAATAACTGCCTGTGTAAAGATAAACCTATTCAAAAGGCTTTTTTGACAGGGTTTCCAGCTCATAGTAATTGTTGCCTCTAACACAAGTGTTAGATTCACTTTTACTAGCTGTTCTTTCTATCAGATGTCCTTAGACTTATTCATTATACTTAAAGGTATAAAATGATAGAAAGTGAGTTGCATCAGTTACTTTCTGATCAACTAAGTCATCAATTCAATGTGAAACATCATAATCAAGCTTCAAGAAAGAAGTTTTAAGGAGGTTTGAAATTCCTAAACTTTTTCTATCATAAACCTGTTATGTCAGCAACTGATATTATCATTCTGCTGCTTCCATTTCACTTAAAGCATCCTTTGTGTTCAGATGATCATACCTGAAATTGTTAGTCTAAAACCAAAAGAACAATGTACAAAATACTTGTCTTGTATTAGAATAATCATAGGACTAACTGTATGAATAACAAAATTTAAATTTGTACTAGCAGCACAAACTTTTGTAATAGCAGTAGTATCTTTTAAAGCCAGCAGCACAAACAAAAATTTATATACAAAAACACAAAGTTTAAAATCATTGAGGATTAAGCATTCCAATACTTGCTACCAAGTATTGAAACCTTCCAACATCAAAAGCTTTGGTTAGCAGATCTGCAAAGTTGAATTCTGAAGCAATTTTAAGTAGTTGAATTAATCTTTTCTCATTGCAGTCTCTTATAAAGTGATGTCTAATTTCAATGTGTTTTGTTTTAGAATGTTGCACTGGATTTTTAATTATGCAAATAGTACTACTATTATCAATATGAATAACAGTGTTCATGAAATTGTACCCATAGTCAAGAAGTTGGCTTTGAAGCCATAAGAATTGAGCACAGCAACTTGCAGCAGCTACATATTCAGCTTCAGTTGTTGAAGTAGCCACAGTTGTTTGCTTCTTACACTGCCATTAGATAAGTCTACACCCAAGGAATTGACATCCTCCAGTTGTTGACTTTCTGTCCAAGCTAGCACCAGCATAATCACTATCTGAAAATGCTACCAAGTCAAAAGGTGACTCTCTAGAATACCATAGACCCAACCTAGGTTGACCCTTGAGATATCCAAAAATTCTCTTGACTGCTGTTAAATGAGAAACCTTTGGAGTTACTTGAAATCTTGCACAAGCACAAACAGAGAACATGATGTCAGGTCTTGATGATGTGAGATACATCAAAGATCCTATCATAGATCTGTAAGTGTGTACATCCACATTTTCTCCATCTAAATCTTTTGGAAGAGGCTTCTCAGAGTCCATTGGTTTGCTTGCCATTTTTGAATCAGCAAAGTTGAACTTCCTTAGTATCTCAGCAACATACTTATCTTGAATAATAAATATGCCTTCATATGACTGTTTAACTTGCAAACCCAAAAAGAATGCAAGTTCCCCCATGGAACTCATCTGAAAATTATCATGCATAAGCTTCTCGAACTCCAAACACATCTCCTTCCTTGTAGACCCAAAGATAATGTCATTCACATACACCTGCACTAACAGAAGATCCTTCTTATGCTGTTTAATGAAAAGTGTCTGATCAATCTTTCCTCTTTGAAATCCATTTTCTTTTAAATAGGAAGCCAGTGTTTCATACCAAGCTCTAGGTGCCTGATGAAGGCCATAAAGAGCCTTAACTACTCTGTATATTTTTTCTGGATGGTCAGGATCAATGAAACTTGGAGGTTGTGAGACATAAACCTCTTCTTCAATAGTACCATATAAAAATGCACTCTTGACATCCATTTGGTAAACTGTGAAGCCTAAAAATGAAGCATAAGCTAAGAAAAGCCTAATTGCCTTAAGTCTTGCTACTGTAGCAGAAACCTCATCATAGTCTATCCCTTCTTGTTGTGTGTACCCTTGGGCTACTAATCTATCCTTATTCCTAATCACTATTCCCCTTTCATCCCTCTTATTCTTGAAAACCCATCTAGTGCCAATTACCTTTGCATCCTTAGGTAAATCAACTAGCACCCATACCTTCTGAATCTTGAACTGAAGAAGCTCCTCTTGCATAGCTTCTACCCAGCTTGAATCATCTAAGGCTTTCAGAATGTTCTTTGGTTCATCTTGTGAGAGAAAACATACAAACAAGCAAGAGTTTGAAAACTCATGCTGCTTTGAAGCATAAAGGGCATCAAGAAGCCTTTGTTGGTCTGAAGACATCAGTTGTTGTCTTGTCTTCACACCTGATTGTACATCTCCAATCACATTTTGTAGGGAGTGGACTTTGTGAATCCTTGTGTGTGGGGTTAAAGGAACTTGATAGTTAGGTGTGATATTGCTAAAATCCACCTCATTATCTGAGAAATCTGCTTCATTTGAGTCTGAAGGGCCAACAGTAGTATCATTTGGCCTAGCAGCAGAAAAATTAAGCCTAGCAGTAGAATGCTCTGTCTCAACAGCACTATCATCAGTAGAAACATTTTGTTGTTCCTTTGTTCCATCTTCCTCGTGTTCACTTTCAACATCTTCTTTAGCTTTACCAGAAGAAGATTCATCACTTGTTGAAGTTGAAACCACACTGGTACTTATTGGCATCCATATATGATCTTGATTTGTCTCCTTGTCTAACCCTGCCTCATTTGTTGTTTGTGAACCTGAAAAATCATTAGTTTCTACAACAACAGGCACATAATTCATAGAATGGGTTAATGACTCTAGATCAAATAGCCAATTAGGACCTTCACCTACTACATTGGATTTATGCTCTAAAAATTCCACATGTAGGTTTTCCTCTACTTTCTTAGTTCTTAAGTTGTATACTCTAAATGCTTTACTATTGAGAGAATATCCAACTAAGAAACCTTCATCTGCTTTGCCATCAAATTTTCCAAGATGGTCTAAGGTATTGAGAATTGTCACATGACATCCAAAAGGTCTAATAAATCCTATTGCAGGTGTTCTACTTCTAAAAAGCTCATATGATGTCTTATTGTGAGGCTTAACAACTAAAACTCTATTCTGGACATAGCAAGCAGTGTTGACTGCTTCAGCCCAAAAAGTTATAGGTAGCTTAGAATCAGCTAACAGAGTTCTAGCAGCTTCTATTAGTGTTCTATTTTTCCTTTCAGAAACTCCATTCTGTTGTGGAGTTCTAGCAACACTAAATTCTCTCCTAATACCCTTTTCTTTGCAGAATTCATCCATAACTCTATTTTTGAACTCTGTCCCATTATCACATCTAATGACTTTTACTCTTTTGTCTACTAGGTTTTCTATCTCAGTAATGAAAGTCTTAAGGATGCTAGGTGTCTCATCCTTAGTAGCTAAAAAGAAAACCTATGTAAATCTACTATAGTCATCAGTAATAACTAGACAATATCTCTTATGTTGCATACTTCTAACATTTGTAGGACCAAATAAGTCCATATGAAGCATAAACAATGATTGATTAATAGAGTTAAAAAGCTTGGGCTTACAAGTGGCTTTGTGTTTTTTGCCTTTAAGAAAAACAATGCATGTTTGATCATTTTGAAATTATTTTTGAGGTAAACCTCTTACCAAACCATTCTTAACAATCTGATTTATGGTTTTGAAATTAATATGACCAAGCCTCCTATGCCATAACATTGATTCATCCAATGTGGCCTTTGTAACAAGACAAGTTAAATCCTTTTTAGGAATAATGTTCTTCTTGTCTACACTGTACATATTGCCCTTTCTAGGAATTTTAAGAAGCACTTGACTTTCATCAGGCATCTTAAAATTAGGAGAAAGTACAAGACATTCAGTGTCATAGAAAAGAACTTTGTTCTTTTTGTCACAAATTTGTGAGACACTAAAAAGATTGTAATTTAGCTCTTGTACATAGTACACATCTTCAAAATCTAAATTTCCAGTTTTGATTGAACCATTACCGGAAATTTTGCCACCAACACCTCCTCCAAAGGTAACATAGCCTCCATCTATTGATTGAAAATCTGAGAGATAAGACTTGTTGCCTGTCATGTGCCTAGAACATCCACTATCTGAGTATCCTTGATCCTCTTGTTTATCAATTGAATGTTCCTGCACAGATATGAGAAGTATTAGTTTCTTTTGGGGACCCAAGCCATTACTGACTTGGATCTGCCTCTTGCATCAATGAAATTTAATCTCTTAAGAACAGTTGATGCAACATTGGATTTAAGAATCCAACATGCTGAGGCCTTAACAGTATTTGCCCTATTTTCCCTAGTAGCATAATGAACTACATGCTTAGCAGCAGAAACTGCTAGCTTTGTAATTGTTCCCTTAATTTTCCAAATTTGTTTTTGGACCACTGTGTTTGTTTGAATGGGCCTTTGAACAGTCTTTGATGCATTTGTAAAAAAAGATTTTGCATTTTTAACTGTTGGTCTTGGGTTAACAGTCATGAAAGGTCTAGCAGCAGAAACTGCTTTGGTAACTGCTCTGGGTTTTGTTCTCTTAGACTTAGAGTGAAAGTGAGTTTGAGGAGTTTGCCTTTTGAAATTCACCCTATTGTTTTCATACCCAGATACCCATTTGTTACAGAAAGCTGCAAGATGATCAAAACTACCACATGTGTAACAAGCTTTATTATAAAAGAAAAAGTCATCACCTAATTGGTTAGACTTGAGGCCATTCCAATTTCTTTGGTTACCTCTGGGCTTGCTAGTGGATCTTTATTGTTCACAATATTTAACTGGTTGCGTAACATGTTAATGTTTGAACTAGGCTTAACAGTATCCTTTTTGATCACTTTAGGAACCCTTGTTCCTGCTTTCTTAACTACTTCAGGTTTAGACATAACCTGTTCATCTTCATCATCATCAGATACCCAGTCTTCAATGACTACACTATCTGATCTTCTATCAGAGGACACCTTGTCCTCAGAAAGTGAAGTTATACTTAAACTTTCACTTACTTTCTTAGGTTCATCAAGCACTAGCTTTGTTTTTGGCTGTACACCATATTGTAGCTCAGGTTGTTTAAATTTAGGGACACCTGAATTTTCTAGGTCAACCCCTGGGGGTTTAGGGATACCTCTGTATGGAGGTGGGACACTCTTATATCCTACTCCTGACTTAGCTCTATTAATCACTTGACATTCTATCATGTTGGTCACACCTCTAGAAATATGTTCTAGTGTCTGTGTAGTCAAGAGAATGTTTCCATTTTCCTTTTTGACCCTATCAAAAGCCTCTCTTAAAAGCTTAATTTCAGCATCTTTAAAGAATATGTCCCGTCTTAGGAGAGCTTTGTCATCAGAAAAAGCAAGTTCATTTTCTTTGTAGTATAAGATCTGCCTTTCTGTTGATTCTAAACCACACTTATAATTAATGTAGTTTTGATGAGTTTTGGTTAGCTCTTTCGTTTGTTCATCATAATGTTTGATTAAAGTTTGTAATTCTTTAAGAGCAGTGCAAGCATTTGAACAAGCTTTATGAGATTGTACCTCAGAAGTTGAAAAAGCCATGAGTCCCATCTGTGAAGAATCTTCTTCTTCATCAGCCATGAAACTCCAACCAAAACCTAGCCCATCAATAGCTACCATAGCCTTTGTGTTTGGCTCAGAAACCTCCCTTGTTTTGGATGTGCTTCCAAAACCTTTCTTCTTGCTATCCTGCTGCCTTAACCTTCTACAATCTCTTGAGAAGTGACCCATCATGTGGCAGTTATAGCACTCTATCTTTGACTTATCAAAACCAGCAGTATCAGTATTGCTGATTAAGAGCTTCTTCCCCGTCCTTTGATAGAACTTCTTGGCTCTCATGCTAAGAAGAGAAATTTGCCATTTTAGGTCCATTTCCTCCAGATCATCATCATTGATCTCTTGGAGGTCTTCATAGGTGAGCATGGACCCATTATTTTGACTTGTAAGAAATGCACAACAAGTCTTTTCATCCAAAATACCCATGGTACTGCTTGATGAACTAGCAGCACCAACACTATCAACAACTTTTACCTCTTCACTTGATTTTGAGGTACTAGGAGTTGACATAAATGCCATGTTCCCAGTATTAGAACTAGTACCTCCATTCTTCTTCAAATCTTGCTCCACAATCTTAAAGTTGCTATACAAATCTATCAACTCCATTATGTCAAGGTCTGGCTTGTTCTTCCAGTCAACAACATGCATAGCCCACTCTTCTGGTAAGCTTCTCAGAAATTTTGAGTTCAAATCTTCTTGAGGTATTTCAACCCCAAGAATAGCAAGTTGGCTCACAATATTCTGAAGCCTATTAAACATATGGTCAAGGGATTCATTGTATGTAGAGGAGAAGTTTTTAAGCTGCTGCTTGAGCAGTGTCTTGTGGGTTTTCTTGGTGGCTTCATTTCCACCATATCAGGAAATAATAGCTTCAAATAATGACTTGGCATCTTTGAACTTGCTGAAGTTTAGAAGTTGATCATTGGGAATGGTCATCATCAGCATGCTTCTTGCCTTTAAGTCATTTTTCTTCTTTATTCTATCTTCTGCAGTTGTTGGCTTTGTCTGCAGAGTTGTCACCACTTTGCCGTCCATTGTTGATGAAATGGTTGTAGGCTGGTAAGAGTTTCCATCTTCAATGATTTCCTAAAGTGCATAGTCTTGCACTTGGAAATATTGCTCTATCCTCAGCCTCCACATCTCAAACTCATTCTGTTTGAGCATGGGTATTTTTGCAGCAACATTGGTCTGAATTGATTCAACGTCCATTTCTTCTTCTTCATCTTCTAAATCAACTATATCAGCCTTGCTCTGATACCAGTTGACAGGGGTTGATCGATACACTGATAAGGTGGTTAAACCTTCGTTGCTTTGTGTATGTGATAAGTTGAGTTAATATGATCAAGTACGCGGAATTTACTTAATCACACTTAGAAGGTTATTTGTGTTGTGGAAATGGAACAGTTATGCTTGTGTATATAGAACAAAGAACATGCAATGCTATCACCAAACGATTCAATATTATTCAAGATAATACGAGTGATCTTCACTATCACTAGGGTTACAAAGACCTTGAATCTTATGTTTTTTACAACTTGTGATATATGTTCTTTGTTCTTGAGAGTTATTATCTAAAAACTTAATTCACACACTATTATCTATTTCGTATATATATCACTAGTCTAATATCTTTCTTTTATAACACAAGAAAGATCTTTACAATATTGTCAAGTCTTATCGAACGCTTGCTTTGAGAGTGTCAGTCATTAAGATACAACTTGTATCTATGTTTACAACTTGTTCTGTGAATATAACATTATGACTGATCACATGGGGTAAGATATTATCTACCGTATATTGTTGACTTTAATACACATAATATCTTTTCATACTTATCAACTTAGCAGCAGAAAGTTCTTCACCAGCAGCAATGTTAACGCTAGCAGCAGAATCATTCAGCAGTAGAATGTTAACACTAGCAGCAGAAACCAAATGCTCTAGCAGCAGAATCATACTTAGAGTATTTCTTTGAGTAGAACCTGATATTAAACCAAATGCCTTATTGGGTGCAACTTTGATGCTGGTGTGATAACTATTATTGTAAGAAAACTTGGCTAACGGCAGATGTCTATCCCAGCCGTTTCCAAAGTCTATCACACATGCTCTCAGCATATCTTCTAAAGTTTGGATGGTTCTTTCACTTTGACCATCTGCCTGAGGATGATATGCGGTGCTCATATCAAGGTCAGTACCTAAGGCATCTTGTAGTGATCTCCAAAAATTTGACGTAAAACGACTATCTCTGTCAAAAATTATGGAAAGTGGAACTCCATGTCGAGCAACTATCTCCTTCACATATAGTCGCGCAAGCATGTCCGTGCTATCATTTTCTTTGATCGGTAGGAAGTGGGCGGATTTGGTAAGACGATCAACGATTACCTAGATGGTGTCATAACCGCTTGATGTCCTTGGCAGTTTGGTGATGAAGTCCATCGTTATACGCTCCCACTTCCACTCGGGGATTTCAGGTTGTACGAGTAAACCTGACGATCTCTGATGTTCAGCTTTGACCTTTGAACATGTTAGACATTTACTGACATAAGTTGCAATGTCAGCTTTCATATTGGGCCACCAATATAGCTTTTTCAGATCGAGATACATCTTGTCGGCTCCTGGATGGATGAAATATTTAGACTTATGGGATTCGTGCATGATGAGGTCTCGTACACCTCTATAGAGTGGGACCCAACTTCTATCCTTGTAACATAATGTACCATCTGTCCTCTTTGCGAACACATTTTTGCTTTCAGGCATTCCATAAATCTTCTTGTTAGATCTGTTTTCTTCCTTAAGAGCCTCAGCCTGAGCCTCAAGAATTTTTTATAGGAGTGGTGAGACAATTTCCATACCCAACGATCGTACTCTTAGAGGTTTTGGTTTCTCTTTTCTGCTAAGTGCATCTGCTACCACGTTTGCTTTGCCTGGGTGGTATCGAATTTCACATCATAGTCACTGAGCAATTCTAACCAACGGTGTTGTCTCATATTGAGTTCCTTCTGATCAAGGATATGTTGCAAACTTTTGTGGTCGGTGTAAACTACACACTTGGTGCGGTAAAGATAGTGTCTCTAGATCCTGAGAGCAAACACTACTGACCCTAGCTCTAGGTCGTGTGTAGTCTAATTCTTCTCGTGGGTTTTTAGTTATCGTGAGGCGTAGGCTATCACTTTTTCTCGCTACATCAAGACAGCTCCTAACCCTTTGTGTGAGGCGTCACCGTAGACTACAAAGTCCTCACTACCTTCTGGTAGAGACATGATAGGTGAACTACACAACTCATCCTTGAGAAGCTGAAAAACTTATTTCGCTTTATCTCCCCAGTCAAATTTTTCATTTTTCTGGGTTAGCTTGGTCAAAGGCTTCGCTATTTTCGAGAATCCCTCGATAAACCTCCTGTTGTACCCTGCAAGTTCTAAGAATTGGCGCATTTCGGTGGGAGTTGTGGGTGTCGCCCAATCCTTTATCGGCTCAATCTTTGCAGGATCTACATGAATACCTTGTCTATCGATTACGTGACCTAAGAATTGAACTGTTGGTATCCAAAACTCGCACTTGGAAAACTTAGTATATAACTCCTCCTTCTTTAGCAGTTCTAAGATTAGTCTAAGATGTTCTTCGTGCTCCTTCTCACTCTTGGAGTATATCAATATGTCGTCGATGAAGACGGTCACGAACTTTTCTAGGTATGGCTTACACACCCTATTCATGAGGTCCATGAATACTGCCGGTGCGTTGGTTAAGCCAAAAGGCATAACCTGAAACTTGTATTGGCCGTATCGAGTTCTAAATGCCTTCTTTGGGATATCTTCTTCCCGAACTCTAAGTTGGTGGTAACCGGATCTCAAGTCAATTTTTGAATAGACGCACAATCCTTGGAGTTGATCAAACAGATCGTCAATTCTAGGGAGTGGGTATCGGTTTTTGATAGTTAATTTGTTGAGTTCCTGGTAATCGATGCACATTCGGAAAGATCCATCTTTCTTTTTGACGAATAGAACTAGAGCTCCCCAAGGCGAGGAACTTGGTCTGATGAACCCTTTCTCGGTGAGTTCCAACAACTGTTCGGATAATTCTTGTAGTTCTGTCAGAGCTAATCGGTAAGGTGCTCGTGCCACGGGCGCGGCACTGGGCACTAGGTCGATTTGAAATTTGACTTGCCGTGTCGGCGGAAGTCCGGGTAAGTCTTCGGGGAAGACTTATGGGAAATCTCTTACGATTGGTACATCTTCCAACCGTTTTCCTTCCGGCCCCTTTTCTTCTTTTCCGAAAACCTGTGCTAAGAAGAGAAGGCATCCTTTCTCGAGGTGTTTCTGGACCTTCGTGTAAGAGATAACGTTTAATCTTTAGGCACTTCGTCGGTCTCTCCTGTCGCCTTCGACGATTAAAACCTCGTTCTCGTAAGGTAGTCGAACAATCTTTTCGTCATAAAGAATAGTGGCACGGTGTTTCGACAACCAATCCATGCCGATAATAACATCAAAACTACCCAATTCTATAGGCATGAGATCGATGTTTAATGGGTGGTTTAACAGATTCAAGGTGCAACCTCTTATAATGGTGTCTACTCTTTCTACTTTTCCATTAGCCAACTCAACATTATATACGTTACCTAAGGTGGTCGGGGTTATACCAAGCAATGGGCTAAATGCAGTAGAGACAAAACTTCTATCCGCTCCCGTATCAAACAGTATAGATGCATAGCAGTTATTTAAAAGGAACATACCCTTTACGACATTCGGGTCCTCTTGGGCTTCCACTTTACCTACTGCATAGACCCTGCCGCGGGCTCCTCCATCATTTCCTCGATTTCCTTGGGGCACAACAGCTACTTGGTTCATACCAGCTCCTGGATTTCTCTGGTTACCTTGATTGCCTTGTTGGCCTCTGTTGCCATCATTGCCCTGGTTCTTGAACTTTCGGCATTCATTTCGATAATGCCCTTTTTCACCGCAGCCAAAACACGTGATCTCGGCTTTTGGGTTGTTTGCTGGTGCAACCTGTGTCGTTGCTAGAGGTCTTGCTCTACAATCACGGGTCATATGTCCTATCTTCTGACATTTATTGCATTTAACCGTGCACGGACCCTTATGATGCAACTTGCATCGATTGCACAGTGGCAAGTTCCCTGCATAGACCTTTCTCTCTGTCGACCCTGCAGCATATACCTATGCAACCTCTTGCCTTTTGTTCGGGTGGTTGTTGTTTCGGGAATGATCATCCCATTTCCTTTTGTTGTTCACACCCGCTTCGATCGAATCCTCGATCACCTGATCCATCAATTTGTTAGCTACCTCCATGGTCTCATAGTGATATGTAGCCTTATAGGTAGTGACGTTCCCCTTAATATTGGTACCTTGTACCCTGAGATTCCAAAATTCTACTTCCAACTTCTTCACCTCATTTCGAGGACAGTATTTCTTAAGAACCATCTCTTTGAAGCTTTCCCATGACATTGCATATGCAGTGTCATAGCCAGATGATTTCAAGTAGTTGTTCCACCAAGTCAAAGCTGCATCCAGAAAAGTAAACGACGCAAACGTAACTCTGTCTTCTTCCGAACAACCACAAATTTGGAATACCGTCTCCAATTTTTTGATCCATTGGACCAGCACAACTGCTCCTTCAGTACCACCAAAACCTCCAATCATTACTTTTCGAAAGTCTTGATATGTACAACTACTAGCATTGTTGGTTGTGGGCCTCGAGTTTCCAACATCCGTTGTCGAGTTGTTTGCTGCAGCCGGTGCTGCTGCCACCCGTTCTTCTACTAGTTGATCAAGCATGGCTCGATTTACAGGTGGAGCCACTGCAGCAGCCCTAGCGGGGCCTCGGTTTGTTGGTTGTGCACAAGCGGTTCTGATTGTTCTCTTTGGATGCATTTTGCTGTATCAGAAAGATATATAAAATTAAGAATTGGAGAGTTTGTTATCGCGCAATTTACTATGAGTAGAGTATATTAATATGATCAATTGTAAAGAAGATGTCACAATAGAATAGTCAATCAAGCTTATCAAAAATTAGGATCGAATTACGTTCAGAAGAATTACAAGCTTGAGATATTCAAGAAAAGAGTACAGGTTTTCGAATACAGACAAGAAACTACAACATAACTGCTAGAACTAAAACCCATCACGCCCTATGCGTAGCTGCTCCAGCTCATGTGTCATTCGTGCTATAATAGTCTCCAGATGACCTACTCTAATCTCCTGCTGTGCAATGCATCTCCTTGATGCCAAAACCTCTCTGCGGTCTTCATGCTCGGACCTCTTGACCTAAGCCATCACTGACTCTAACTCATGCATCCGATGCCAGTTAGTCCACTCAGCATCCTATGCCCTAGCCTGGTCTCTCCCTATGTCACCTAGTCTCTGACGAACTCCTTCAAGTTCCCTGCCAACTTGCTCGTCTCGTCTCCCTAGTCTCTCTTACTGGTTAGAATGGACATCTAGCAAGTTTTCCTCTGCTCCCAACTGGACTAAGAACCTAGTGGCATCATCTTCCTCCTCTTTTGCCATCGGTGAGACAGCAGGTGGAGGGGAACCCGGTATAGATGGAGATGGCGGCACAAATGAAGGTGATGATGGCTCATATGTAGGACTGTCGGCACCAGGTTGGGTGCTATGTATGCACTCAATATCTTTCCACACTTCGCCATTGATCTCACAAGTATCTGGAGCCTAATCTCTAGCTCGCAACCCTGTAGCTCTCAATCCTAATCCGAGAGGCATATCCATGTCACCTCTCACCATCTGAGCAACCCTGGAGCTCTGTCCTATCTCAAACGTGCTTGGTGCCTCTTCCATAATTCCCTTTCCATGCCGTGGCTCAGCTGGTATAACCTCTTCTGGAGTGGGGTCTGCCACTGGCTCCTCATCAGGATCCTCCTCAGGGTCTTCCTCCAGATCCTTTTCTGATTCTACTTCTTCCTCAGCTGAGTATGAGTCATTGGCTCTCCTGAGTCACTGACGGGGTGGTGACTGATCAGGGGATGTGATAGGTGAAAGGGATAAGGGAGTGGTAGAGGTACCCGTATAAATAACTCGGGCTCTCTTCTGAGGTGATGGTAGTAAGTCTGAGTATCGCATCTGATATCCTAGGACACGCATATGAGTAGTACGGTGGACTGGAATAGTATGAATATATGGAGTAGGCTGTGTAGTAGAATCAGTAGTGGGGATAGGCTGGATGGGAGTATGGTCGGTAGTGGGTGTAGGTAATGCTGTAGTAGGTTCAAGTAAGTCGGGATCTGGTGCATTGAAGGCCTGCAGTACTTGCATGTATGGATCGTCTGAGTCTTGCGAGATCGGAGGAATGGGATGGGAAGACATAGTCTGTGACAAAAATGGCATATGTGTGTAAGTATATCGAAAATACTCGTAGTAAATAGTGTAGGTTAAGTGCATATAAATATATACATATAATACTTATAGTACATGTAATTATGTAAAATTAATGAATCATAAATCATAGCATGCAGTCAAGGCAAATAAACAGCAAGTAAAGTGGCAAGCAAGGTAACTGGCGGTCATAGGGACTTGTTTTTATAAAAACGGTTATAGTTTAGGGTTTATATGTACCTAGTTCTCTATAACCTAGGCTCTGATGCCAATCTGTAACACCCCCAAAATTTAACAGTCGCGGAAGCATACAGAACCTTGAGGGTGCTACTAGCGGATTGGAAATCACAACACAAGGTAAACAAAGAACGGAATACATACTCCATTTTAAATAAATCATTAATTAAAGTTTACAAAAGATGGTTCATTGTTTAAAGAAATAGACCCATTAGTTTCAGTGTTCCCGCATAAAAACAAGTCTCAATTATGTCTGCCAATTCTACTGAAAAAGGGCTATGACCCTTGCCTTGCCGAAACCTTGCCATCAACAATCAAATTACACACCTGAGAAAAACATGCTAAAAGTAAGCAAAAAGCTTGTGAGTTCATAGGATTAAGTTAAAGCAGTAATTAATAGAATTTGGACCAATAGTTTTGTGAACGATCATTACAACACATATAATGTGATACAAAATAGTCTATCGCGCTATCTCTAAGTTCATGCAACCGAAGCTCGACAGTTTTGTGCGCTAATCTATAGCACATAAATAATAATCAAGGGGACCCTTAGCGAGTGTTTAACCCAATACACTCGTAGTCCGACTTGCTATATGCATGCATTGACCTGTCTGGCCAACCGAATGGGGGAGTCACCCCAATAGATCTATCTTAAGCAATCGCGCTTCCCAAAGGGAACTAACGGCTCATGAAAATGGGCATGATAGTGGGTTCTAGGGCTTAGGCTAACTACGCAATAGTTTTGAGAAAATTTAATAGTATTGTGGTCCATAAAATAATTTACATGTTTCTCACCCCATATTTGTAAAATAAGTATACGTAAAGTGGGGCTATAAACTCACCTTTAACAGTCTGAACAGTGAATGCTTGTGAATTTAGGAAATGTATGGCACTAACACGCAACCTAGATTAATAATTCATGCTTTAATTTCAGGTACTAAATTAAGTCTTTACAGAATTTAATTCAAACGTTTTTAAATTGTTTATGTTGTTGTTGCTTTTGTGGCAGCAAGTGAGGTTATGAATAGATTCCTAGGTAATTGTAAGTATTGCTCTACGAAATGCTTAAATGTACGGCAATGAAAATATGGGAGTCTTATAGGGTTTTGATTGACGGAATTTGGAAGATGATGAAATGGATGGTTCGAAAGCATGAATAGATATTATCGAGATGTGGTATATATTAAGGATGTGTAGTTTAGTAAAAAATATATAATTAGTTGTATAGATTTTGAAATGAAATAAAACTACATGTAAGTGACGTTTAGTATTTAAATGTTTATTGACTCAAGAAAATGTTGTATAACATTTGCGTGATAAAAGTTTTGTTTACCTCGTTTAATTAAAATCAACTAGGTTCATCAAATTAATAAAAACTAGCTACAACTCATTTTTGTAAATTGGTTCCTCAATTATACGTTTAGAAAACATTCGGTTCTTGCTATAATAGTTCAAGTATGGATTTTTCTAGGATTACATTTTCTAATTCTTGTTAATGACGTGGGTATTTATTGGTCCGGTTTCAAAACAACGTTTATAAGTGGGAAAGAAACGTGTATCTATTTATATGTGTTTTACTTTATATTCAATAGAAATTTATTGGTCATTTGTATAACGAGTTCTATACATATTGGCGACACGTATTTGTATATATGTTCATATCTTTAATGTCGAAAGTTAGTGTTCCACGATAATGTTGTGTGTCGAGTTATAAATCGAGCTCTAATTATATGGTAGACGGGTTTTAAATCATGTCAACACAAATTTATACAATAGCATTCGATATAAAACTTTCTTGTGTGCTCGGCTATAATAGTTTAATTCGCGGCTAATATATACACACATCAACATTTTATATGGTCAACTCTTGTTGGGCTGTGGCTCAACTGAGTCAAAGGAGGAGGGGGGGGTCTTAGTGTTGGGCTGGACTGAGGATTCTACCACCGAAAGCCGCATTGGACCTGGTGGGCTCAGGAAGGTTACTATTTAAATATCCTACATGGGCTGGACCAAGGTGTGAATTCGATTGGGTTTTTCAATTGGGCTGGACTTCTCTGGTGTTATACGAATGCAACCACAAGCTCAGGAATTGTTATGTGGTCATTGAAATTTCGAATGTATCCATTCGACACTTGAGGATTTTTAACACCAAATTATTCACCACCTCGAGGTCGAGTACCACTCGATTCCTCATCGTGAGGGTCTCAAATGTTGGCGTGGCTTTTGATTTGGCATACCCTTCCTAATATCCGACAATGAATAACCGAATATGAGTGTGAGGATTTACCTTTGGACATGAGGAAAAACACTTAACACACCTTTGTGTTTTGGCCGAATGCTAATCAACCAAGGACAGTCTATTGGGGCTTGTATGGAGGGTCGCATTTGACACCCATTGTGGGTTCAAGTCGAGTAAGTTAGGTTTCACCCAATTTAGGGTTCGACCTTGAGTTAAACCATGGGAGTTTCCAGGTTCAAACTGAAATATATCGACCATTCTTTCCCCACACCTTGAACAATAACTTATGTCACAAATTGAGTGAGTTGAGGGACTGAGCTATGATCTCGTATGAGGTCTAAACCATGGCTAGCACACCCACCATGGTGGCTGCCTGGTGTGGGTTGGATTGGCAAGGAATTTCGGCCATAATCCTTCATTGTTAGGGTGGTTTTCCCTCAGCCGTAGGTCACCACAACACACCCTATTTGGATGGTTTCCATTCGAGTCAAAGGTGACCAAGATTTCCCTTTAACCGAGACAAGCATCTCTTGACCTAAAAGGGGTGGTCATTCGAAAGGGTGTTATTACTAATCTCAACAAAACCATCCTTCGGTTCAATTCCAACACATCATTCCTAAGGGCTTTTTGAGTCATTCGACCCAACTATGGACTTAATCAACCACAGTGACCAATGATAACCTAGCCAAATGACGATTTCTAGCTTTCTTAAGATTCTATGCCACAAGGACAACTGCAACAATAACAACAAGGATTTGATACAACATAACTCGAAAACTTAAATGAGTTACCATTCGATCTAATATCAACAAAATCATTTAAGAACATTTTGAATGACAGAAATGTATACGAAAGAGTTGAATACAAGATAATTATACCCTTATGAAGAATTGAATAAAAGGCTTTGAAATCAGAAGAACTCGAACAAGATCCCAAACCGAAACCCCAGCTATCCCAATCGAACCCCAGCCAAAACCACCTCAAGTCCCTTGTTTTCCTTCAAACTCCTTAGTCTTCTCGGAATCTTTGAGTGGTTGTAAGCGATGGTGTGCTTGATTATGCCTGGGATAGCAGAATAAAAAAAGAAACCTTGAGAGTAGCTCCATCTTTACTTTCGGATTTGAGGTTTGAAAAACCTTTCATTTGGATATAATTTCTTCTTCATATGCGGTTTTCTATGGTTGACTTTGGGGAACTGATCATATGAGGGCGATTGTTACTTCCTAGATCGAAGAGAAAGATATACAGACAAGTAAGATGGGGATGGATCACTGGATTTCTTCTAGGGTGGTGGAGCGGCGGACAAGAAGGAGAAATAAGATAAAAGGGGATGGGAAAATGTGTAAGTGGGGTAATATATTATGTGAAATATTGAGTTGGTTTTATTTGGAAGAGTGATTAAATTATACCCCGTGTCCCGCTGAACTGAGATGAATTTGGGTTTTTCGGAACTGACATGAACATGGAAAAATGAATTTTTAGGAACGTTTTTGTAAAACTTATATGAATTTGGAGTTTGTTGACTAAAATAAAGTATGAGTTTTAATTTGTTACTTTTGTGATGTTGGTATGCATGTGGTTTCGTTTTTGAGTAAAAGTGAGATAACCTCCCATTTTTACTACATTATAGTTTGTAAATGTGAGAATGGGAAAAGTTCACTGTTCTTGGTGAGATTTACTAGTTTGGTGGGTTACTGTGCGACATATTGTGCGGGTTCGTTTTCCCGTCATAGTTATGTACTCATGTAAATGCCTAGTTTAGTGATTTAGTCATAATAAATTGAGAGGTATTATTTAAATACTAGTGAGAAATTATCGTTTGTCACAATTTAAGGGAGAACTCGAGGCAACTACCTTTTTGCTTCAACAAAAGGGGAAGAAGGAAGTATAAACAGGTAACTTTTACATTTTAATTAGAGGTGGCAAAACGGGCGGGCCGGCCGGGCACGGGCTACGGGCTAAACGGGCTATAGGCTAAACGGGTACGGGCTAAACGGGCGCGGGCTAAACGGGCGCGGGCCAAACGGGCGCATGTTACACGAATCGCTTTAGAAAAGACCTAAAACAACAAAAAAAATTCCTCAAACGTAACACCTCATTTATATTTAAGTAATTAAAAATACTATATCCATAAGTTTTTCATTAAAAACAATTTAGTGTTCACCAATTGAGAGAAAAACATGTGCCCATTATGCCCATTTAACTTTTAAATGGGCAATATATGCCTATTTCAAAAAAAAGAGGGGGCCCAAATGTGCCCAAATCTTTTAAAAATTTGCCCATTTAGCCCATTTTTTTGATTTTGGGCACAAATCGCCACCTCTAATTTTAATATGTGTCACGGTTTACATATTTGTCATCATCAAAAAGGGGGAGATTGTTAGTGCAAATATTATGATATTTATACTAAACGGTTTTGTGACAAACGTTAATTTTCACATTTTAAGTTAATAATAAATATTTATTTATTATTTTTAAGCCAAGCATTTCTATGCGTAACTGCATGTTTCTGAGCATTTCTGAACATTTCTAGGAGCTGTCCCGCATACTGTAGCTTACAGTCACTGCTGAAAAAGTTTATTTTTGTCAGTAAGCGTAAATTATCCTATTTCTGATAGTTACTGACAATTTTCGTATTTAACTGAGAAGCTTTCTCGTAGTTACTGAAAAGCAACCCCACACGCGAACCTACAGTACAGTATATATGGTAGCAGTCAAATAAATGCATTTCTGAGCAAATAATAATATTTTATAATTATTCTGATGAAAACGTCGATAAAAACTTTATTTTGCATGTACGTGTCCAAAAAGGTCAAAACGGGACTTTACGGTAACATTTAAGCTTAAACCGACACACGATACACGAACAAGGATAAAAAATACTTTCCCTCCCCCTTTGTTTTGTCGTTTGCCGCCCATATCACACAACAAGACAAGACTTTTTATCCTAATATTATCCTTAGTGCATAATGACATAAGCCTTATTTGTTTTTATACCCTTAATGCTACACATAACTTAACACACATTCATTTTCACCACCAAAACCTTCCTAGATCATTTCTTTACTTCCACCATTCGAACAACAATAATTTTCAAGATCTACAAAAATCAAGTGAAGTTTGAACTAATCGGGGTGTACTTTCAAGTGTTTTGGGTTAATTGGAACGTAATGTGGGTAAATTTGGTTCAATTTGGAGTCTTTTTGGTTCTCCTACCTCTCGACTTTTCAAGAACATTGTAAGGAAACTTCAAAACTTTTTCAATCTTGTTCATTACATGTTCTTATGATGTCTAAAGATGTTACCAAGTGCTTATTATGTATGTTTTGTTAAATTGAAAAAGCTAGGGTTTGATATATTTTTTATGGTGCTCGACTTTTTTGGTAGTTTTTATACAAGTTATGTTATTTCTTGCTTGTGTGGTAAATCTTGTTGCTTGTGGTACTTGTTTGATGATACAAATGTGATTAGTGTTAATTACGCAAGTTTAAAACAAAATATACACTTATTTGTGTGTATACATAAATCGGCTAGCTTTTAACAAAGATAAAAATTGTGGTTTTGAAAAACATAAAATTTTGGCTCTAGTGGTGAAATGGTGAAATTAGTGCTTAATAGATTATTTTGGATAGCTTATTGGATAAGCTATAGCTTTTTGTGTTTTGACTTGTTTTGGGTCAAATGGGTCGTACGACACATATTGGGCCGAGCCCAATATGTTTCGACCAATTTATTTAAAAATCATTACGAAAGTTATTCGGACAAAAAGGGCTTAAAGGTTTAAAACTATTTTTGGGCTAATGATGGTCTCGACACAAAATGGGCCGAGCCCATGTGGTTTCGGCATTAGAAGAGTTTTTGACCAAACGACTTATTTGATGTGCTAAATTGATTTTTAGAAATTTATCAATATATATAACGTAACTTAAAAAGTTTAAATTGTTTTCGGGCTAAACTTGGACTTTTGGGCCCATCATGACCTTTTCGGCCCAATAGTGGGTTCGGGTGACAAAAATGAGTTTTCGAACATTTTTTGACCTTTTATAAATATTTTGACTTATTAAAACGTTATATATCGATTAAAACCGTTTTGAATTCGTTTTGAGACTTTAAGCCCAATGAGAAATAAATGGGCTTTTCGGCCCAAAGTTGTAGTTGTTGACTTTTTGTTGACTTTTGAAAGTATTTTGACTAAACGTTGACTTTTGTATCGAAACCCATAATTAAGAAGTAAACGTAATGATAAATATAGTTATAACGATAAATATACATTTTGGACTAGTTTTGCAAATATAGTTAACGTAAGGGATTATTTGAGGAAATTGCAACACTTGGGAAAAATGGAAAAGTTTGAATAAACGAATGGGTCATGCCCGATTTTTCTAAAATTTCAAAATTTCGACACTTAGAATATTTTCGGATGAAAACCGACTAAAAGACGAAATAAATTATTTTATTATTAAAAATATTAATTCTTCTAAATTAATATTTTTAGACTTTATGAGACTTATAACTATATGTTATATATTTATACACTTACACTTTATTTGATTTCTCTAAATTAAATACGTATAAATTTCTTTTATAATTATCATTATATTACAAATAATTATAATATTTATAATATAATAATACCCCACTATCACCATTATCATATAAATACTTCAATACCTATTTAATTAATTATAAGCCCTAATTAATTAAATACTTAATTATTAAATATATATATATACACGATAATATATACATTACTTACGCATTTTGCGACGACAAGCATTGAGAACGGAAGTTTCCGTCGCACATATTTTCACCGTACACTTTCACCATGAGCCATCACCAAAGAGTCTTATACGATAAACTATTTTGAAATGTACCTTACCACATAGCAAGCAAGAAATACATGAGCACTTGACACATGTAAACCTTTCAACTGAGTTAAAACGTTTAAAACACGAATGTTTCACTAAGACTTACCATACTGATCTAAGTCGTGTGTCAGAGCGGTTGCATTGTGTTATTGTTGACTAGCAGATTGCTATTATTATTAAGGTGAGTTTATAGCCCCATTTTTATACGTATTGTTTTTATAAACCTTGGGGTTGAGAAACATACAAAACTGTTTTCATGGACCAAATTGAACTTTGTTTTTTTAATACACACTGGTATGCGGATAACCTAAGTATGTTTGAATCCTATTGCGCCCACTATCATCAATCGTCAATTCCAGCTGGGAAGCGCGTATGATATAAATAGATCTATTGGGGGTGACTCCCCCGTTCGGTTGGCCCGGCAGGTCAACGCGAACGTATATCATGTCGGATTTAGCTGAGTGTCTAGGGATTAACACTCGCGGGCACCCTTTGTTTGTTATTCCAACTTGGCATATTGTTTGTCTAGTTTCGGTTAGATGAGCTTAGTGTTAGGATACAGAATGAGTGTGATTGCTGAATTATTTGCTATGGTCCATATATGCTTATTTACTTTAAACCTATGAACTCACCAGCGTTAGCTGAATTTTAGCATGTTTTTCTCAGGTATTTGACAATGTATTCATTGAAGGCAGGGCATGACATTGGTCATAAATTTCTAGATATGTTTTTGCTTTTGCGTTAAACTCTGATTTGGGACAGTCATGTTAAATGGGCTTTGTTTTAATTGAATTGAACTTTATATATGACAATTAACTTTGGAAATGTAAGCTATTTTAAAATGGATTTTAATCCGTTCTCTATATCTTTGTGTTGTGATTATTGATTTAGTAGCATCCAAATATGTATGCTTCCGCAAATCCTGATTTTGAGGGTGTTACATGTTCCTTCGGTTTTAATAATGACAAACATGTAATTTGTAATGCATAACATAAAATGCACAAGTTACTTATAAACACAAATCGTCAATGCATATTTACATCAACATCTCTCGACATCTCAAGTATGCTACAACAAAGTCGTAGATTTCCATCCCGACATAAATCACTCAAGGTATGAACAAACAAATCTAGAACTTGACTAATAATCAAAGGATTATATTTTTCTCTAAACTTCGCATTTTTAATGTGACAAAACATTTTTTCAAAAATATATTTTACAAAATATTTTTGAATTAAAAAGAAATATTTTAATTTGAAAAATAAGTTTAAAATCACCAACAACTATTTTTCTCCCCAAATCAGCTCTAAACTTCCCCAAATAAACCTTCCCCACTAAAAACAAATTTTGGAGCTTCTCTGTCCGGGACGGTACCACTAAATTTAGTGGTACCGTCGGGCATTTAGTGGTACCGTGCCCCCTGTAACGGTCAAATCTTCATTGCCTATAAATACCAGTCCATTCCACAGTTTTTAGGCATCCTTTTTCACACACAATTTTCTGAGTTCAAATCTCCTATCACATATACTCTCCTTTGATCATGTAGTTAGTTTATCTTTGTTTAAGAGTGATCCAATCATCCATTCAAGTGATCACCTTCACTCTTCTATTAGTGCAAGAGAAGAACACATTGTATCACAAAGATACAAAGTGTTATAGTGTTAGTGTAGTGCACTCGTAACACTCGTTACGTACTTGTTGTATCTTGATATACATCAAGTTGTCTATCATCGTGGTTAGCTAGTTCATGTGGATCATTGTGATCTTGTAGAGATCGGAGAGATATTGTGTAGCTTGTGTTGATAGTGAGTAGATCGGGTAGATCGTGTTAAGATAAGGTAGATCGGGTAGATCGTGAGTAGATCGGGTAGATCGTGAGTAGATCAGGTAGATCGTGAGTAGATCGGGTAGACCGAGTGTAGATCATGTGGATCTTGTAGCTTGTGTGATTTGTGAAGATCGGGTAGATCGTGAGTGAGATTGGTACTAGCTGGATTAGTACTCGACATTTAGCTTGATGTCGGAAAATAAAGTAAGCGACGCGGTTTATGTGTTTAGGCCTCAAAACACATGGTTTGTTATGTTGGGCCATAAAACATAACGGGTTTGGTTGTACCCGAAGAAGAACTCGACATCTAGCTTAGTGTCGAAAAATATTGTAAGCCACGTTGTATGGTTTTCTCCGCCAAGAAAGGAGCTTGTTGATTAGTGAAGTAACTCTCAAGTAGGGTACTCGGGGAGTGTAGTAGGGCGAAGAGGAGCTTCGTGACCGAACCACTATAAATCATCGTGCCCGGTTTGTGCTTTCCTTACTTATCTCTTTACTTTTTATCTTTGCATTTACCGTTTAATATTTGCATTGCTTTTATGTTTGTGTGGCTTATTGCTTATATTGTGTGGTAGTTATGTTGTGTCTATGTTTATGTTATGGTAATATGATTCACTTATGGAATTCCACTATCACTAGTTGTCACAAGACTTTTTGATGACACTTCTCATATTACGTCAAACTTGATTGGTCATTTGATACAAAAAGATTTAAGTTTTTAAATGGAAATGTATTCACCCCCCCCTCACTCTACGGTTTCTACAATTTGATTATTTAAAACTTAACGATATATATAACGTAACTTAAAAGGTTTATTTTGGTTTTGGACAAAAATTGAACTATTGGGCTTAAAAGGGAACTTTCGGCCCACAAATGGTTTCGGATGACTAAAATGAGTTTTGGAAAGATTTTTGACTAACTATAAACATTTTGACTTACTAAAACGTTATATATCGGTTTAAAACGTTTTCGAATTCGTTTTGACACTTTTAGCAAAAAATGACCACTTCATGGGCTTTTCGGCCCAATATGAAGCTTTGTTGACTTTTATTGATTTTTGGGAAAATTTGACTAAATATTGACTTTTATATCGAAACTTATAATTATTTTGGTAATAACCGTTAGTTTAATTAAAACGTGACGAAATATATATTTATAACTAAATATATATAAGTTTGGTCTAGTTTTGCAAATGTTGACAACTTAAGGGACTATTTGAGTAATTTGCAACACTTGGGGTAAAATGAAAAAGTTTGAATAAACGAACGGGTCATGCCCGATTTTCCTAAAAATTCTACACTTAGAATATATTTGGTGAAAACCGACTAAAGGACGAAACATATTATTTTTATTATTAAAATAATAATTTTTCCAAATTAATATTTTGGAATCCTTTAGACTTATAAATATACTTACATATATTTATACACTTGTAACTTTAATTAATTTTACTTAAATTAATTACCTATAATAATTTCATTTTATCATTATCATTATATTATAAATACTTATATTATTTATAATGTAATAATACCCCACTATCACCATCTTTTATTTAGTTACACTTTAATATATTAACTCACCAATACTTATTTAATTAAGGGATAATTATTACACTGCCCCAGTTGTCTAATGCGTTTGCTTATCCGACCCGATCTCACAAAATTCTTATACTAGACCAGGGCAACTTGTCCGACCAACTATGGGATGCCACGTGTCCAACCAAAGTACGTAGTGTTTTTTGGGCAACTTTTGATTTTTGGGCAACCTGGCCAACTGGTTTTTTTCTCATTTTACATATTATTCGCTGTTTATCTATACCTCTCTATCTCTTTATAACACAGATCTAGCACATTTCACATCTAACACTACCATCACCAATTAAATTCCCTCCCCACCGCAATCCCTCCATTGCCGAAACCCTATCACCACCGAATCCCCACCATCGTCGTAACCCTCCACCTCCGCCGTTAACTAGAAAATTAAGCTTAGGAGCTCTTCAACCTGGTGAAGTTAGAAAATATGGTACTATGATTGCTCCTGGACTCTACGCTCATGTTCATTGACACTTTTTTGTTGCTCGTATGGATATGTCTATTGACTGTAAGCCTGGTGAATCCCATAATTAGATTTGGCATTCTCAATCTCTGTAATATACTTGAGAATTGCTATTGTAGAAATCAAATGCTTGAACTTTGAGCTGCTCTCTGCTTGCTATATTATTTTGAGCATTTATTTGATATTAGAGGTGGCAACATCATAGGTTGGTTAATGGGTCATAGCTGGTTCGGGTTGAAATACATTCTTTATTAGCATGTTCAACACGAGGTGGTTGGATGTGCTCAACTACTAAACACTTTATAAACCTTATTATTATTAATAGTTAATTCATTCATTGTAACAAAAAAGTATTGGTATGATATTAAATAAACCAAGGTTGTCAGGATCGGGATCCTACCTAGGATCGTTTTCGGCTTTGCAAGATCGGGATCGAGGATCGTAGGATCGGATCCTACCAAGGATCATTTTCGGCTTTTCCTTTACATATGTATACAAACCATTTTTAAAAACATTCCTTTAAAAAAAAGTCAAAAAAAGTATAAAAAAACAGGATCGGATCGTTCACGATCCTACGAGCGATCCCACGATCCTGTAACGATCCTACCTGAAAAAAGGGTTACCAACAGGATCGGATCGTTCACGATCCTACGATCCTACGAGCGATCCCACGATCCTGTAACGATCCTACCTGAATTACGATCCCGTAACGATCCTGCTCGTTTTGTGTGTGTAGGATCGTAGGATCGTACGATCCTAGGAGCAGGATTGCGATCCTGACAACCTTGAAATAAACCGAAAAACTAGTGAGAGGGATGTATACATTGTAATTAGACTTTGGTCAACTCTCAACCCTTTGATATAACACACAACCCAAATCAACCCAACTCTGAGTAAATGGGTCAAATTTGGCATCTCTGGCCAGTATTTGAGTTAAAGTGATTTGTCTAGTTGGTCTAGGCTTAGCACTTTTCAGTTGCTATATATTTGGCATTTTTTTTCTTGTATTACTTTCAATTTTGCTTCTTCTGATGTTTGATATTTATCATTGTACACCTGTACCTTAAAGAATACATTTTTAACATATCAAGAGCGTGTTTTCTTACACATAGACTGCTTTAATGTACAGGTAGTTGAGTTGGATGTTAAAGTTGAAGAACCGGGATGTGCACAACAACGCCTTTTATGCCGAAGAGACACTGTTGAATTCGGAATTTGAAGCAATTCGTGATTGTAATTTTACTTGTGCCCGACATTGGATTGTAAGTTCTACATTTTCAAACTTCCCATTTTTCTTTGTCAGTCAAGTTTTTCTTTCTCTCCATCTTACTCATACACACTTACTCATACACAGTTAAGGGGGCGATGGTGTTTTGAAAGTAATTAAATTATCTTAAATAGTCAAATAACCAGAATCAGATAACGAGGTAATATAACGGACTATAATAGATCAGATAGTGAATGGATGTGCTTATGCTGTTTGGGGTTGTACTAATAAGATAATACAATCAGAGCATGCTATTTCTATGGTTACATTTTAAATGACCTTATGGTATACAGAGTATGACATTGATTACTCTAACTTAATTCCATATGAATGATGCAATTTTCAGATCAGGAATACAAGAACTGTAAACCGAACTGGCCAGTTGACAGGCTACAAACTAGTACCTGGATCAAATTGTTTACCATTAGGAGGGGCAGAGGCCAAGTTTTTTAGAAGAGCTGCTTTTTTGATGCACAACCTGTGGGTCACACAATATGATCCCGAAGAAATGTTTCCTGGTAGAGAGTTTCCTAATCAGAATCCACGTGTTGGAAAGGGTTTAGCTACTTGGGTTAAGAAGGATCGCTCTCTAGAAGAAACTGACCTTGTTCTCTGGTATTAAGGCTCTATAAGCATATGAAAACTATGATCTTTTTGACATAACAACAAAAGAGGTTATGTTGGGTTATATAGTAAAGTTAGGTTTGTGCTTGCATGTGATCTCCTTGAAATTTGAACAATCCCAGTTAAATTCTTAAACTGATGAAGAGCCAGAGCCCATGCTCACACACCAAGAACCAAGTTCAGGTAGTATGTCACTTTTTTAACCAGCATTCTGGTACTTGCAAATCTTTTCTCGATCTTACATGCTTAGTTATTTTAATCTTCCTTTTTACTCATTTTGTGTATCTAATTTCATTTTGACTTGGTATCTATTTGTTCATACCTTTGTCAAAGACCGTGAGGTTCAATGTTTTGAAGGTGCTTCCAGCTGGATCTTCTGGTGGTGGAAAGAAGGCCTTCACAGGCATATAAGAGGCTTGTGCTTTTTTAGCATGTTAGGTTCTGCAAAAACGATTACTTGTAGCTAATTCCTGATTTAGGGAGCATACTTTCACTATCAACGTATAAGGTCCTGTGTTATAAATAGAGTCAATTTAGGACCTCCTTGTTATCGGGTCAAGTGTGCTCCCTAAATGTTAGTTTGCAAGTATGTGGCGTGAATTAGAAAGTGGCTGAAAGTATGGTTTCATTTATGTATAATTTGGTCATAAACAATAGAACATTGACTATTATAGCTTAAACTTTATATTGTAGCTTTTACGGTAGTAAGTTTTCGAGTGAGTAATCTGTCATAGAAGGCAACTGATTCTTATTGGTTTTATGCTGTGTACAGATCCAGTTGTATGGTCAAACCATTCCAACCTACTTCAATCATTAGGTGGCGAAACAGAGAAGCAGGATGGATAGTGACTCTGAGCAAAATAATGGAAGCCTAGCTGTTGTACCATGGGTGTCAAAGAGCGCACATCACCAAGCAACGCCAGAAGTGGAGGTGCCCCATACAGAAATATCCGACATGATGGATGCAGATGACATGGAAACCACAACCATGGTTGTCGAAGATAATAACTTCCAACAGATTCCCAGAAACAGCTTTGGTTCAGTGGGTGCTAGTGAAGGTGTGAACCAGTGGCAACAACATTGCATGATTCCACACCCTCCCCAAAACATGTAGACGCGAATTGCTTGGTCAGGTTCAATTTTCTAAGATCTCTTATTCAATTTCTGGTTGGGACCTTAGAACAGCCGGAAGTTTTTGAGATGTTTATGGTGAACACTTGAAAGGCTTTGTACTAGCTATTGCTCAGCGTTTTTATGGCTTGCGGCATGTTTATGGTGAAAAATTAGAATGTTTTGGATGGTATGTAAAGAGTTAAGAGGGTATCATTGTAGTTTGAAAAGGCTTTGTACTAGCTACTGCTTCAGGAATCAAATCCATTCTCTTCAATTAAAATATCATGTCAATTTTATAGTTTGGATCTCGTATTCTTAATCTCGTGCGTAAAATATCATGTCAATTTCAATTGCATAATGGTTACCTTTTGCCGAATGGTGACTTCGAATTTTATTAGTCAAACTTTTGAATGCAGAATGAATAATATTTGAGTATCAAAACCAAACTGGTATCAAAGTAAATTAACAAGAGAACAACAATTTGTTACAAAAATCCATACTTCATTACTTAAAAAAACATGGTAAATTGACCATTACAACTTACTTGGTCAATTAAAACAACAACACTAATCATAAACAGGTCTTATACTTAAGAGACAATTACATAAACAACAAAATCCAACCAACTTGCAATTAACCACATCTTCAATCTCAGCAGTAGTAACTGAAAAGGATGAGCAGCATAAAGAGCTTACTAGCAGCAGAAACTTTCAACAATCGAGCAGCACTAAAATTGTAGGAGCAGCACAAACAATAACGAGCAGCATTAAGTGTCGATAAGCAGCATTAAGTGCAAGATATATCTTGAAGAGTACACGCAGAAAACGTTCGAAAAAATTAATGCAAAGCATATCCACAGAATGAATTGGAATTGTTCTATTGAGGAATACAAACGATATGGCAGACAGCTCCAAAAATCGGGTTTGTCTCAAATTGTATCTCAAATTAATATTTTTGATTTTAGTTAAAAGTCACACTCACAATGAAATGGTCCATTTTTATATGTAATCATTCTGCTTTGTTCAGCACATGACCTTTAGACAGCTTGTCTTATCCACCAATGAGCATATGTTGAAAATTTGAACCCCTTTGAAGCATCAAATTTCTCTGCACTTTTCACAAGGCCCCGGATTCCTTCCTGAGACAAGTTGAACGAAATGGGTCAAATTGACTAGACAACTTAAACGGAGTGAAAAGTCTCCCAAAGTGTACTTATGACCTTGTAAACTGTTTTCATATAATCGTTTAGACTAGAAAACATAAGGAGAAGATGGATAAACAGTGTTTGTGTGTCAAGCCGAATTATTTTGACCTCGGGCCCAACCTGGATAACCTGACCAGACCACATGATCAATGTCACCTCAAAATGAGAGTGAAAGTTCTACCTGGACGATATCTTGAAGATGCACCTTTGTACCATAATAACCTCTTACAACAGAAATAACAAGTCATATATTGCTCCTGATCATTTTGTCCCTGCATTCTTCACCATAGTGTAAACATCTCCCTAATTGTATCTGATCAATGTGTGCTGCAGCAGCCCATTCTGCAAAAGTGGGTTCCACACCAAGACGTGTTGTGAGCTCCTTATGAACTTCTTGCAATTTCAATTGGTCCTGCGTGTTAATGACGAGTTTACACAAAGTGATTTATGATCATGCAATGTTTCAGATAAAAAGAACACATATTACTGCAATATAGCCACTAAAGAATAATAAACAAAACGGGTACTCTTCTGATCAATGCACGCAGGTCTTAACATATTGATTCAAACGCAGAAAAAGGTTAGCCATCTTGGCGGAAGGAAGTCAATATGATGTGCGTTCTGAAAGTGATTATTGCAAATCTCAATAATTATTTTTTTGGGACAAGATGGATATCTTGACCCACAATATAATCTTTTTTGACACAATTTGCAAACAGATTATTGATACACACATCCTCGTACCAAAATGAAATTGCTAAAAGTACAGAATAAAGATAGCCTAAGTAGTACAGGTGGCAATTCCAACCCATTTACTAACAAATGGGTCGTTTGGGGTTATTTCATATTTCTAATGGGCCAAACAGGTAAAGTAAAAGAGATTAGCTCAAACATAGAAGGGACTGGTACAACATTGACATGATACAAGAGGTAAAAGAACATCATACCTGTATCCCTTTGGAAAGTTCTACTTCCTCAGCAGCAGTTAGAAGCTTTGCATTAGTCATTCCTCCCAAGAAAGCCAACACGTCTTTTTTTTTTCACCACGTCTTCTACTCAAACCTGGTTTCACCGTCATATAGATACTACTGTTCGATATGATTTTTCTGCTGCTAGCATTATTTGATACTACTGCTTTCGAGTTTTACTACTGCTCGAGTTCTTAATTTCTGCTGCTAGCTTCAAATTACTACTGCTCGTGGTCTAGGATAATGCTGCTCGTTCTAGTTTATACTGCTTCTTGAAGTGCTGCTAGTTGGTGAAAACTACTGCTGCGATCTTGAGTGATCAGATTAAAGGGTGTCTTGGTTGCTGCGTTATTGTTTTTTTTGGAAGGACTGAGATTTATCATGGGACGTAGAAGGTGAGCTTTATATATTATTTCCTTGCTCTCATTAGTATCCATGGTGGTTCCATTTATCTACTCAACAATGCCTTCACTTGTGGATCAGAAGCCATCGCTGAAGATATCATCTCATCCACATTGTCCAGCTTTGCAGATAACCTATCCAACTCCGAGGCTAGTTCTAGCTGATCATTCAACAAAACCATTGTTTTAAATTATTTAAAATATGGTGAGGAATAAGTTCAAAGTTTGAAATTAGTTACCTCGTCAAGAAATGGTGTAGACTTCAAAGGAACTTTGGTTACTTCTAACCCGAGAGCTTGGATTTTGGAACGCAATTCAACTTCTTCTTGATTAATTAAAGATTCCACCTGAACAATGTTTGACATATGCACTAGTTAATTTAGCAATATACACATAAATGAGCCGATACAAACTGAGGAGTTAACTACAAGCGGCTATAACTTGCAACAGAACTGAATCACGTGGAGTGGGACCAGTCGGCAGAAATACTTTCGACCTACTATCAGGCCCAAAATCCACTGTTTAATGTTCAATGTTATATTAGCCACAAGTTACAAAACTCAAAAAATATTTATATTGTTTTCATTTAACTCTTGTTAAATCAGGTGTTTCTTCCATTATTGGAGTAATGTAGAGGTGGAAATTTTGAACCATACATAAGTAGAAGAGTCGATTTGGGTCCAATGGATAAAAAGTTAGCTAGACTGTAATTGGGTTACGGGTCAAAGAGGTTGAAAGTCGCCCAAGTGTATTAGAAATACACAAAACCTCTTTGATTGTTTTCTTAAAATATTAGAAAACTACTGTAAAAGTGATGTGTTTGGAATCATATTTGAAATTATCTTTAGGAAAAAAATTTGTGGGTTGGGCTGGCCAGAACTAAGAAATTATCAAATTAACCGTTTGACCAGTTAACCATCTTGCCCGGCCTGCCCATTGTGCCACCACCACGAGGATTATAACAGGAGTTCCTAACATGAAATTCTAATGGCACATGGGCAACAAATATTCAACCTCTTAACAATTCAGACACACCTTCTCTATCTACCTTCTATGAATATTATCAGTGACCACTTAAAGCCCTGCTAATTCCCATTCTAATGGCAGGAAAATTCCCGTCAGCATTCATTTTATTGCAGGTACAAACCATTAATCTTAGTCAGGAATATATGTGAGATGATGAGAACCAGTGAGCACAAAACTCGAGTCTGTGCTTGGCTGACTAACCAAGCTGAGCGTGGGCCTAAGCTTGGTACCTTAACGAGGTTAAATACATAGATGTATACGATTAACACCAGTATTCGTCTATTGGAACTTTCTAAAAATAAATTTGAGTTTGAAGTATAAGATTCTAAAGAAACCCATAGGGAGCAAACCTATTGAGCCAAGCCAAGTGTAATCATTCGTCGAAATATCAAATATGCATGCCTACTTTATCTCGTTTTTATATTCTAAAACCGACCTAAGATACTCATGGTGTAAAACACCTTGACCTTTTGAAATATTTAAACCAACAAACATCACAGACTACACATTTAATTAGATAGTACTCACCTGCAAGAATTTTGAAATCTAGTAATTAAGCGAAAATGTTAACCCAACTATCAAGTTTGCCAGCTCAATATATCATGAGTAAACTAAAAAGCCTAATATTATACGAGTAACATTTGTAGGTGGTTGAGCCAATTGTAACCTTTCAACACTTTAATCCATCTAGGATTAAAGTATGAGATCCTTAGTAATTCCTCAAATCCTAACTCGTATAAACTATACCTGTTCCATCCAAGCTATGAGGGGTATATTTCTGTTAAGTATTGACCGTTAGAAGATTCTGTTTACCGGTTACTCCTTCCATTAAAACATGTTCGAGTGATTATGTTATTGATTGCACCTGGGAAATGACATTTGCTATTTATGACCAACACGGAAGAAAACAAAAAAACTCAGAAAGCATAATTTTAATGACCATAATGGAGCACAAAACACATTTTTCAGGGCCAAATATCGGATCAAAAGTAAGTATTAGCCACCCATCCCTCACAATTTCGAAACAAAACCCGTTTACCATCAATCAAATACTTATAGAGATCGAGACAACAACATACATATGTGTTGGAACTCCATTTCCAACAGGAATGATCCCAACTCATATTCCGAAATCAGACCTCTAATTCCATGATTCCAAACACTGCCTAATCAACTAATAGATCAAAATCACAGTTCCACACATACAATCAAAATACCCAAATCATAAAAACACATCAAAATCCCAAAAAGTGGCAAAATTAGGAGAAAAACAGAAAATCTGAAACATACCCAGATCATTAAATTCATCATTAACCATAAATTAGTAAAAAGATCATTACTTTAAAACATAAAAAAGAAAAAGAAAAACCTGTTGTAGGAGATTAGAAAAAAGGCCAAAAAACTGAGTATCTAGAAGTGATAGTGATGATGATCCTTCTTCTTCTTCACCCATTATTTCTTATATTTCTTAAGATTTACTATTGATTTACAATTTTTTTATCTATCTCTGATTCGTGATTTGTTTTGGTTGGAGAGTTGCAGGAGTGGTTGTGGTGGTGTGAGTTGTGATGGTTTATGAGGAGGAGAGGATTGTGAGATGGTTTATATGAGTTGGTTTAGTTGAATTTTGTGAGAGTAAGGTGTAAAATGACCAAAATATCCAGTTGCTCATATATTGGTTGCCCAAAAAACACTACGTACTTTGGTCGGACACGTGGCATCCCGTAGTTGGTCGGACAAGTTGCCCTGGTCTAGTATAAGAATTTTGTGAGATCGGGTCGGATAAGCAAACGCATTGGGCAACTGGGGCATATTAGTTATTATCCCTTTAATTAATTACAAACTCTAATTAATTAAATACTTAATTATTAACCTTATCTAATATATATATATATATAATATATATATAAGATAATTTATATATTACTTGTGTATCTTTCGACGACGATTACGAAACACGGATGTTTCTGTTACACGTACTTTCACCCTACATTTTCACCAGAGCCATTACTAAAGAGTCTTTAATGATAAACCACATTTCAAAATGTACTTTACCACACAGCAAGCAAGAAATACACGAACACACTAAGACTTATAAACTTTTCAATGAGTCAATACGTTTCAAATACGAGTTGTACATTGAGACTTGCCATGCTGATCTAGGTCGCGTGTCGGAGCGGATGCACTGTACTATTTGACTTTTCTAGCAGATTGCTACTATTTGAGGTGAGTTTATAGCCCCATTTTCTTGTAAGTTCTGTTTTATAAACCTTGGGGTGAGAAACATGCAAAACTGTTTTCATGGACCTAAAACTGAACTTTTGTTTTTACACACTATTATGCGGATAACCTAAGTATGTACGATCCCACTATGCCCACTATCATGAACCGTCAGTTCCTGCGGGAAGCGCGAATGTTATAGATAGATCTATTGAGGGTGACTCCCCCGTTTGGATTGGCCAGACGGTTCAATGCGGGCGTATAACATGTCGGACTTGCCGAGTGTATCGGGATAAACACTCGCCGGGCCCCACTATTGTTATTCTATGCCAGTCTGGCATACTGAACTGTCGTAGCTTCGGTTGCATGAGCTTAGTATTAGCATATAGTTAGTATGTACATGTTGATATTTGCTATGGTCCATCTGTGCTTATTTACTGTAAACCTATGAACTCACCAGCATTATCTGACCTTTTAGCATGTTTTTCTCAGGTATTTGAGATTGTTACTGTTAAAGGCATGGCATGGCATCGGTCATATTTACTCTGAACTGTTTGCACACATAACTGAAACTTTTTATTTGGGACTATAACAACCGCGAATTTTCCAGGTCCTTACTCAACCTTAAGCTCGAGATGATATGTTTATTTAGTTTATGTGTTCACTATTGTGTGTGTTTGTGAGCTAGACCACACAACGTGAGTCGACACAAATAAACCTAATAACACTTAAAATATTGATTTTAACGAGATAACATAAACATGGACGTATTTATAATCAATTTGATTGGAATTTCTTTTAAGATCAGTGGAAAACATTAGAAATACTCGGGAAAATGTTTCAGTACTCAAATTTAACTCGAATCCGTTTCATAAGAACAATAGCTGAATGCCACTTCCCACCCTTGCCTTAAGTTACAGTTTTAGTCCCTGAGGGACAATATGCGTTCACACAAGGTCCTAGGCATATATAAGGAAATTTTATAACCTCATTAGGGTTATTCACCCCCCACTCCTCACACACAGCCGCCTCTATTTTTTTTCTCTCTCTCTCCACTTTATTGCAAAGCCTAAATATTACTCCCTCCTCTCTTTTGCAGCTACCATCAATCAACCAAACAACCACCTACCTCCGTCTTCCACCACCAAACAAACATAAACCCACCTTCAAAAAACCACTTCTGTCATGATCCCGTGGTTCACACGCCGTTTTACCACCCAAAAATCCGCTGCTATTCTTGTGGTCTATTTTGTCTTGTTTTTCTCGTCTTGGTAAGTGCGAAACAAGATCCGAAGGTAAAGAGTGTTAAACCAAACTGATTCACACCTTGTGCGACTCGGTGTGAGTCAAAACTCGTGTTAACATGTCGGGTTTTGGATTAAAACTAGTGGGTAACGTTTTTAATAAATTAAAAACGAATAGAAAACTTTCTATCATCACTTTTGGCTGCGAACTTGTCTTGTGTTTTTGATTGGGTTTCGTACAAATGAATAAGCTCACGTTCGAGCTTATTCTCGCACTTATTATGATAATTTTTGTGATTCTTGTGGTGTTTAGTTGTCAACCATGGGTATAAGCTAGTGTACTAGCTTATTCATTGCGTCGAGCTTATGTTTAAGCTTATCCGGTGGCGTACAAGGTTTTTGACTTTTGTTTTTTTGTTGGTTTTGCTTTTGGGCCGAGACCCACGAATGGTAATGCCTTGATTTTTAGTTGAGTTGGTTTGGATCCGAGTATATATTCATGAGTCCATTTGGTTTAGGTAGTTTGGATTTTGTTAATTACATTTGGGTTGTTTGGTTCTGATGTCCGTCACGGGTCGAAGCCGCATGGCTTGTGACCTCATTTCAGTCCGTTTGGTTATATTCCCATGTGACAAGGTTCGAGCCAAGACCTTGAGATCTCGTTATGGTAAGTTACTCATGGTCCGAATGTGGTTGTTTTAAGTTTGGAAGTTTGATAGTAGTTATCGAGCCGTAGGTTAGAAGGCTTGGTGGTATATGGTAGTATTGTTATTGCGGATTTGGAATTGTTTATGAACTGTGATGTTTCGGCTGTAACAAGGATTTGCCAAGACCTCGTGGTCTCAGGAAGAATTGTGAGCCTATATTGGACTAGTGACTTTTTATGTTGACTTGTTGACCCGACTTTGTGACCAAGGGATTATGTTGGGATGATATGGGATTCGGGATTATAAGTATTGACCCGAGAGATTCATATGAGATTGTGACTCGAAACGGAAATAACTTGTGAATTAATTTATATTTTTGACTTGACATAAATTAAAAGGAAGAAATAATAAAGTTTTAACAAGAAATATAAATTGACGGATTTTAGTCTGTTGTTTAATATAAGGGTTATTAGACGTTTTGAGACACATTACCCGTAGAATACCATATATGGATTTAATGGATTACTTGTTGGAATATTTATTTATTTTGGTCGCTGATTTGGTAGTCGGATTACTTTGAGAATTTTTGCAACACCAGACTGGAAATATATATTGAGACTTGGACTATTATTGGACTTTGGACATTTTGGACCATTGGACACAAAACGAATATAGTACATTAGACTCTTAATGAATTTAATATATTTGATTCGTAACGGGTAAACAGTGGAAATAATGTCTAACGAACAATAATATTTATAAATTACACATCACCTAAACTACCTTGGAAACTATTTCTAATAAAGTCCTTTGACTTGGAAACGTTCAATGAACGAATGAGTCATGGCAAAATTTTACTTTTAAACTATAAAACGAGTATACTTTTATAACTAAATGGGATTATGGGAAAGTACCGACGCTTACCAATCTATTCATCTTATTTGTTGTGTTTGCTATTTGTTATCTTTTTGGTTTCTCTCCGTCATCTTTTCTTGACTCGAGTTCTCGTCAATACTCTTCGCGGAAACTCTGTTGTTTGTTTTCCTTTTGGCGTGTGTACTCTCGAGTCAGTGTCCTCTCCCGTTACCCAAATGATGATACCAAACTCTAATAAACGGATAAAACGAAATTATTTTGGAAATAGAAATTGGAATAATTTTGGGAATGGGAATAGTTGACCTTTGGAAACTTTTACGTCTTTAATGATCATATGAGATATATGTTAAGATGAGTATTTATATTATTAGGTCGTGCCGAGTCCGTTGTGCTGTGACGTCCTAGTTGCTGTTTGCTATACTACCCTTGAGTTGTTGTGTTGTGCATTGCTTGATTAAGGTAAGTTCTCGTATCCCCAATTTTTAACGTGTTTTACCTTGGGGTGGAAATGGTACTCAATGCTTTTAAATGTTTTCATGCTGTGATCTACTTTTTTCATGATTTTGGACAATATGTATGTTTTGATTGCAATATGTGCCTTACTATTTGAATTCAGATTTGTGTGACTTAGCTTGAACGTGCGCAACTGTTTTATGATGCATTGTTAGTATAATTTTGGGAAGTGGCACCCAGTATATCATTTTGGGAAGTGGCACCCAGTATATCATTTGGAAGTGGCACCCAGTTTATGTGTGGATCAATTATGCGTGGTTGCAGTCTGAGATAGTTTACGATCTATACTATGTGCTCATATTTGTATATCTTGCTCACTATTGTCCTACGTTATTATTCACAGCTTCGAGGTTTAACATCTAACCCTACGAGCTCACCAACTTTATGTTGACATTTTCGAGTATCCATTTTCAGGTGCTAAGACTAAAGTTGTACTAGAAGGTTGAGTATTGGCCTGGCTTAGCAAGACATAAGACTAGACCCTCCCGGGTTATATGTCGTGGAGTTGCATTCTGATATTGCTTAGTGATGTTGTTTAACTTTAAGACTCATGTTGTTTTGGATATTTGTACTTATCCAGGTTGTGGGAGTTTGCGACTTTTATCTATCCTATATTATACATTTAGTATTTTTCTATTGTGACACCTTGTGTTCTTGACTATGAGGTCATACCCCGTAAATGCCATTCCGCTGCACCATTTTTGGGGTGTGACAGATTGGTATCAGAGACCAAGGTTATAGAGAATTTGGTGGTTTAACCTAGACTATAACCTAAGAATCCTCATATAGTTTGCATTATAGGAACTACATGTGCGATTATGTGTATAGTATGACACTAAGTGATGATGATAAGTAAATGTAGCATGATGCTATCTTAAAAATGCCTGGCCAACGTTTTTACGATAACATGATACGGCATGGACTTATCAAATTCATGGATTGTCTGATAGGAAGTTAAGTGTAGTAGCACGACACCCGACAATGTCCTACTTTGTAGAATCATGCCTCCAAGAAGATCGACTCGAGTTAACCGAGGCATTCCACTATCGAGGGGTGGAAGGACTAGTGGGCGAGGAGGTAGAGCAGGTGGTCGCGGCACCGAGAACAACGACAACGACAATGTAAACCCTGACCTTTCCGACATGATCGCCGAGCAACTACAAGCATTGCTACCCACTATCGTCACTCAGGTTGGCGATAACATCAGTAATCTGGGAAACAATGGAAGCGGGAATGACCATGCAGACAATGGAACTGGTAGTGACCACAACGATAATGGCAACAACAACAATAGTGGCAAAGGATGTTCGTACAAGGAATTTATAGCATGTAAACCAGTGGACTTTGATGGCAATGGAGGAGCGTTGGTGTACACGAGATGGATTAAGAAAATAGAGGCAGTAATGGACATAACCGAGTGTGCTGCTCACTAGAGGGTGAAGTACGCTGCAAGCTCGTTGACAGGAAAGGCTCTGACCTGGTGGAACACGCAAATCCAGGCCAGAGGAAGAGAAGCCGCCATGGCAATGTGTTGGGATAACCTTAAGGCATTACTAAAGGAGGAGTATTGCCCAAGCAACGAGATGTAGAAACTAGAGCAAGAGTTCTACAACCATGCTATGGTAGGTGTTGGTCACGTGGCTTATACAGATCGATTCCATGAGCTTGCTAGACTGGTACCTCACATGGTCACTCCTGAATCCAAGAGAATTGATAGGTACATCTATGGTTTGGTCCCTGAGATTCGCGGGATGGTGAGAGCGACCGAGCCTCCTACGATTCAAAGTGCGATACTAAAAGCTACAACCTTAACAGACGAAATGGTCAAGAATGGAATGTTGTCCAAAAGTGGTGATAAAAGGAAGGCCGTGAGCGAGCCAAGTAAATAGGAAGGTGCAAAGGGTGACAATAAGAAAGCGAAATAGGGAAAAGGATTTGTGGTAACAACCACGGACAGGAAAGGTTATGTGGGCTCTCACCCTAAGTGTGCCAAATATAACTACCATCACCCGGAGACCACGCCATGCCGAGTGTGCTTTAATTGCAAACAAGGTGGTCACATAGCAAAAGACTGTCGGGCAGCAACTAAACAAGTGACACTAGCGAATGCTGTTAACCCAAGGGCATGTTATGAGTATGGGAACCCGAATCATCTTCAGAATGCGTGTCCTAGGTTGAATGGGACACGAGGGAAAGTGAAGAACAACCAGAATCAGGCTTTAGCAATTGGTGGAAACAATGCAAACCGTGGTAACAATGGTAACCCAGCTCGTGGCTGGGTATTTGTGATGAACGCAGAAGAAGGACGCCAGGACCCGAACATTGTGACGGGTACGTTCTCTTTAAATGACCACTATGATACTATGTTGTTTGATTCTGGTGCCAATTATAGCTTTGTGTCCACCAAATTCATGCCTCTGTTAAATGTGGAACCCAGTAGACTAGGTTTTAGTTACGAAATTGAAATAGCAAATGGTCAAAGGGTAGAAACAAATAAGATCATTCGCGGATGCAAACTAGGGTTAGAAGGCTATACCTTTAGCATCAACTTAATACCATTCGAACACGGAAGCTTCGAAGTGATTGTAGGAATGGACTGGTTGTCCAAACATATGGCTGAAATAGTGTGCCATAAGAAAATGGTCCAAGTACCACTACCAAACGGAGAGTTACTTAAGGTCTATGGAGAGCGACTTGAAGAAAAAGTGAAGCACCTCATGAGCATGAAAGTAGACGAGCAGAAACTAGAAGATATCCCAGTCGTTCGAAACTTCCCACAGGTATTTTCCGACGACTTATCCGGATTACCCCCTAAGCGAGAGGTCGAGTTTCGCATAGACCTAATTCCTGGAGCAATGCCGGTTGCAAAGTCTCCCTACTGCTTGGCACCTACTGAAATGGAGGAGTTGTCTAATCAACTCAAGGAACTCCAAGACAAAGGTTTCATCCAACCTAGTTCTTCGCCATGGGGAACACCGGTATTGTTCGTCAAGAAGAAGGATGGTTGCTTCAGGATGTGCATCGACTACCGGGAATTGAACAAACTAACCATTAAGAACCGCTACCCTCTCCCGAGAATCGATGACTTATTCGATCAACTGCAAGGCTCACTATACTTCTCCAAGATAGATCTTCGTTCCGGTTACCATCAGTTATGAGTGCACGAAGATGACATTCCGAAAACCACGTTTAGAACTCGATATGAACATTTTGAGTTTACAGTGATGCCTTTTGGATTGACAAACACGCCTGCGGTTTTCATGGACTTGATGAACCGAGTATGCAGGCCATACATGGATAAATTTGTTATCGTGTTTATCGATGACATTCTGATCTATTCCAAGACAAAAGAGGAACATGAAAGGCATTTGAAGTTAATCCTAGAGTTACTCAAGAAGGAAAAACTGTACGCTAAGTTCTCGAAGTGCGAATTCTGGCTACAAGAGGTCTAATTCCTTGGACACGTGGTTAACAAAGATGGCATTCATGTGGACCCCAGAAAGATCGAAGCGGTGAAGAATTGGGAAGCTCCTAAAACACCGTCAGAAGTCCGCTCATTCCAAGGATGGGCAGGTTACTATCGACGATTCATTGTGAACTTCTCCAAGATTGCTAAACCTCTTACCTCACTTAATCAAAAGTACAAGAAATACGATTACGGCGAAGCACAGGAGGGTGCCTTTCAGACGTTGAAAGATAATCTGTGTAATGCACCAATCCTAGCCCTCCCCGATGGACCCGAAGATTTCATAGTATACTGTGACGCGTCATGTCAAGGCCTTGGGTGCGTATTAATACAAAGAGGTAAGGTGATTGCCTATGCCTCTCGACAACTAAAAGTTCATGAGAAGAACTATACCACCCATGATCTGGAGTTAGGCGCTGTAGTATTCGCTCTCAAGATATGGAGATATTACTTGTATGGGACAAAAAGTATTATCTGTACTGATCACAAGAGTCTCCAACACATCTTCGATCAAAAAGAGTTGAATATGCGCCAGATGAGATGGATTGAGCTTTTCAGCGATTATGACTGTGAGATTCGCTACCACCCAGGTAAGGCGAATGTAGTGGCTGATGCTTTAAGTAGGAAGGAAAGACTCAAGCCTAGGAAAGTGAAAGCCATGAGTATAACTATAAAGACGGGTATCAAGGATAAGATACTAGCGGCTCAGAGAGAAGCATCTATGGACATGAATGCACCCACAGAGAAAATGCGAGGCTTAGATAAGCAATTGGAGAAAAAGGATGACGGTGGACTGTATTTTGTAGACCAAATTTAGGTACCGTTAATCGGTGATGTGAGAACCCTAATCATGGATGAAGCACATACGACGAGGTACTCCATTCATCCAGGAGCAGATAAGATGTACTACGACCTTAGAGACTTGTATTGGTGGCCTGGAATGAAGAAGGACATAGTTCTCTACGTTAGCAAGTGTCTGACTTGCTCTAAAGTGAAGGCTGAACATCAGAGACCATCTGGTTTGTTATAGCAACCGGAGATTCTCGAGTGGAAGTGGGAAAGGATAACCATGGACTTCATTACAAAGTTGCCTAGGACTAGTAGTGGACACGATACGATCTGGGTTATCATAGATAGGTTGACTAAGTCTGCACATTTCTTGCAATTCCGAGAAGATTATACGATGGAAAAATTGGCTAGACTTTACATCAAGGAGATAGTGGCGAGACATGGTGGGCCTATATCGATCATATCTGATCATGACAGCCGTTTCACGTCACACTTTTGGCAATTATTGCAAAGGTCCTTGGGAACACACTTAGAGATGAGTACGGCTTATCACCCACAGACCGATGGTCAAAGCGAGCGTACCATACAGACCTTAAAGGACATGCTCAGGGCGTGTGCTATAGACTTTGGTGGTAATTAGGATACCCATCTTCCATTAGCCGAGTTCTCCTATAACAACAGCTACCATACCAACATAGATATGGCACCATTCAAATCACTTTATGGAAGAAAGTGTCGTTCACCTATTGGTTGGGCGGAAGCTGGAGAGAGTAAAATAATAGGACTTGAAATAGTGTTAGAGACCACTGAGAAGATCATTCAAATCAAGGATAGACTCAAGGTTGCTCAAGACCGTCACAAGAGCTATGCCGACAACCGACGAAGACCCCTAGAATTCAGTGTTGGTGATCACGTACTACTCAAGGTGTCACCTTGGAAAGGTGTTGTACGATTTGGAAAGAAGGGCAAGTTAGCGCCGAGATATGTAGGACCTTTTGAGATCACCAAGAGAATCGGGCCAGTAGCTTACCGACTAAGACTACCACAAGAGCTGAGTGGCGTTCATGATACGTTTCACGTGTCGAACCTTAAGAAGTGCCTTGCTGATCAGACCTTACACATACCCTTGGAAGAGATTCAGGTAGACCCTAAGTTACACATTATAGAGAAACCGGTTGAGATTTTAGAGCGTGAGATCAAGAAGCTGAAGCGTAGCAAGATACCAATAGTTAAAGTCCATTGGGACTCAAAGCCTGGACCTAAGTTTACTTGGGAATGAGAGGATCAGATGAGACTCAAGTATCCACACCTGTTTGACCATTGTTGGTCACCTCTTTTAGATCAAATCACACCTATGTAAGTATCTTAGAGAGAGAAAAATGATGCTAGAGAGAGAGAGAGCGCTAGAGAGAATAAGAGAGAAATTTCTCTTACAATTTTCCAAATCACACCTCTCAAATGAGAGGTTTACATATTTATAGTCTCGCATAACATAAACATAGGGAAGTGTGCCATGTTTACTAATCTTACTAATTCAACATTAACGTAAATCCTAAGGCTAAACTAGATGGCACACTTCAACTAATGCGTAGACCACTACAAGAATTCACGCAAATACCCACGGACTAATTTTGTGGGTAAAAGGGCCAAATTCGTGGGTAATTGATGAATACCCACAGATTATCCATGGATCTATTTAAATGGGGAAAACCTTCGAGGGTAAATGACTAGCCACGATTTTTTTGTTATGTGGGTAATGTTAACCACGACATTGTTTGTGGGCATTTTTACTTAATCTGTGGGTAAATGTTGCTCGGGATTTTCTAAGTTAACACGAAAATACCCACAATTGTCGTGTGGGTAATCTGTGGGTGTATTTAGCCAGTACATCATCCGTGGGTGTGTTCATTAAATCGGTGGTAAAATGTTTTATGGGATTTCTTACATTACCACAAAAATACTCACAAAAAGTTTTGAGGGTAATTCATGGGTACACATAACCCACGATATAGTCGTGTGTAACCATCCGATGGTAAACATTTCCGTTTTACCCATGATAATTCATGGGTACACTTAACCATGGATATATAAGCGTGTGGAAAAGCAGAGGGTAATATTAGAAATTTACCCACAATAATTCGTAGGTAATATTAACCACAAAAAGTACTGGGTAAAAACTTGTGGAATTTGTCGCTAGGTTGAAATTTTTTACGAAATATCTATATAATTGTAAATGTCACAAATTTTCGAAGTACCGCACCACATATTTTCTGATAACATAACAAACATAAACCAACTTTATTAAACTTAACATAAACCTGAAATATCCAATATGAAAGAAACCAACAACCTAAATCATTTAAAATAAAACAAGCAGCAACCTAAGATATCCAAGCTAAAATAGGCATGAACCTAAAATACTAGACAAGCTGAAAATAAATTAACTCATGTTTCTTGATGTCTTGCCAAGGCTGTGATGATCATCTTACTAGATTTCGTGTTCCTCGGAGTTGCTAGCGTTTGGGTTTTGAATTCCCCCCACAGTATCTTCTTCATTGCTTTCTTGAGTGTCACTCTCAGTACTTAGAACAACAAGAATATCAAGGTGATTAGACAAGAGCTCAAGAATTTTTTTGTTGTTTACCGATCTTACGAGTCAACTTTCTCCCCATTGCCTAATACGAGAGACCTACTCTTCTTGTGATCCCTCCCCTTCCTCTTGGCATATCATCATTGAAAGTTGGATCAGTTAGAGACTCATCCGCCGTTTTAGGACGAGCATATGAGAGAAGTACTCTTCTTGTGATCCCTCCCCTTCCTCTCGGCATATCTGTACCTAGTAAAATTTCATGTACAAGGACACTTATTAGATACTATACAAAAAGTGAGTAGATTAAGCAGTTAACAAACAATGAGGCCATCACACAAGTCTCAGTTAGTAACATCAATAGTACATGTGACAAAGGATAAACCTTCACTTATGTCAACAAATTCTTATTAACAGTTAATCTTTATCGACCATCATTTTCAATGTAGATCATGGATCAACCCTAAGACAAACATATAAAAGAAATAGTATCTTATCTTTAATTGTTGAAGTGCTGCAACATTCTTCCAAACACACCAACAAAACAACAAAACACTTATTCAATAAAACTAAACAACATAGCACTTATTCAATAAAAGTACAATTTGGAACATAAAAAATTTCCATTGGAACATGTAAGAGACAACAATAAGGTGCAAAATACCAGCAAAATATTTACGAAATGGGCATCAGAAGACTCCAATTACAGATATTGAAACCTTTAATATAAACAAACTGTAAGCTAATTTGGTACTGTACTTGTTAAAACTTGTTATCTTTGTGATACTGCACCTCAATTCTCTAGTGTCTCCTATTGAACTGAAGCCACAAAATTTTATAAGACCATGTGTAATGGGGCGCTGATCAAGCAAATTCAAGGCCTTCCGCGCCCCAACCACGCCCCACCACCATTACCGACGGGCGCTGATCAAGCAAAATTCCGTTGGGGCGTCCAGCCTTCAACGCCCGTGCCCTCTCTTCCTTCAAAAAATCCCAACCGTCCAACATAACTAGCAAGATTAAAAACAATAAAGTAAGAAATAAAATGAATACCTAATTTTTGAGATCTGGTCATCAGCTATAGAGTCCGTTGAAAGGAAATAACGGCTGCGTGATGTTAAGAAGTGTGTTATGTGGCATTTATAATGCGAATGGTAGTATGATGGGCTAGGTTAGCTATGATAGGCCTTAGGCTAATTTGTTTGGGCCACAACACACTACACTTAACTTTGCTTAATAAAAAGATAATGGTGTTTATATTCGAAGACAACAAAATTACTTAAAGCCTTTTTTTTTTTTTTTTTTTTTTTTTATATATATATATTATTTAGTTTTATTTATTAGTTTTAGTGATTAAAAAAATAAAAAAAGAAAAGAAAAGTGGTGCCACATGTCACACCATGCCCCATCTACCAGTACACCACTTTTCCTTCCAAGCCTCATGGTGGCCCACAATGCCACATGACATCCTTCTTACACTACCATTACACATGGTCTAAGAGATAGGTAATGATACAAAGGGGTCGACCAACTGACTACCGATTCGCAATTTTTGCAACCTTGGTTTATGTAATGGGGTTATACGGGTTGACCGTTTTTTACCCAAATATGTTTATTCTCAACGCAAAACTGTTTGTCTACTTGGTGGTTATTGTGTTGTGTCGAAAATTGACATCTCTACTCAAAATGAGTTGGGCTCAAGCTCAAAATTCTCTTATAATAAACGAGCCTAGTTCAAACTCAGCTCGGCTCGGCTCATTACACCTCTAATTTAATATATATCAAAAACACAAATAATAAAATTCGGCTCGACTCGGCTCGGCTCGTTACACCTCTAATTTAATATTTATCAGAAACACAAATAATAAAATTTCATAACTTATCAACAACATTGTTAGCACTAGTGTTAAAAATAACTGTTGCTGGAACTGGAGATGAAGATGAAAATGGAGATTATAAAAAAAAAATACTATTTTTATAAGTTACATGAAGTAGCATTTGATTTTCAGAGATAAGATTATTTTTTTTATAATCCCTCACAAGTATTATCTGCCAAACGGAGCTTATATTTTAAGTAACTTATTTTTTCAAAAAAAAACATAACATCTTAATAATCTTATGTACGTGAACAAATACAATTGACTAACTCCTAATTTCATCAAACTTATGTGCTGCTCTAAATCCTCAAATCCTCAAATAAAACCCTGCCCATTATTGATGTAGTTTTGAGCAATTCAACCGTGGACCAGCCGCCATCCTCATTGATCTTATTTTTACATTGTTAATTGAACGATGTGGTTTTCTGGTTTCATAGATTAAGCTTATTGTTGTATAATAACTAATACCTGCAAGTGCCTTATCATCATACTTGATTTCCGAAACTGTCAATATCATAATTTTTGTTTCAATGTATTTTTATTAAAGAAGTTTGATTCATATGCGTTTTTTTTTCTTTTAATTTGTAGGCTGCTATTTTAGTTAAGACATCTACTACCATTCTACCAATAGAGTTTTAAATGAGAATGGATCGAGAATGGATATATAATAGGTTTTCTTAGTCGTGAATTCATTGATGGGGTTGTATCATTTGTGAAATGTGCTTGCCAACAATAAAAATGGCAAAGGTAGCTGTTAGCAATAGCAGTAAGCGGTAGCAGTAAGCTGTGAGCATAATAATTTAGGCACAAAAATTAACCGCCAAAATTATGGGCATATTTATACCCACAAATTACACACACCAAATTACCCACGAGCATAAAGGATGAGTCTAATAAATGGGTAATGTAAAGTTAGCCACGGAAAATTACACGTGATATGTTAAACGAGAAAGCGGGTGTGTGAAAAACTACGGGTATAAATTTTACCCATAAATCACCCACAACTATTACCACGAATATAAAATATGTGTGTAATCTGTGGGCAACAAAAATTTACCCACATAATTAACCATGACTTTACCCATGATAATAAATTTGTGTGTAATATGTGGGGAATTTTTTGGCGGGAATCATTTAGCCACAGACTACACACGGTATATTATTTAATGGCTAAATTTATGGGTAAAACTGTGGAAAAATCGAGGGAAATTTTTCATAGAGTTTGAATTCGCTAATTGTGGGTAAGTAATGGGTAATATGAGGGCAAATACCCACGTATCAATGTCCGTGGGTAATTTCCGTGGGTAATCGACCTGATTCTTGTAGTGGACTATATTTTTCTAATTCTAACGAGCTATTACATGACCATATTACAAGACTCGTTGACTCGATAATGATCGTCACTTTAAGCATTCCCAACAATCTCCCCCTAAGGGACGATCATTGAGATCTTTCATTGATTACATTTATGATCATTACTTTTGCGTTTCCAATAATCTCCCCCTAAAGGGTGATCATTGAGATCTCATTCTGTGACATGTGGGTTATGGGTCCACCAATAGAAAGGGATGATAATTAAATTTCTTTGATGCTTGTTGTCATGAACTTTGAGTCTTCGTGTAATAGCTCTGCTAGATTCTTTGTTCCAATCATGCTTTGTGATTTTACAACCTTAAATGATCAATACTTGAAAAACTAATGATGTGTTCCCAACAATCTCCCCCTAAGTATTGGTCATCAAGGTTGCTTGACGTCATCTTTGCTTCTTTTGCTTCGACATCATTTATATCTTTGTTCTTTTGTTCTTGTTGTGATATGATATGGTACTTTCTCGATCTGCCTCTCTCCAATAGTGTCTTTTCGTCTTTTCCACCATGCGCATATGTTATTTGACTTTTGTTCTTCATATATCACATAGTTCTCTCTTCATAAGCTTGATCTTTGACTTTTGAAAGGTTAACGTACTTGATATTTGACTTTTCTTTAATTTCTTTAAACTTTTGCTATTCCTTAGTCTTTGTGAGAACTTTGCTTCAGAATATGAGCATGATGAAAAGATGGTGGAACTCCAGGTATTCATGAATTGCTGCAGGTAAACAGTTAGCAATAAATCATCCGGCACTTATAGGCTCAGACTTCAAGATTGTCAATAGCATAGTGTGAAGACTTTCTCTAATCCTAACCCAGGCCGTTCTGAACCGAATACCCTCGAAAGGGCTTACACGGACACACCGAAGTGCACCCACGATTCAGTGAGCCGCAGGAGACCACCCCACGACTGTAGACCACTTTTGGAGCAAACACTAAGCGTAACCCACAAGGGATTACCGAACTGACCTACTGTCAAGGCTGTTTGATGTTGACCCTGGCAGGATTTCCATTCAATCTCTGAGAATCACAATTTGTGATTTCTCTCATGAATGTTCTCGGTAGATTGCTAAGATCTGCGAAGAACACTCTTATAATTTACAACTGGTATTCTTTTTGTTGAACAACTAGTGTATACTAATTGTACCTAAGAGATCTTTGATGTTATCTCATGGCTCTAGACTCGATTAGTGCTTATTTTTTGGTCGTCGGAGGCATGGAGCAGATTGCCTCCTTTTCAATATCAACACATCTAGTAGTGAGAGGTCGATAGATGATGAAGGGTTCTCCGTGTGAAATGAAACAAGTGTCTTTTGAGAGACACCTGAGTGGCTAGAAGGTTTAGTGCAGTGCGTCACTAGGTCCATGACGACGTTGATCTTCAATACCGGTGATGCCCAATCAACCAGTAGTTTATGTATTGAACCCGGTGTCTGCCCTAAGGTTGAAAAAATGGAGGGCTAATTCTTTTCACCCTTTTCTTTACTTTTCTTTTTCATTCTTCAACCCCTTCTTTCTCTGTTCATTTCATTTCTCCATTTTTTTAATCATACCCAGGACTTTCTAGTATTAAACTATTGGTATTGTCCTTGGGTAGATCCCTCCGGCTCTGGCGGATCATAGGACGGTTTCCTAAACCTTAGTCACCTTATAACTCCATGACTATCCTATTATTGCCATAACCAAACCTTTTGAAAATCTCTCAAAGTGTTTATGATTGTGAAAACATATTTTGTTAACACTTTGAGAGTTTTGTGATTTTCAGAAATACTCCCCCTTAACATGCGCTCATAAGTATTTAATAGAAATTTGCACATGTCGGGTAGAGTCAGCACTTTTGAATTGATAGATTTTCAATGAACATGACCGTCGCGAGACACGCTTACATCACTAGTAGAACTAGCTTGAAATTATTACCCATCAAGATCACATTCAAGGAAAATCGCTCGAAATCGGTACATTCTACTCAGACACATCCTTTGCGAGACACGCTTACATCACCAGATAAACTGGTTTGAAATTATTACCTGTCCAGGACATGTCTTTTCGACTACTGACTTTTGTTATCGTCAATTCGAGGGTCAATTCTTGAGTTGAGCTCTTGTGAGATTTCAACTTAGATTTACCATATTTTAATCATGTCTTAATTCTCCCCCTCAAAAATAGCATACTTATGTTGATTTGTAAAACTTGTGATTAAAATATGCTCTTTTTGAGGTTTACGGGAAGAATTTCAAGAACTTTTGTATTTGAACACGGATTATTTTTCAAATACTCCCCCTTGACGAGGGAATACTTGTCCTTATGAGCAGAATTTTTGAAAAACTTAGAAAAAATTCTGGTTTAATTCTACTCATAAGAAAGAAGCTTTCGCTCCTTTGATCAGGATTGAGACACTGAAGCGTACCTCAGGGTCCTTTCTTTACTGGAACGGGTTGTGCACTGTTATTTGTACACAAGCCATAAAGCATGATTTTGATGGAACATTTTTTTTTGTTTTGGAAATACTCCCCTTCAAAACTTGCATTTGTTTTGAGAATTTTAAACTTTTTAAAGTTTGAGGGAAGGAGTCTTCTTGAAGCAAAATTCTGAAAGATTTAGAAATTTCAGTTTGAAAAATTCTTGAATAAATTTTGCTTCAAGGTAACTAAAACGTTATTCACTGAAATACTCCCCCTCAAAACTAGCATACGTTTTGACATTTTTTAAACTTTGGAGCGAATTGGGGAGTATAGATTAGAAAATCTTGAGCAAAATTTTGAAAAGTTTTGAAAAACCTTTTGAAAAATTTTGAATAAATTTTGCTAAAGATTAAGAGGTTTTTAGGATAAGTGCACGCTTGGTTTTAAAGAATGGTTTAGCAAGCCACTTTCCTTTCTTTGAAGCCCGAGTTGTACACTGTAATGTGTGTACAAGTCGTAATGTTGAAATCCGAGTCCTTAGCTGAAGTACTAAGAAGTCATTTAAAGTTTAGATTAGACAACAACCTTGGGAACCCATTTAAGCATGGCGCTAATGGGTTTGCCAAATTTTGAAATCCATTTGTAAGTTGTGTCAATCTGATTTAAAGATGTTAAATTCCAACGAGGACTAAAAACCGGTGTTTCACTTTGAAATAACACTCGTGGAATCAATGGAGATTTAAAACTCTTTTTCCGTTGAAAATTGTTTGAGAAACCCGACGTTTCTCTTGGAGTTTTAAAATCTGAAGAAGAAGATTTCCATCTAGAATTGAACCTCATGGGTTCTCTTTGAAGATTTGTTTTTGTGATAAATGGAAACCTTCCTGTATTTGGAATGTTCAAAGTAGAGTCATTCTTATGTTGCATCGAAAGCAGTTTTGATATTGAATATTTGAAAGGTTTTGAACAACTTTGCTTTGGTCTCCACACTTGCTTTACCGGTGTAAAACGAGAGTGTGGAGTTTGAAAAACTTGATTCTTTTCTTTTGAAGCATTTGGATTTGAAAACTTTTGAGAAGTAAGTGTTTCAGAAAAACTTGGTTTCTTTGAAACCTTCCTTCCTTCCTTTTAGCAAAGAATAAGTCGTAAACTGGAAAACGTTTTTCGAAAATGGTTTTGAAGATTCACCCGTGTAAATCTTCTTTGAAACACTCACTTCTGGTGTTGAAAATTTTGAAATACGAGCTTTTCCCTTTGATCGGTTAAGAGAATCAAACTTTACTTTTAAAGCATTGTATGAAGTTCTCAAACCACTGTATTCTTTTTGAAGAGAAAGATGATCTTGGGATGCCAATTTTGATCCTAAAGAGGCAATTTTTTTCAAAAGTTGATCTTTTTCGGCTTTTGAATCATCTGTTTTACGAGCCAATTTCCGTTCAAACTCAACATTTTCTTTTTCAAGTCTTTCAAAATAATTTTTGAATTTTGTCGTTTTGTTGAAAAAGTCACGTTTGGCATCCTCAAGATCATTTGTTTGTTGAGCTAGAAGCGTTTCAAGCTCAACCACTTATGTTTGAAGCACATGATTTTCATTTTCAATTTCATTTTCAAAAAGATCCATTTTCTCCCCCGTTTCCTTTTCAAAATCTGGAGTATTAGAATTGAACAGTGTATTTGGAAAGAAAACTTTTGTGATTTGAGACTCAACCTTTTTCATATTCATTGATTCAATCTTTTGCAAAACATTTTCAAACTTTTTATCAGCAAATTCAGACAATTGAAACTTCAAATCTTCAGTCTCTTTTTGTTTCTTTTTTGAGTTTTGTGTCTGAACTCGTAAACGTTTGATTGAATCAAACAGGTTTTTGTAAATCTGTTTCAAATGCTCATTTTCTTTTTGTAATGATGCCACAGTATGCTCTAACTCAATATTTTTGGTTTCAAGTTTTTCACAATCAAACTTGATTTTGGCATTATCATGGTTTTCCTCAAAAACCTTTTCTTTTTCTTTAAGCACCGATGTCAAGGATTTTTCAGACTCGAGAGTTTGTTTTGACAGTTTAGTTGTTTTGTTTTTAATTAATGAAACACGTGAAGGACATTTGTTGTGAAATTGTTCAACAGTCTGGTCAACCTCTCCTTCATTAGTGAATTGAGGTTGCTCAGAATGCTTTATTTCAGAAGATGAAGAACTCATATCATTGACATAAAAAATGTTATACTTTGGTACCTCAGCCAAAGGCTCTGTGTCATAAATGGGTCTGATGTATGCATTTTCAGCATCAGTATCATTCCCTGATATGCATTTTTCTTCTTGTTGTTCTGATTCTGTCCCACTGCTTGTCATAACAACCAAACTAGCACCCATTTCTTTAACCTCGTGAACCTGTTCCTCTTGAGTCTGCAACTTCATTTCATTCATCATTCTGTCATACTCTCTTCTGTGAAGTACTCGTTCAGAAATTGACTTCTCAACAGAATCCATTTGTTGAATCAATCTGTCTTTGAAAGTTTGAACCCCGATTCGAGTGTATTCTAAAAAATATTTGCGTGCCATTACACCGTCGTAATCCGAAGAGAACCGCGAATTGATGAACTGCTGAAACTGTTCCTTGAGTGCTCTAAAGATGACCGTGGATCCATTCTCGTGAAATTCTTCGTTTTGAAGTTGCTTCTCCAGTTGATCCACGTTGAGGAACATGGTTTTTGTGAACATCTCAACGTCTTCTCCAAAGAGTGATGGAAATGCCCGTTTAAATCCATTCTCGATATGAGTTCCTGCTAAGTCTTTGTTTGAGAGGACCTTAAGGTGTGAATGAAGTAATCTAAAACATGCCATGCATTTCTCTTTCGTTTCTCTATCTTTTTCTTGCATTAATAGCTCTTGTGTATCTCTCTCTTTTGAACTTGATTCCATTTAAATTTCGGTGTGAAATGAAAATGGATCTTGTAGACGATAAAGAAGTAAGATTGTGTTTTTCAAATGAATCTTTGGTAATCGTTCACAATTTCACAATAACGAACACAATATTTATATCCACACGAACCCAAAAAATTCAACCCAAAATAATACTCAATCTCGGATTCGTGAAGCTCAATCAAAACAGTGGTCCAAAATTATACCCAAAAATTATCCAAAACAAACCAACTTATGTCCAAAATAGTATGTAAATCTACACCAAAAAAAAAAAAATTAAAGTCCAACCAAACCAATGTACGTTCTATGAATTTAGTGTGCAAAAAAAAAAAAAAAAAAAAAAAAAAATCATCCTTGTAATAACAAACAACCATCCCAACAAAATCTTTGTAAATGTTCAGCCCAAGTCCAATTATACACTAATCCTAACCCTAAAATATTGCTATATAAGACTACTTATATCACTTAACCCTAATCTTTAGCACCACAAAAAATAAAACGCAGCCACAAAGAAAATTTCTCTCACCTCAAATGAAGCCTAATGAGCCAAGAAGAATAAAGAATTCGTCCTTGTTTTCTTTTGTTTACTGGTCGAACAAAAGGGAAATCTGTCTTTAAGAATAATGAAAATAAATAACTTCTCTCACCTCAAATGAAACCACAGATAAACACAAGTGACAAGATCTTCAAATATTTAAGGTGTGTTCGATTTTCTTTGTTTAATTTTTCTTTTAGATCGATGATGGATTATCTCTTTTGACTCTTGTCTTTGGAGGAATCTTGGTTACAACAAAAGAGAAATCTGAGATCTTTTAGTATCTTGTTTGATGCTTTGATCGAATGAAAGATTGATACAAACCGATTGGTTTGTTGTTTGCCTTTAGCTTCGTATATTTAAAAGAAGAGAAAGCAATAAAAAATAATGGATCATTGATGGTTGCTCGTTCTAGCTTAAACTCTTTTAAATATTTGTACCTATCGAATGAGAGCTGAGATCTTTAATTATTCTTTCCTTTTCGTTCGAAGTTTTAGATCTATGATGAGTTATAGTTCACTCACGAAAAAAAATCTATAAAGATTGGTACCAAGGTGAACTAAAAACTGAGATCTTGCTTATTTTAATTTGCTTCGATGTAAGTAAAAGATCTATGATGGTAACTTTTCGTGATGATATGATCTTTAAGATCTTTGGTCTTGTTTGACCATACGATGAAGAGACTGAGATTTATGCCCTTTTAATAATTTTAGCTTATGTTAACAAGGGTTAAAGAGGGTGTTTGGTTTGTTTAGATCGATGATGGATATGGTCATATTTAAAAAAAAAATCGTTAAAGATTTGAACCAAAGGTGCACCCAATTGAGATCTTTAGGTGTTTTGATGGATGGCGTGGGTTTAGGATTAGTAATAGGACTTGTTGTTGGAGTCGTGTTCTTCTTCTCTCGACCTTTTTCTTTTTCTGTTTTGATTCTTGTTGAACCGAATAAAAAGATGGATGGAAACCGATTTGGTTTTTCGTTTGGACTTTAAAATGATTTGGATATCAAAGAGGTTTAAGCTTTTACATTTCTTGTTATCTGTGTCCGAATGAAAGAGTGGTTAAAATACTATTGTCGTTGTAGGTGTTTTTTTTTTTTTTTTTTTTTTTTTTTTTTTTTTTTTTTTTTTTTTTGATATTGATAAGTTTGACCTATTGACCTGGTAAATTGCGATAGAAATTCAGGTCCACAATTGCGATAGAAAACCAACGTTTGCGATAAGAATCCAACATTTGCGATAAAGTCAAACTTTCACTATTTGCGATAAAGTCAAACTTTCAGTATTTGCGATAAAGCTTAGTGCTTAGATTTGCGATAACTTCCAAAGTCTAGATTTGCGATAGAAATTATACAATTCCTATAAATCCTTGATTTTATCGAAATTCTTACACAAGAATTTCGATAGAAGAGGGTTTATCGAAATTACTTATACAAGCAATTTCGATAAAACTTTCCGATGAGTTTTCCGACCAACTCTTTTACCAGTTTTCTTTGATGAGTTTTCCGACCAACTCTTTTTACCAGTTTTCCGACCAACTTTTTTTACCAGTTTTCTCTGATGAGTTTTCCGATTACTTTTCCGACCAACTTTTTTCCGACGAGTGTTTACCAGTTTTTTATCACAAAGTCAGTCCAAAATAAGCTTAGAATGAAGCACTTAAGAAGCAGTTTTGGACAAAAAGTAATGATACTGATAAAGCAAAAAGTTTAGCACCTAAACTAATACAACTTTTGTTGGACAGAAAAAGGTAATAGATCTAGATCTGGATAGTTTGACAAAAAATACGCACTAAAAAAAACTGATGATGCTTTTGTTGGACAAACAAAACATTCAAATTGGACATAAACAGTTGGGTATTTAGACAACAATACCAGAAAAGAAATAAGATTTTTAAACAGAAATAAGCAGAGATAATGAACAGTAAAACGTGAACAGTAACAATAAAATAAGCACACAAAAAACTTTTAAATCATCTTCTAGCTCTCGATACCAATTGTTGGTCACCTCTTTTAGATCAAATCACACCTATGTAAGTATCTTAGAGAGAGAAAGATGATGTTAGAGAGAGAGAGAGGGTTAGAGAGAATAAGAGAGAAATTTCTCTTACAATTTTCCAAATCACACCTCTCAATTGAGAGGTTTACATATTTATAGTCTCACATAACATAAACATAGGGAAGTGTGCCATGTTTACCAATCTTACTAATTCAAAATTAACGTAAATCCTAAGGCTAAACTAGATGGCACACTTCTACTAATCCGTAGACTATATTTTTCCAATTCTAACGAGCTATTACATGACCATATTACAAGACTCATTGACTCAATAATGATCGTTACTTTAAGCATTCCCAACAACCGTAGTACTAGCTGAATTTTGGGGACAAAATTTTAATTAATGGGGGTAGACTATAACAACCGCGAATTTTCCAGGTCCTTACTTAACCTTAAGCTCGAGATAATATGTTTATTTAGTTTATGTGTTCACTATTGTGTGTGTTTGTGAGCTAGACCACACAACGCGAGTCGACACAAATAAACCTAATAACACTTAAAATATTGATTTTAACGAGATAACACGAACATGGACGTATTTATAATCAATTTTATTGGAAAAATTGTTTTAAGATCAATGGAAGACATTAGAAATACTCGGGAAAATGTTTCGATACTCAAATTTAACTCAAATGCGTTTCATAAGAAGAATAGCCGAATGCCACTTCCCACCCTTGCCTTAAGTTACAGTTTTAGTCCCTGAGGGACAATATGCGTTCACACAAGGTCCTGGGCATATATAAGGAAATTTTATAACCTCATTAGGGTTATTCACCCCCCCCCCACTCCTCACACACAGCCACCCTTTTTTCTCTCTCTCTATTTTACTGCAAACCCTAAATATTACTCCCTTCTCTCTTTTGCAGCCACCATCAATCGGCCAAACAACCACCCACCGCCGTCTTCCACCACCAAACAAACATAAACCCACCTTCAAAACACCACTTCTATCAAGATCCTATGGTTCACACGCCGTTTTACCACCTAAAAATCCGCCGCTATTCTTGTGGTCTATTTTGTCTTGTTTTTCTCGTCTTGGTAAGTGCGAAACAAGATCCGAAGGTAAAGAGTGTTAAACCAAACCGATTCACACCTTGTGCGACTCGGTGTGAGTCAAAACTCGTGTTAACGAGTCGGGTTTTGGATTAAAACTAGTGGGTAAGGTTTTTAATAAAATAAAAACGACTAGAAAACTTTGGTATCATCACTTTTGGCCGCGAACTTGTCTTGTGTTTTTGTTTGGGTTGCGTACGAACGAATAAGCTCACATTCGAGCTTATTCTCGAGCTTATTATGATAATTTTTGTGATTGTTGTGGTGTTTAGTTGTGAACCGTGGGTATAAGCTAGTGTACTAGCTTATTCATTGCGTCAAGCTTATGTTTAAGCTTATCCGGTGGCGTACGAGGTTTTTGACTTTTATTTTTTTGTTGGTTTTGCGTTTGGGCCGAGACCCACGAATGGTAATGCCTTGATTTTTAGTTGAGTTGGTTTGGATCCGAGTATATATTCATCAGTCCATTTGGTTTAGGTAGTTTGGATTTTGTTAATTACATTTGGGTTGTTTGGTTCTGATGTCCATCACGGGTTGAAGCCGCGTGGCTTGTGACCTCATTTCAGTCCGTTTGGTTATATTCCCATGTGACAAGGTTCGAGCCGAGACCTTGAGGTCTCGATATGGTAAGTTACTCATGTTTCGAATGTGGTTTTTTTGAGTTTGGAAGTTTGATAGTAATTATCGAGCCGTAGGTTAGAAGGCTTGGTGGTATATGGTAGTATTGTTATTACGGATTTGGAATTGTTTATGAACTGTGATGTTTCAGCTGTAACAAGGATTTGCCGAGACCTCGTGGTCTCAGGAAGAATTATGAGCCTATATTGGACTAGTGACGTTTTATGTTGACTTGTTGACCCAACTTTGTGACCAAGGGATTATGTTGGGATGATATGGGATTCGGGATTATAAGTATTGACACGAGAGATTGATATGAGATTGTGACTCGAAACGAAAATAACTTGTGACTTAATTTATATTTTTGACTTGACATAAATTAAAAGGAAGAAATAATAATGTTTTAACAAGAAATATAAATTGACGGATTTTAGTCTGTTGTTTAATATAAGGGTTATTAGACGTTTCGAGACATATTACCCGTAGAATACCATATATGGATTTAATGGATTACTTGTTGGAATATTTATTTATTTTGGTCGCTGATTTGGTAGTCGGATTACTTTGAGAATTTTTGCAACACCAGACTGGAAATATATATTGAGACTTGGACTATTATTGGACTTTGGACATTTTTGACCATTGGACATGAAACGAATATAGTACATTAGACTCATAATGAATTTAATGTATTCGATTCGTAACGGGTAAACAGTGGATATAATGTCTAATTAACAATAATATTTATAAATTACACGTCACCTAAACTACCTTGGAAACTATTTCTAATAAAGTCATTCGACTTGGAAACGTTCAATAAACGAACGAGTCATGGCGAAATTTTACTTTTAAACTATAAAACGAGTATACTTTTATAACTAAATGGGATTATGGGAAAGTACCGACGCTTACCAATCTATTTATCTTATTTGTTGTGTTTGCTATTTGTTATCTTTTTGGTTTCTCTCCGTCATCTTTTCTTGACTCGATTTCTCGTCAATACTCTTCGCGGCAACTCCGTTGTTGGTTTTCCTTTTGGCGTGTGTACTCTCGAGTCAATGTCCTCCCCCGTTACCCTAATGATGATACCGAACTCTAATAAACGGATAAAACAAAATTATTTTGGAAATGGAAATTGGAATAATTTTGGGAATGGGAATAGTTGACCTTTGGAAACTTTTATGTCTTTAATGATCATATGAGATATATGTTAGGACGAGTCTTTATATTATTAGGTTGTGCCGAGTCCGTTGTGCTGTGATGTCCTAGTTGATGTGTGATATACTACCCTTGAGTTGTTATGTTGTGCATTGCTTGATTAAGGTGAGTTCTCGTAGCCCCACTTTTTAACATGTTTTACCTTGGGGTGGAAATGGTACTCAATGCTTTTAAATGTTTTCATGATGTGATCTACTGTTTTCATGATTTTGGACAATATGTGTGTTTTGATTGCAATATGTGTCTTACTGTGTGAATTCAGATTTGTGTGACTTAGCTTGAACGTGCGCAACTGTTTTGTGATGCATTGTTAGTATAATTTTGGGAAGTGGCACCCAGTATATCATTTTGGGAAGTGGCACCCAGTATATCATTTGGGAAGTGGCACCCAGTCTATGTGTGGATCAATTATGTGTGGTTGCAGTCTGAGATAGCTTGCGATCTATACTATGTGCTCATATTTGTATATCTTGCTCACTATTATCCTACGCTATTATTCACAGCTTCGAGGTTTAACATCTAACCCTACGAGCTCACCAACTTTATGTTGACATTTTTGAGTATCCATTTTCAGGTGCTAAGACTGAATTTGTACTAGAAGGTTAAGTATTGGCCTGGCTTAGCAATACTTAAGACAAGACCCTCCCGGGTTATATGTCGTGGAGTTGCATTATGATATTGCTTAGTGATGTTGTTTAACTTTGAGACTCATGTTGTTTTGAATATTTGTACTTATCCCGGTTGTGGGAGTTTGCGACTATTATCTGTCCTATATTATACATTTAGTATTTCTCTATTGTGACACCTTGTGTTCTTGACTATGAGGTCACACCCCGTAAATGCCATTCCGCTGCGCCATTTTTGGGTATGACAGGGACCAACATGTTTTATGGGCTTGTCTTCTTTAAATTGAACTTATTGTAACACTATTTGGATTTGAAATGTAAACTGTTTTAAAACGGAATTGATAATCCGTTCTCTATATCTGTGTGTTGTGATTACCAATTTAGTAGCACCCAAACATGTATGCTTCCGCTAAACCAGATTTTGGGGGTGTTACAGATTGGTATCAGAGCCTTGGTTATAGAGAACTAGGTACATATAAACCCTAAACTTTAACCACTTTTTCAAAAACGTTTCCTTATGACCGCTAGATGCATGCCTGCCTCATTTTCCATGTCTTGACTGCTGTTTGTTTTATATGATTAAGTGTTATACTATGCTGTTTTGAGTATTTTACTTAACATATACGATATAAGTATTTGCTATATACTTACACAGACCATACCATATTTGTCACAGACCATGTCCCTACGATTCGATGCTGTTGAGGAGATGCGCATTTCTGGACGCACTTCTCCACTCCGACGACCAGTTCCATTCTCAGATGACCCTTTGATGAAGGTTGTCCAAGCAGCTACCTAGACCACACACACCACTCCAGCATCTACATCACCATACTTACCTCGCTATACCACAGCCCATCGTTCTTTACCAGCTCAGCTCTACACTCTCACCCAGCATACTCATACTACTCCATCCACCGAGATCCCACCCACCAAGCGCCGGACCTTTTACAGGTGAGTCCGCGGGTGTTGCATTCAGTTATCATCTGTACTATCCTCACCCCGGAGGAGGACCCGATTAGCTTATGAGGATACCTCTACTTCACCATCATCTCACTCACCCATGTCATCACCAAACCACTCACCTCCCCGCCAGAGCTTCGGAGATCTATTGAGTCTTTTTCTGATGAGGATGAGGATCCAGAGGAGGATCCAGTGCATGGTCAGGGAGAGCCTACACCAGCTGAGGCAGCACCAGTCGAGCACGCTCCTGATTGTGCGTGTGTTGACAGAGACAGGGGTTTGCCGATTGAGTCAGATCAGGTGATGATGCCACGAGATGGCAAGGGTATCATAGAGGATGTGCAGGGTGTATTTGAGATAGGGTAGAGCTCCAGAGCTGCCCAGATACAGGGTTTTAGTGATACTCAGTAGGTCGACATTGCTTGTGATACCAGCACGGCTGTGCGTGCTGCTAGTCCAGAGTACACTCTATCATCTCCATCGTTCGTGCCACCTCCATCTCCGATATCTTCTCCACTTCCGTCACCAGTAGCTTCTTCACTTTCGCCAGCCTCACCGGCTGAGGATGATGTAACCACCGGTAAATTTCCACTTGAATAAATAGATGCGGCTATGTTGAAAAGACAATTATCTCATTTGCAAAAATATCTGGGCGGGATTAAATATATGACAGGGTTACCCGATATTGTAATCATCGTTGATCATATTCTAACGAAAGAATACTTATCCATTTTCTACGTCTAATTTTTTTTAAAGATTAAACATTATCAGTTTATCTAATCACAACAACTAACAAATGTGACGTAACTCAAATTCTTAATAAACATGCTCACACGATACCAACGTGCCTTATATTTATTACAAATAAACATTCTTTTTATGTCAAGTATAAAAGTTTTCAACTTTTATTTACCACTTTACGTTATTTCGTTAACATACGATTATTAAACGCTCAAACTAAACGTTTGCAATTTATTTGAGTTTTCACGAAACCCTAATTTATTAAAACTATGATTTCACCATAAACCCTAAAGTACAACACTCTAAAGTTAGTGTACAAGTCATTCAAGCATGGAAACCTAACTTAAATTTATTTCCCGTTACAAACCCTAATTCTATGATTTTACGTAAATAAAATCACAAACCCTAACTAATATGTACATGATCTTTATAAAAAAATAAAAATGTACAAGTCTTTCTTGCACATGTACAAGCCCTTAATGCATGGAAACTTAATATTTTTATAAATCTCATTATAAACTTTAGTGTACTTACTCTAAAACACATAATACAAGACCTTTATGCACTAACCCTAAACCGAGTTTTCTTATAATATTCAAACCTAAAGTACAAGTTTCTAAAACCTATGGTATAAGTACCTAATGCATGAAAACTAAAAACTATATTTTTATTACACTAAACTTATCTAAACCTAACTAAACCTAAACTAAAGACTACAAAACCTAACCAAGGACTCCAACTAAGTTTCTTACATCTTTGAACTACGAGTACAACATGTTAAATCCTAAGTACAAGGGGCTTAAGCCTACACGACACCCTTGTTCATTTCTAGTTCAATTCGAACCAAAAAGAAACCAAACTAGCCCTAATCTAGTAACAAACAAACCAAAACCCTAACTAAACCTTCACTAGGCTCAAACCAAGACACATCACCTTGTCTCCTAGATCCTCCACTCTTGTGGCTATGAAATTGACCAAGAATACACCATGGTGTTCACTTTCTAACCATTCGAACCATTCGAACCAAAGCATATGCGTTCACTTTCTAACCATTCGACCAAAGCATATGTGTTCTCTTTCTAACCATTCGAAACAAAGCATGTGTGTTCACTTTCTAACCATTCAAACCAAAGCATATGTGTTCACTTTCTAACCATTTGAACCAAAGCATATGTGTTCACTTTCTAACCATTCGAACCAAAGCATATGTGTTCTACTTTAAAACCTTTCGAACCAACAACCTAAAACATGGACATCTTATGAACACCTCACCATGTCCCTTCTAATCCTAACACACCATTACAAGCGGCTAGAAACAATTAATGAAACCCTAGAAAACTTTGCCTATAAATTTGACCTAAACTACCCCATTCCTTCCCATCCCTTGCTTTCTAACCCACAACACTCATACACACTCACACCTATTGAATTCCAAGTCCAAGTAAGGGAAAGGAAGCTTGTACAAGAGTCTTGAGCTTGGGAAGCTTTGATTTTCCCTTAGAAGTCATTTGGTTCATCCAAATCGAGTACCATAAGTTGTAAGTCCCTCAAACCCTTTTCAGTCTCTTTTATATGTCTTAATAACACATACAAATGATGATAATTAAGTACAAATTGAAAACAAAGATCAAAACCAAAATTTCTTTTCTTTTTCTTCTTACCGAGAACAAACAAACACCTCTATTTAAATTTCCTTGTTATTTTTAAAAACTATAAGCTACAAGCTACACCACAAGTCCTTTATATAAGTTAATTAACACATTAACAAGCCCTAAATATAAGCCCATAAGCGCTTTTAAGGTTTAGTTTCTTTTTGTTTTTCTTCCTTATCGCATACAAACCAAACACCCCACTTTGATCATATTTTTAAGCCACAAGCTAAGAGCTATAAGCCAATCTATTTAGCCATCTTAACAAGCCCCTAGTCAAGTTTACAAAACTATTAAAGTGTTACCAAAAACCAACGATGCCTCGCTTAATTTCTTATCATTTTACTTGTGTCGCAAATCAAAAACCAAACGCACCCTTTTATTGGGCCTTAAGGCCCATAAGCTAATTTAAAAGCCAATAAGCTCTGTACAGCTTATTTTCAAACTTATTATTACTTATTTTAATTATCCATAACGTGCCACACCCTTTCCTAAATTAAAAACGCAACTTAAATGGAATAAGACCATACTTGTAAATCGTATAGTGCCTGGAGGGTAATAATTGCCAAAACGCTAGGATTAATAATAAATGGATAAAATGCTTTGAGGGACTGATTTGCCAAAACTCTAAATCTTGATAGAACAAGGACTAAAACTGTAATGGACCCGTAACCAGGGGTATAAAGTGTCACTTTTGAAATCGTAGGGTATAAATTGTCATTTTATGAAAGTTCAAGGGTATAAACTGTCAATACTTGAAACTATAAGGGTATAAAGTGTAACATTTTTATATTATTTCGGAAATATATTTCTAACACGTTTTAACACTGTTTTTGTAAAAACTCACATACGAGATGTTTATATTTCATAATCGATCAATCGAACTTTAAGGATAAACTATGATTCATCATTCGATAATTTTTGGAGGAACTTGTAAATTATAAATCTTATCATTTATATTTATCTCAACGATACATGCTATATTAAACTCACCCAAGGGTCCAACACATAAGTTATCGACAATACAATTGTTGTATTAATACTAAACATAATAACGCTTTATTATTTAAAGCCTCGAATATAAACAAACATACTGAGACTTGACATATCCACTTAGATCACATGACAGAGCCATCTATTCTTAAAACTTGAGTAGTTATCAATTCAGATTACTGTATCACCTAGGTGAGTCATAGCCCCTCTTTTTCTTATTTTGAACTCCTCGGGGGAGATACATGCTCATTTTACTTACGGATTTTACTCGTTTATCATAAACAATTTACTCAGTTGATGAAACACTCTATTTGTTTATTAAAACTTAATACATGCTGAACACAAGTACTTTCTCTATGCTATCTTGATTAATATTGACTAAGTTAACCACTATTACCATTAAAAGTCCCTCATATCATGAACCATTAATCACTTGCGAGTGAACGCGAATATTGTGAATAGATCTATGGAGGTTGACAGCCCATTTGTGTTAGCCGGATAGATAGCCTTTGTGCTAGCCGGGTAGATAGCCAAATGCACTTTATTTGAGAGAACAATAGGAAGTTGGCAAGCTGCTACCCGAGGGCCTTCTTATTTACATTTTTATAATGTCAGTAACTTATATCATTTTATGATATCACGCTATGATATCACACACGTTAACGTTTGAGTTTCATGAGGCTTAGAGCAATATTATGGTACTGTAATGATACGGTACTGCCAATACTAAATTTATGGGTGCAACAACGGGGCCCACTGTCTACTAAACTTGAAACTTGTATTCAACTGATTATTATACAAACACTATGGATTCACACAATCTTTGACCTGAATAGGGCAAACAAACAAACTAGGGGTGTGTAACAACGTAACCCACTATTCGTTTTATTGATATTTTTTATTTATTACAATTATCACTCAAACTTGAAACTATTGAAATTAACTATTTTACTTATAAACTGTATTAACTCACCAACCTTTGTGTTGACAATTTTAGCATGTTTATCCCAGGTCCATAATGAACGAGGATGGCACGGATACTGATAGAAGGCTAAAATCTAATTATCATTCGAAACTTATTTAACAAACTGTAAAAATACTGGGACCTTATTTTGTAAACTCTGATATTTATAAAATTCGAATGATAAATTTTTTAAAACGACTCAATTAGAGATTGTTTTCTATTATTATAAATGTTGTGCCGTCGAGTAACATCCAGTTTGAATTCCGCTACGTATCACGAAATTGGGTGTGATATAGATTGGTATCAGAGCTATAATTATAGAGAAACAGGTCTAATTGAGACCTGAACTATAACCACTTTTACAAACAAAACGTTTTATAGCCTTTCGCTCTCCGTGCCTTCCATCCTCCAGACGATTATGTGATTTTTAGGTAACTTATGCTACACAAACCCTTTAGTATATTGATATATACACATTCGACATACATTCGATCATTTTATACAAACAACAGAATAAACATACCTGCATATGCCTATTCTAAGGCATTACGACTCAATCACATTTCCTCGAGCATGTACTTACTTCTATATATTTGCAATTCACGAAACCTTCCCACGATATTGTGGGTTGCACAATTCTTACGTTATCTACGTTAAACATATACTCACCAACTATTTTGAGTACTATGTCAACTTTCATTGATTATCTTACTCCCATCTCTAGAGATGAGTGTAAATACTCCTTCTGCACTCTCGGAACACCTACATACTAAATTACCTTATCGATTAAGTATGAATGTTGAGTCATAAATTCTTAAGTAGGATAATTTACAATGTCTTTATTTAAATGGATTGGGACGCCTTTTTATTTAAATAAAGAATTTATGAATCGCCGAACCATAAGTTTATATTTCTTTATTTACATTGTTTGGGACGCCTCTCTATGTAAATTATGAATTATAAATGAGTGGGCTTATTTGTATCTAAAATAACATGAGTATGAACTCGAGGATCACTAGAATTCAAAAAACACAAACTTTTATTACATTAGAATCCACGAATATTAATATATAACGATATAATTAGCATCGGTAGTGCTAATGTTACAAAGATCACTAAGTAAGGTATAGAATCGCCAAATGGTTGATCCGTCAAGCTAATGAAAAACACCACTACGCCTACGAGAGCGAGAACCACGACTGGATGTAACACCTTGAATATTCTGTACGATAAGTACAAAGAAATCATTAACGCGGTATCAAAAGACATGGTATTATGCATAAAAACAAACAAATCTTATTACACATTCATTGAAGACTTATTTCAACATTCCTAACACAATACTAATACCCCCATATTTTATCCACGCCAATGGCTAGAACCACGAGTGGTACGAGAAGCGCTAACACCACGGCCAAAAATTCATAATCTTCTTGTAGAAGGTAGGCCAAGTAGATAGCAGCGGCGAATGAAAAATTAAAATGGGGTATTTATAAAAACAAATGTAGCCGTTCGGCTACTGTTCATAGTCTTTAGGCTACTGTTCATGACTGTTTGGAATTACTGTTCATAAAAAAAAATAAAAAAAAATTAATAAATAAATCTTTACTAAGGAACAAACTGATTCATCATCTACAAAAGCTGAAATTCAATAACTTTCTCTACATTCATCAAGTTCTCATCCGAAATCTTCATTGTTAAAAAAAAGAAAAAAAAAAAACAGTTTTCGACGTCAATAATTTGATTTTCACAAAACAAGTAATTAGGAACCATGTTTTTTTCAAGACTAATTATCAAAACTTGATAAACCTCATAAAATAACAATCTTTATTTAAAATGAATTTTTCCAAAATCTATTTAACCTTCGGAAAAGTATTTTTCTCATGTAAAATAATTCTAACTTATAAATTTTCACAAGTGAATCCAGAATCAAACATGCTCACCTAGTTACATGATTAACCTAAATCAAATCAGGAGAAATATTTATCTGATAAAACACTTGTTACTCTTCTAAGAGAAAATGACAAATTGCACCTTATTCCAAAATGACAAGCTGAAATACCTCACTAGTTATCTCGTAAACCAATTGACACAAGGAACCACATTTTTACACATCTAACACGGATTGAATCTCGGGACGAGATTCCATTAAAGGGGTGAGACTGTAACCACCGGTAAATTTCTACTTGTATTAATATTCTAACGAAATAATACTTATTCATTTTCTACGTCTATTTTTTTTTTAAGATTAAACATTATCAACTTTTCTAATCACAACAACTAACTAATGTGACGTAACACACATTCTTAATAAACATGCTCATACGACACCAACGTGCCCTATATTTATTACAAATAAACATTCTTTATATGCTAAGTATAAAAGTTTCAACTTTTATTTACCACTTTACGTTATTTCGTTAATATATGATTATTAAACGCTCACACTAAACGTTTTCCATTTATTAGAGTTTTCACGAAACCCTAATTTATTACAACTATGATTTCACCATAAACCCTAAAGTACAACACTCTAAATCTAGTGTACAAGTCATTAAAACACGAAAACCTAACTTTACTTTATTTTCAGTTACAAACCATAATTCTATGATTTTATGTAAATAAAATCGCAAATCCTAACTAATATGTACATGATTTTTATATAAAAAAAGAAATGTAAAAGCCTTTCTTGCACATGTACAAGCCCTTAATACATGAAAACTTAATATTTATATAAATCTTATTATAAACTTTAGTGTACTTATTCTAAAACACATAATACAAGACCTTTATACACTAACCCTAAACCGCGTTTTCTTATAATATTCAAGCCTAAAGTACAAGTTCCTAAAACCTATTATACAAGTACCTAATGCATGAAAAATAAAAACTATATTTTTATTACACTAAACTTATCTAAACCTAACAAAACCTAAACTAAAGGCTACAAAACCTAACCAAGGACTCCAACTAAGTTTCTTATATCTTTGAACTACAAGTACAACATGTTAAAGCCTAAGTGCAAGGGCTTAAGCCTAAACGACACCCTTATTCATTTCTAGTTTAATTCGAACCAAAAAGAAACCAAACTAGCCCTAATCTAGTTACAAATAAACCAAAACCCTAACTAAACCTTCACAAGGCTCAAACCAAGACACATCACCTTGTCTCCTAGATCCTCCACTCTTGTGGCAATGAAACTGACCAAGTATACACCATGGTGTTCACTTTCTAACCATTCGAACCAAAGCATGTGTGTTCGCTTTCTAACCATTCGAACCAAAGCATATGTGTTCATTTTCTAACCATTCGAACCAAAGCATATGTGTTCACTTTATAACCATTCGAACCAAAGCATATGTGTTCTACTTAAAAACCTTTCGAACCAACAACCTAAAACATGGACATCTTACGAACACCTCACCATGTCCCTTCTAATCCTAACACACCATTACAAGCGGCTAGAAACAATTAATGAAACCCTAGAAAACTTTGCCTATAAATTCGACCTAAACTACCCCATTCCTTCCAATCCCTTGCTTTCTAACCCACAACACTCATACACACTCACACCTACTGAATTCCAAGTTGAAGTCGTTTGGTTACTTTTTCTCCAAATCGAGTACCATAAGTTGTAAGTCCCTCAAACTATTTTCAATCTCTTTTATATGTCTTAATAACACTTACAAACAATGATAATTAAGTAAAAATTGAAAAAAAATATCAAAACCAAAATTTCTTTTCTTTTTCTTCTTACCGAGAACAAACAAACACCTCTATTTAAATTTCCTTGTTATTTTTAAAAACTATAAGCTACAAGCTACACAACAAGTTATTTATATTAGTTAATCAACACATTAACAAGCCCTAAATATAAGCCCATAAGCTTTTAAGGTTTAGTTTCTATTTCTTTTTCTTTTTCTTCCTTATCGCATACAAACCAAACACCCCACCTTGATCATATTTTTAAGCCACAAGCTAAGAGCTATAAGCCAAACTATTTAGCCATCTTTACAAGCCCCTAGTCAAGTTTACAAAACTGCTAAAGTGTTGCCCAAAACCCACGATGCCTCCCTTAATTTCTTTTCTTTTTACTTGTGTCGCAAATCAAAAAGCAAACGCACCCTTTTATTGGGCCTTAAGGCCCATAAGCTAATTTAAAAGCCAATAAGCTCTTCACAGCTTATTTTCAAACTTATTATTCCTTATTTTAATAAGGCATAACGTGCCACACCATTTCCTAATTTAAAAACGCAACTTAAATGGAATAAGACCATACTTGTAAATCGTATAGTGCCTGGAGGGTAATAATTGTCAAAACTCTTGGATTAATAATAAATGGATAAAATGCTTTGAGGGCCTGATTTGCCAAAACTCTAAATCTTGATAGAACAAGGACTAAAACTGTAATTGGCCCGTAACCAGGGGTATAAAGTGTCACTTTTGAAATCGCAGGGTAAAAATTGTCATTTTATGAAAGTTCAAGGGTATAAACTGTCAATACTTGAAACTATAAGTGTATAAAGTGTAACATTTTTATATTATTTCTGAAATATACTTCTAACTTGTTTTAACTTGGTTTGTGTAAAAACTCACATACAAGATGTTTATATTTCACAATCGATCAATCGAACTTTTAGGATAAACTGTGATTCAACATCCGATAACTTTTGGAGGAACTTGTAAATTATCGATCTTATCATTTATATTTATCTCAACGATACACACTATATTAAACTCACCCAAGGGTCCATCACATAAGTTATCGACAATACACCTGTTGTATGAATACTAAACATAATCACACTTTATTATTTAAAGCCTCGAATATAAACAAACATACTGAGACTTGACATATCCACTTAGGTCACACGACAGAGCCATCTATTCTTAAAACTTGAGTAGTTATCAATTCAGATGACTGTATCACTAAGGTGAGTCATAGCCCCTCTTTTTCTTATTTTGAACTCCTTGGGGGAGATACATGCTCGTTTTACTTACAAATTTTACTTGTTTATCATAAACAAATTGCTCAATTGATGAAACACTCTATTTGTTTATTGAAACTTAATACATGCTGAACAAAAGTACTTTATGTATGCTATCCTGATTAATATTGCCTAAGTTAACCACTATTGCCATTAAAAGTCCCTCATAACATGAACCATTAATCACTTGCGAGTGAATGCGAATATTGTGAATAGATCTATTGGAGGTTGATAGCCCATTTGTGTTAGCCGGATAGATAGCCTTTGTGCTAGCCGGATAGATAGCCAAATGCACTTTATTTGAGAGAACAATAGGAAGTTGGCAAGCTCCTACCCGAGGGCCTTGTTATTTACATTTTTATAATGTCAGTAACTTATATAATTTTATGGTATCACACACGTTAACATTTGAGTTTCATTTGGCTTAGAGCAATATTATGGTACTATAATGATATGGTACTACCACTTCTGAATTTATGGGTGCAACAACGGGGCCCACTATCTACTAAACTTGAAACTTGTGTTCAACTGATTATTATATAAACACTATGGATTCACAAAATCTTTGACCCGATTAGGGCAAACAAACAAACTACGAGTGTATAACATCATAACCCACTATTCGTTTTATTGATATTTGTATTTATTACAATTATCACTCCAACTTGAAACTATTGAAATTAACTGTTTACTTATAAACTCTATGAACTCACCAACCTTTGTGTTGACACTTTTAGCATGTTTATCTCAGGTCCATAATGAACGCGGATGGCATGGAGGGGCACAGATACTGATAGAAGGCTAAAATCTAATTATCATTCGAAACTTATTTAACAAACTGTAAAACTACTAGGACCTCATTTTGTAAACTCTGATATTTATAAAATTTAAATGATAAATCTTTTAAAACGACTCAATTAGAAATCGTTTTCTATTATTATAACTGTTGTGCCGTCGAGTAACATCCAGTTTGAATTCCGCTGCGTATCACAAAATTGGGGGTGTTACAGATGAGGAGCCTACTGCCATGGAGCATGTATGGATATAGTTAGCGCATCAGGCCAGTTTGCTCGATGTGCACTCAGACCAGCTAGAGAGATTGGAGCAGCCAGATCGTATTCAGAGTATCGAGCGACGGGTTGGGACTGTTGACCGGGCTGCATGTGTGTTGTTTGAGGAGATGTTTACTGACAGGCGTGAGATGGTTAGCCTGAGAGCCAGATTTGAGGCACTAGAGAGATCACACGGTAGGGAGCTCAGGGTATTGGATTCTAGGGTTGTCGGTTTGGGCAGAGGCCAGACTAGGATATTTGGTAGATTAGGTGACCTTGATCGGGCATTGAGGAGAGTTCGAGGCACTGATCGCACTCATTAGCAGCGGATCATGACCGCAGAGTTTATGATTGGTGCTGTGATGAGGGAGAACCAGAAGCTGCGTCACCGTGTTGATCATTTGGAGGCTGCTATCGGATGGATGACTGCAACGTTTGACCAGTAAACGCCTTGAGTGTGACCGAGCTTAGAGTAGGATTAATTAGATGTTGAGTTATCAGTTAGTGATGAGCTATTGACCTCGATTGTAATTTTGTGTACTTCTATTCGATTCGATATATATAACAAGCTTGGTTTTTCTATTCGATTGTTCGTTTCTTCTATGGTTGACTTTATTCTTGCATTCTGTCTATGATATCCATATACTCAGGTGACACTTTCCTTCTATACTTAAGATCTCATTTGTCATCATCTTCTTGTGATGCAGATAAATGGCACCCAAGCGAAGGTCAACTAGAGTCACACGAGGACAGACAGCTGACACACCTGCCCCAGCAAGGGCTGTGCGTGGCAGAACTGCTGAAAATGCCGCCCTAGCAAGAGCCGTGCGAGGAAGAACTGCTGAAAATGCTACCCCATCCAGGGCTGCGGCAAACCCACCCGTTGTGAACCAAGCAATGCTAGATCAGCTAGTCAATGAGCGTGTGACTGTAGTTTTAGCAGCAGCAAACAACTCCACCACAAATACTGGAACATCAAGACCAGCTACTAACAACCGCAGCTGTACCTATGCAGATTTCCGAAAGATCATGTTCGGTGGTTTTGGAGGTACAGAGGGAGCCGTAGGTTAAACCAGGTGGATTGAAAAGCTAGAAACTATGTTTCGAATCAGTGGTAGTATTGATGAAGACTGGATCAAATACGCATCGTTCACTTTCATGGATGACGCTTTGACTTGGTGGAACAACTACATGAAATCTGCCAGCATGGATGTTGCTTATGCTGTGTCGTGGGATGACTTCAAGGAGTTGGTGCTCAAGAAGTATTGCCCACGCAATGAAGTTAAGAAGTTGGAGATTGAGTTTTGGAACTTGAAAGTGCAAAATAACAACATGGTTGCTTACAACTAGAGATTTCAGGAATTGGCCTTGCTATGTCCTGAAATGGTTTAGAATGAGACTAGATTGCTTGAAAGGTACGTCGGAGATTTTCCCAAGTCGATAAAGGGCAATGTGACTACCTCAAAGGCTGTAGATTTCCATGAGACCATGAAAGTAGCCAACAAGTTGATGGATAAGGAGTTGGAAGATGCCTCAGAAAAAAGTGTTGACCACAAGAGAAAATAGGAAGAGCACTCTAAGGGCAACAACAACAACTCACAGAACTAGAGGCAAGATGTGGCTAAGGTGTATGTAGCAGGGTCGGGTGAGAAAAAGAGGTATGCTGGAAATTCACCTCTGTGCGGCCGTTGCAAACTTCACCACAAAGGGTCGTGCATGGTTAAATGCAACAATTGCCAGAAGGTGGGGCATTTGGCCAGGGATTGCAGGTCCATACCACTAGCCATAGCTCAAGCAGTACCTCCCAACAACCGAAAGGCAGACATCACTTGCTACGGTTGTGGTGAGAAAGGTCATTACCGTAGTGAGTGCAAGAAACCCAGGAACCAAGGAAATAGTGGTGGTCAGGGTAATCAAGAAGCAGCAAGGAACCAAGGAAAGCAGGGCAATGGAGGAGGAGCATGTGGAAGAGTCTATGCAGTGGGCAGAAGGGAAGCCCACGACGACTGCCTTTAGTTCCTTAATTGACATTGCCCCAACCACCCTAGACAATGTGTTTGACGTAGAACTATCCAATGGGAATCTAGAAAGGATAGATACCATCATAAGAGGTTGCACTCTTAACCTGTTAAACCACCCATTCAAGATCGAACTTATGCCAGTAGATTTAGGTAGTTTCGACGTCATCATAGGAATGGATTGGCTATCGAAATACCATACCGTCATTATCTGTGATGAAAGGATCGTCAGAGTACCCTACGGGAACGAGTTTCTGATGATAAAAGGAGATCAAAGCGATCGTGTATGCTCGTCAAGATTGAACATCATCTCGTGTACAAAGGCGCAGAAGTACATCGAGAAAGGATGCCATCTCTTTCTAGCCTATGTTGCTGAGAAGAAAAAGAATCAGCCAGAAGAGAAACGTCTCGAGGACGTGCCAATTGTGAGGGATTTTCTGGAAGTTTTCCCAGCAGATTTACCTGGACTTTCGCCAGCAAGACAGATCGAATTCCAAATCGATTTGGTGCCAGAAGCTGCACCTGTAGCGCGAGCCCCCTATCGATTAGCACTGACGGAATTACAAGAGCTGTCAGACCAATTGGCTAAACTTTTAGAGAAAGGCTTTATCAGAGCTACGGTCTTGTTTGTCAAGAGGAATGACGGATCCTTCAGGATGTGTATCGACTATCGGGAACTGAACAAACTCACTATAAAAAACCGATACCCACTCCCTCGAATCGATGATCTATTCGATCAACTTCAAGGTTTGTCTGTCTACTCTAAGACTGACCTAAGATCAGGTTATCATCAACTCAGGGTTCGGGAAGAAGACACCCCGAAGACTGCATTCAGGACCCGATACGGTCATTATGAATATCAAGTTATGCCATTCGGTTTGACCAACGCACTAGCTGTATTCATGGAACTCATGAATCGAGCGGGTAAACCATATTTGGATAAATTCGTCATCGTCTTCATCGACGACATTCTGATCTACTCTAAGAACGAGAAAGAGCACGAGGAACACCTCAAGCTAATCTTAGAACTACTGAAGAAAGAGGAGCTATATGCTAAGTTTTTGAAGTGTGAGTTCTGGATATCCACTGCGCAATTTTTGGGTCACGTGATTGATAGTCAAGGCATTCAGGTGGATCCTGCAAAGATCGAGTCAATAAAGGATTGGGCGACACCCACATAACCAACCGAAATACGCCAATTCTTAGGACTTGCTGGTTATTATCAAAGGTTTATTGAAGGTTTCTCCATGATAGCGAAGCCTTTAACTAAATTAACCCAAAAGAATGTCAAGTACGACTAGGGAGATAAGGAGGAAGAAGCTTTTCAACTCCTTAAGGAAAAGTTGTGTAGTGCACACATCTTAGCCTTACCCGAAGGCAGTGAAGACTTTGTCGTTTATTGCGACGCTTCACACAAAGGATTGGGAGCCGTGTTGATGCAAAGAGAGAAGGTGATAGCATATGCATCTTGACAGCTGAAAACTCATGAGAAAAACTACACAACTCATGACCTGGAGTTAGGCTCAGTCGTGTTTGCACTCCGAATCTGGAGACACTATCTTTATGGCACGAAGTGTGTGGTGTACACATATCACAAAATCCTACAACATATTCTGAACCAAAAGGAGCTGAACATGAGACAGCGCCGATGGTTGGAATTGCTCAGTGATTACTATTGTGAAATCTGTTATTTCCCAGGCAAGCCAAATGTAGTTGCCGATGCCCTCAGCAGAAAAGAGCAAGTTAAACCACTCAGAGTCAGATCACTAGGAATGACGATTAATTCACCTCTTCCAGCAAAAATCCTTGAGGCTCAGGTCGAGGCTCTCAAGGAAGAGAACAGACTAAGTGAGAAACTTTATGGGATGCCAGAAAGAGAGAATGGCCTCGTAAAGAGAGCGGAAGGAGTTTTGTGTTTTGGAGATAGAAGTTGGATCCCACTCTACGGAGGAGTTCGTGATTTGATCATGCACGAATCCCACAAATCCAAGTACTCCATTCACCCAGGATCCGACAGTGGCCAAACATGAAGGCCGACATTGCAGAATATGTCAGTAAATGCTTAACGTGTTCAAAGGTCAAGGCTGAACACCAGAGGCTGTCAGGTTTACTTGTACAACCTAAAATCCCTGAATGGAAGTAGGAACGCATAACCATGGACTTTATCACAAAACTGCCAAAAACGTCGAGCGGTTATGACATGATCTAGGTAATCGTTGACCGTCTCACTAAGTCCGCCCATTTCCTGATGAACTCAAATAAGTACATTTTATTACTATCATTTATCCTATTAATTTGACTTGTTTGACTATATTATGTATGAGGATTGATACTTAATCGTTTACTTTTGTAATTCTCAGGTAAAAACAAGCATTTGGTGAAACTTAGCGATTATGGACTAATAATGGAGCAAAACGTGCATAAAGTGGAAGTCTACTGACATGGACAAGATCAAGTCAATTCTGCTCCAGATGCGCCGCATCTTACTCTCGACATGCGCCGCATCTCTATCAAGATATCACCAGATACGATCCAAGATACAAGAGGACATGCGCCGCATCTAATCAAGAGTTACGCCGCATCTTCTGGCGGTGTACGAATATTCCTGAATATTATAATCTTGGACCCCACGCGAAGTTAAGTACATACGCCGCATCTACTTAAGTAGATGCGCCGCATCTTCCCTCAGACAGAAACTATAAATACCCCGTAGACCAGACGAGTTAAAGAGTTCGAAACCCTAAAACCGAAGTTCGGACAGCAGAGCAAAAGGACGAATTCAGTCAAGGAGGCAGCACAAGACACACCCAAATCGAAGATACAAGAGCTGTAAGAAGGTGGTGCATGTATTTAATTCATTAAGTAGTTTTGTTTTATTGTGTTAGCAAACTTTAATTCATCAGGATTGGTGGCTTGTGTAATGTGACAACGAAAGATTGCACTCCCTTTAATACTTGCTTTCCCATCAATTAAAGTTTATATGTTGATGTCTTTGGTTACTACTTATTAGTGCATTGATAACCTCTGTGTTTATTAGTGGCTTGCGGGCATCCGACTGCGGGACAAGATGTGGCTCCCACGGTTGTTTCTAAATTGATCACTTAGGAATAACTTTTAGACATAAGTAATCATTAAGGGTTTACTCGCCGATGAGAATAGGACCAACGAGAAAGGGTTAATTACATACACTTCATATAAAGCTATCAATAAAACAAGTGACAATCTACTTAATCATAAGGACAGCCCTCTTATTGTCTCGAGTATCTATCTGTGTACGTGTGTGCTACTTGCTGATTCGTGCCTATTTGTTTATTTTATTATTTAATTGCAAACAAAACCGTGCCAGTCTCTCAGGCTGAAACCCCCTTGCGTTAGGATATTAAAATACTGATTAGAATAACTAGATAATACGTTCCACTCTTAGTGATCGACACTCTACTTACCATTATCTTCATACTGACCGGGTACACTGCTCGTTAAGTGTGTGTGTTATTGATAAGTCGGCTAAATATAAATTTAAAACTTGAGTAGGCATTAAAACTGCTAAACCGCAACGACACATCACGCGCATCACTAAGTCCGCCCATTTCCTGCCAATCAAAGAGAACCACAGTATAGACAAACTTGCACGATTATACTTGAAGGAAATTGTCGCAAGACACGGGGTACCTATTTCTATTATCTCTGATCGAGACAGTCGTTTCACATCAAACTTCTGGAAGTCACTCCGGGATGCATTAGGAACAAATATCGACATGAGTACAACTTACCACCCTTAGACTGATGGTCAAAGTGAAAGGCCCATTCAGACATTAGAGGACATGCTCAGAGCTTGTGTGATCGATTTTGGGAATGGCTGGGATAGGCATTTCCCTTTAGCCGAGTTTTCTTACAACAACAGCTATCACACTAGCATCAAAGCTGTACTATATGAAGCACTTTATGGTCGTAAGTGCAGATCACTGATATGTTGGGCTGAAGTCGGAGAAAGCCAACTTACTAGAGCAGATCTAGTCCACGAGACTATCGATAAAATTGTGCAGATCAAGAGCCGAATGCAAGCGGCTCGTGACCGTCAAAAGAGCTATGCCGACAAGAGGCGAAAACCTCTTGAGTTCCAAGTGGGAGATAAAGTCATGTTAAAGGTCTCGCCATGGAAAGGCGTGATTAGATTCGGGAAACGTGGGAAGTTGAACCCTTGTTACATTGGACCTTTCAAAATTCTTGGCAGAGTCAGGCCGGTTGCCTACAGACTCGAATTACCTTCCGAACTCAGCGCTGTGCATGACGTCTTTCATGTAAGCAACTTGAAAAGGTGTCTATCTGACGGCAACCTTGCTATTCCTCTGGAAGAAATCCAGCTTGATGAGAAACTGAACTTCATCGAAGAACCGATTAAAATCATGGACCGGGTGTAATACCTGAAATTCAGATAACGCGTAAAATTACCAAATTACCCCTGATAACATAAAACCTTATTAAACAACTTATAAAATTCCGAAATAATTCCAAAACTTCTGAAATCGAACTATATCTGAAACAAATAAATTTCTGAGACAATGTTACATCATTTTCAATGTTCAAAAAATTATCATACACATTATTTAATTAAATCCGAAAATATAAAAATTTAACAAATAAAATGTTTAATTCTTTAATTAGATAATAGCTAAAATAAATTAAGGAAAGTTAAATCAAATCAACCCAAATATATTTCTTGATACTATGGACCGAATTTCTGATCCTTGCTCCCCCATAAGTCGGTTTCAAGAGATAAAACCAAATCTTTTATTTTTATTCTAAAAACCAAATCGCAAAAAGCTTCCAAAACCCTAGCGATACAAAGAAAATCGACCAAGGCTTCTACACGATTTCTGGACTTGAGCAAGGATTTTTATGGGGTTCTTGGAGGTGCAAGGAAGCTAGGAAAATTAAGGGTTGCTGCGTTTTGTCATTGGTCCGTTCTTGTTCTTGATTTCTTTTCGAGTAGCTCTAAAACAAGGTAATAATCCATACGACTTAATCACACGTTTTAAAATTAATATGGAAATTTTCCAGTGATCTTTAGATGTTATATGACTCATATAAAATATGTAAATCGATCCATGCATGCTAATCTAAACGTATGAAAATATAATGGCCATAGAACACGTAAATCACAAAAATATGTAATCCGAATTTCTGGACATGATAGCTATTTTATTTAGACCTCATATGATGTAATAGACCTGGGAAAAATGATAGATCGAATTATAGTAGCCTAAATCAAGTCGTTGTAATTTTGATGTCTAAAACGTACGTAAATATGCAATATATGTTAAACGAATTTTCTGGGCATGTTCTTTATTTTTTGTGGGTTCCTTATGAGTCATATGATCTAGTAAAAATATGAGTTTGATTTTGGAGGCCTAAAATTAGCGTGGTGAATTATGGTTATAATCGGATTTTGGAAAAACAAAGAAATAAAATAAAAGGAAAATCGTGGGTACTAGGGTTGGTTTCTTGGGCATGATACTGATCATTTAATGTGTTTCAATGATGAATTAATGATGGTTCAATGATTGGTGAATAGTAGGGTTTCTAATTGTTTGTGAAAAGTCTAACCGATCTAAATTAAAAAGTGTAAGGACCTGTTTTGCCAACTTTGAAACTTCTGGGATATTTTTGTAAGATCATATACATCTGTAAGAATGTGTGAAAAATATAACTTTGGGGTCCTAAGTGTAAATATTGCATTATAATGAATTATTGGCAATTTAGGGTTTCAATTTGAAATAAATTAAAAGTGAGGGACCAAAAGTGTAAATCTAAAATTCTGAAGTTGTTTTGAGTTAATACTGATATAAAAAGGTTGTTGTGTAATTTTGAGGATTTTTGGGCTAATTATGTAATTGTTATGAATTATGAATTAATATATATGTTTTGTAAACTTAAAGGACTAAATATGTAAATTCTGAATTCTGAGGGGTCAAATATGTAATGTACTAAATTCTAATGATATATTCTGTAATTATGAAAAATAATATGCTTGGTTGGTAATTATGGATATTGTAGGGTTTAATTTGTAAAATATGGAATTATAAGGTTGGTTTTGTAAATTATGTAACTAAAGGGGTGTAATCTGTAAATTGTGAAACTTAAGAGAATAAAATGTAATTCTGAATAAAATGAGTGTATAATTCTGTAACTTAAAGTATTTTTCACTTAAGACCTTTGAATTGATGAAATTACGTTTAAAACCCTAAACTTTGTATAACTGTCTTTTAAAACCCTAAACTTCTGTAACTTGATAAAATGTACTGTATTCCATAATAATATTTGAATAAAGGTTCAAAATCAATTAGGTTCAGATAAAGATTTAACAGGTTAAGGTTTATACCAAAATCAAATCAAAGTTTACAACAGATATATCAGGTTAAGGTTCAGAACAAGGTTTACAGATCAGATTCAATCAAGACTCACAAATTCAGGGTTCAGAACAAGAGGTCAAACAGAGTTCAGGAAAAGGTTCAGAATAAAATAATCATAGCAGAGGTTCAAACAAAAAGGTTCAAGACAAACAGATCACAATAAAGATTTACAACAGAAGGGAACATAGCAGTGGTATCGGGAATCCTAATGAAGGAAATGAAAAACTGAAGGAAAAGGGAAATGAAAAACCCTTACTGAAAAAGGGCAGAATATCTGTACCTTATTAGCACAGCAGAAATCAAACAAACAAACACAGAACAATGATCAGGACTTCTCCTTCTTCTCACCTAAGGAAGAGGAAGACAGAATTACTAAAGTTTCTTATTCAGATTATTCCTTTTAGTTTATCTCTTCATTTTATGTACTTTCTATTTTTAGTAACTTTCCAGATTTAGTAAGTTCCCATAATTAGCAGGTTTCCAGAATTAACAGATATTATCATTTCAGATTAGGTTGAACCTTTATTCAAATATTATTATGGAATACAGTACATTTTATCAAGTTACAGAAGTTTAGGGTTTTAAATGACAGTTATACAAAGTTTAGGGTTTTAAACGTAATTTCATCAATTCAAAGGTCTTAAGTGAAAAATACTTTAAGTTACAGAATTATACACTCATTTTATTCAGAATTACATTTTATTCTCTTAAGTTTCACAATTTACAGATTACACCCCTTTAGTTACATAATTTACAAAACCAACCTTATAATTCCATATTTTACAAATTAAACCCTACAATATCCATAATTACCAACCAAGCATATTATTTTTCATAATTACAGAATATATCATCAGAATTTAGTACATTACATATTTGACCCCTCAGAATTCAAAATTTACATATTTAGTCCTTTAAGTTTACAAAACATATATATTAAGTCATAATTCATAACAATTACATAATTAGCCCAAAAATCCTCAAAATTACACAACAACCTTTTTATATCAGTATTAACTCAAAACAACTTCAGAATTTCAGATTTACACTTTTGGTCCCTCACTTTTAATTTATTTCAAATCGAAACCCTAAATTGCCAATAATTCATTATAATGCAATATTTACACTTAGGACCCCAAAGTTATATTTTTCCCACATTCTTACAGATGTATATGATCTTACAAAAATATCCCATAAGTTTCAAAGTTGGCAAAACAGGTCCTTACACTTTTTAATTTAGATCGGTTAGACTTTTCACAAACAATTAGAAACCCTACTATTCACCAATCATTGAACCATCATTAATTCATCATTGAAACGTATTAAATGATCAGTATCATGCCCAAGAAACCAACCCTAGTACCCACGATTTTCCTTTTATTTTATTTCTTTGTTTTTCCAAAATCCGATTATAACCATAATTCACCACGCTAATTTTAGGCGTCCAAAATCAAACTCATATTTTTCCCAGATCATATGACTCATAAGGAACCCATGAAAAATAAAGAACATGCCCAGAAAATTCGTTTAACATATATTGCATATTTACGTACGTTTTAGACATCAAAATTACAACGACTTGATTTAGGCTACTATAATTCGATCTATCATTTTTCCCAGGTCTATTACATCATATGAGGTCTAAATAAAATAGCTATCATGTCCAGAAATTCGGATTACATATTTTTGTGGTTTTCGTGTTCTTTGGTCATTATATTTTCATACGTTTAGATTAGCATGCATGGATCGATTTACATATTTTATATGAATCATATAACATCTAAATATCACTGGAAAATTGCCATATTAATTTTAAAACGTGTGATTAAGTCGTATGGATTATTACCTTGTTTTAGAGCTACTCGACAAGAAATCAAGAACAAGAACGGACCAATGACAAAACGCAGAAACCCTTAATTTTCCTAGCTTCCTTACACCTCCAAGAACCCCATAAAAATCCTTGCTCAAGTCCAGAAATCGTGTAGAAGCCTTGGTCGATTTTCTTTGTATCGATAGGGTTTTGGAAGCTTTTTGCGATTTGGTTTTTAGAATAAAAATAAAAGATTTGGTTTTATCTCTTGAAACCGACTTATGGGGGGGCAAGGATCAGAAATTCGGTCCATAGTATCAAGAAATATATTTGGGTTGATTTGATTTAACTTTCCTTAATTTATTTTAGCTATTATCTAATTAAAGAATTAAACATTTTATTAGTTAAATTTGTATATTTTCGGATTTAATTAAATAATGTGTATGATAATTTTTTGAACATTGAAAATGATGTAACATTGTCTCATAAATTTATTTGTTTCAGATATAGTTCGATTTCAGAAGTTTTGGAATTATTTCGGAATTTTATAAGTTGTTTAATAAGGTTTTATGTTATCAGGGGTAATTTGGTAATTTTATGCGTTATCTGAATTTCAGGTATTACAACTTCTTCCCCACTAACAAAAATTTCATCCTCGAAATTTGCAGAAAGCAGAAAGAAAAGGGAACATAAACTAAACAAAGACATATCAGACCTAAAAGATGATAATCAGATTTCCTCGGAAGAGACGTATGAATTTCACAGGATTTTGACGGATATGCAGTCCACAGAAATTGAATTGAAAGATCAGATTAGAGCGTATAGCAATAAATTATCGATAACATCAATTGGAAGAAGTTTTATAACAAAACTGTAGATTATTATCAGAAGTTCAGAGGTCAGCAGAATGCGTGACGAGAATCCAGATATATCAATTCGCATAACGGTGGAAGCAGATTACGCGTATAGGTAGAATGAACTTAAAGTCTCACTAACGCAGACAATCTCAAACAGTTATCAGAATTTCTAAAGCTTCTAAGGTACTTCTCGAAATATCCTATGCCCACAACAAGTGCACGTTATATGATGTAAGTATTATCACGTTGGCCAGATGTCATAATACTGGCATCATATAAATATGCCCTCATGATGGTCATACTTTATCTCAAGTCGTGAACAGAACAAACTTATCCTACTCCACCTAGCCTTCCTACGGTCTCAGAGGTCATCAGAATCCAATACCCTAACTAAGAGGAAAACGAATCACTCGAAAAGTTAACGGAAGTCTCAAAATGTCTATCAGAATTTGGTACATCAAATCATCCATCATTCGTCAAATTTCAGATAACAAAACCATCATCCGACATACGCAGAATGAACACAGAGCGGAATTACTCATAAGGAACTTAAATCATTCAAAGGATTTATCATCAGGTAACAGAAATTTAGATAGGTCAAGCAGAAGTGAATCACATCATCCATAGCTTCATCCGTCACAGAATTTATTCGCTTCAGAATTTTCTTCTATTCAAGGTCATGATCTCAGTTTCTATTTTCAAGTCTGCTTCTACTCTCAATTCATCTTAGTACAACTAAAATGAATAGAGAAGCAAGACTGCGAGTCTTGGACAGGTCTACTAGCACAGTTCAGAATTCGCCAACTCAGATTGCTGTCGTCATCGGATGTTTGGTGGTGGTGTCTGCTACAATCTCTAAATGCCAAATCACATCTTTTCTTCCAGAACAAAGGTCATTCCCTTTTAATACGAAGATGGTCTACATGTTTCCTCGCTTGTCGCAGGGCACAAACATGCTGTCATACTATGACAATTGTCCAGATACTCGTGAAAACATGATTCTTATTAGCCAATACTATTGGCATTATTTAAGACTTATAATGGTCACAATGAGTACGAAAACAGTTTTCATGAACCTTTTCAGGGAAACGTCATATCTAAATCACATCACCCATTTTTACGAATAAAACTGAATTACTTTACGGAAATTGCTCTCAGTTAGTCATCTCCCGTCTCAGGAGTTCTTGTGGTTTCTTCTTCAGTCCTTCAAACATTAAATGAGGTTGTCTGGTATAGAGTTCACAAGGATAGAATAATTTAATCATTTATACTCGGAAATGAAAAGTGATTACGGTTGAGATTACGGTTAGGTATTTAAAGGGAACACTGAGGTGAAACAAAATCATATCTCATCAGTTTCTTCAATCTCTCAACTTCTATAGCATCATGGGTCGTCAACCGAGATCGGTTAAGAATCAATTCTACTTCTCAAACGGAAGGAAAACTCAGAAGCTTCATCAGAAAATGCCAGAAAATTTGTACAACAAAACTTTCTGGGGGTGGATACTAATAGGTGTCAGGAGAATTTGACAATCAAATGAGATCAGGGTAAATCTTTCCATAACAGTGATAAGCTTAACAAATTTAAGCGGTTCAAGGTTACTATAACAAAATAGGGTGGAGCAGATTGTTATATTTCAGATGCGGTAGCCTATGATAGCTTTTACGAAGGGCCAGCCAATCAATAATCACAAGATCTCCAAAATCAAGTATATCAATAGTAAACAGATCCGCAGAACGTATATGGTCACTTAACTAGACGGATAGTTCATATGTCAGAGTCAAGTACATGGTTCAATATAGTGTAGGGATAGGTACGCGAACAGTTCAAGGTATTGGAGTTTTTGGTTTAGCTTTTTAGCATAAGTGACAGGTAGGGTGTACATCATCGGTAATACGAACATCGTATAATTACAGAAGTGAGACTTATGAGATATCGGATATCAGCATCATATGCTCTGTTAACAATTCCATACAGAGACGGTATTTGCATCAAATCCTTCCAAAGGAAACTGATTGGCAAATAAGATTCATCATTCCAGGGAGCAATTAAGATTCATCATTCAGGACAATATAGTTTCAGTGGATACATTTATATCCAGCATGGGTCATGAATTTATAGGATGTGTCAAACACATTAAGGTTAAATGGTCTTCGGGATGGTCGGAGAGATATCAGACGGTTTATCCACAGATCAGAAATGAAGGTCAAAATCAGGTAGTGGCAGCAAAAGTTTAACAATCGGTAATCATGTCAGGGGTTCCAAAATTGTTTCAAACACCAAAGGTGAGACATAGGAGGATAGTCGTCAATATTAAATGATCAAATCAATCAATCCTTATAAGGATAAAATCAAGGTTACTGTCAAAGAAAGACGGATCAATAAAGATAAATCTTATCGTTCGAAATGTGAGGGAATGCATTTATATACTCGTGGTCAAACGCTACAAAACTTCTCATGGGAACAGAGATGGTTAAGACGGAATCAAAGGATTCATAGGTAATTATCAGAAGCAAGAAAGAAATAACAGAATGTATCAAGTGTATCATCATCATGGGGATTCTCAGATTGCCCAAAGAGGCATCAGAATGATTAACAGAAGGTTCAGAGGTCGGAGTTGAAATCGGAAGGCAAGGATCAAATAATGTCAGATAATTACTACGCAATTTCCAATGCTTCAGATTTTATTTAGGTTTCAATTCTTAGGTGATGCAAAGCATAAGCTCTAAATTTCCAAATGTGATTTTAACCAAAACCAAGACACGAATCAGAGTGGTGCGGAAGCAAGATACTTAAGCAATGACTTATAGTCTACCCATTCCTCACTGGTCAGAATTTAAGTTCCTATAGGGAAATCCTAAAGCAAATTCTCAGAGGTTGTCCTACGAGCACCTACAGTGGAAACTTAGTGGTCCAGACTTCACAGGTCAAGGGTAAATATATTACGAGTCGCAGCCTGTGAGCTCTGATACCATAAATTGTAACACCCCAACCCGACAAGGGTAAATATATCACAATAATGGATTCATATCAGATCAAAACAGAGCATACATCTACAGTAATACAAAAATCTCAAAGGATTGCAAATGAAATACTGAAGGAAAAGGGAAATGAAAAACCCTTACTGAAAAAGGGCAGAATATCTGTACCTTATTAGCACAGCAGAAATCAAACAAACAAACACAGAACAATGATCAGGACTTCTCCTTCTTCTCACCTAAGGAAGAGGAAGACAGAATTACTAAAGTTTCTTATTCAGATTATTCCTTTTAGTTTATCTCTTCATTTTATGTACTTTCTATTTTTAGTAACTTTCCAGATTTAGTAAGTTCCCATAATTAGCAGGTTTCCAGAATTAACAGATATTATCATTTCAGATTAGGTTGAACCTTTATTCAAATATTATTATGGAATACAGTACATTTTATCAAGTTACAGAAGTTTAGGGTTTTAAATGACAGTTATACAAAGTTTAGGGTTTTAAACGTAATTTCATCAATTCAAAGGTCTTAAGTGAAAAATACTTTAAGTTACAGAATTATACACTCATTTTATTCAGAATTACATTTTATTCTCTTAAGTTTCACAATTTACAGATTACACCCCTTTAGTTACATAATTTACAAAACCAACCTTATAATTCCATATTTTACAAATTAAACCCTACAATATCCATAATTACCAACCAAGCATATTATTTTTCATAATTACAGAATATATCATCAGAATTTAGTACATTACATATTTGACCCCTCAGAATTCAAAATTTACATATTTAGTCCTTTAAGTTTACAAAACATATATATTAAGTCATAATTCATAACAATTACATAATTAGCCCAAAAATCCTCAAAATTACACAACAACCTTTTTATATCAGTATTAACTCAAAACAACTTCAGAATTTCAGATTTACACTTTTGGTCCCTCACTTTTAATTTATTTCAAATCGAAAACCCTAAATTGCCAATAATTCATTATAATGCAATATTTACACTTAGGACCCCAAAGTTATATTTTTCCCACATTCTTACAGATGTATATGATCTTACAAAAATATCCCAGAAGTTTCAAAGTTGGCAAAATAGGTCCTTACACTTTTTAATTTAGATCGGTTAGACTTTTCACAAACAATTAGAAACCCTACTATTCACCAATCATTGAACCATCATTAATTCATCATTGAAACACATTAAATGATCAGTATCATGCCCAATAAACCAACCCTAGTACCCACGATTTTCCTTTTATTTTATTTCTTTGTTTTTCCAAAATCCGATTATAACCATAATTCACCACGCTAATTTTAGGCCTCCAAAATCAAACTCATATTTTTCCCAGATCATATGACTCATAAGGAACCCACGAAAAATAAAGAACATGCCCAGAAAATTCGTTTAACATATATTGCATATTTACGTACGTTTTAGACATCAAAATTACAACGAATTGATTTAGGCTACTATAATTTGATCTATCATTTTTCCCAGGTCTATTACATCATATGAGGTCTAAATAAAATAGCTATCATGTCCAGAAATTCGGATTACATATTTTTGTGATTTACGTGTTCTTTGGTCATTATATTTTCATACGTTTAGATTAGCATGCATGGATCGATTTACATATTTTATATGAGTCATATAACATCTAAATATCACTGGAAAATTTCCATATTAATTTTAAAACGTGTGATTAAGTCGTATGGATTATTACCTTGTTTTAGAGCTACTCGACAAGAAATCAAGAACAAGAACGGACCAATGACAAAACGCAGCAACCCTTAATTTTCCTAGCTTCCTTGCACCTCCAAGAACCCCAGAAAAATCCTTGCTCAAGTCCAGAAATCGTGTAGAAGCCTTGGTCGATTTTCTTTGTATCGCTAGGGTTTTGGAAGCTTTTTGCGATTTGGTTTTAAGAATAAAAATAAAAGATTTGGTTTTATCTCTTGAAACCGACTTATGGGGGGGGCAAGGATCAGAAATTCGGTCCATAGTATCAAGAAATATATTTGGGTTGATTTGATTTAACTTTCCTTAATTTATTTTAGCTATTATCTAATTAAAGAATTAAACATTTTATTAGTTAAATTTGTATATTTTCGGATTTAATTAAATAATGTGTATGATAATTTTTTGAACATTGAAAATGATGTAACATTGTCTCAGAAATTTATTTGTTTTAGATATAGTTCGATTTCAGAAGTTTTGGAATTATTTCGGAATTTTATAAGTTGTTTAATAAGGTTTTATGTTATCAGGGGTAATTTGGTAATTTTAGGCGTTATCTGAATTTCAGGTATTACACCGGGAAGTCAAACGGCTTAAGAAAAGTCGCATCCCAATCGTGAAGGTCCGCTGGGACTCTCACAGAGGTCCTCAGTACACTTGGGAGCGAGGACGAAATCAAGCGAAAGTACCCTCATCTCTTCTCAACCTCATCGAGTAACGTAAATTGAAATCCTGGATGGATTTCCCCATTAGCTGGGAATACTGTGACAAATTGTAATTTTCAACTCTATTTTAATAATAAATATTTATTTACTATTACTAAACTGCGCATTTCTATGCATAGCTGAACATTTTTGAGCTCACGTAAACATTTCGGGAAGCCATCCCGCAGACTGTAGCTTACAGTCACCACTGAAACTGTGTATTTTTGTTAGTAAACATAAAATTTTCTATTTCTAATAGTTACTGAAAAGTCACGAATTAAACCGAGAAGCTTTCTCGCATTTATTGAAAAACAACCTCACACGCGTACCGATACAACAGTAGACATGGCAGGAGTCAAATAAATACATTTCTGAGGAAATAAATATTTTATTATTATACACACAAAAACTGTAAAACCCGAAAATCTAAAACGTATTAAAAGACCAAAATGCCCTCATAACTTTGAAATTTAATTAAAATATATATAACTTACAAATAAAGCACAAAACCAATGAAAACGAAACGAATGCGACATGAAATGATTACGAGACATCATAAGATAATTGCTCAAGCTACCAAAAATGTTTAAAACACATTACAAGTCTAAACGAGTCGAAAAATCTTAAGTGCATATGTTATATGTGGTTAAAAATCTATAACATAAGGTTTAATGTATTTCTAGTATAATGGTGATCCAAATAAACCCATGGGCTCGACTTAGCCTCATTTAGGCCGACCCATATCCTCCCCACCCTTCCAAAAACGTGGCCCACTCTTCTATATGTTAAACACACTTCATTTGATCCTCCAAAAATAATACCGGTCTTCCAAAAACTTCTCAAGAAACCCTAAAACCAAAAGTTCTGCCGCCTACTGTTGCTGCTGTGTCGACCCAGAAAAAAAACCACCCCAAGAGCCTCCATTTTGATCACGTTATAAGGTAATTACATAGTACTATAGCAATACACGATTATACGAATCATAAACTAATCAAAACTATGTTTTTCCCCTGGTTGTTCCTGCTGCCGTGCGACCTAAAGAAGAAAGGAGAAGGAGGAAAGTTTTTTGTGTGATTTTGATTCCTTGTTTTCGTGTTCTTCGTGGTCTACGAGGGTATTGTATCCCTTTTTCCCGATCTTTGTTTACCTATTAATGTTCCATTCGAATTATATAGTAAAACATGCCACATAAAATCATAAAACTAAAGAAAACCCTAAAAACCTAAAGTGTGAATCGACCCAACTGTGTTGGTAAGGATTAATTCGGTTTGAATGTGTAATAAACTGATATGAATTGACCATAATGTGTTTTGGACTCCCCCAAAGTCGTTTGGTATAAAGAACTAATGAACGGGATGACCAAAACCTAAGTTATATATGAATCTGTGACAATCTGCTACTGGCCTGGAATTTTACTTGACTTTAACCGGCTATAACTCAATGATGTGAATGGGTATTGGGATGGTTTTTGAGTCTAAAACTAAGTTCAATGAAGTGGCTACCTGAGAAAATTTAGTTTGTAATTTTTGGAGGCCTGGAAGGTTACTTTTTGATTTTTGGAAATTTATGTGTCTGGTCGGATTCATGAAGTCTGGAAAAACAGGTCGGGTTTTTCATTTTTAATTTTAAAACCATAACGATTTAGAACATGTCCTTTGAACTGGGTAATATAGCACATGTTAGATAATTACTGGAATTTTTGTATAATTTTATAAAGTTTCTAGACTGGGTTAGTAGATGGATAATTTTCGGGTGTTTTTAAGTGATCCGGTTCTGGAACAGGTTGGGGAAAAGGATTCTTATTTCGTACCTAGATCACTTAATAAAATATGGAAAAATTATCTAAAATACTCAAAACCCTGAGTAACGTCTGTGAATTTTTATAGATTTTATTTCGAAGGTTTGATATGGTTTATAAATTATTTAAAACGGGTCTAGATAATACTTAAAGGCTGTCAAGATATGTAAAAAGGTTGTAAATTGTTAATTTTCCAAAACTAAGGGTTATAAATGGTAAATCATGAAACTTGAGGGTAAGTCGTGTAATAAATCATATTTAAAGGGGTTTTGTGTCATTGTGATAATTAAAGGACCTAATGTATAATTATTAATAAATAAAGGATAGAAACATAAATAAAGGAACCAAATAAGTAAAAGCATTAATTTGAGGGACTTGTTTTGTAATCTTGTATTTTAGAGGTCCTAATCGTACAACGTAATAAACTAAGGGTACATTGTGTAATTTGGAAAACTAAGGGGCTAAAAGTGTAAAGTATGAAATCTTCAAAGGTGAAAATGTAACTTTGGATAATTTGATTATAACTTAGCCTAAATGAGATTTTGGAAATACTACTAAGTATGGGAACTTTCTAAATAAGGAAACTTTCTAAAAGTGGGAACTTACTAAATATGGAAACCTGCCTAAAATGGAAAGTTACTTAAAATGGAAAGTGTTGTAACACTTGTCTACCCTCTAGGTGTGAAGAAGGAGAGGAACTGAGTCCATTTCCAGTTTATTCATTGTGATTTGTGCTTTGCGTTGGTATAAGGTACAGATATTCTGCCCTTCTCAGTAAGGTGCCTTCGTACTCATGACTTTCTGATTCCTGATATTGACCTTTGCTATGAACCTTTGGTATTTGAACCTTTGATATGAACCCTGTGATGTGAACCTTGACATTTGGACTATGATTATGACCATGTGAACCTTTGCTTTGATATGAACCTTTGACCTTGACCCCAGTTTGATACCCGAGCCAAGTTCGTTTCCTAGCCATAAAGGTAACATGGCCGTGTCTGTGATGCACCACTGGCATGACTAGCGTGTAGCCCTAGTGATTTGGTTACACCGTCCCCATTTTGATTATGATATGCATGCACACTATATGATTTGTTATGGCCAATATGATTTGTTCGGGGGGCGAATGGATGCATCCTAGGTTCGTGTCCGTGTTCGTGGACAGTTCGTTTTGATATGATGTGGTGACTGGGGATGGGTGCAATCCACTCCTTTCACAAAGTTCGGGAGCTGATCACTCCAACTGGTACATGAGGCCACCCCTTATATTATCAGCTTATTTGAGAGGCATCCCCTCTATATGATTATGACGAAGACAGGACTATGATATATGATTTGTTTTGGGCTCGTGGTAGATGACTGTCCTTTACCTTACTCTTGTACCTTATTACTTCTTATTCTTTTGTCTTATATATTCGTTTGTTCATTACCGTTTATATTATATCTGTTCACTGGGCTTTTTAAGCTCAGCCGCGTTTCTTTTCCCGCGGCAGGTTTTAGTTGGAAGCTGGGTTAAGAGTGGAGTGCTTTGGGCCTAGATTGCTACCCTGGACTTAGTGATGACTAGAAGAGATATGCATTTTGGACTTAGTATTTTATTTTGTTCTCATTGTAACCTTGTAGTTTTAGCATTTCATTTGTAACCTTTGAAATTCTATTGTATTATGTAAGTCGTATGTTTATGCTTGCTTTGATATGTCACCATTTACGTGACACTTCTACCCTTGCCGGGTTGGGGTGTTACAAAGTGGTATCAGAGCCAGGTTTGCGACTTGTAGTACATCTACCCTTGGCCTGTGTAAGTTATGGACCACTAAGTTTCCCTATAGGCGCTCGTAAGCCAACCTTTGAAAATTGCTTTAAGATTTCCCCATAGGAACCTAAGTTTTGACCAGTGAGGAATGGGTAGACTAAAGCATTTATTTAAGTATCTTTGCTTCTGCATCACTCTGATTCATGCCTTGCTTTTGGTTTGACCCTGTTGATATCACTTTTAGAAATTAGAAGCTTACACTTTGCACCGCTTGAGAATTTGAACCTGATTAAATCTGGAAGACATTGAGAATTGCAATGAAATTGTCTGACACTAATTGATATATTGACTCTGACCTCTGCTCCTTTCGTTACTCAATTCGATGCCTCTTCGATCATTCTGAGAATCCCCATGGCAATGACGTACTTGATGTATTCTCTTATTGTCTTTTGCTCTTGAAAAGTATTTATGAATCTTCCGACACCAATTGATTTTGTTTCACCCATCTCTGGCTCTATGAGAAGTCTTATAGTTGTTACCGTGAATATGAAAATGTTCCCTCTCTTTGTTGAACAAAAAGATTTGATTTGTGAACCGTCTTTCTTTGGATAATTAACTTCGATTTTAATTCTGAAAAGGAATTGGTTGATTGAGCATTCAAGTATTGACAATTACCCTTCTATGTCTCACCTTTAACGTTTGCAGCAATGTTGAACTCCCTACTACGACTACCGATTGTTAAACCCTTTGCTATCACCATTACTCTGGAGACTCGTGTGTTACTTTCGCGGCTATGAAGTTTTTTCCTGGAACCCAATAAATAAATCTTACCTTGAGTGGTATTTGGCACCCTGCGTTTTCTGAATATGACTCGTGACTGAACCCCATGTTTTTCCACCGAAGTGTGAAGTAGGAATTGACATGATACCGAGAGATTGTCTAGTCTCTAAGCGAAGGTGTCTTGAAAATGTGTTCGGGATCATATAAATTGATTTGAACAACCGGGAAGAGCAACAACCGAAGATCAAGAATAGAGTTTGTTTAAGAGTATCTTCTGGACGTGTTTTAGTTTCGATCGCGATAGAGAAGGAAGGCGACCGGAGATGGCTGAAGCGTAATACTGTTAGGAGCCAATGTTCCTCCACCCTGAAACGACTATGTAGTTGTTTAATTTCAAAGCGCGAAGTTTCCTTCTGATGAATTGAATTCTATTCTTGGAATCGTCTTCCATATTCGTAAACGACTGCTATGACGATTTGTGATGCCAATAGTATTGGCTAAAGCTCGGATTGTTTTGCGAATTTGATAAATGAAGTTTACTCGAGAGTACTTGGACAAATGGTCATTGTATGACTTAATAGTACGTTCAGAGACGAGGAAAAACATAAAAATCATCTTTGCACTTCGATAGAAATTCGACGGTCATCGGTACATTCTGAGAGATTGACATTATTACGACAGCGATGTTCTTAATCGAGGGTATCTCTTTCAGCCACGCGAGTTTTGAAAACTATCATCATGGAGTCAAGGCCGATAACAGAATGGAGAACTGAAACCTTTTGAACCTTGCAGAGGAATTCTGGAAGATGTTTGCAACTTAAGATACCATTTGGAAATTTCGTGAACCAAGAGAAACAGCTTAGTTGATCGGAGAATGGAGTTTTGAGAAAAGCTGAAATAGAAGTTAGTTTCCTTACCCTCGGCGAAACAAGTTTGGGATAAATCAGGAAGAGACTCGGAGATACCCCTGGCAGCACAGAAAATTTTTGCAGCGGGACAACTAGAAACATGTTAGAAGAGTTGTGGCACTACTTGAATTGGAGTTGACAATAACGGCGGCTACCCTGAAGAGTGAAGACGTCCTCTACAAGACAGAAGGTTGGAGATGCAGAAGAAGACAATCCAGTCAAGACGGCGAACCCGGAGCTAATGGAGAAGTACAGTCTCACTTCCCTATTCATTTTGGTTGAACTAAGATGAATTGAGAGCGGAAGTAGACTGAATGATGAAGAGCATGCTAGGAATTCGCATTCCTCCATCACATTCCAGGAGAACTACAGGAGACTCGACAAACCAGACACAAGTTTCCGAGTTTGGATTTCACTTCCGGGTTGATGGGCAGACGAAGATAGATTAACCGGACTTGAAGAGATTGACGTGTGAAAGGAGTAGATTTCTGAAACGAACCCGTTATGTTCGGGAAGACTAGTTTTATGAAGGCTGAAATTCGTGGCAATTAACTCTCATTCTGTTGACCCTCTTAAGTTTTGCTATATAGTGATAAGATCCTTTTGTGATTCAAGTTCCCTAGAAGCATTTCAGTTCCGTGACCATTTTGTCACATATATTCGATGATGGCTTTGTTTTGGGAGATTTTGGACGAATTGTAGAAGATATGATACTTGTGACGGCATACCTCACTTTTGCTAGACAATTTGGAATTTTGATACTCTCACGAAAAATTTTGCTTCCTCTCTTGTCTATGACATCCGATTTTGTTGGCCTTGAGACCGTAGGAGTACTAGGTGGATTAAGATAGGCGGTTTGATTTCGACTTGAGATAAAGTATGACCATCATGATGGTATACTCATCTGATGTTGGTATTATGACGAGTAGCTAACGTGATAATACCTACGTCACATGACGTACCCTCATTGTGATCATAGGATATTTCGAGAAGTACCTTAGAAGCCTTAGAAATGTGATAGTTGTTTGAGATTGTCTGTGTTAGTAAGATTTTAGGTTCATTCTACCGATACGTTCAATCTATTGTCACCATTATATGATTTGATACGTTTGGAGACTCGACACGCGATGTTGACCTTTGTACATCCGATAATGATCTTAAGTTTCGTTGTAGAACTTTCTACCGGTTGATGTCACCGAACGGTATGTTCCCATCAATATGAATTCGATCTATTTCTATGAAGCAGTACACCTATATTCTGCTATATATACGTTTCGCATTCGTTGAATCTGTTCATTTGATCTGACATGAGTTGAGATATGAGATTGAGAATTCTGAGGAAACAAGATTTGTTTATTTGTGAGAATACCTTGGAAAGGTTATTTTGAGGCTGAGACTATTTGAAAATCTGAAGAGTTGAACGTGTATATTACTCTCATGTTGCTATAATCCAATACGATCTCATTTGATTTGTCTATCTCTATCCTACAGACGAATATCCGTCAAACCAACAATTTCCTTATATCTCTCCTGATGAGATGCGATTATCACCTAATAAGTCTGGCATATTACTCTTTTGATGTGAATCCTGAAACAACAAGTCTTTCAGAGGAAGCCAGGACTATTCGATCGACAAGTTCGGGTTATGAGAAACAAAGTAATTCTGTTTGTAAAGATTCTTTGGAAGAATCACCCAGAGCGAGAAGCCACCTGGGAGACCGAAGAGTCGATGCGAGCTAACTACCCTCATTTTGTATTCTGATCTGATATGCCTCTATTTGAATTCAGTTCCATTTCATTTCTACTTCTTTGCAAATTTCGAGGACGAAATTTTTCATTTAGAGGGGAAGAGTTGTAAAACCCGAAAATCTAAAACGTATTAAAAGACCAAAATGCCCTCATAACTTTGAAATTTAATTAAAACATATATAACTTACAAATAAAGCACAAAACCTATGAAAACGAAACGAATGCGACATGAAATGATTACGAGACATCATAAGATAATTGCTCAAGCTACCAAAAATGTTTAAAACACATTACAAGTCTAAACGAGTCGAAAAATCTTAAGTGCATATGTAATATGTAGTTAAAAATCTATAACATAAGGTTTAATGTATTTCTAGTATAATGGTGATCCAAATAAACCCATGGGCTCGACTTAGCCTCATTTAGGCCGACCCATATCCTCCCCACCCTTCCAAAAACGTGGCCCACTCTTCTATATGTTAACCACACTTCATTTGATCCTCCAAAAATAATACCGGTCTTCCAAAAACTTCTCAAGAAACCCTAAAACCAAAAGTTCTGCCGCCTACTATTGCTGCTGTGTCGACCCAGAAAAAAAAACCACCCCAAGAGCCTCCATTTTGATCACGTTATAAGGTAATTACATAGTACTATAGCAATACACGATTATACGAATCAAAAGCTAATCAAAACTATGTTTTTCCCCTTGTTGTTCCTGCTGCCGTGCGACCTAAAGAAGAAAGGAGAAGGAGGAAAGTTTTTCGTGTGATTTTGATTCCTTGTGTTCGTGTTCTTCGTGGTCTACGAGGGTATTGTATCCCTTTTTCCCGATCTTTGTTTACCTATTAATGTTCCATTCGAATTATATAGTAAAACATGCCACATAAAATCATAAAACTAAAGAAAACCCTAAAAACCTAAAGTGTGAATCGACCCAACTGTGTTGGTAAGGATTAATTCGGTTTGAATGTGTAATAAACTGATATGAATTGACCATAATGTGTTTTGGACTCCCCCAAAGTCGTTTGGTATAAAGAACTAATGAACGGGA